>CM049380.1:25687200-26287200 GCA_026937815.1 Etheostoma perlongum
TACCTCTGTCCTAGTAACACATTTCAACAATAATGCTTGCGATGACCATGCATAAGTCTTTACATGATCATTTTGAATCTTGCATTGTGTTAACCATGGATATCATATTTAGTTCTCATCTACATTGTCATGTTTTGAACATTTTTAATCTTTTAAGTTTACAGATGTGGATATGCTCTAACCTAACATGTTGCTTCCTTGTTTGTGGATGGATTCTTGTGGTTGTGAATGTGTTAATGTTTGTGATTGCTTGTGTCTGCGTGTACACGTGCCTTCCATGTGTTTAGATGACATTTGGGGACGCCATGAGGAACAAAGCAAGACTTTCCGTCACTGGGAGTACTGGGGAGAATGGTCGGGTGATGACTCCAGAGTTTCCTAAAGCTGTCCATGCTGTCCCTTACGCGAGACCTGACATGGGACTAAACGTCAGCCTGACAGATTTGTCCTGATCAATGAGAAACTTCTGAGTGCCTTACAATGGTTTATATAGAGCGATTTCTTTTTTTTTTTCTGTCCTTCCCATCCTCCTTCTGTTCCGGCACTTTTTCTGTCTCTGTCTGGTGAAAAAGGAAAGGTAGTAGATGGAGGCTTCATTTTGTGTCTCACAAAGACTTGTATTGTTGCTCTCTGTCTCTATTTCTCACCATATAAAACACCTTTCTCTCTGCGTGGAATTACATCTCGGAATATAAAAGGGAGCCTCTTTTTTTCTAAACTGATGACACCATGCTTTCCTATCTTACTGTCTGGACTGGACTGAGACGGAAACGAGGGCTTGATTGACGCCAACGGCTGCTTCTAGGAGTCAGTCATCACAACTGTTGGTGTGTATATGTGTGTGTGTATGGAGGGGGGCTGAGTGAAGAGCATGGGTGTGTGCGCGTCAAGGAAAGATGTTGTCAAAAACACACAGTTTCTGTAGCCATCATCGCCAAACAGGATTTTCAAGCACACTTGATATCATCTGCATTAAGATGTGAAAATGTCCTTTTTTTTTCTAAGAAAATCTCGAAAAAAAAGTTTATTGGGAAAAAAAAATATTTTTATGTATTTTCACAAAATAGCTTTTAAATAAACTTGCTTACATACTGGTTGGATATAAACATCTTAATGTGTGAGTAAAAAATACTAAACAGCTTCTAGTTCCATATTTTTAAAGCCAAATACATTGCATATGGGGCTGAGATGTTGAAGTCATGTAATTAATTCCTATTCTAAACTTTCCTGTATATTTTATTCTTTAACATTTGGTGTTTATATGAAATATATGTCAATGCTTGACATTTGGAATCAATTTTTCTATGTTTTTCTTGTTGGAGTTGGTGCAGCGATTTTTGCTTTATACTTTTGTCTCTTTGTTTGCTTTAGTGCTTTTGTTGTTTGTATTTTTTTCTGACGAGAACCTGGGTTCTACTTTCAAGAGGAAATTCACGTGTTTACATGCCATTAATGGAAAACAAAAGTAGTATGGTCTGGTATTATCGCATCACATTTTGAAGTGACATCAAAAAGAGGCATCAACATCCACATGGTTTTCGTGGTGGTTTCAAATGCCAAATAAGTAAGAGTGCCAAATTTTAGTGACAGTAGATATTAATATAGTCTTAATATAATCAATCACTGTCATCTCAGTGAATGTAAATGATACATTCTGTAACTTTTGTAACTAGATGTACATTTGGTGGCAATGACAGTGCTGATACAATAGCATTTACGCTTTGTTTTCCAGTCTCCATGTATTTTGCATTGATCTGACAATAAAGTAGCACCAGTTGCATGCTGTTGCCTAAAATACTACATATGTTTATTTGCTTACTGCCAAACATGCATTTTCATTTAAATGTTGAAGTTGTGAGGTTAATTGTTTAAAATTGGAAATACAATGTTAGACTTACAATATATACAAATATGCATATATTTTATATAAAAAGTTTGAATATTAAAAAGTATAGCCCCTTTTCTTTATGGCGTCAGAGCTACTCTGCTTCTATTCAATACTAAATTTGGTTACTTATTTAGAAAATACAGTATTTTTTTTCAATTATGCTGTCCATAAGTTACTTACAAAACTTATACAGACAAGCACATCTAATTATAAGACACATTTTATTTTAGCTTCTTTTGTGAAATTGACATATGAATTAGTCAACCACGGCAACACAAACGGAGGTAATCTATATTATTATTATCACTGTTGTTTCTGTTAACAACAACAGAAACATCTACCATAGTTGCTTACCAACTTCATCGCATATTCAGGCTATTCTCACTGACATTTTGTATATGGAATGTGTGCTAACTTGATTATTTTTTGGGACTCTTTCTAAATAAAAGTGACTGATCTCTTATTATCTCTGTGTCATTTATTCAATATGAGTTACTATTCATTCTGAGGAAAGCATCAGAACAAGTGATACAATGTTGTTGTTTTTTTAACCCTGGTAAATTAATGTTTTGAATGGACAGGTTTAAATGAGATGGACCATGATGTGTTAATGTATTTAAATACCAATCCAAATCTTTCATTATTACTTAAAGTAATTATTTGTTTACATAAATGAAGTCTTACACACACACACACACACACACACACACACACACACACACACACACACACACACACACACACACACACACACACACACACACACACACACACACACACACCTGTTATACAGTTATCTTCCCTGATTAGACCACCCCTCAAGTTTGTGTGCAGAGTGTGCTTGATTGACACTCCGACTCTCCTGTTAAACGCTCTGCACACCTACACATGTTTTCAATTACTCTGGCGGATTCGCCCTCAGGTTGAGCCTGGGTTAAGCCTGGCTGGGAGTAACTTTATGTCAACAAACTTAATGAACTACGGCAGCAGTCACACTACAGAGTTACACCTGAGTTTGTGCAATAAGACCCTTTTACATTTCACAGTTTTGGGCTGTCCCAAAGAAAGTTGACAACCAACGGGTCTGGACTGCAGTTTGGTCCCAAAACCCATATAGAGCTTTGGCAACCAAGACTAATATAAGCACAATTCACTGGCTAATCAGACAGATAACTGAAATACCTGCGTAGGCGAGATATTTTTACATGCTAATGGTTTAAGTACGTAGAATTAAGCAGAATAAGTTTACAGAATAAAATTACCTGCCTATTTAATATTTTGTTTGTTTTCAAATAATAAATATTGTAGGAATTTTGTACCCAAAGTGTTTTTCCTTTTTTAAAGTCAGGAACACTTTGTTAAGGTATTTCAAAAATGGTGAATGTAAAGTTATCCTATTTGGATAATGTAATGATTTACTGCAGCATTCCCGGCCCTCATTATATCTGACCCAATGGCAATTGTGTTACTTTCAAAATACAAAAACATACACAATAAATTAGGATTTATTCTTTAAAAACTGTATTTTTGTAAATACAAGATTTTGTCCACATCGCAACTTGAGGCTAAGCCTTTGTAGCGTGTTACAATCCATGGAGGAGAATAAATCCCCTAGGTTTGAGTTTAAAGCAGTAGAATGATGAGGTGACTTATTTAGTCCACCTTCCTTCTGCTCAGTGCTAATGAATGTCACATATCTCCATGAAGACGGTTGACTTCCCTCTGCTCTATAAAGATAATCCTTTTTTCTCCCTATCAGGCTATACAGTATGCTCCTCTACAGTACTTTGTATTCATTTCCATCACACTTTGAAGTTAATTACATCATATTCAAATTATGTTTAACCACACTTACTCCTTATAGTAAGTGGACTGCGGAAACAGAACATGTTTTACTGGGTGTTGCATCAACTATTTCTTCAGCACTTGTGCATTTCTTGTTGTGTTTTTTTAGCATAAGAGGATGATTGTTAGACATTTTTACAAATAAAAAAGTTGTGAATGTGACATGAATCATATGCCACAGTAACCGTTATCAATACGTATCTCTTCCAGGCATGCACTTTTGTTTTTAGGAAAACAAGATTGTTTCTCTCAACACGACTGGCTTACGAGTTGCTTAATTAATGTTACCATTTACCTGATATCAATGTGAACTCATTTAATTTCCTGCATTAGTTCTCTACCAATAATCAGATCTGTTTTAAAGGCAGTAGCTCATCTTTGGTACTTGGTTGGTATCTTGGTTTTACTGTAAGCTATATCGAGCCAAGCTGTGAAGCAATGTGTTCTTATTATTCCAAATTGACTTCCCTTTGAGTAGATGAATATAGGTTCACTGTCACTGTTTGAGTTCTCATTCTGTGCCTGAGTCTGTACAATTAAATATTTTTTATTTCTTATTTTTAATATTATTGTGCAGACTTTACCTTGTTTGAACTGTTTGAGTTCATCCCGTCTTTCCAAACGTTGATGTTCTAACTACATGACACTGTAGAATGTGCATATGTGATGTGTTGGACTTGTGGGGCAGAGTACAGTGTCTTAAAACACTTTGACTTTCTAAAAAGGCACTCTTCACTCTTGGCTAAACGTATACACTGCTCCCCGCATACTCCAGCAACACTCCACTCACATATCCTGATCATTGGAAATTAATGTCTACCAAAGCTAGAGAGCAGTAAGGACATACGGTGTCTCACAGATACATTGCGTGATTCATGGACAGATTACAGCTAGGGTTATGATATGCAAGACTTGTTATGATAAAAGCATAACCTAAGTACACATCACCAGCAGTCAGAAAATATTTTATCTATGTCCATAGATTATTATAACTTGACAGGCCCTTGGGAGTTACTTGAAAATAAAAAGGACAGACAATGATTAGCTTGAATATTAAACCATCTCATAAAATGAAATTAAATAATAAAAGTGAGTAAAATCTTGGAATTTGAAAGATAGAAGTGTATGAGAGTTCCTGTCCCTCTAAAGCTTAAATGTGTTGAAGAATTAAGCCTTCTTCTTATGTCTTCCTAGAACCTAATGTCTTAAATGACAGAAGGCTTTAGTTGTAATATCCAAAGTTTGAAATAAAGCTAGATTATCTAAAAAAAACTGTATTTTGCCTTTAAAACAGCGACATGTATGCTTTTTAAAGTTGAATACAAACATAAGCAATTCTAATTTTTTCAGTTTTTATAGGTTACCTTGTAAGTTCCGTTCCTTTTTTAAGCACCATGTTGCTGTTTGCCTTTGTTTAAATAAAGAGATTTGCATAACCATGATCAGTCTAGCTTGTTGTACTTGTAGCTTTTATTTTAAGACCAATGACTTCTTAAAGGTTAGGATTGTCCTATGGCTACATGGCAAGCATTTAGCTCCTTTATATCCCGAGGTTTCTTGCCATTTATTGCTTTTGAACTTTTTATATGTGAAGAAAATGTATGTTGTTTGTCTGACTTTAGAAAGAGAACCAACATTTTAACTACTATTCTGTTTTTCTTCTATGTGGAAATTACTTATTGAAGTTACATTCCCCAGGAGCAATGCTATCATCCCACCAATCAGTCTCACCACCTTTGTGTAATCAAGTGTGCTTATGGTCCATTAGTTCAGCCAATCCCGGCATGGAGGGATGGTTAACCAAAATGAATCTTCACCCATGTGAGCAATCAGCCTGAGTAGTGTGAGCACTGTCTCTCTCTATCTCTCTCTCCTCCAACATTTCACATTGCTGGTTGTCAATTGATCTGATAGGATCCTCCCTGGCCTGAAACTAATGATGACAGAAGGTACACACAGAATGGCCTGAATCTGCCACCCCTATAGGAGTCAATAGCACAGCCATGGCCATTCTTCATCTGCAGCTTCATTAACTAACGCCTGACTGCCTGCCTTGGCCTCATTAAAAGGCAGTAATGTCACAAAAATGATCATGCAGCAATGATGGTGCCGATTTAAGCTTGTTATAACCAGAAGTGATTACTAATTTCATCAAAGAAAACCATACTCATTGTCATATACCTGAACCATTGTTTTAAATCCTTTGTATCAGGTAATGTCAAGACTGTCATTGTTATATCTAGTTTAAAACAACACGCCATATAAATGTCACCAGAATTTAACCAAGTTGACAATTTATGTCAAAAATAATTGACTGTTTTACCCATTTAATAAGCCAATGGAACATAGAACATACTATGGATATGTCAGGGCACGAAAATTTCAAAACATATGCAACTGAAATGACAATGATAACGCTACCATCGAGCTCAGCAGCAGTTGCAGGTTTGTGGATAGCAATGTCCAGTTCTTAGCAACGTACCTACTGAGACAGCAATGCTAATGCAGGATCAGAGTGATTTACATCACACTGATTCAGATGGCCATTGACAAGGAGTTGTTTGTGCCTTGCTAACCCCAACAGCAAAGTGCTTGATTCTGCAGAATCAAGCACTCCTAGGATTCTGTGGTAAAAGAAAAATAAACATTCATAAGGTGTAACAGAGAACTACCGTATTTACTGTAGTTATACTAAGATAAGATAGCATTGCTGCTATTAGGTTTCACTTTCACCATTTTTACATGCTTATTTGTACATAAAGCATGCGTATACTAATATTTACAAGATAGTTTGGTGCCAAGTGAAGTGGCAACACTTTACAATGACAAAACAATTCTTGCTTACACTAAAAAAGCAGGAAAATGTCAAAAGCCTGGTGACTGATGATATATTAATAATGAGACAACGAAGAACAATGTACAAACTGATATTACATTCAGAAAACAACAAGATAACCAGATAAACTATAAACCCACACTGCTGACTCCATTAGTCCCCACAAAAAGCATGAACATGTTTTTTTTGTACTGCTGAGGTTAAAAATCGATGAAAATATTCCTGATAAAATATTGTCATAAATGCTATGTTCCTTTATTTTGTTTTAATGTGGTACTAAATAGAAACTGAGATAGTGAAGAGAAATGGTTATCAGTTGGGGTACAACTCCTAAAAACAGTTACATTTCCAATGCAGATGTTTCATTTTCGATTAATTCCTTCACAGCCAACAATAGAATGGTACTTTAGCGTTTATTTCTTTCATTTGTCTGTAGCTCTGATGGGGGGGGGGGGGGACTCTTTTTCTGGAAGTACAGTAGTCTAATCACCACATTGAGTGATTAGATACCCTGAGTAACTACCAAAGCATCTCACCAATGCCATACAGAGCAAAGAAGACTAACATATTTCTGAGGCAGCCAGGGTAGTGGGTAGTGTTTAAAACAGTTATCCTCTGGCAGAGTTGTCATGGCAACTGTGTTAGCTGGGTTTCTCATGTTCCAGTACATTGTGTCATCCCTGTAGCTGCTTGTTGGCATGCAGGGGTGGGGGGGCTGCTTTTCCATGCATACCACCATTTTAAGTCACCCATGGGAATAAAACAAATAGCTGTTGTGTTTCATCTGTGGAGCGAGTATACAATTGGGGATAGAATGACAGTGAGAGGTTATTCAAAATGGACAGTGAGCTTCTTCCTTGAACGAGGCTGAATACATTTCCATGGTTACGGACCATGGCAAGCTGTTGTTCTGTTGTTTTCTATCGCTTCAAGCACATTGAAGGTGTACGAGCTGCTTTGAGGTGGAATTTCTACTGCAAATGTCACAGATGCAACTTAGCAGTGCAGCAGCTGTGTTTGATAGCAGTGAAATAAAGGCAATTTTGATCACATTTGTTTAATATATGAGTTTTCTTAGTGGTGTGACAATTAAGTAATGTAGCTCAGCGTAAATTCTTTCAGGAAGAGCTAACTATTAATTGATGCACTTCTAAATCAATTCAGCTGTTATCCTAATTAATGTATATTTTGTCATGCGTGTATAGCTGTTGCATATTTGTAACTAGTCTCTCCTGATTGACATGTCTCACAGCGTAAGTCCTTTCAGGAAGACCTCACTCTAAATCAGTGCTCTACCAAACTTGAATCAGCTGTTGGAGGCGTTCACCTTTGTTACATAATGGCAGGAGCCAATCACAGAGTCACAACCCTGCTTTAAATAATTGTTTCTCCCTTTTCAGTTCAGCTGTCGCTGCAGGCAAAGAGTGGAACCCTCCACCTCCTCTTCCACCTACACTCCTCTACTCCAGCTGACCGGTCCTGAGCCTCCGTCGGTCTGGTCTGTCGAGATTCTGTTGGGGGGGGTCTGATGGTTCTCTACCCTTATATTTTTTGTACATTTTATTTGAGCTGTACAATAAATCGTATTTGCATATCTGCAAACAAGTCTCTCCTGATTGAACTACATGTACTGCAATCAATCAGATGTCTGTGTGTGTGTTAAAAGATATACCTTCATTTCTATTTTCCTAAACTGGGAGTAATTTGGTCAAGTTCAAGCCACCAACACAAACAAAACAAAAACATCAGTCAGTCTTTTCTGGCCATGTATTGGTGGAGAAGGTTTCTCTCACACTTACAATATTTTGCATTGTTTTGTTTACGCTCACTTGCTTGCCAATGCTGGCTGAGCAATAAACTAATGACCTGTCTCATAATATTGTAGGATATATGTCATTGTACAGAGGGAGGCCATCCTTTGATGCTGCTGTGGAGCGCTCAAGAAAATGGATCATACCAACAGATAAAATTCAGCTTTGAGCAATTTACTGTATGGATATGCACTGTGGATTTCTTCCCATTTTACCCAACCCAGGATACAACCTTGTATGAATCAATGTATTTTATTTTTTATTACTGCCATACATACTGTACAACTATGACCAGCTAACATGAGCTTTCAAGACATGACAAATCTATATAAGCTAGATCAAGAATTCTGCATATACATTTAATTCAATTCCAAAAAAAAGTTTGGAAATAAAAATCACATTTCAAGATGTGTTTTTACAATGAAAACAAAATGTTCCTGTGTAATATAGTTTGAAAACAGTATTTAACAACTATTGCATTTTTGATCATGTGTATACTGGAATATTTACCAGTCCATGGGAAAAACTATTTTTGGGCCAGATGTCATCACGTAACAAGCCAAGAGTTGCAATTCCAATGTTTGGCCACTATGTCCAATTTTAGCGCACTTCCTAAGGGCCTGATTCACATTGGCTGAAAAACTAATCCTCTTTATTCAGTGATGGCCAAAAAAGTCTTTTTAACATCCCTCTGTTGTGTAAGAAAATTGTAGATAAAAATACATTTTAAGCACATTTTTGTATATGTTGTGATTTTGCATGTACATTCACTACAGTACAGAAAGCATGAAAACAACAAATACTGCACTAGTCAAAAACACACACCCATCAGCAAAATACCACCATTAGTTGATACACTATAAATGATACATGAAGGAATCTTAAAAATAATGATGACTGTGAGAGGAAATTGGTAATCAACATTGCAACTCATCTAACGAATGACAGATTATGCAGCAGCTGTTTGGGGTGTGTCACAGTGAGTTGCCATCTGTGCAAAAAACGAGCTGTAAAAATCAGCCCCTTACCATTTCCAGTCCACCTTTCTTCAAAAATATTGATTTCTATTTAAATGTCCTGTAATTTGAATTGTATTTTTTGTTTCATTTTATAGTCTGTTGTATGTGCTTAATATGAAATGTTTATCTGTCACTGATGCTACATTCACATCAAGGCCTCCTAAAAAAAATGTTAATTTCAGTTAGAAATAAATGAAATGGTAGCCAAAGATCTGAAGCGTTTAGAAATGGGACTCATTTGGTTTTCAAAGGACAATTCCACTCTCAGACAGACACCATCTGCCTCCGAATATGGAAGCTTCGATGGAGCTGGCATTGTTAGGGGGCATTAAGGGAAATGGACCTCTCGTCTGGGAAGATGGATTTTCCATGTCCAGTGAAGACTACTGAGATTAAATCTTTCATCACATTGGCTTGCCCTGATTTATGTAGCCTATGTAGATTGCAATGCTATCCACATGAGCAAACTGCCTTTCAGCTATGCATGAGCAGAGGCTCATCTTGCTGCTGATCAGCAGCGGTGTGTGTGTGCATATGTGTGAAAATAAGGGTGAGGGATTGGGTGCATGTTTATGTGTATGCTCACTTGCGTACTTATCTTTGTGAGGACCATTTTGAGTTTAAGACCTTAAGTATGAGGACGTTTTCGGAAAACAAATCCTTTGGCCGTAACTTACTGTTTCAAAAGGCTGTTTCAGGGTCAAGGTCAGGATTAGATTTAGATGAGATGTAAGATAAGGTGATAGGCGTGGTGGTTGAAATCAGAGTTATGGCTTGGCCACACCGGAAAGTGTCACAGTGAAATTTATTCATGCATCTTTGCAATGTATGTGGTATGGGAAGCCTGGAGGTGTAGTGACAACTAATGGCTAGTTGGTAACTACTGTTGGCGAGCTTACTGATGGCATACATCCGAGCACTGTTTTTTGTACAGATTTTCAGTAAATAAACAGTTAGTGAAACAAAGCAAACCATGCTTCTTTCGTGGTGCAGTTTAAAATCTAACACAGTAGGGTTGCATGGTACAACACAGCTAATGAGCACAAACACAAGCTTCCACTATGGTCTTGCTCTCTGTTCCACCAAAGGTCAGCCCTGTCAAGATGGCTTGCTATTGGTCAACAGCACACATTTGCATGTCAAAGTTCACCAATTTTACTGGGGTTGACTCTTTAGGAGCCTAAGGAATGCAATGCATCATTGATGGTTGCTTGTGTTTCATCATTTATTAAATGTTATTTTTGTTCTTTATCAGAGGTCCAGAAATACATTTAAATACAGTTTATACATTGTTTACCTTTTTATGTGGTCCTATTTGGTATATATATATATATATATATATATATATATATATATATATATATATATATATATATATATATATATATATATATATATATATATATATATATATATATATATATATAGATAAAATATTTCCATGAGCCCAGGTGTGAGCGTAATGGTCTGAGGAGCTATAAGAGCCAAGGTAGAACAGAAGGCAACACTTTGCTGGGTAGGTGAGGGTGGATTGACAATGTCAGGGATGGAAGACCATTTTTACAGTCTCCTCACTGGGATTCCATCTCTGTTTTCCCCCTCATAAACACCTCCTCAGGAGGAGGCCCTTTGATTTTCTTTTAGGAGGATCTAATTCATTCAGAGGTGAAGACTGCATGCAATACTAAAGTATAATCAGAGAACATACCAAGTTGGATGCTCTATGGTGGAGTTTGACACAGTTCTTATGTAATTTTGCAATGTTAAACCACTGGGAATACTTCTTCACAACATGTATAGATTTAAAGATTGTTGGGCATGGATCCACCCTTTAAATTAGAGAACCATCCTCAGCGCTGGCCTACACTCACCACCACCCCTAAAGACGCAGCTGGGCAAAGAAAAAAGACAGGACATTCAACGTAAAATAAAAGACTGGGGATGGGTTCTCAAAGCCCTGTAGGCTAACAAAAAATTAAAAAAAACAAAAAATAAATTGCTTATCATAGGATGAAAAGCAGGCCCTCTGGGATAACATAGTGATACTAACCACCTGGAGTTTCCCCCAGCTGGATTACTGGTTCCTACTGTACCCAGTGGAATTCTGCAGGACATCTGTGTACAACCCACTCTCACTGCAGTTTGTGAAACGGTCACGTTATTTAATCTATGGAATCGTGAAAAAAAACGAGAAAAAAAATTTGATTTGAATTACTTTGTTTAGTTCAGTTCAAAGATTCCCAGTCGTTGTATGTTTGGTCATTATATGTGGACGTGAATAGCATAAATGTTTTTTCTCCATGGCCTGAGGTGGGTTTGCCTGTTTGGTCTGCCTCATTTAGGCTGTCAATTGAACTCTGGTTATGTCCCAAACAACTGCACTGTGTCCGCCTGAACAGGTGTCAAATCCCAGTCCACATGTTCCAATTAGGTTCGCTTCATTCGCAGTCTATGAAGCAGACTGCCTTTTTTGGTATGAATTTCAAAGCTAAATAAAATATTTAATTTAAATGCATCTTCTAATCTGAAGTGATCTCTATAGCAAACTGCATAATTATGCAAGGTAATTTGGTAACCCTGGTAACACATATGCGTGTAAGCAAGTAAGTTCAGGGATTTAATCACGCAATAAAAATGTGGTAAAAAAGAATGTGTGTTGTGCTTGTGTCCTACTCTGTATCTTGTTTTACACAGAAAAAAAATAAGAGATGTATTCCAAGATGCCTCCTTTCATTCTCTTTCTACCTGTCTGCCGTTATTCATGATATATGAGGCCTAGTTGTGGTCTCAGTTAATAATGGTTATAATTTCAAAAAAAATCCATAATTCCTTTTACATGCAAATGCAAAATCCATCTCCTGTCCATACCATTGGAATACCTATAGTATGGGGTTGAGCTTTCAACCTTCTTAATGACACACATGCAAACTCACATTGCATATTCAAAGTGGTCCAGCCAACAAACAGCCCCACCTTGTGTGAAACCTGGCACTCAGTAGATTTCCTTTTGCCAGTGATGTCCCCCTCACACATCACCCTCTCTAAATCTACAAACACACACATGCACACAGTTCCCCAGAGGGTGATGGATCTCAGCCACTACTCTCCTCTGTCAGGCTGTAATAAGGCTTTCCATGCCTGCAGCCTTCGTCTATTTGGCCCCTGATTCATCAAGCCCATGCCAAGGTGTCAGAACCTATTAACCAGGAGACCTAGGGGCCACGCCCATCAATATTATGTTTACGCTCATTGCTCCAGATAAAGTTCATCCATCAACATTTTTCAAAGACAATGCTGAAGACACACAGGGATGGATGACCTGGTGAAATGAGTACAGCCCTGTCCTTGAAAGTTGCACACATGAGTGGTCCTTGTTATATTGTCCTCCCATTGATTATTAAGAAAGAGTGAGACATCAGCAACCATGTTGTGCTACACAAGAAAATAGAGCATCCATAGATGCTTCAGAGAAAAAGACGGGGAGTGAGAGTTTGTGTTTGTGTGAGAAGGAAATGCAGTACTAATGAGAAACAGAGAAGCCGAGATACAGGTCGACATCAAACATTTCAACCGAATACCACAACTAAAGATTTGAAGCAGCCGCTTTTTTATTCATTGAATTATAGAGGAGGACTGTGGAGGTGGACAGATTGTGACGACAGGTGCTCCTCAGCAGTCATCGGTTTCTAAATGGAAACCCATGCCAACCCCCACCTACCGCTTTATTCCTTATCTAGCCCAGCACTTCTATTTATCTCAGCATTAGACTTCTCTCTTCTCTCAGTTTATAGCCATACCTATCTATACTCTGCCACCTAACCAACAACAAACCCAACAGGCAGACATACATTTCCTCAGATTTGGACAGACTAATACATCAACAATAAACCAATCAGCATAAACTATCAACACTTAAACCAAAGTCAACAAAAAAGATTAACCTGCACTCAAAAGATAACCCATGTGTTAATATTATATTTATTCTCTTTCCTAAAAAGCTTATTTATTCAGTATATCAGAATCAGAAATGAAACACCAGCAGCTCAAGCTATAATGGACATTATATGTTTAGGCAACCTCTTGTGCAAACTACTGTTAAAAGCATGTGTGTTTCAGCTTGTGGGGTGACCTTATGTAATGGACTGAACAATAACGTTAAACAGAGCTGTAATATCATTCAGTTAAAAATAGATCAAAGAAATCATTACTGGACCAATACAGAAAATAGACCTTACTGTGTGAATATTCAACTTGAAGTTTTCAATCTGAATTTAAGCAATCACATTTGACTGATGTTTTCTTTGAAAAATTGTATCTTGAAATTTGAGAACTGTGTTTAAGCAATCAAATTTGATCAACCTGAATCTATTTAATCTGAAATTCTTGTTAATTATTTTTGTATCTGAATTTGTGACCAATGAAAAATATTTAGCAAAATTCAAGTTTTTAAAATGGAAAGCTGGAAAATTTTCATATTTGAATTTCAAAGAGGGGAATTCAAAACAAATCAATTCAAATATATGGTTTACGAAGTATTGCAATTTCAAAGAGGTGAATCAGAACAAATACATTTAGATACATGTTTTTTTTTAAATACAATATTTCAATATTAAGTATTATAAGACTTGTGTCTCTTGTTTGCTTACATACCAGGGGCCAAACGTAGTTGTGCAGTTTTGCCGATAAATTAATAAAAAAAGCAAAATATATGTCCGTCAAACTGTTTAAAGTACACCTCAAACTGCACAGAAGATACTCTTTGTACTCCTCTTTGAGGTAGGTTGTTTGTTGCTGAGGAGGGATTATTTTTTTTTAAACAATGAAGGCTTAAAACTTTCCAAGAGCCTACAACTGTTATTTTTGTGAACACAAGGTAAGTCCAATTAAAAGTCCATGGGCTCAGAGAGACAGACATTGATGCACATCCATAGCAGCCAACTTCCACCAACTTGTGCCAGCAACCAGCAAATCTTTTTTGAGTTGTTAACAGTGATTAAAAATGATTCAAGCATCAGCAAACCCACAACCAACACAAATCTAAAACTAATATTTGCCAGCTAACATCTTCCACCTGCAGCAAGACTCCCTCTGCCATTATCCTGCTAGTTGTCTCTGAATATGAAACCCAGCATCAACAAGCCTGTGGATAGGTAAGGCATTTGCATCTATTTTCCAATCTCCCTAGTATCCTTTGCAATAAACTCTGTCATTATACAGTTGAATGAACAAATATTGCCCATGGCATTTAGCAAAGAGAGGCCTTCACATGGAACTCTGACTGAAACCCTCAGTGTGGTTCAAAGAGAGACACATCAGTGGCTTGGAGTCCAGGATATGCCCCCTTCACGCTTCAGATGGGAATCACTCTAATGCATTATTTAATTGGGGAAATTGAAAAAGTGAATAACATGTTTTTCATTCTTCTTTTGGCTAAGTAACAGACAGAATATCACAAGGGATTAACAAAACTGTGTGTGGGAATATTTCTCATTTGATAGTTTTAAAGTGCTGTTCAGCAAGTGGTAAATTAATAACGTTAAAACCTCAGAAGAATTATATATGAAAACCAATGAATCATGAGAGTCATATAATTATATCGATAATTGTGTTTAAATTAGAAATCAATGGTTGCTGAGATAGTTTAACATTATACATTCAGGGCCATCTAATATTGACAAACTTGATGTGAGGACATGCAAATACAAATACTGCCATCTTATTACTACTTCTGCAGTTTTCCATGCTAAGGCATGCCATTGTCAGACTCCAGATTTAAACCTTGCCTTTGTCATCCTCATAGCACAGGAGTCATTGTTGCTTTGTTGGCAAATTTGGTAATGCTGCAATTAAACGTCCACAGTTTTCAAAGTGATGGGCAGGTATGGTTAATGGTTTTAATATTGTAAGATGTGGTCCAAACTAAAAATATCCATTGTAGTTGCCTGTTAATAATTTAGCCCAAGAGAACAGAATCATTCTTCCGATACAAATATGCTTTCCACAGCGTTGGCATTAGTCATTTGAAAAATGTGCAATAAGGTGCCTCAATACACTGACTTGATAATGTTCATACATAAAGTTGCTTATAAAATATTTGGTCGAGGTAAAGAAGACAGGGGCATTACTAACTCCATTCTGATTTGAATATGCTGCCTCAGAGCCCATTAAGTCATTTTGTTGCCCGAATTAATAATTAAACCCTAGTTTATGATAGAAAACAGCTGAGTAAAGAATTGTTCTAGTTTGTTTTGTGCACATTTGCAATGTATTTGACCAGCATTAAGCCATTCATCAGCATTGTTAGAGTATATTAATCCATTTTAAAAAAGACACCTATCTTCATCAACATCATCATCATTAAATGTAGATATGCAGCTTTGTACATTTCAGCTGTGACCAAATTAAGCTTTCCATAAACACTGAATTAATGAGCGTAATGTAATGTAATCTTATTTGTGTCTGTCTTCTGAGACCACCACTTTCATGCCAAGAACACGGAACTAAATTTAATCTACAGTTATAGAAGTGATAAAATGAATTTGCTAGATTCAAAAGATTCTTGGCTTGAGGCACTTAGACAACTGTCTACATGTAAGGTCAGACCGGGACTTGTTTGAATATTGTTAAGGAAATGAGCAGACAGGAGTCAGTAACTCGAAACCCATTATTTCAAATGTTGCAGGGTTGCCGATAGCTATTTCTTCAAACAGCTTTTAGCAATAAGCTATGTGCCTTCTGATTCCAAAGCAAACAAAGGGCCTGTATTGACAGCCAACCAATAAGTGGACCGCCGTCTTCAAGTTTCTTGAAATGAATGCACTGCTTTAATTTTCCAATATTAAAGGATTTTCATTTTTAGAATAGGCAGTGCTCTTTGAGATTAACTTCCATTCCAAATGCATTTACAAGTATTACGGCTGGCCTGTCTAGACCTCTGGAACAATATGCAGGTACTTTGAGGTGTAGCAAAGAAATGTCATTCAGTTTCTTCCTGAAAATACTGAACGTACTGAACATATTTCAGTACTCTGTGAAAAGCTAGCAATGTACATTCAGAATATTTTATAGATAAAAGAAAGATACTGTTGTCAAGAAGGGGGATGGTTGTTGTGAAAGGGGGATGGTGTGTGAACAGTCTGCCCATACAGCCTCGAGGCTATTGGATCTGGAACTCAATCTGGATCTGATCAATGCATAGTTAACGTTACTTGGATCACTTCTTAGTTCATACATTCACACACATCTTGTATTTAGGAGGGCATCATCAACATTTAATGTTAATAACTAACATTAAAATAAGTTAATGCCTGGGGATCCAATTGTATTCCCAAATAGGGGGGGTCCATATAATATAATTTTATGTACAGATGTATGTCCGCACAAAATAAATACATGCACATACACAAACACAACATCAAGGTTAGCTACATTGAGTTGAAAATTATTGTTATTCATTATTTGCTTAAATAAACAGGAATTTTGAACATTTCATTGGACATCTTAAAGTTGAGAAGTTTAGTGTGTAGTGTAGTGTTTTATTCAAAGGCATACAAGAAATTTTCATGTTGTCAGAACCTGAAGGAAAAGATGAAAATGGTTGGTGGAAATAGTTCTTCTTCTTCTTCTTATTATTATTATTATAATTATTATTGATAATATATATATATATATATATATATATATATATATATATATATATTTTTTTTTTTTTTTTTTTGAATGTCAATGTCAGTGAGGAGAAAGCCTTCTTTGCAGGATCAATATAAATATTTGCTTTCAAACTGCATCATGGGACATGTTATTGCTGAGGGGTAACTCACCAACCATCCCTCATATCTCTGTTCATGTACTCTCAAAGAAAAACTCTTGATTTGTGCCACAGATGTATGTTGTAATAATAACACATTTTGTATTGTTACTGACCCTGGTGACTCCAACTACACTGAGTGAGGGTCAATTAGGTATAAGTGAGACTTTTTGCTTTGTGTTTATGATATGGAATGTATTGGATTATTTATTAAGTTCCCTGTTCTTAGTACAATTATGTGGGGAGTACATACTGTAGGCTCTTGTATGCACATTGCAATAATATGAATACATATTAAAATGATCTCAGTGGCAGAGTGGAATATTTAATTTCATCCCCAAGACGTGCTTCACTGGTCTCTGTTGTCGGTCTGTCTATTGCAAATTTCTTCATTTCCCTTGGGAAAACATCAGAGCTGCTTAGGTGGGCAAAGTAAGTCCAGACTGTCCTAATTTAGAAACATAATCTTTGGTAATGGCCCTTATGAAACTCTTAACTTGGTCCTTAACATAGTAAGAAGAATAAAATTAGGAACCTGTAACTCCAGGTGCCAATCAAAATTAGTCTTAAATGAGACGTGAGTCACGCATGATGCCAGGAACAGCCATGCAAAGGCGTAGAAAAGCACTTGTGTTTACTCAATTAAATTTTGACAATTAGAGTGCTTTGTGAGGCTCAGTGACTGATGCACTTGAAGAGAGAGTGAGAGCGAGAGAGAGAGAAAGAGAGAGAGAGAGCAACCTGCTGTTCAGCACAACTGATACATATACTTATATGTACAGTATTTGGAAATTTTTACATGGGATCCATCTTAGACCGAGAGGCCATCAAGATAATCCTGAAATGAGTTTTTCTGTCAGGTCTGCTGCCTCTGTGTAGCAGTGCTTTGTACTCTGTCTCTGTCTCTTTGTCTCTTTGTCTCTTTGTCTCTCTCTCTCTCTCTCTCTCTCGGTATGTGTGTCTTAATTGCAGTGGTGGGGCAAGGTGTGAGGGAGTCAGGTGTCCATCTGCTTGTCATCAGCCTCAATCAATCTCTGCTTCATAAACCCAAATCTTTCTCAACTCAGCGTCAGATCGTAGACAAAACTTTCAGAGTTAGTCACATTCCAGCCGACTTGGCTTATTTGAGATTCTTGTTCGTTTTCAACCTCCCTTATCTTGTGCCTACAGTTTGCCATTTGGACTTAAGTCCTGCCAGCACTCCAGTCTTGCCAGACAGAGACAAAGGACCTGTATTGGATTCCCTCAAGACCAGAAATCTCATTCACTGGACCCCGCCACATGCCTACACATCTGCCCCCTCATTCTCGGATTACATCGGCAAAAAAAACACTCTCAAGCTTGATGCCCTTTCAATTATCCGTGTATGTGGCATCCAAATGTTACTATTTTGTCAAAGTCCTTTTTTAGGCACTGTGCTGTTCTTGAAAAATGTGACCTTTCTTAAATTACAATTTGTGTACATTTTGGCAATCAATCATTTTGGAAGTACATGAGGCAAAAAAAAAAAAAAAAGTTAGCTAAATCTCATCTTGGAATTGAACTCCCAGCTCCAGTCTTTTATGTCCTTTACCTTGAGAGTTATAGGCCAGTATACCATGTCCCAACTTCCTCCCTCCCTATGGATGGACAGAAGTGTGGTCATTAAAAAAGCATGAGTAACGAAACACCCACAGGGGCAACAATATGGAACTGAATCACTCAGATTTCCAGCCAGCAGATTAAAAATAAATTGTGTCTAAAATATTCAAGGGGACGTTATTAGTGCAGCTTTGCAGTTTCTTTCCTCCGCCAAGCAGCGCCACGGTCGAGCCGCTTTGCCTGCCTAGGGTCTTGGGTTCATCCAGGCGTCCATAAACTCGTAAAGAAAATATAGGGAAGCACTGGGAAAACAGGATAATGGTAAAAAAGTAACAAGCAGAGGGAAAGGAGGTGATGAAAGAAAGGGGGTACAATATGTTGAAAGAGAGAGTATGAGAGGGAGGCACGGGACTTTGAGAATGTCTTTATGTCAGCATTGTGTGTGCCACTTCCTGTACCTTTTCTTTAGCTCTGGTATGGGAGCTAGAATTGTTTCTTAATTACATGCAAGGAAAAAAAAACAAGATCTGAGAGAAAAAAAAAGTTTGAGAGAAAAAGTTTTCATACCAATAGCAAAAAAATCTCCCTCAAATACTTTTTTAAACTCTCAAATATGTACGGTTTGCTAACAGTTTAAAAAAAATATCTAAAAAAAAGTGTTTCTCTAAGTCTTTGTGCTTTGATTCAGTTTTTTGCTCAGGATTTTTCTCTCGATGTGAAAATAGTGTCATGGGCGGGGCCACGCTCCTATCGGCCAGTTGGGTGAGCACCATCTTGTCTTGGGAGTCCATCTGAATCATTACACCACTGTTACCGCCATAGATAGATAACTAGCAGCCAGCCCACTTCTAAATAAATACCTTTTAATTGTCTAAACACATTTTAACAGTCAAACTGAAACCGTGGCGATGAGCTCCAGGTCCTGCAGCCGCAGACGGACCGCCATCAGTGGGGCTCGGCCAGCGTGGTAACATTGCTAGAAAGCTTCGCTGCCGACCTCGACCTGATCTTATCTGATCTGTCGAGGCGGCAGCAAAGCTTTATTTGAGAGTTTAAAATATTTTTTTTAGATAATTTTTTTCACACTGATAGCAAAAATAGATATTTGAGAGTTCAAGAAAGTATTTTGAAAGATATTTGTTTTGCTATTGGCTATTATTATTATTAGTGATGGGTGATAGTGAAAGCAACAGAGACACAGAACTAGAAGGGAAGCCTGTTTCTGCTGTTAGCTCTATAACAGCTCATGCTTCAAAACATAAAGGTATGTTTAGAGATGCTTCCAGGTGTCTGGGATTCCTTCACCTACTGTATTCTACATGTCACGGAGCAGAAAGCTTCTTGACTAATTGGTCAACAGTAACCATAAAGGGGATTTATTTTTAGCATGCCAGTTGCATTTTAATTAACGCTACCTAGTTTCAGGAGCAGGGCCACACCTCAAACACGCCTTAAACCTAACCATCTCCTCTCATTCACTCCCGTATTCTGCACCAATCCTCTCCCACCCACTTTATGTACGTCTCCTGTCATGCCCGGCTGCTATGGCGGATTCTCTACCGAAGCCCCCCTAAACACAGTCAATATCAAGTCAACTGATAGAAGCAACTTTACCATGCATTCCAATAATTTTTCATCATTACCTGGTTCAAAACGTATCTGGATGACGATTTAGTCCTTGCTAGTAAATAAATTGTTGCTATTTATAAACAAAGACAAGAATGTCTTAATTATGTGACATTCTTTACAGAACATTTTGGAATATGTTGTTGAACTTGATCATGTTGATGATTTTCCCTAACCAGACTGTAACAGAGTTGCCATGCACATAGATGCTAGAAATTGGTAGAAAAATGTTTCCACAAAAATCTGGGGTTTTGCAGAATTATCCAATATTGATGGGATTCAGATGCCAAGATTCATCCATGTTAAAATTTGAATTCAATTCTGGTAATGAGTGTGGTCATTACAACATGTGAACATTCAATCAAGACAATCAACATTACCTAAGAAAAAGCATGTAGTGTGTGCCTGGCGGCAATCTTTGATGGGATTATGAGCACAATAGGAATCCTTACAGCATCTTTAAAGGGCCTGTATTCATGGTAAGAAATGGCCATGACAAGTTTTATACAGATTTTAACCAATCTGCTGCCTACTGCCTGAAGGTTTCACCTCAAACTAGACCCCATACGTTGCATACCTTATAGGGAAAAAAGAAGACAAAGTGTTTTTTCAGGTGCAATGCACCTTCTTACCACTAACTGTTTGCAACTAGGAATTCATAATTGTAGTAACAACATTTAGAGTTTACCATACTGCATCTATGGACATGCCTGTATTCACATTACATTGTAGACAGTTGCACTGACACAAAACTTTGTATACCTCTCTCTTTCCTAAACATTTGAGTATTTCTGATGAAATTTCCTTAATAAACCAAAGTTGCCTTGCGCACATGATACACATCTACATGAATTACACATATGATTCATGGAAACACACACACACACACACTAATGTAATCATACTGTGATGTACAGTATATGTCATTAACTGTTTCTCCATTCAACATTAATGCATTGCTTTAGTAAAGCTGGACACCTGCTCCTGTAGCGAAGTTGTACATCTGTGCTGTCTGCGACAGCCCCCTCTTCACCATCCCACCCACTCCGTTGCTTCACAATAAATCACTCTCCACCCACTCCCCATCTGCATGCACCACCACCAGTAGCCCCATTCAGTCACTTGCCTCTTTGGCCTTTAAATAGCCTCATTGAGTTGCATATGTTTTGGCTCCAAGTGTTCTCATAGACAACACTACTGTGAAAATGTGCGTGTGTGTGCAGTATTTCTTTTGTTGTGAACCAGCCACCAGCTGTAGTGATAAGACACTTCATTATGTACGAGAGCTTTTATGTGTTTGTTGAGTCAGTGACAAGATTATTTATGTTCTGGGTAAATTCACATGGGCCAATATTACAATCCCTCCCATCCAACCATTGCTGGATATGACAACACAATGTTTTGCTTTTAATGCTTCATGTAATGTTCAAGTATCAACATACATTTTTTTCCTGATATCCATAACTCATGGAGAGTCACATTCAGCAGGCTTTTCTCTGCCATTTTGGTTGTGAACATCTTCATTCACATCATCATTGGATGCCAGGAAGAATAGTCTTCACTTTACTTTGACCAATAGAAATCCTTAATAAATAATAAACAATCTTACCTGCTTTTTTCTACAAAGTTGATCCATTCTTCACCATGCAAAAACCTTCAAATGTCTCCAGCTGTTTTTCAAACTTTTTCAAACACAACACTACTTGGCTGCAAATATACAAAGATTCAAAATGGCTCATCGTTTGATGAAATGAACTCCATAATCTTTTCAAAATGTTCACCAATAAGCTTTCTTTTTCCTGCTTTAAGTTGGCCAATTATGATTAATAATTATATGGTCACTTTTAACAAACTTAACTAACCTACATTTTTTATTTTGTAAAACATATTTCGTAGTACAAAGCTGTTCAAAATACGTCAACTGAAAGACAAGTTCTCACATTTCCAATTAAACTAGCATTAATATTACTAGCAGTATCACAAATATAGTAATGCATTGCATAACAACATCCTACATACACAGCAAATAAAAAAGGATTTTACAAAGGTTGGTGAGTTCAGTCTTTCTAGCATGTGCTGCATTCCAAATGTGTGATTTACAACTTGAGGCCAGAGGTCAAACCATCATTTTGGAGATGCTGTGATATTTTTGGGGTAATAAGAAATACACAAGTTATGCTTTTTGTTAATGAGTTCAGTGAAATGTTGATAAACTCCCTTGGCTATCTCACCTCTGCTCCCATTTCCGTCAATGTCAACCCCCTCCTCTGGCACATCTGCTCCAGGACCTCTCGTCTCACCCTGTACTGTCTACTGCTATACGGCTATAGCAGATGGCGTGCATACACTCACACACACACACACACACACACACACACACATAGACACGGATGCACACATGAACCTGATGCATAAATGTCCTTGTTTGTTTTGTCTTTTAAAGTGATGGAAGTCAGCAAAGATTGAGCTGGAATATGGTGAACTAGACAAATAGTGTTGCAGGGTGAGATTAATCAGTACACAGGTTACTAAGGGGGATGATGCATTCCAAATGCCTGATTAGGTTTGATGTGTGAAATGATGCCTTCACTTGGCCGTCCTGTTCCATTAGAAGTGAGGCTTGCAAGGCACCAACAACAGTTCATTGACTGTGGTAAATGCAATGCTTGCAATATGGAAAACTGGGGAGATGGATGGATTTGTCTGTGTGGGTGTTGCAGTTGGGTGATGACAAAGCAATGGTGCATCATGCAGGCTTGTCTGTGAGCTTAGTAGTTTTGATTTTAATTGGACACAGCATTCAGCTCACTTCATGTTCCTGGATGTTTGCTGCAAAGTTAGGTCACAGATTACAGTCAAACTCTGCTGCATAGATGAAATTAAAACATCCCACAGATGTTACACAACTTTCTAGAAAACAATCACTAAAATGACCACACTGTATTTGATGATATTGATCTAAGAAATTAACCTAATAAATCTTATTTTGTATATCAGAATCAGAATCAGAAATACTTTATTGATCCCCAAAGGGAAACTCTGTATATACTTATAAATATATGGGTTGACTTGTAAAATAACATACAGCACACATTTCTCTTTTTACTTGCCAAAACATGTAGGATTTAGTCTTTGTTCCACACTGTGAAGCAGAAAATGGTGGTCATGCTACTGTAACGCTTGTCACATGTGTTGTGAATGCCGATTGGATTGGAAAGCTGCTGCTGGTCTGTATGTTGATGCACATACAGACCACACAAAAGCTAAACTTCATTTATCCGCCAGTATTGGCTGAGATGACACAGGTGACAAATGCAGGGCAACCCTTATGTGTTTGAGATGTCACTCTGATGGGCATGTGCACCTACAATAAGGCCCAATCAAAAAATATTTTTTCTTAATTGGATTCTTACTCTGAGCAGCTGGATCCAACAAGGACACACTATTTTCTGCCAAAGTTCGAACTGTACTAATTATTCCACATGAGCGATTTTTGGATTTGTGCTTTTGTTCTGGCTTTTCTCACTGGTTTGATGTGGATGGGAAAGAACACAGAACTGAGCTGGAAAAAAGGTGATATCACACATTTCGGTGCACCAAGCACAGCTGAGCTAAGCAACATTATTAAAATATGATGACAGTTGTCGGGTTATTTAAAAAAAACACCCATATGGACCAGAGCAAGCATATAATATTAGTTTTTGAATGTTTAAATAAAAATAAACGTTTTTTTCCCCAAAATGTATAACATTATGGAGAAGATTTAAACCACTTTGTCAGAGGCTTTAAAGCTATCTTCCTCAATATTTTAGTACATGTGTAAAAGATTTTGTGGCAGAGTCCGCCATTTCATCGCTGCATTCAAATTGCTGTCACACGCACAAGGGATTCACTGGAAATGATGTATGCATGTATTCCAGCATTACTGCTTTTAATCTGATCTCATTCATGACTGTTTATTGTTCACTCTCAGCTGTTAATGCTACTGCAAACCAGACATCCTTCTGCTGCCGCATCCCATTAATGCATTCAACCAGTCAGTGAGGTCATCAAAAAAGCATCTACAAAATAAGATAACAGTCATTTTCATATTTTTTGTCAGTTTTAAATGTTGCAGGGATTATGGAGCAATAAATTAAATTAAGTGTTGCATGCTGCACACCTCAAACATCCCAGCAAGGTTATACACTCCGTTTACCTGCTGTTGTGTTGAAAACAATTTGTTTGCAATGTAAACATAACCTCATTTGCTCCTCTGTTGAGCATTCTAAAACCTGGAAACACTAATTTAATTTCATACACACACAAACACACACATATATATCCATGCACCCCTCCAATACCATCATCAAATTTGCGGATAACACCATGGTCATCGGCCTCAACAGTGGACACAACACACAACACAACCTGCTGCTCAACACCAGCAAAACCAAGGAGATGGTCATAGACTTCAGGAAAAACAAGAGGGAACAAGCCCCACTGAGCATCAACAGGGAGTGTGTACACAGTGTGTCCTCCTACAAATTCTTGGGGGCATGTTTATCCAAGGACCTCTCCTGGACTGCCAACACAACACAGTGGTAAAAAAGGATTCTTAGACAGAACCATCTGGAGGAGAAACTATTATTGGCTTTTTACCGAAGCACATCGAGAACATCCTAGTGTACTGTATCACTGCTTGGTACACCAACTGTAATGTGGCGGACAGAAGGAGCCTGCAGAGGGTCATAAATTCAGCTCAACGCATCACTGGCAGTCCCCCACCCAAACTAGAAGACATCACCAGCAAGTGGTGTCTCAGAAGAGCTAGGTCAATCACTGCCGACCACTCGCACCCAGGACAGAACCTGTTCAACCTACTGTCCTCTGGTAGGAGATACAGGATCCTGAAGAGCAGGAGAAATAGACTTAAAAGTAGTTTCTTTCCCTGGGCAATCAGGTGCCTGAACTAATAATATGTGGGTGCGCTATGCTGTGTGAATGTTGTATATATTGCTTCTTTTAATTGTTTTCATTGTTGTTTTATATCGCTTATATTTATTATGCACTGCCCGAGGAAGCACTGCAATTTGTGCAATGAAAATAAAGATTCATCATTCAGTCATAGGATACTATGACTGAGATGCAGATCTGTTTCTGTTAAGGTGTAATAGTATTTTAGAAATGTAGATTGATGTATTTAAAAACAAAGCAAAATCCAATGAAACTTCAAATGTTTTAAATGAAAAATTGATTAATGAAATGATGCATGACTAATTTTTTAGAGCATCTATTGCAGTTCAACAGAAGAAGTCCCTCTTAAAAACAAAGTAGGGTTTATTCTAGTCAAAACATTTCACTGTTAACACAAACACTGCTCCGACATTTAACCACCATGGGCCTACAGTAAAAATTCCATTATGAAGAAGCCGAGATATCAATTTCCCCACCGACAGTAGCCTCAATATACCGTAAAACACAATGCAGCCATAATGTCTCTAAAACAATACATCTCACTCTACTGTTGATGTTGTCATCACTTTTACCCAAAGCTGACAATAAATAAATTCAAACATAATCTCTGGGGATCAACAGAGCGAGTCCTGATAAATGTAGAAAAGAAAATTGAATGCAGAAATAACGAAGGAAAAAGAACAATAAAACAATAAATATACTGTGTATACTGTATATAATGTAACTCCTGAATGAGTTTTGAATTGTACAGATCTCTGCAGCTCTACAAAGCGTTTGAGCTTATTCACAATTGACAGCTTGCACATTTAGGAATCTGTTTTATTGAAAGGTTTTCCACATTTTTGACACTGTTTGCTATTGAGGAATGTAGAACATTTAGAAGAGCTGATGTTGGTGAAGACCAAAACAGAGCTGTCAATGTTAACTGGACTTACATTCTTTTGCTGGCTGAAAACTCGCATCTGAACAAGAAGAGCACTCGCAATATTAATGGAGTGGGAATTTTCCCAGTGGGGAACTCCCTATCTCCCAATGATAACTCAAGTGATAACGCAAGTGAAAAATAATACATGTACTGTATACCCCCATGATACAAATTCCCTTACAAATGTAATGGGTTCATCCTTGGCCCATCCTACACCCTTCCACCAAATTTTGTGAAAATATACAGTAGGTTTCCATAATCAAACAAACCAA
Organism: Etheostoma perlongum; assembly: GCA_026937815.1. Classification (NCBI taxonomy): domain Eukaryota; kingdom Metazoa; phylum Chordata; class Actinopteri; order Perciformes; family Percidae; genus Etheostoma; species Etheostoma perlongum. The sequence continues at coordinate 25,713,767 of CM049380.1, forward strand.
CAGAAAAAAAAACAACCCGAAAACACAACCTTCTTGGCGGAGGTAATACATGCTAAAGATGCTTCAGGTATGCTGGATGTGTTTGCAAAGACGCGTTAGCTTAACAATAAGCTAATAACTGTCAAGTTGTTTTTAAATATCTAAATAAACCTTAAATTAGTAATTTAATATTGAATTTGTCCTGCTTTCATATAGCATTACAGTTCATAACATTAAAATGTTCTGTTTTACTTCAGAAATCACTGGCAAAAATTACCCCAACGTATTCCCCCAAAGGATCAACTTACCCCGCGCCAGGGGCAAGTTGTGCCACAAGACCAGATCCAGATCTAAAGTTATTGTTCTCAGGGATGCACCACATCCTGAAATATATGTAAAGTCACTTTGAGTAAAAACTGGCACAACTCACCCCACTTTCCCTATAGCTGTTCTAGTCCATTGTAGTCCATCAACAGTTTTTTTTTTTTTTTTTTACTTACAAGACAGTAAACATGGAGGAAATAATCAGTTTCAGGCTTCAGTTGTAATCAATTTTAAACAGTGAATTGAGTTGTTTAAATGTACCACTAAATCAATTAAGTGGCAGCTTTCGCATCATCAAACCCATATGTATTGTGTCTATATGTTCATCGTTTTGAGCAGGCTCACTGGGCACATTTTATAGAAAGCTTCTTGCAAAGATTCAGCAGATGAATCCATTTGTAGAAAAGAAAATACAGTTAAATACAGGCAAGGTGTCCCAGTTACTGAGAAATACTGTATAGTCAGCCATCAAAATCAAATGATTAAAGCCTGTTTATATTGAACATTTGACAATTACAGCATTATATAAATACTACGGTTGTTATGGAGACATAATGATGAATCACCAGCAGATGAATTGTCTTTTTGCTGTCTAAACATTCAGCTGCCACCTGTGGTGCATAGAATATGAAGCTGTGAAAACAAGATTAATCATACATACATTGCTTTTTATCTTACTTAATGTTGAAGTAAAAAAAAAGAAAAGTGTTATGTGTATGTTATTAAACTTTAAATTCATATGTATCATTTGTTAGAGTTTTTTCATGGCACTAAACAAAAAAAAGACAATTATTATTACAATTATACATTGGTTTGTTTTAGGGAAAAGGGTTTATTGCATGTTTTCTCCAGAGAAAAATCGTTAAATTGTAGATTTAAGACTTGATTGATATTGGCATCCCCTTAAATCTAACAGATGTTCAGCCTCATTTGCAGATTTACATGCATTATTATTTTACAAACAAAATCTTGAGGGATAGAGATGAAAAAACCTTTGACGTGTCTCAGATCTGAGCAAAACATTGCAGTTAGGTTTTCTCTTAATGTTCAAACCTTTTCTGAAATATTCCAACGATTCAAATATTCTTCAAAGTGCCTTTTTTAGAATATTAATCTGACATTATACTTCCATGGTTAACTTTCCATGTTCATCTTAAACTCTTCAAGAATCTGGACGAGTGTGATTACATGTATAAGGCTGAATAAGTTCAGAATTTCTGCATTAAAAATGCATCTTGTAAAGTCTTTATTTAACAGAGATGCTAAGTCACATTTTTCATTCATGAATCATTTCACTCCTAACATCCAGCTAATTACTTTCCCCCTCCTCTCCAGCTCTTTCAAAATGCACCAACAACTTCCTGTCCCCTCACGACATTAGGCTGTAAACCCTCAACATGAAAGCCTAATTCTTCCTCAATAGCAGCCGTGTGTTGGATTCACCTCTGGCGCACCAAAGGGGATTATGGTTAATAGAGTTGTCCAATACAGAAGCAGAATTAGCCCTGGCTGATCTCCCTGTGGGGTTTCAGCTCAGGTGTCATTGTGCGCCCACAGTTGGAAGCATTAAAAATGAATTTGATTTTGGAAAGGGGAGGATTTTTCTTGGTTGCACCTAAACAAAATGGCCTGTTCTCTATTCTACTGTTTGAATTGTTTTGTGTTGCAGAAAACAACAAGCTGCAAGTGTTTAGATTCTACCAGACATGTTTGAAAGGTGTGTGGGCTTGTGTAGTTAATGTAGCCTATTTTCGAGTATTGGGACACGAGCATGAGGCTCAGCAGGCTTCAGTACATATGTGGTCATCTATAAAGAACATAAGGACATAAAAGAACATACTTTTTCAATATCTTCAGTTCTTGACTTATAACACCATGGCAAACAACATGTTGTTGTTGATATCCCCTGAACTTCTCATCCCGTTTTACAGTTACAGATGATTTAATACTCTGGTTGAGGTTAAAGTTTGTCAATCAACAGCCAGAGGATTGACATGAAGGTCTGCATTTCATGATGATGATCCCTAGGGCATTAACGCCTCCTGAGCACCAAATCAACACAGCACTAAATTGTAAACAGTGGCAGCTTTTGTTTTCTACTATGGCAAGATGTTTGTATGAACATGGTGGTGGTCACAGTAGTAAACTCCAAAATTTTGACTTCAATAAACACAGATCAACTATGGTCCTACAGAGCACTCTGGCACTGCTGCTTACACAATAGTTTTCAATTCCTTTCTAAGTTAGGGGTTTCAATCAGGCTAAATAACAATGTCTCAACAGTGTTGCAATCAGAAATCACACTTGAAAAAATGACATTTTATCTAATGGTTGATTATATATGCCTAAAATACTTTCTTGTGACGTTTTTATGAAACGTTTGACAGTGGTTTAAGTGATTGCAACTTCACATCTTTGGGTCTGCAAGTATGTGAGGAAGATCTCAGCATCCCATTTTATCCTGAAAGTCAATGATGGTGTGTGTGTGTGTGTGTGTGTGTGTGTGTGTGTGTGGGTATGTGTGTGGTTCATTTGTGTGATGGTCTGTTGAAAGAGGGTCAGCCTCACTGTGGTGATGTGTGGTGTTTTGTTGTAGTTCTGTTTGTGATGTACGTGTGGATTTATCTGCTCAATCAGTGACATTAAAAACAAGTATGCATCATTAGCGGCTCTAAGTTCTGACTGATTGGTCACTCTTCACAACTTGACAGTGACCAATCAGTCAGCAGGTGGTAGAACGGTACAATAATTCTGCAGTAAATCAAATTCTGTTACGACTGGTGCACTCTCCGGTGTGCATGTTCCCAAAGGTAAACTGTAATTACAGTAACTGAGAAATTTTGAATGAATGCTTTTTTGTGTGGTTATTTTATATTCTTAGTATCTAGTGTCAGGCCCGCCATGCGTCTATACCTGAGTAGGTGGTATGTTCAAGGTGAGGCTGAGACGGTAAAATGCCAGTCGTGTACTGTATGTACTGTAGAGTTATCCTTTGTTATCATACAGCTTATTTTACCTAAACAATGTTCATCTTATCATTGTGTTCTGAGTTGGATTACAGGAGTTACATATCATACGCAACACTGTGTACTATATGAAAAAAGTAGGCTGGTCCTCACTAGCAATAAGAAGAGAATTTAATTCTATAATTTTTATTCATAAAGGTCTCCTGCTACAGCTCTAAATTAAAACCGTGCTCAGCAGCCCAGATCTCAGGCCTGTTCAACTGTTTCACTCTTGTTAGCCTTGGGGTAAATCCTGAACTTGGAAAGACTTCCTTTCATTGCTTTGCACCTTATAAATGGACCTCATTACATGAGATTTAAAAAGTTTCATGTTTTTTTTTTTTTCCCAATGGCAGATTTTAAACTTTAGTTTTGTCTAGCTTTGGCTCGCTCTCATTTCTCCCTGCTGTGCTCTTGACTCTCTTGCAAAAGAGATCTTGATCTCAGTGAGATTACCTGCAGGTTTTATCAGGGTTTTTTTGCTACATTTTGAACATTGTCTTGGTTACCTTCCTTGGCATGTTTTTTGCTTGTTTCATAAATCTAGTGCTGCTCCCTGCCAACATTCACTTCAAGTTTTCCAGTGCCAGCCATCTTATATTATCATTTATAAAGACTGGCAGCACTGTATTGTTGTTGTTATCATCTAATAAAAAAACAACTGATCCAATAGAAATGGCCACTCCACTCCTCACCCAAGACTGATTGCTGTATTACAGTAACTCTCCTTCACATTACTGTAAATGATATATTTACTGCCCATTTATTTGTTGAATCTTTTTGGTCAGGACACAGAATTTAAAATTTCTATCTTTGTATACAACACATTGCCCCCGCAGTGTGCCATTCAACAAAAAGGGCACAAAGGTGCTGATGCAAACTGACATTTAAAGTTGTTCCATCCAGGCAGAATATGCAGCCATGCGTTTACTCATAATCTGCCAATGTCTCCTGTTGTTGTATTTAAAAAAAAAAAGAAGAGAGATAAGACCTTTGTGAAACAACTCCTAGAAACACAATAAACTGTCAACAATGTTCAACTTTGTCCACAACTGGCTTTGGTTCAAGTGTTAGCCAAAGAGGCATGATGATCTCTTAGTGAGCATTTCTTCTTTTTCTTTTTAGATCAGAAAATATTATCTCTTTCTTTTTTAACTTAGTTATTTCAGAAGCATTTCATTTTGCACAAACAAACTTTGATTTTGAAATCCATTACTTGTAATTTCACTTGTGATGCAGAGGATGAGGGTGTGTGTGTGTGTGGGTTTGTGTGTGTGTGTGTGTGTGCGTGTGTGTTTGTGACATTAGCTCTCAAGCTCACTCATCTGCCATGTACACCAGCTAGGAGTTCCTCAGTGGGCTTTAATTGAATCTCAAACTCTCTTGGAGGTGCCGGGGCACCGAGGAAATCTGATCTTTGACTTGGCGTCACTCCATGGCAGGTGGGATGCAAAGGAACTGCTGCCACACCAACTGTCATAAAGTTAGCGCTGGGACTTTAATATGTCTCCCACCATGATAATTATAATTACCTGCTACTCATTGGATATACAGTATGTTATCTCCAATGAAGACTAATGGTACCGTCTGGTTTATACTCTTTCGGAGTGAAACATCAATGTGGAACTCAAATAATGTGACGCATATGCATATGGAATGTCAATAGTATCTTGTGTCAACAGTCTTTCAAACAGGTGTGAAAAATCAAAGTGCCTTTGATGTAGATAGTCCTTCTTTATTTTAAGTAAGTATTGTGGTTGCAAGGCTCCAGAAGGTTAAAGGAAAGCCAAAGACGTGAGGACACAGTGAAGGTTATGAGGGGGAAGGCAGCCTTTGTTGTATGAGAGAAGACAGAGAAAGCATATTTTAAAGGATGATGAACACATGGTTCCTAACAGAAGAGCAAGTGAGCAAGGACATTCAGTATTTACAATGTGCAGAGTGGGTGGTGGAGCCTAATGGCATTGCATTAAAGACCTCCTGTAAAAAGAGACTTGTGAAATGAACTGCCTCACTTTTAATTATGGAGGATTCACTCAGAAAGCCTTGGCAGAGCATCCCTACCACAAAGATCTCAACACTGCTACTGTTGAAGTATGTTGCTGTCAACTTCTTTTGATTTTCATTTGGTTATCAAAGCACAAAATACATAAGAAACAAGGACTTTTTTACTAGACTTTAATTACTAGACATGTATATTCACACGTCCATGTACACACATATATCTACATACACTATATAGTTCTTGAAGAGCGAAATCAGGAAACAAATCAACTATTAAATAAATAAATGAGTAAGCTCAATTACACCTATAATGCAGCTAATAGTGTGGCGGGCAGCCAGCGAGGTAGCGAGGTAGGAACATATGCAGACAAACACTAAATATGGCTCTACAGTGACCTTTCCCTAATGGAAAGCTGGTTCACATAGTTAATCAGTGGTTTCCAATGAGAATAAAATTTCCAAAAGAAGAATATATGAGCAGCACAGAACCAGCAATACCAAAAGATAGATAATTTGACAGGTACAGACTGATCACTTTTGCCACTTTATTATCTGTAAATTCTAGCTAGATAGATGTGCCATTAAAATATACTGTTCACCATTTTTTCTTTCATTTCCCAGGTGCTATAGACTTCCTCCTTGCTTTTACTGCTGCTGTAAGAACAGAGTGTGCTGGGAGACAGAAATCCCAGCATATAATTAGGACTTTAACTGATTTTTCTGGCACCCACTCTGTTGAACATTTGAATAATGTTCTCAGTAGAAAATTAATCATGTATTAAGCTTTCTTAAAGTGTAATGCCACCCCGGGAAAGAACTGGCCTATGTTATGATCTTTAAAAGTAGGCGAAAGCTGCACTTGTATTACTGTGAGGCAATCTTTTTGATTCTTTAAATGCATGCTTTGGCACTTTTCCTCTTCAGGATAAAAGCCACTTACTTAGATTGTGTATGTCACCAACGTTTTAAAGTAAACAATTCACAAGACAATCACTGTGACCATAGCAATAAAGTCCATGGGGTGTTTTTTTTTTTTCCCAGAGAGTGATTTTTTACTTTGAAAACGGCAGGGTTGTTTGCCAGAAACCAAAACCATGAGCTGAAAGGCAATATTTTCTGTGGGTTCATCACTACAAGAGTAGTAAAGTATTTGATCCACTGTTAAAGGTCCCATGGCATGAAAATTTCACTTTATCATGTTTTTAAACATTAATATGCCTTCCCACTGCCTGCCTATGGTCCCCCAGTGCATAGAAATGGTGATAGGTGTAAACCGAGCCCTGGGTATCCTGCCCTGCCTTTGAGAAAATAAAAGCTCAGATGGGCTGATCTGGAATCTTACCTGGAAGATTACCTCCCCTTTCTCTGCTTTGCCCGCCCAGAGAATTTAGGCCACCCATGAGAGAGCGACATCATGGCTGTTAAACGAGGAAAGTGGCAGTTGGTCAAGGCCACACCCCCAGCATCCACCTTGCCCCCCCTCCCCACCTCAAAAGCTACAGGCTCAGAAATGGCACATCCTAAGGAAAGCTCATTGTGGGACTGGCTCTAGTGGCTGTAATTCTGCACCAAGGCTGAATTTTGGCAAAAAGACTTCAGACATGGTATTAGGGGACCACTAAGGTCTGCAGTATCTAAAGAGCACCATGTCATGGAACCTTTAATATTGAAACACTGAGTATGGCTGCTTTGTATTATACAGTATATTATATTCTGCTCTGTATAGAACAGAATATAAATAGGCATCTAATGTGACTTGTTGCATAAAATATATAATGCAGACAAACAAGAAAAGAGTCATTATAAATACCTTATGTAAAGAATGTACAAATAAATGTAGAATATAGAGAATCCCAGAACAAAAACTACAAAACATCCCATCCAGAAAAGGCTCAACTCAACCCTTTTGGATCTTTTTCCTCTGTAATCTCTTTGGCATCGGTTTGTGTGAACCACTGAGCTGATCTGGCGAACGTGAGCCACCGGCGTACAATTTACTGATGTTGGTGTTTTTGCGTATTGAAGTAAAGATTGTTCATACCTCTAGAGCATCAGCTGCCAAGGATTCCTACAGCAACTTCAATATTCAGTGGCATCTGTAATTTAACCAGTAAAAAAGCAGATTTGGTTTCCAGTGGTCCTACAACTTCCTTCAGAACAGAGGAAGTCAAATTATTCTGTACTGATTTGCCAGCTTCACTAACTGGACGAGTTTGATGGAGCTTCAGAGAATGTGGATGAGTACCTAAAACAGCTTATTCTTAAAATGATTAAGCTTCTCTTGGTCTCCATCTCTCTCTCTCTCTTGTCACCTTCAGTTCCACATTTCTCTCTCTCTCTGTCTCTCTCTCTCCTCTCCAGTGGGAGTGACATGTCTTGTGGGAGTGAGTGTGTAACAGTGGGAGTTAATTTAATCAACATCATGCTTGGGTAAGGCAAACATTTCTCAGCCAGTCAACTCACTAACCTCCAGGTAGTGTGCGTGCGTGCGTGCGTGCGTGCGTGCGTGCGTGCATGCGTGCGTGCATGTGTGTGTGTGTGCGGCAGCAGGAGATTGACAGGAACAGTCAATTGTATCAGCACACTGTCCCTGAAGACAACTGTTCACTCTCGGCACCTTGGTTCTCCTCCCTGTGTCTTCAGCCTGAGCTGTTGGGTGGGGGTCTCAAAGTAAAAACAAACAGCACATGGGGGTTTAGTTTTAGCCTTAAATTGGCCTTTGGATGGGCTGAATTTAGTTAATGCACAACACAAAGCATTACAACCACCGTTAAGTGGTAGCACAGCATGAAAGAGTGTAAAATAGGGATGCACAGTATTAAAATCTTTTTTATTTGCCAATAATTTAATTGGCAAATAAAATAATCAGATTTTTGACAAATTACTTATTTCAGGCAGAAACACACCATCAGCATTTATTGTAGCTGTTATGGAGAGGTAAAAGCCCATCCACTTTAGCTGTGTTAGGGATCTCTTGTTTATTATATTTGCCAAACAATTAAGAAATAACAGCCACTAACAACAAACATTGACACATTAATGCATCACAAAAAGCATTATGTCACACTTTATTTTACTTAGACTCTACTATTATTAGACGATATCCATTGCTTGTTCTTTTATTAGCATTCTGTAAAGATGCAATTTAGCGAGAAGCACTACTTATTCCAAGCACATTATTTTCACTAATGTGTGCAAGGTGTTGGAGGGCGGAGACAGAAATGGAGACAGAGATGGTTTGACGCAACATCACAAGATGTAATTAACACTTTGGATTTGTCCTGGGCTTTGGAGTAAAAAGCAGATGCTTTACATGTCTCCTTTATTACTGTCATTTTCCATTCAAGGATTCCTTTTTGTCCTTTAATCATTGATGATAACTACACTGTATTAGACTCAGGGTTGCAGTTAACACATAGAATTTTAGTTTTTACCCAACAGTTCCTGTTTTGGGAGCAGCAGTAGTTTCTTCTGTGTAATAATGAATTTGAAATCTCGGTAAGAGTGTCAAAGCCGACTCGTTCTGTTAACTGTGATGAAATCCACAGCTTTCAGCAGCACATTATGATGAGGCATGCAGTTGAAGCATCCTTCTATTATCTGTTATGGGAGCAAATGTGTTTCAGACATGTTTTAAATTTAATTCATTTTCTGAAACAGTGCTGGTTTAGTGTCATTTTTAGGGTTACTGCATTTGGTTATAATGCAATCACTCTTTATTACATTGTTCTTCTTGCACCCACTGTTTGTCAGCATTTGCCCATGCTAATATATTGTCTTTGTGACCTGTTGATTCAGATCTATTGCTGTCTTCAGCTGGGGGCTGTCTGGTTTTAATTGCAGCCATGTCCTGTAACCTCCCCTCTTACATGTATTTTTCAGATTTACTGCCTGTGTAAATCTTTTGAAAATTGCTTTGTGATCTCCTCCTCCACCTCCCCCTCACATAAGGTCAGGACCGGCTCCTTACTGACTGGGATTGAAGTGCAACAGTGCAACCTGGTGGACGAAAGTTGATCAGCTATAGAAAAGGCAAGTGAATACATCTTTTGTAGTATTTTCTAGTCTATAGCATAATTTTTGGGATATTTATACTCTACTCCAATTCCCATGCTTGCTTCTTCTCCGAAAATGTGTCTTTGTTTGTATTCCTCTTCTTATTTCTGTCCTGTCTTTGTCTGCTCCTCCACCACTTTGGTGGGAGTTTTGCCTTTCTTCACCCACCTCCTTGCTCCATAAATTTTTGTTTTTTTGTTTTTACCTCAGATCGTCTGTCTGTCTTTTTTGCCTTTAGTCCTTCCTCCATTCTTTTTTCTCAGCTCCTTTCACACACTATAGGCTTCTTGAGTGGGTGATATTTTAATGCAGCTGGTGCTTGATCCAGCACAAACTGTTCTTCAGCAGTACATGTTTGACATATGACTCATTATATCTGGATCCTTTTTACTTCACCAACAGCTAACTGATGATGTGATGCAGTAATGGAGCATAAATATAATTGCAGCTGGAGGAACAATAAAGCATGAGAGGTTTATGCTTTGACGTTTTTGACATGATCACAACAGCAATATAAATATAAATCTATTTGTCTAAGCTGTAAAGCATTGCCTGTTATGCAATGTTAGAAACATTATGACTGTCAGTTACATGGGTTGTGTAGATGAAATTGAAATTCATATTCGTTCAATGTAACCTTCTACTACAGTTGACCACAGTTCACCCAATATCTGGAAGTCTTGGTTATTACGTTTAATTACTCCATTCTTATTTCAGTCGTAGTATGAATGACAATGAAAACAGAAATGTACCCAAACGTTATAGAGCCACAGAATAAAGCATTAATGTAAAGAAGGACTAGTTATGCTATACCTTCGTATATACTCAAAATACTATTTTAAAGGAATACTGCAAGATTTGAGAATTACAGTTATTTGCTTTCTTGCTGACAGGTCCTGTAGCTTAGCTTGAAGACAGAGGGAAACAGATCACCACTTATGCTCACTGGCATAATAAAGGCTTTGGCTATAATCAGGCTTTGGCTATGAAGGCAAAACTTGTTTTTGGTCTTTTTATATACCTTTTGACAATGAGTAAAACATTTTTGCCAAATATCTCCTTTAATATAGATGTTATTTTTTCTTTTATCATGGTGATAAAACATCTAGTAATATAAGGAAATGAGTGAGGGTGGATTTTTGAGGCATGATCTTTTACACCTCTAATGTAAAATGGCTGTTTACTTATTGCGAGAGAGATTAAATTGTGCAGAAATGAAAACGTGGTATCCATCTCACCTGTGTATGGGTTTCCAAGATGTAGCCTGTAAATAAAACATGATATCATGTTTACCGGGCTGCAGGTAAAAGGAAGCAATATCATTCTGCCTGGTACATGATTGATGCTTCCCCCACAAATTCAGGGATTCAGCCCTGCCCTGTGTCAAGTTCAATCCCCAAAGCCATGACATCTCTCTTTCTCTCTTTTCCATCCTTCATGCTCTATTTGTGATGTCATCGGTATTTGTCTTTCTTTCTTGTTCTTTTACTTCGACTTTGTCTGTGTGCCCTGTCACCGTACTGTAGTTTATCTATTCTCTGTTTTTTATTTCTATCATGGTATCGTTAACGCTCAGTTTTCTCCTTTTATTTCCCCTTAAGGTTGTTGGAATCATCTTATTCCTTACTGACAGCATCATATATTCTCTATGAGCTTGTTGAAATTCAAACTCCATTGGAATTTAAAATAAAGTTACGTGTTGTTGCAACTATGATTTTGTGATGAGTTACGCACTAGTTACTGTAAGTCATAATTTATTCACTTTCTTGCTGAGAGTTATATATGTCCTTTAGCTATCGACAGCAGGCAGTTAGCTTAGCATAATGGCAATGAAAAAAAAAAAACAGGTAACCCCCAGGTTAACCAGGTAGATTAGTAACTTGAAAACTCACTGATCAACACGTTATATCTCATCTGATTAATCCGTACAAAACCAAAACAAAGAGTAAAAATGCCCAACTAAGAAATAGAAGTAAGAAATAGATAATATGTCATTTTTGCCCTTTGGTTTTTTACAGAATTAACACGAGCTATAACGTACTAATTAGTGAGCCTCTGAATGCTCGGTAAGACAGATTTCTTTTTTGAAAAAGACAGGCTAGTTGTTTCTTTCTGCTTCTAGTTGTTATGCTAAGCTAAGATAAGCTAAGATAACCAGTTATTGGCTGTAGCCTTATCTTGAACAGTTATATATAGGCATGCTATAAATCTTCTCATTCAAATGTCTGCCAGATATTGTCTATGTTGAACTATTCCTTTAGGGTCTAAGAAAGGGTCTAAATTAATTTTGTTTATTTTATTAATTTTAATTAATTATTTTTCTCTTCTTCTTTCTCTTGATGTTTCTCATGCATATTCTGTGGTCACTCTCACTTTCCTTTTTTTTCCTTTTGTCCTCTCCTCAGAGAGATTAACGTAGTATTGCAATTCTTCCTTTTCCTCCTTTGTCTCTCGCTTTCTCCCTCTTTCTTACTATCTCCACTTCTGTTATTATTCTCTCCAGTCCCCAGAGGAGGAGAGAGGAGAGCAGAGGCTCTGCTGCCGACTTTGTAATGTCTAAATATTATTTCATCTCATTTATCAGTGCCAACTTCTACCCTCAGCAGAGAGGCAGGATGCTGGTGAGTGGCAGCGGATTAAAGCGCTTTCATGGACAAGCTAAATTACCGGCAGTCCCAATTCCCCCTGGACCTTTTTCTCTTGGATACAATGAAAACAGTATGTGCCATAATTTTCATCATTAATTAAGTTTTCTTAAGATATGACTTGAAATATAGCAGCAAACCTAAGGAAAATAAAAATCACATTTAACAACAAGGATAGTGTTAAATGGAGATTGCCTCCCTGTCTGAAGTGAAGTAGAGTTTAATGAGGCTTCATGCATTTACATTGCAAGCTGGGCCAAATTGCTACTCAAATATGATTTAATTAGATTATTTCTCATACCTACTCCAGGATGAAACACACTTGTAATTTGAACTGCCAGGAATGTCAGAAACACTTGCAATGACATCTGTTTCTGTACTAGTTGTTTCTAGTGCTTTCTAATGCCTTGAGGCATTTCAAGGCTTCAATGGTGTCTTCCATCGTGGCGCCAATATCTTAACCAATATGCTGTGCTACCAAAACTAAAATATTCTCATGTGAATGATCCAAATTACTTTTTCTTGCATGACAGCTCTGACAAATTTGGGCACACAAATACAAGCAACATGTACGATTTGTGCTTCAAGATGTTGTAGTACATACTCACATGGTCCAGAATGAAATATCATTCCGAAATGTAACTTGTTATTCCAGCTGCCTTTTTTAAATCAATCCAAGAACGTCCGAGCTGGGAAAAAACTAAAGTATTGGGATATTTTAGCTGCAGTTTGGAAGTAACCGTACTTGTATCACCAACCTCCACTGCCTGCACAGTGAGACATTCTTCTTTGGGCCACTCACATAAACATGCATGTGGGCTGTTTAAATCAGAAAGCAGGTCATTTTGACACATCTCAAGCCCCATACAGAGCAATTATTTTCACCAGATCAAAACTGCCATCCATGGTTGCATATTTAGCATTATCCTGCACTTTCCTGGAATGAGGCATTTGTGTCAAACCATCTGTGTAAAGTGGTGACAGCAGCCTGCCAACTGGTGTCCTGTCTCATTATCTTACACCTAGCTTGAATTCATGCTGCTAAAAGAAATGTACCTGACATCCCCAAAGTCAGATGAAGGGACTTTACTGTCAGATATTTTATAGTCAACGTAAAAATTTTTTACAAAGTTCAAGAATTCTGTAAAGACCTGCAAGGAGAAAATTTTGAGACAAAGATTTTGAGACGCACACACACACAGCAAAAATGAATGAGCACAAGCATATACTGTACGCTTTATAAGTGTCTTACACAACATACTGTTGATAGAATAGGACTAATTAAAACATTAATAAACTTAAATAAAATTTAAGATGTAAGATTCCCACCCAAAAACATTTTGTGCAATTTAAATCATTTGCATGCTATCATGCTCACAACGACAATGCTAACATCCTGATATAGCAGGTATAATGTTTACCATATTGACCATCTTCGTTCGGCATGTTAGAATGCTAACTTTAGCTAATTAGCCTTGTAAATCAAGTACAGTTGAGGCTGATGGCAATGTCAGTAGTTTATCAGGCATTTGGTCAGAAACCAAAGTGTTGGATGCCTTTAGATTTTGATGTGATGATGGTGCTAGAGGAGATTGTTGAGATATTTCAGTGATGGTCCTACACAAAGCCACCATAATCACTTAACCCTTATGTTGTCCTTGGGTCAAATTGACCAGTTTTCCTGTGTCAGTGTTATTTTTAACTACCTACCTTTAACTAATTGTAATTACCCAAAATAACATGATTGATTCCACATAACGCTCTTTGTGGAATCAATCATGTTATTTTGGGTAAGTACAAATCTCTACTTTCATTCATTTTGGGATGTCTTTAGGGTATTCAAATTTATAGCATTTGAAAAATAAATTGAAGTGGTTTTGAAATTGTATTGAGTTGATTTATTCCAGTCTGTGATTATCCATCAACATCCATTCTTCTCATTTCTGCTTTTCTAACTCAAACATTAGGTATACTTTCCTATAAATGAGGTTTATTGACCATAAATTCCAAAAACACCTGTAAAACTAAAGTTAATAGTGTTGAAAACGTCAAAAAAGTGACAAACATTGAAAAAAAGAGTCAAAAGTGTTGAAAAAAGGGACAAAAACGTAAGAAAAAGTTAAAAACATCGATAAAAAGCATCAACAAAAGTGTTGATTTTCAATTATGACGGGAACACAAGGGTTAACAAATTTACATGTTATGTATACACCATTTTGTGAGATCAGGCTGGCCAAATGTGTATTTGAGCACTATGCTGTTGTATTAACCCCATGTGTCTTTGTGTAAAAAGTCCTTGGAGAGCTAAAAGTTCTTTTTCTTAGTCAACCTCACTCTCTCTCTCTCTCTCTCTCTATCTCTCTCTCTCTTTCTCTCTCTCTCTCACTCACACACACACACACACACACACACACACTTTATCTCCAGCTCTACAGAGAATTGAACATCGAAAAAGATGCACTTTCAGACAAAGGTTAGAAATGTGAAGTGGAGCATCTAGCCATTGTCAGTTTGTCACTGTCAGCTTGGCCACCAGAGAGCTTCACCCTGTGAGACGGGAGGGGTTTGACACAAGGAGGTCAAGGTATTTCTAGTTTCTCATCTCCCAAAAGAGAAAGGCTTCATGTCAGAAAACCGCATGAACGAAGAGACAAGAGAGAAGACACTCTGTGGGTGTAAATGATGCATTTTTCATCAAGTGTTTTGGTGGCCCTGTTAGCCTGTGTAGGCAGAACGGAACTGCAAGAGCTCCCTAGTTCCAGCTATGTTACAATAATTAGAAAGCATTAGGACATTAGAAGCATCCACCAGAATGTTAATGTTATATTGTACAGACTGATTTTAATACATTGAGATAAAGGCATGCATGGCATGATTATGGTCACTTTCTGTAATTTTGTTTTGTGGCTGCAGAGACCGAATTGTTGACACTTTTGATGTATTAAAGACAAATGTGGATTTCTTCGAGATATTGGATTTAGCAGGATATTGACCAACAAACTGAGATTACCTAACATGTAACAGCTGATAGCAGCATTGGTCTAGATAGAATATGAGATTGACGGTTGTCTGATGATGTCCTTTTTTACCTCAACACGGTTTGCACCATTTAAGTATTTTATTCAAGTAAAGAATATTAGTTGTCTAAACCTAACTTCTTGTATGGGCCACAGTACAGCATTATCAGCAATGTGCAAACATTTGTTTCTCTCAAATTCTGAGACAGTTGACTCAGACATCCTCACAAGAGGCAGAACTCAAGGATACCATTCACATTTTAATATTTCCTATGGGGGGGGGTTAGTACTAAGATACAACTTCCCACATCTAGATGGTTGCTATGGAAACGATCCCACAAGTGCAAGAAACACTTCATCACTAAAGTGATTTGGTGCAGACAGAGAGCGCTGATGGAAAAACACACGGCAGTTATTTTCATAGTTTACAGTATATTTCACTAGACACTCAGCAAGCAACAGTTCATCAGTTCAGACTGGGCATACACAGAAAAGAAGGTATATTTAGGAGTCTGAGGAGATGCATTTTTCAAAGTGTAGCAACTAATGCAACATGTAGCACAGTCTCCTTTAGTATTATTCATTTATTATATACATTTCTATATATAATCCAGAATTATATGTTCTTCCCTGCCTACAGTCAGATTCCGTTAGCTTGGGACTAATTAACCTCACACAAAATGTACCACACCTCATGGCTTGCACCTCAAACTGTTATGGTTTTTTATGTTTTTTAAATAGTTCTGTGTTGTTCACCAAAATTGCATGGCACAGTTCTTATACATCAACTTCATAAATTTCTCTTTTCTTCTCAATCAATGCTATTTAGTTTCTGCTGTCAGTGTTTTCCACAGTGTATGCACACAAGGAAAAAACTGACAGCTACAGACTGATATCTTATTTTTAATACATTGAATCCCATTTTTATGCATAATACACTTTCAACATTAGCATTTCTCTTAAATTATTACTTGTGTTTGAAAAAGGATTGAGCTGAGTTGAGGGAGGGAGTAGGACAACTGAAATATTCATCTGCTCGAATAAGAACAATACGAACAATAAGATAATAAGTATTAATATTGGAAGCTTTACATAATACATACACAATCAAGATCAAAATCAATTTAAACTGCTTGACCGCACAATGGCACACTGTCTAAACCACACAAGTGTGTTTAGGACTGTAAAACAATAGACTTTTATTTTCTTGAGAAGTTTATTTGTTGGTAGTTTGTGTTTGTATGTTGGTCATGCATTTATTATTTATTCTTTTTTGTGAATACATTATTTAGCTTAATGTTTAATGAGTATCCTTTGGCAGTGTAGCGGGTCTTGCTCCCTTAAAGAGCTGCAGAATGACATAGTTGACCAGAACTTTGCCATCTTGTCTAGAACAAAATTTTAAACTCAGAATTTTTGGCATTGAAATAATATACAAATAAAAGGAGTATCCTTTGTTAAGGTTAGGGAAGCTATATGGTCATGGTTAAAATAAACCATGAATAACCCAAAATAAAAATAAAGTAGGCTGTCAGGAGACAGGATACAAACCACAGACTCCATGGTAGTGTAAGCCAGACACTTAGTGCATCCTATTGTGACACCCTCCATTAGAGTGCTGCTTATGCTTTTGCTTGTGAGAGAGTCATTATTCAAACAACCACAAGAGGTCAGAAACATGTACACACAGGTTGCTTAAAGCATTTAAATAAGTGACAAATGACGTCGTTCATCTGGTGAGGACAATCATAAAACTAGCAGTAGTACATGAATCACAAGTGTTGCACACATTTCTATGTTTATTTTCTTTATACTTTCACATTAAGCTAATTTTCTTTCTTTGTTTCTCATTGTCCTTTCAAAACAGCTCCATTGCTGCTTGGAGCTCCTACAAAAACCCACTAGATGGGAGCAGAGCAGCTCTTATAAAATTCCACCATAATAACCTCATAATAAATCCATGCTGCTACTAAAGCAGCTTCAGTGAGTTGGTTTAACTTCAACAAAAACACTCCTGTGATGACAGACTGGAAAGGATCACTTTACTGAGCCAATGAGGAGCTCATTTAGTCTTAACGTTCTTAATGGAGGCACGTGTTCATATATATAACGTGGCTGGATGATATTTTAAGTTCTGCAATGACTATCGGTGTTGGAGAGATATTTTCATCTGCAGCTGTAAATACAATAAAGAGAAGCAAAGAAAACAATAGCTACTGAGAGTGGCAACTTTAACTGAGGCTTTTAGGCGATCAAACAGTTTTGTGAGGTGGTTTAAGTAAGATTTTCTGTTGGAAATTCTCTAGGTGGCACTGTTTGTCTGTGTTTATGGAGGATGTGTGTGCTCAGACAGTCTGACTGCTCTAGTGTAGATAAAAAAAAAAAAATCAGAACATTCTTAAACAGAACACAGCCGTGAGACCGGATTGCAGTGCATGTCCATACAGTTGTATAGACTGACTCATAAACAGACATTTCTCAGTATGTCACTCTGCTGTCATGCCAAACCTAGAGTTGGGTCTCTAAATCTTGAATCTATTTAATTTAACTGAATCTTTATTTTGACCTCATACAAACAGTATATAAACTGAGGGGAGACGGTTGAGACAGGAGAGGTCAAGAGGCCACAAACACACACATGACACATTGTGGCTGCAGAAACCGAATTGTTGACACTTTTGATGTATTAAAGGCAAATGTGGATTTCTTTGAGATATTGGATTTAAGATATTGGTTGACACATGCAGCGGACTTCTTCCCAAATGAAGAATAAAGGAAGGCCGATATGAGATTATAAATTTGTTAATTAATAATGTGCATGAATGCAAAAGACATAAAGGAAGGGTGTTGTGGCCAATTTGGACATGTGCTGCATGCGTGTATTTTGTGCACAGTGTGTGTGTGTGTGCGTGTGTGTGTGTGTGTGTGTGAATGGTTTGTTCATTACATCACCTACGCACCGGTTTGTAAGTGCTAATCAGAGGTTAGAAAGGGAATCCAACCCGTTCCACTGCAGTTCGTGAAATGGTCAGATTATTTTGATCTATTGATTCGTCAACAGGGACTCGATTTTCGATTTTCACCACGAAATAAACAACGGCCTCTGGGACACAATCCCGAGGCGGAAAGGGTTCCTCTCCTTGCTAAGGCAGCTGCCGTTAAAGAAAAACATGATCTGGATCATGATCTATGCCAGTCAGGACCACGGGACGACCACAAGAGTGAACCCACCGCACCCGAGGCTGCATGGCTCAGCTCATTTCCTTTCTGGCCTGCTCTGCCCAGCCTGTTCCTGTTTGGATTCTTTCAAGAATTGGGTAACATTCACCATGGAAGATTTAGTTTGGAGTGTTGCCTCAGCCACAGTGGTGACACATTCTTTCCACTTTACTCTTCACACAGGCAAAAGAGGCAAAGCCCCATCTGAAGACTATATGAACATGAAGTGGAAGAACAAGGTATTTTAGATAAGAAGCCCAACATGAGGGTGGAAATTTATTCCATCATATTTCCAAAAGGAGTCAAAAATGCATTTATTTTGCCAGCACAAGGTTTGTGAACACAAATCACACTTTTTGTTTGCTATGAAGTAGTCTTTCATTGCCAGACCTTCACTTTTATTTTCGTAATTCCTTTTACAATTGCTGTATAAATAAGATTGTAAAAGGAAGGCCACAAGATGTGGCTGAAAGCTTGAAAAAAGAAAAATGGAAAAAAAGTAAGTGGACCTAGTGATAAAACATTTGCATTGATTGGGTTAAGAACAAACCTTCAACTTAACCTATTTAACAATATTATAACATTAACTTTATTATTATTATAACAACATTTTACTGGAAAACTATATAATGTAATGTGATAAAGGCATTTTCTCAAAACGAACGGAAAAGTCTGCTGCATCTGTTTTAGAATAAAGTCATCCAACCACTGAATTTATATTACAGCTAGCCCTAATCTAGTATTCAGCAGTACAGGATTCACAGAGGAAGTCACAGTGACTTGAGTAAGTAATAATGCTTTGTATCTCCACCACGACCTGTAAATCAGTCTTCACATTCATTAATCAGTGGCATTTCCTATGATAACAGTTGAATCATCATCGCAAAACCTTTTGCAAAACTCTAAACGAGTCTGGCAAGTTTAGATTTATGGCCTTTTTAGTTCTGAAGGGAGCTGTGCTCTGACCGAGGCCAAGGTTTCCCAGTGCTCATTTCATGCACATGGCTTTTCCTCTATAGTCAGAATGGCATGGTCATCATAAAGACTGGCATAGAAGGACTCGCCATATTGCTGGAGCTGGTGTTTTGCAGGTTAGTGTATGAAAACAAGCCACCGTTGGACAATAAATCATGCACAGTCAGAGCACACAGCACTATGTATATTAAAGTAATGAGCTGTAAACTTTTTCACATATTGGCAAATGTCTTTTTTTAACTTTGTTTTATTAGGCACATATCACAGGTTGATACCAAGGTATAAAAATGCAGTTTTGTGAAGAAAAAAAGATTTTCTGCACAGGAAGTAATGCATTATAAGTTAGAAAAAATATACTTAGTTTTTTTTTTTTTTTTTAAAGACCGTAAAGGATAGAAGACACTTAATATGTTTGCAGTCTGATTTCAACCAGGACAGTGTTATATGTTGGATCAGTGACAACAATATACAAAGTGCAATTTTAGTGCGTTTTTCCTCTTTTGAATCACAGATGCTCAGAGTAGGTACTTTTAACGTTTTTTACAGTGTGTTAATTTACCGTCCTCCTGGCCCAGCAGGCGTCTTTCTTACTGAATTTACTGACTTTTATTGTCTATTATCAAACTGGAGAAGGTCTTAATTATTGGACACTTTAACCTGCACATTGATGATTCTACATTCAACACAGCTGCCGATCTCTTTTTCACCTTTTCTGGAAGAAGTTTCAGTCTTTATGTGAATCACATCATGTCTGAAACTGGAGAGTTGATATGTGGGGTACCTCAGGGTTCTGTCTTGTGACCTATTCTGTTCCTCTTGTACATATTTCCTCTAGGATAGATAATTAGTCAATTTATTGATATATCTTACCATCTGTATGCAGATGATTTCCAACTGTACTGCTCGTTTAAGGATTCCGAGTACTCTACACTGTCTAATCAACTGTGTGACTTCAAAGTGGTTATGTGACAACTTTTTGTTTCTGAACACAGATAAAACAGAAACACTAATTATCACCCCTGAAAGACAAATCACATAAGGCAGCACATTGGTGACTTAGGCCCGTCTGTCCAGCTGAGCCTCAGGTGCTAAGGGGTTGTTTTTGATTCAGATGTCCTTGGAGCCCCACTGTAAATAATTAGTTAGGAACTGTTTTTTCCAACTGTAGAATATTTCCAAATTAAGAACAGTTTATACTAAGGGGGATTTAGAGATGATCATGCATGTGTTTATTTCTTCACACTTGGGTTACTACAACAACCTTTTTACCTGTTTGAATAAGAAGGAGCTTTACCGTCTCCCAAGCTGTTCAGAACTCTGCTGCTAGGGCTTTTAACTCACATTAACAAAAGAGCACACATCATGCCTGTTTTAGCAGCACTTCACTGGTTAGCAGTCCAGTATAGAATCCAATTCTAAATCCTGGTACTTTTAGAGCCCTGCACGGTCAAGTTGCTCCATACATCTCTGGATTGAAACAGCTCATACTCCCACCCATAGTCTGAGTTCATTGAGTCAGAGGCTTTTAATAGTCCCCCACACTCATTTTAAAACTAGAGGGGATCAGTCATTCCAAGCAGTGGCTTGTAGGCTATGAAATGACTTGCATCCCTCTCTACATTGTGTGAATTCTGTCAAATCTTTTAAAAAACAATTGAAGACTCTGCTGTTCAAGCAGGCTTTAGTTAGTCGAGGGGTTGTTATGATTGTTTATTGTGTTTTCTATTTTGTATTTAAATGATCTTGTATTTTGATTTGTTTTATTGTATTATATTTGGTTGTGAACCACTTTGTGATTTTTATTTGTGAAAGGTGCTATACAAATAAACCTAACTTACTTAATTATCATTGTGGTAACCCAACTTACTAAAGATTTAGCTGCAATTTAAATAATTTAAGATGTTCACAGACATTGCATAGCAGTTAGATGAATCTCATAAACCTCACTGACACCTGATGTTTATAAGTGTACAATTTATAAAATAAATCTAAACTCTCAGCCAGAGAAGAGAATGTAATGTCATCCATCATATATCCTGCCATGGTCTTTGGCTAGATTGAAAACCTATAGACACTGTTCTGCCTCTGAGTCACACCTTAATTTCCTATCCCTGGTGTAGATACAGTAAATGCCTCCTCCATGACTTAAGATCTTTGAATAGCTCATGAGAGAGGCCCAGCCAAGTTCAAAGTACTGCTGCCGGGACAGTTTTGACCCAGATAGATGAGTCAGGAATGAAGTAGGTGAGGAATGTCTGGTGCCTCTCGCTCTCAGGCTGTTTCCACCTTCATTGACTGCACATGGTTGTGTCAGTTTAATAGAGGAGTATACTGCCAGTGTAACAAACTAGCGAACCACTTTACACTGTAAGGGCTTTTTTCCACCTTTTTCTCTCCTCTGGATCCTCATTTGTTTGTTGGAATGTTGTCCACTGGAGATGACTTATGGACTGTTGGTCATTGGGAAATGCACCAGCTGGGTCTGCATGGTGCAAAATGTGATTCTATTCAAATTATGGACCCTCTGGCACATGTACAGAAGCTCATTGGCACATGTGGAGCGTGTTATCCTATCCTGTTATTGCAAGCAAAACCTATTTAAGATCATTTCAAGCAGGATTACTAATCAAGAAAATCATGCGCTGTCGTCTTTTGGGTGAAAACAAAACCGTTATTCTCTCTTTTTGTATACTGAATGCACGTACTAACTCTAAACATTTCTAACAGAAATGAGAAAAGTGATAGTTAAAGTTGAATAAATCGTGTGACCTGTTATTTTGGTTTGAGATGAAGGCTTTGTCTGCTAGCTGCAGATATAAAAAAAAAAAGTATCCATCACATGCTCATGAAATGCTGCCAAGTAGAACAGAGCTCTGAAAGCAAAAGTAGTGCTTCATTATAAGGGCAAACATCCTCCAGTACATTGAGTCACACTTTTACTGTCCACCAAAAATAGATAGATGTTGTCATATCACCAGATATGGAACTACACACTGGTATACCTCAGTATGTTTCCTTCTTAATCAGGTTACTAAAGAACAATTTAAAAAAGTAAAACGTGAAAAATACAGGTAAAATTCATGTTCAGTTTCATGTGTCTTGAATCATTCCAGTGATCATCCTCAATGGTCTCATTCAAAGTCTGCTCCACATGCCACACCTCTTTCATCACAGAGATCTCTAAATATAGAATGTGACTTATTCAGCCCACAACTGTTTGATTGCCCCAAATATCTCGGGGAGCAGATGTTTGAGATAGCAGTCCATGGAGAGGCCTCCCCCCCCGTTTTTTAGTGGGTATGTTCAATCACTTTAATTTCGCGCCATAGCTTTACATATCTCTACTTTAGAAGGTACTTCTCTAAACCACAACCTGTAAAGCCTTCAATGGTGTTGTATCTTTGTTGCCTTGTATGTTTTATGTAATTAGTTAGTTAGTTTTTTTTTCAACGTTCTGTATCCCAAAGTTTCCTATAACAGGAAATCTTGCCTTCAATGGAGAGCTTTAGTCCTACTATTGCCATGTCTTCCTGGGTTAGTTCACACCTAGTCCCGCATTGCCAGACCCTCCTCCACGGTGCTGCGAGGAGGGTCTGGCGAGTCAACACAATATGGATGGTTTATTGGCATTTCTTTAAACCAATCACAGTCATCTTGGGTGGTGCTAGGGCACCACATGGAGGAAAGGTGCCACTGCAAAATAGCCCCAGGAAGGAACTTGTTTTGGTGGTCTTAAATGGAAGTGTGTTCAGTTGAATTCTTGGCGTATTGTTATCTTGAGGCAACAAAAACCTGGTCTAAAGTTAGTAACGCAGAATATCCTTGTTATTTTAAAAGCACATTAGTCAAATATGCCTGCTTGTGCAAGCGCTCCCACACTATGCATGTTACACACACAGGGAAGCACAGCAGCACACAAACATGCAAAAGATTAAAAATAAAAATATTGCAGTGCAAATCGGCCATCAAAATAGCAATGTGCCAAGGTGCAAACGACATTATGATTGGTTTATTGCATGTTACGCCCAAAACACACCTATGAATTAATGAAGAAACTAAGTACAACCCTTTTGAACCATGCACCTGGACCAAAACAAAAGTGGATTTGGACAAGTCCTAAACGCACCTGCAACAGGCACTTCACGCCTTGTGCTTAGATCATTAAAATAGGGCCCTAAGAGTATTATTAAAGATAAACACAAAATTGGTACGGTATTATGGCTAATGTTAAATTTAGAGATACAAAATATATTTCAGCCAGGAAATGTTTTATGGTTCCTCTCAAAATTATTTTTTGGTCAAATAGTCTCTGCAGTGTCCAATGCATGTCTCATAACTCAATTCAACTACAAACCATATATAAATTTACTTTCTGTACTTCAAGGCTGGATTGCCAAACAGTAAACGTGGGATACAACTGCCCTGGTTCACTTTGTGGCAATTAAATTATTCAAATGTGTTTGTTTATACTGAATCACTAAAGCACATTATAAGGCAACACATTCATTGATAACAAATGAGGGAAAATAATAGGTCTACATTGTGCATTTTACTAAGAAAATGTGTACCAAGTTACCACAAACTACCAGTCACACACAATGCACCAAGTGGCCTCTGCTGCACTGTAGAGACATGTAGGTGTTGCAGTTAGTGTACTGTATAATGCAAGGTATCACATGCAGTGCAGAGAGACCAAAGAAAGTCATACCAATACTGAATGCGTCATGTAGATGGTGAAGGTCACAAATTCTGTTAGATTGAGTTCATTCATTACAACTGCCTCCGTCTCAGATTCAACTCGATAGAGTACATTAACTGTATTGAGGTATTGGTGCAGAAAAGACCTATCTTCTCTCAGGGTCAGCTGCTTTCAGTAGTAGATGTTTGACAGGGAAGTTACTCCTTTTAACATTCACATTGCAGTTGCTAAATAAAAGCAGGGTGGAGTAGAAGTATAAGTAGTATAGACGCTGACTTGTAACCAACAGTTGGATTGATCCCCTATTACCATAGTCCTCATGTCCTGCTCATATGTCTTTGAGCAACAGACTGAAGTTGAACTAGGTCCAAGAGAAATTTCTGGCACTGACCTCCTGGCCTGTAGACCTCCTCCAGAAACACAATGATTCAAGTAAAAACAAGTTGGAAAAAGTGAGCTGGATGTAATCAAACATGCAGCTCATTGCAGTAATGGGAAGCTCTCTCCTTCTTCTTGATCTGTCACAGATGAGCCTGAAGCTTTTAACCCTCACATATTCACATAAATCTCAAGTATGGATTTTCAAGCTGGATTTCCAATCTAAATTCTTCAAAAGGAGAAATATGAGGGCTTTTCTATTTTAGTGATTGGGTCAAGTTGTTTGTTGACCTACTGCTTTTAATAAAGTCAACTTAAAATGTCTGTCTGTCTACATGTCCGTACAATGCCTATTCCATGTGGCTGCATTCTTACTTGACATAAAGCTTTCTACTTCGACAGGCTTTAATCTGAGCTGCAGATGGTTTTAAGTGAACTCTTGGTGTGAAAATAACTTATGTGTGCAGTGTAACCTTTGGCCTTTAGCTACTGTAAAGTCATGAAAAAATACATTATTAATTTTGTGCCCTGATTCCATGCTTCTAGCAAAGCATTATGCAGCTATTTAGTGAAACAAGCAAGCTTTGACATGACTTAATCTGACACATCTTGACATTCTTTCAATTTCTCTGCTATGTCCTTATCAGCATGAAGAGAACTTCATCCAACAGTGGCGTGTTAACACAAATTTATGGCCATTAGGTGGCGGGAACAATTTGTTGTGTCTGGTGTTTTTTGTGTTAAAGAAGACAAAAGTGAATCATGCTTTTTTTTCTTGGTATCTTCATATGTAGAGTGTTCTGACAGTGACCACCCAGGTGCTGTGTTGTTGAAACACTTCTTACACTTCTTCTTTCACTTATGGCAGTGAAAGGCAGTGTAATGTTCAAGATCCTTCTAAGACTACATGGTCCAATTACCTGTTAGTTTCTAGGAAACATGTAAAGCTAATATTTGTGAAATATCAAAGCAAACCTGTCTAATTAAAGAAAGTGGGGCTGCATTCATATTCTCTTTTTTCTTTTGAAGAAATGCAACCTTATACCTTGAGTGTAGGTTAGACACTTCTCTAACCAACAGGAGGTGACACATTTTAAGGGAATAGTTCAACATGTTTTAATGCTTATTCATTTTTTGCCAAGAGTTAGCCGAGAAGGTTGATAGTACTCCTATATTTGTCCATTGAGAGCCAGCAGCCAAGTTAGCTTTGCTTATGATGGGCAAAACAGCTAGCCAGGAACATGGCCAAAACTTCATGTTTTTACACTTAGATATAGCAAATTAATTAGTGAGCTTTAGCAGTGCTGGTATGGAATTTGTTTTCTTTATTTTCTTTCTTTATGGTAAGCTAAGCTAACCAGCTGTTTGGAGCTTCATGTTCAGTTTTCAGTGTCCAGACATGAGATACCAAAATTTTATACTATTTCTTTAACTGCATAGTGAAAAATGTGTCCAAAACAGCAAGGACCAAACTCTCTTTCTTCGACCATTTGGACTGTGTGTCTGCACTGAAATCCTGTCCCATTCTGGATTCTGAAGAAACAGTACACTATTTTGCTAACATGTGCAGTTCTTTGTATTGGTGAAAAGAGCACATCATGTAATTGGGAGAAAACTATTTCAAAACATAGATAAATAAACCTCATATTAAATAAGTTACTCTGACCAATTTGCTAACATGCACATGTTTTATTGTTAGAGTAGGTTACTTGCAAATTCTAGAGGAAATGGGAAAAGTGACATCATGGTAAACTAGAGTGATTATAAGCATTCAGCTGGGGTTACAAGAACAAAGAGCCCCTCTGTTTGATTGCTGTTAGTCAGATCTGGCAGCAGCCAGCAGGACACAGCTGAGGTTGACCAACCCAAATGATTTTCATCCACTGCCTGAAAGACAAAATCTTCTCAATTTATATACCCTTTTGGAAATGAGTTAACATGAACTGAATTAACATTAAGAAGAAAAGGTGAATGGATAAGAAGAAACACATACACAATGTAAGCAAGGCTCGTTATCTGTGTAAACTATTGTGAACATGTGAGACCTATCATATAGAAAAAAATAACAGAAAATAATTACATACATTTCACAAACCATTACTTAAGCTAAACCTTGTGAAGTTTCTTGAAAACTGTTGCAGAAAGTTTCCAATTTACCAGCTTAATGCTCAGTGCTCCTGCAAAAACACCTGCTTCATAAAATGTGAAAGCTCAAGAACAAAGCCTACCGCCTCTCTAATGTATTTCAATTTAAATAACTTGCCTGAGGACATACACTTTGCAAGTCATAAGGCACATTAGACTTTCACTATAGATTTCATTAATTTATTTGTTTGTTTGGGATCAAATACAGTTTCTGTGTTTTGCAAAATAAACCTTAACCTAATACACCTAATGGAATCAGCAGGGCAAATCCAAAGTGTTGTTTAAAGCTATGAGCACACATACCACTGATTACATTTGTATATCTATTCTACAAAGGACAACTGGTTCCAGACAAGAAAGAGTGTGACACACAACCCCACATTAAATAGTAATTTTTACACTTCCGGATTTTGGACAGACAAAACCAAAGACATATAAAATTGTATTAGCAAGCTTTCAAGGTGCTAGATTTTGTTACCTTTGGACAGAGCAGGCCTACCTGTTTCTAGTCTTTATGCTAAGCTAACCAGCTGCTGGCTACAGCTAACATATTTACCATACAGACATGAGGGTGACATCAATATGGAGAAGTAAAAAAGCCTATACTTCCCAAACGGTCAAACTACTCCTTTAAAGTGACAATATATAACTTTCAGTTTGTGTTGATTCTAGCGCTATTGAAATAAGTATTGAAAAGTGCTCTTTACAGTGCTGTATTGCCCACTGTAGATTGCCCACTGTGTCAGCATTACGGGGCAGTCTATATATATATATATATATATATATATATATATATATATATATATATATATATATATATATATATATATATATATATATATATATATTTGTATACAGTCTATATATGAATATTTTGCTCAGTCAGAGAAACATGTATTTACAATAAGAGAATATGTTACAGATGCATTGTCGCATTTCAAGTGTTGCATACAGTAACTTAGCTTACTGTGGATGTCTCGTGAGCGAAACAGGGTATTACTGTCACTGTGTTACAAGCCAAAGCTTTAGGAGTTTGTTGAGGCAACCAACGTCATAATAACTTAGATCAATATAGCACATTATATGAAACCCACAGAAGCTTTACACAAGTAACGTAAACACGGACTAAAAGAAAAACATTCACGCTAAATGGAAGGGGGGGTGTAATTTAATTTTGGCTACTGACAAACAACCACATTGCACATTGTAAAGTTACATATGACTAAAATAGACATACTACATGCCTGAGGGCCAATTTGCCGTCAGTTTTGAATAATTTACAATCCCGCAATTGTCTGTAATCTGTTAATAGCCCGACAGAGTGTGACTCACGTTTAACCCGTTGTCTTTCACGTTCCCTTTCCTTTTTAGCTTTTAGTTGTTCTTTTTTAAAATAATTTCCTTATTTTCTGGGATTGCACTGCACCGGTATCTGCCATAATAACAGATAACTTCTAAAATAACATTAAAATACAATTAGGCCTATATAAAGAAGTCTCTTGCTTCCTTTTACCTGGCTCTGCTAGCATACGCTAACACAGGTATTTCTGGTGTTACAGTGAAATCTGTGACCCATCAGAATGTGTTACTGTAGCGCCGTCTACCTGTCGCAAATCATTCTGTGACTTAGCGGGAAAAATCAAACCCGGGCAGATGCCTTACAAAAAACTATATTAAAAAAGCGTTCTTTTCACTGTTAGTCTCTTTTGCTGTTACAGGTCATTTAAGATCATTGTATGAAAAATGAAAGAGCTTTACAAACATTAAAAAGTTACATATAGCCACTTTAAGTAAAATTTTTAGATTCTAGCTTTTACACTCTGACACTCACTTAAATGCATACAGAGTATCTGGAGAATGTAATTACAGTCGGATATTCAAAACCTTCAATATAACACAATAAGCATGTGACGTTTGATTAAGTTTAACCCTCCTGTTGTCTTCCTGTCAAAATTGAAAATCAACACGTTTGTTGACACTTTGTAATCAATGTTTTTAACTTTTTCTTATGTTTTTGTCCTTGACGTTTAACACTATGTAACACTAACTTATTAACTTTAGTTAACAGTTATTTTGGAATTTATGGTCAATAAACCTAATTTTTGGGAAATTATACCTAATGTTTGAGTTAGAAAAGCAGAAATTAGGATATAAAGAGAATAAAATTAAAGGAATGTATGTTGATGGATAACCACAGACTGGAATAAGTCCACTTTTACTCAAAACTATTTCAAAACTACTTCAATCTTTTTTTCAAATGCTATAAAATTGAATAAGACACCCCAAAATTCATGAGAGTAGAGATATGTACTTGTCAAACAGCGTTGTGTGGAATCAAACATGTTATTTTGGGTAATTACAATTGGGCAGTTTAAAAAGAACACTGATATAGGAAAACAGGTCAATTTGACCCGAGGACAACATGAGGGCTAAGGCTTCCTCTCTGGCTGACAATGTCATTAAAGTCAAAGCAGAGGCATTGTCCAGAAAGTCAGAAACTTAGTATAAAAATATTTTAGTAATGTAAATCCAAAGACTTTACCAGGACATTTTGATTCAGCCACACACTACAGCACATGAGACAATGTAACAAGTGCTCTTGTTGCTCTCCATTCTTTGCAATAGTTTGTACATCATGTCATTTGCCTCTTCCTAATAAAGTGTAATAAAAATTATAAAACTTTAATTCATCAATACTTAAAAAGGACCACTCTTTTACATTTTCCCCATTACTTGCAGTGTATTTTTCTGTTAATTTTCAATAACGCCTGTCTGTGTCTATATTCATGTGTGAGAATATGTAGGTTTTGCTGCAGAGCACGCTGTGAACTAGAGGGATCTTTCTAACACAAACCAGTGCACAAACACACAGAGGTATGGACCCCAATGACGCACTAATGTGGATGCAAAGGGGTTAAAACAACAGCCGAATGAATGCCGGGCATGGACACGAGAAAATAACCCCCAAAGCCTCGTCGACTCCAACTCTCAGAGCCCAAAGCACGCTGTTTACGACAGCATGAAAAATAGACACCACTCTGTGGCTCAGATTTCAGAGCTAGACCATTTGTGCCCATGCTTTTGACTGATACTGCCTGGACATGAGTAGAACATGTCTTTGCTAATGCATTTTTATAAATTGTATATACTGCTTTTAAAAGATGGTTTAATTTGATGGTGGCTTTGTCATTTAAGGCAATATAAGTGTCAAACAATTCATACATATCAGTAAAAAAATTCAAAAAGTCAAGCCTGCCTGTGACTAACAAAAACCTGAAATCAAGTGTGGATATATTTCAAGCCAAAATTCAATACAGCTAAGTTTGACAACCCAAAAGTTGTTATTGATGACATAAATCAAAATGCTTATTTCCTTCAAAAAAAGGATTGTATTAATTAAAGCTGAACTATTTGAAGAATAAATGTTGTTATTTACCATTGGATGCTCAAACATCTTCAACAATTCAAGAAGAAAGTACAAAAATAAATGAATAATAGTAAAATATATATATAATATATAATATAATAGTTACAGCTAAAGGTGTTTGTAGTTAAATTGAAAATAAGAGTGCCTATCAAAGAGGGTAAAATATATATATAGAGTATAGTCACTATGCCAAGTTGTTTCCAATACATATACTTCATTATAATAAGTGATGTATTTATAAAATGGTGTCACTTCTTGGGAGTTTTGTAAAAAAGAAAAAGAAATGTTTAAGACTGTGGATTAAATAACTATTAGAATGGACATTTTGTATTCAGTTTATAATGTGTGACGCCAAACAAGCCAACTGGATGGGTTGTGGCTTGTTAGCTATACGCTAAGAGGCTTTATGAACATCATAGTTCCTGAAACACACTTAACCAGCAAAGAAGAAAATAAAGTTTTATTTAGTGCATTTCATTCATACACAATGCCAATTACACTGCAAGTCCTCGGGAGAAGCAAAAGGTATAACTGCAGCATACTGTAATCTGTACATAATGATGACAGTGTACTGACCTCTAGGGAAGAAATAAATGAAGAAGGAAGTATTTTCGTTAAGTAAAAGTTAGGCACACATCCTTTTTAGATATTAGCTGATGTTTTTCTTTTCCCAGGACCACTTTCCAAACTGTAGCCTAACTGGATGAAGTTCCAGTGGCTTGTAAAGAGACATTCTGAAGGGACACATTGAAGGCACAGAGATCAAGCTGTTAATCTACCTGATCTATGTCTCAATAATTTCGCCATTACATTGGTGTGACTCTCATCACACGTGCATTGTGATGACTTTGATCCCATGAGCGTTGATGTATGTGAGGAGGACCTTGGCCCGCCTCTCAATTACATCGATCAGCTTGTCGATGCCCTGCCGGCCGCCCTGGCTCTCCCAGTATGTCTGGTCCAGAAAAAGAGACTGGAGGAGCTTCTCCCTCAGCCTCTTGCTCTTCAGCACAGACACTGCCTGCTCTGGCATCCTGAAAAGACAGAAAGTGTGTCAGGAAAAATTACAGTCAAATTAGAGTTTTAGTTCCAGGTAAGTGTCCCAGAGGCCAAGCTGCTCTTTGTTGGAAGCAGGGGGCAGGAATAATTTGAATGGTTCTCAGTGGGCAAAGTCAAACTTGCTAAAAATAGGAAGGGCTGAACATTATGGAACAGCCGTGCAACTTTATCCTGTTTGTTTTTTAATCCTAATCTCACATTGCCTGACCTACCTCCACAGCGCTGCAGAGGAATGTCTGGCTAGTCCACACAGCATTCTGGGATGAGAGAAGAAAACTTGCTCTGGTTTATTGGCATTTCTTTAAACTAATCACAATCCTCTTGGGTCAGCCACAATAACTGCACCTCTGAAAAATAGCCTCGGGAAATAACTTGTTTTGGTAGAACACAAGTTGTTTTTGTCACGCAACAGAAAATATAGATTTGACAGGTATTCTAGCTAGCTGTCTCAATTTACCCTGCAGACATCTGAGGAGCAGCTCAGTTAGGAGTTTAGAATGACAACATAAATAAAGCGGAAGATGAGGAACATCCAACTGAAAATGAGTAACATTTGGAACTGGAGCAATCCCCTAAATTATTCATTTTTGATATAGACTACACCTAACCCATTGGAATGTTAAGAAGGTAAGGGGAAGTGCAAGGGAAAAGCCAGTTCTTGGAAGAAAGACTGGGCGAAGATACCTCAAATCTTGCATTAGCTATCAGAAAAGCAGTGGCTCTTTGTTTCTTGGCAGTTGAAATTACACTTACCCGGTCACATCTTAAGCCTTGGTTGCCTATGAGTATGTTTGTGTGACAAGATTTGAGTGACAACATGAATACATACAGGCTGAAAGTTAGTAGCTACTCCTGGTATTTTGTTTGACATTTGAACAGCTTTCAAGCATAAATTAGCCTACAGTAGGCTGGTAGATCACTGTGAATGAACCAATGTGCCAGTGCTATTTGCTGCTTGACACAGAGATAGTTTTGTGCCTTGCCTCGCTGAGTTTTGAGTGGATTTTATTATTGCATGCGTAGGAGTTCTGCCTCAAAGAAATGTTTGTATAACTAAAATACCAAACCACATGAGAGAGACGGGAGGGGGGAAATGACCATATGGACTTTGAAGATGACTGGTGAAGAGCCTTGGATAGACTGCTAATTAGTTGTAGACTACGTTTAGGTTTTAAAGCAGCTCTAAGCAGCTTTTCCAATAGACTGTGATAGTGAGTGTTGTACATGTCAGTTAGAAATGTGTCTAGAATAAATCAGATCATTTAGCTTGAATAAATTCAAAGAGATAAAGCTCTGTCAGATGTATACAAAGGTATCATCAAGTATTAATGATGTTGTATGATCTTGATCTTCTAAAGTCATCTGATACATTTGACTTATTGTGCCTCTATATCTTTTTTTGAATGCCAGACACTACAGTTTTGATTAGGATCACAAGAATCCATGTGTGACAGAAGAGACAAGTCTCCTTGCCAAATCCCAGTTTCTCTTCTGTCTCCATATGACATATTAATTAATTTATCAAAAGATGGATGGATGACGAATGCAGTGTCTCTGTAGTGTGGTTTGGAATTACATACACATTTCATTGAGGAAAAACAGAAAAAAAACACATTATGATGCCCCAAGATTCAAAACCAGAAGAAAAATGTTCTGTTTATTCAGAATACTTATTTGCAGCTGTATCATACAAATAAATAGTTACAAAATTATACATTGTGATTTTTTGATTTTTTTTTTATAGATTATGTCTCTCACAGTGGACATGCACCTACGATGACAATTTCAGACCCCTCCATGATTTCTAAGTGGGAGAACTTGCAAAATAGCAGGGTGTTCAAATACTGATTTTCCTCACTGTAGATGTTTTGGGATCCAAACTTACTCTTTGATTCCTTCCAGGAGCCTGAAGTCCAAGTTGTCCTCATTGCGGTCGAAGAACCCCTTGTTGTTGGTGAAGACCAGGTGTCTGGGGTCGTGATCCCTGTGGATGATGTTTGTCAGTTGTATGTGGTTTGGTTCCCCACATTGAGCATGGTGGCCGAGTTCCACACACACATCCTCCTGCCTGGGCCTGAATCCACAGCAACTGTAATCCAGACGGTTGTGAATCTGAAAGGAAACATTCGTATTTCCTCCGTGAACATGTGTACTGGATGTTTTGAGAACACAGTTATGTGACTGATTTTTATGAAAGTGTTTCTAATTTTTTCAGGTGCAAGAGTTTGTCTTGCCCTGAACAAGGTTGTATTGCAATAATGGCATTATCTCACAGCTAGATAATAATAATTGCATTACAGGGTTTATGGTTTGGCAGAGGAAAAACTAAACACATCCAGGCTGATTTGTGTAGTGCCTCTTTAGCATTAGTGCTGCTTGGTTATTTGATGAGATCTGCATCAATTATACCATCTTACTGCTGAGTGACATGACAGCACAGGGGACTTCTTAAGCCTATTAGACAGCACCTCATCGAATACTCCTGCCTTCTCCATTACAACTGGCATCCTATAGTCTCCAACTAAGGCTTCAACTCATCTGTCACTCTTCATAATGCTAAACCATTTAATTGGCAGAGGCTTTAGATGATGCTACAAAAGACTAAGTAAAACCAAGGATGCAGCATCTGAGATGTCACTCATTTATTTAAGATTGGACTTTTGAAGCAATAATTAGGTGACAGGCATCTTTTTCAGAAACCTGGGGGCCGACTTGGCTCAATGAGCATCCACCAAGGTTGTGAGCTGATATACCACCAGGATACCTGTCAATCAAGCCAACAAGCCCCTAAACATACCTTTCTGTAATCCATAACATATTCAAATAAAAACTCTGAACCTTTCTGAACCCAGTATCCTGGATGTAAAACAGCTAATTAAATTTGACTTCAACTTTTACATTCCATGTAAAGTTTGGCAGAAGTCATTGCAGACTTTTTGAAGATTAACACTATGCTTTCAATCCTAAAACCATAACCAGAGTGACACATAACTATAATTTTTAGAGTGAGAGATGTTTGAGGTTTGGCTTCAGTATTTAGCCATGGTTGTTGTCACCTGAGCATTATTCAGCCTGTGAGGATCAGTTCAGGACAAGAAATGAATAGATGCCATTTGGTATTTTCTTATTCAGTATCAGACAAACCAATTTAATAACTTCCCTATTCGGTTCACTTGCGTCTTTGATAAGATGTGTGATATGCCTATCTGTTTGTAATCTGCCTCTCTAACCTGTGCAATATGAATTTCTCATTACTTGTTTTGGAATGTACTCATGAGGAACTTGAAATAACGAACTAAGATAAAGCGGTGGCACTTTGGCCCCAATGGCTGATTGAGTAGTTCTAAAGGTATCCAAACAATTTTAAAGTATGTATTTTTCATTTCCTCACTCTCACCTTGATTATTGATCACCAGTCTGGTCGAGTGCAGCACAAAAAGATCTGTCTAAGCTCCAAATAGCTCCAAATAAAGCAGAGAATATCGCACTGGCCTGTCTATCAGGTGCAAAGCTGAGTACGGTGAGGGCGCATATCAGTCTCTCATGGCTGAGAGTAGACAAGAGGTTGGCATGCAACCTTGTGAATATTTTTAGGAATATCTGTTGTAGTACTACAAGTTAAATTATGTCAGAGACCAAGACAGTTATAGTACATGGCAGGCAGCTACTGTAGGTGTTATCTAGTCTAGCAAAAACCCCGGACTGATGCTGTGTGCAGGTCTGTGGTGTTTAGAGCCATCACAATGTTGAATAGCTTGCCAACTATTATAGTGAAGACATTGAGAAAGGCCCGTTTGTAAAGACTACTTAGAAAACACTTACAAAAATAATAAAACATTAGGTAATCTAACTATGATGGGCTGTTATTGTCAGAATGTGATGTCATTCTATTTTACACTAATTTACGAAACAGGTACATAATGATATTCTTTTCATGTCTTGTTTTAAATGTATGTAATGTATGGTATTTGTTTGTATATGTTGTAATTGTTTTATGTGGACCCCAAGAAGAGTAGCTTCTACATTGTTAGCAGCTATTGGAGATCTGACAAAAAGAAATAATTAAAAGAAAGGCTATGTTTGCTCCTTCATGATCATGGGATCAATTTTGGAGAAACCGCAGGAGATGTATTTATTGCAAAAATCTGATCAGAGATACAGTCCTTTTACACACAGGAAACAAGACATGTACTCAGCCAAAGGACACTACCCCTGAGGATTTTTAATCTAATTCTTCAGCAATAACAGCTGTTGGAGCAATTTGCTGATGTCAGACAAAAGCAATGTTGGTAAAAAATCATTTATGAAGCATTTTTGGAATTCAATAAGCCGTACCTAGAGGGACAGAACAGTTGCAGACATGTTCATGTGCATATTTAGAGAAAAGTTTATCTGTCTTTCAATTTCACAATATGTTTTCATTAATCAAACGGCTTGTAGTACCTGTAACAAGAAGTCAAACAGAGCCAGTTTACTCCACTCATAGTGATGAACTGTGAAGCAGCCAGAGTCAGGCTTTGGGCTGATGTTTTTATGCCAACACTTCTGTCTCAGGGAGTTCTGGTACTCCCCCCATGTTAACCTCACGGTCGACCAGCCTGCAGCAAGGCCTTCTGGGTAGAGAGATGCATCCCATGACACCACTGGACAGGGCTGGCCATCTAAAGAGGGAGGATAAAAGGAATACATGATCAAGTTTCAGCAACTGTTCAGTCTCAGTGAGTTTTTTAATGTATTGGTAATCTTATCCAGGAAAAGCTTACTGAGCAATGCATACACATGGTTAAAACAAACACACCTAAAACTTTTACCTTTGGTATGTAATCAGCACAAAACAGCATTACCATGTATGGTGTTCAGAACATTAATACATATTTTATATAGTTTTGCAAGCACTCCCTTTAAATCAGTGTTTGATCAAACCACTGAATTAAATGTATCATGGCATGTATACATTTAAATGTGTTGACTCTCCTGTCAATCATCAATACATATTAGTACACTATTTAGACATACAACACAACATAGCTTGTGAACTTTAATCTGGTATCAAGACAACTTTTTAATGTCACTGACATTTGAGGTGTGGGGGTGCTTTTCCCATATGGTACTGAACAGCTCACACATGATGATTCCCCTTAGTCCCATGGCTCTACTATCTTTAGTATTACTGTAGTATTTTCTGCCATTGAAATATGTTGATATTGTCAATATTGGTATTGAATGAGTCGGGACTGGCTTTGGTCAAAAGCACATGGCTGTTGGATCCTCAGCACCCATCTCTCCTACCACTAGGCCACAATGTCAGAGCAACCAATTTAATGGATCCATCATTTAACGCCTCCATGACATTCAGTAATTTGAGGGTTAAAACAACATATTCAAAAGGTTTGTACTGTATGATTAGTCGGCATTGTAATGACTTTAGTTCCAAAAAACCCTAAAACTATGACAAAGCTGCATAGATTCAGTTCATCAGGGTAGTAATATCCATCTCCATATCACTGATTACAGTGCTGTGATGTTGATGATACAGTCTGCAATTTGGAACCTAAGTGCAGCAGCCCACATAGAAAAGAGTTAAACTCTGAGTGCGGAAATATACAACCCATCAAGTTAGAAAGTTTAATTTAGTTAATCTTGGAGTTTAGTTTAAAAGTTTGTATCCCCCCCCCCCCCCTCTCTCTCTCTAATCAACATCATCCACTGTCTGCAATAAAAAAAACTCAGTAGCCTACAGTTACAACTTAACTTGGTTTTAAAAGTACTCCATAAATTGTATCCAGCTTCAGAAACCTTGTCATCGTGTCTGTTGACATACCGTGTAAAAAGTTAAACTTTCTGCTTACAGCTGGCAGTGTCCTATTGAGACCAAGCACCCTGTCCAGATGGAAAGCAAAGACCTCAGTGGAGTCCACGGGGATATTGATTACTCCGCACTGCCCTCCACATACATTGCTCTGTTGTGTGTGTTTTTGTTTTTCCATTGGAACGTTTGTCTCGCCCTCAAATACCAGAAGTGTCGGAGAGTCTCCGTGAGAAACTTCTTTGATGCGCAAAACGTTGGCATCCGCCAGAAAGCGCATGACTTCCACGTCCTTTGGGCTGAGCCATGGCGGTGCCCTCTGACTGTATATTCGGATAGAACTAATGTGAGAGGCTATCTGTGTATCCGTCGGAGATATGTGGGTTATATCTAAAGATTTATAATAAGCGTCCCTGGTTTCTCCCAAGGAAGTCTTGGATGCAAAATGACGTTTATTCTGGCCCGCGTCTCGCTCCAAAGTTACAAGTTTGTACTGCGTAAAAGCGGAATTAGTCTCCTTCCTTCTGACTTTTCTCCTCAGTTTTGGTCTGATCGTACCCCGAATATGTGCTGGTTTCAGGCGCTTATACTTTAACGTTATATACACCACGTTGGCCCGTGTCGGGACCACAAAGCTCGTTCCGGTCTGCAAATCCACTGAGTCTGAAAGCGCATCACTAATATCCAAATTATACAATCCACGGGCGTTTCGGTATTTGTCAATTCCTCGTTCCAGTTGGTGCTGCGAGTATCCAAAATGTGAAACCAACAACAACAAATGGACAACACACACGCTGGCAATTATCAAACTCCTTTTTGAAATAGGGCTCCTTCGAAAGCTGCTGGTCAATCTTAGACAAGGGAAGCGCAGCCAGTGAACGCGAGACTTCCCCATTAGAACTTATGTTAATATCATGGTTGGGTGTCTTTTTTTAGCCAAACTCAGACCAGGGAGGAGCGCACAACATCCGAAACTCGTTTTGGAAGGTTTGTGGCCACAGTGCAAGAAGACAACTGTTTAGGGGATGGACGCGCTGGGAAACCACCCTACCAATCTCAGATGATTGGAATAGTTTTAGCCTTTTCTATTGTATTTTTTTCCAGATATTGCTATTAGCGATAAAACTGCATGGTAAAATACAATTAAGCACTGAAGAAACCCATGGTGGTAATTAAGCTTTCATCAGCCTGCATGCTGATGAAATTCATTGAACACCCACGGAGCATGATATTTCGGGTTCCAAACTTTATCAAATGATCTGCAAAATTACTCAAGTAAGTTGTAGCAAGTAACAAATAAAGTTGTCATGTAGGCGAATAATTTGGATAGCGTCCCATGCACTTTTCCGTAGGCTAGTAGGAATGGCATAGCAGTTAGTACTAAAATGGCGTAATAATTGTTGGTTGACGCACATTTTTTTAAGGACATTGTAGATTGTGTAGTGATATTTTAATAATTAAAATGCATAGGTTAGATCTAACCTATGCATTTCAGGTGATTCAAGTTGAAGTACTATTATCCAATAATCTTTGTGTTTTAGGCGACATCTGCTGGTCCATTTCTTTGCTCTTTATTGACTTAATTGACTGCTGATATAGAATATAGAATAGAATAGAATAGAAATGCGAAAACGGAAACAGTTAACAGCAGGAAACAAATATCTCCTCCCATGGATGGGAAAAGCAGGCTTGATGCAGCAGCCCACTTACAGGATTTCCTGACCTGAATAACAACATGTTTAAATATAGAACTATTGTGTTGTGGCATAAAGACTACTGATGTCCAGATAAGTGCTGTCCTCTTCCGCACGCCAGGCACATAAGTATTTTAAGCTCCAAATAAAAGTGGCAAACACCACATGTAGAAATACTCTGCGCTAGTGAAAGTCAAATTTTTACTGTGGCCCAAAAAAGTGGCCCATTTCAGAATAATGTTTAATAACCCTTTATTATTAGATTGTAATAATCAATGCATTAATATGTAAACCACTTAAATGTTGAAGCTGGTTACTTTATCAGGGTAGCTTGTGAATTTCCCCCCCAGGGGCAATAAACATGTATTTGAATCTAAAATATGACTTCATTGATTACATGTTATATTACTGATATGAAAGCTGCAAACTAACTTAAGTTGTCAAAACAAATGTTGTGGAGTAAAACGTACAATATTTGCTTCTAAAAAAGTAAAGTTGTGTACAAAAAGCTTAATACTTAATTTTGCTCATTTACCGGTTAATGGTTCATAGTTAGAATAAAAACTATGGTTATAGGTTCGAAAAACACTATATTTTTGTTGTACTGCAGCAATTGCTGCAACTCCCCTTTTCACCCTGTGTGTTGAGCTTTATTTTTTAGCTACTGATTGAGGCATCTCACTTCTGTTCCCATCTTTGTTTAGAGGTGCACATGCCTAGTACCTAGGTAAGAACTAGCCAGTCAGAAGCAGAGTATGAGGGCAGCTAGGCGAGCATTATGACGTGTGTTAAAAAGTGATGCTAAATGATGCATGTTTATCATGGAAGTAAAGACTGGACTACAATAGAGCTGTCTCATTTTCATTTCATTTATTTGTTTATTTGAATAGGGGACAGTGTACACTGATCAACATTTGAAGCAAGTGTAAGCGTACCCCGAGTTAGCCATAGGCTAGTTTTCATCGGCAGTCCCCTAGCCAGATGTTATTATGTCTGAGCAGATGTCTGGAGCAGTAACAGTGTTTTCTGTTAGAGATGGTAAGTCCCTTTGGGGTGGACTTTGGGCTTTTTCTTGTAAACCTATTACATGCACAAAAAAGATACACAACACAATAAAGGAAAGGGAACAAGCCAAAACGCATACTATGAGCAAGTCCTTCAAAACTGTACTTAAGTAGTCCACTTCATTGAGTAAAGGTATTTTTTTAACTCTGTAAATTTGAACAATTATAATATTGATTTATTTATTCATTTGGTGTTCCTTGTTTTCATTTCACAATTATTTAAGACGTTTAATATTTTTCCAAAATATACAAAGGAGTATACTGAAACATTTTTATTTTCACACTTTTCTCCTGAGATAAAAAGAAATAGTTCACAATAGCACAATTGTTTTCTGTAAACCTTCATATTGAAGTGTTTTGTTCCACCTGTTCTACAGTTTTCTACACCCCCCTCCCCCCCCTCCCACCACCACTCTTCATGGAGCCTGTCCATTGCAGCCATTATGTGTTACAGTGAGCCATTAGATAATTGGCAGCACCTGGCTGAGTGTCACACCTCACCACTGCAGACACACTCGGCATCTAGCTGTTTTTAACACTGTGCACATGCTCCATCATAGAAAACAAATATTTAGCTGTAACATGCTTGAAGCACAATACCCACCTTTGCTTTTATTTATTACCACATAATTGATGGTGACCTGTCATAGCACTGAACAAGGTATGTAAACTATAATTTGTCTGTGATGAAATGAGAGCAAGCCGGAGGCTTCTGTGTTGTCTGAAATCAACAATCTCTGGTGTTCATTTTGCTTTTTAATTCTTCTAGGTGCAAAAATGTGTTGAAAGTGCCGGAGCTGGCAACTTGTGAACATTTGAGTTCACCTTTAACTAAACCAGTATAACTGATTTTGCTTATGGAATTGATGCCAATGTGGCTGCTCTGCTGTTGTTTGGAGTCTCCATTTTTCTTTCCAATAGATCCTAAGGAAAGAACATGTTAATGTCTCATTTTGAAATTTGTTTTGGATATCAGATGTCAGAAATTACTTTTGTGTTTGCTTCAGTGGCCTGATCTTTTTTTTCAATGTGAAAGCAAACTCTGAATTGATTTCATTACTACTTGACAGGGTGAGTACATTGATTGAAGTTATTTACTTTTCTTACTATTTTCAAGAAATGATTTCTGACATTATGTTACCAATATTCTCTCAAGGAGAACCTGAAGGACACTTAATTCCTGCCACTTGGTGAGTGAGCTGTTATGACTTTGTGTTCTCATGTGTCATCGTTTTGAAAGACAACATGACTTCCTATATGGATGGTGTTCCTTTCTGCGGGGAACAAATTCCAGCAGTTTTGGACCAAGTCCCTTAGAGTTCAGAATTTGTCGTCAGACCAAAGACCAGCGGTCTCATTTATAAAAAACCCTTTTATAAACGAGACCCCAGGAGGTTCATGTGAGCTCAATTCATTAGCAGTCAGTTCTGTGTGTACAAATATTGTTCAGCACAGACAAGGGGGAGGTTAATGAAACATTGATTTTGATTAAATTATGAATAAGAATTGTTTCTCAAGGATACAATTTAAGATTTTATATGAAGCTCTAGGCTTTCAACAAGGGCCAAGGTAACTCACTCTACAGTTGCTGGCGTGTGTGTGTGTGTGTTTGTGTGTGTGTGTGTGTCTTTCCTTTAGTTGAGACTAAAGCAATCAAACAGCACAAAATATTATAACGCCAAAATCCTGCAACAGTGATACTTTAAACGTACACACAAGTATAGACTCAGTAGTGTAAGTAACGTTGTTGCTGTTATTTGCTTTTAAATTGTTTGCTAAAAATGAAATTCTAGGAATCCATTTTGTATGCTAAAGTCAGATTTATTTTTACAAATTCAACAATGTGTCAGTGGAGGTTTAAAATCCATTTATCAAGTGGGTTCTGAGTCCTTTTCTCATTAGAGGCTGGCTGTTTTCTGTTGTGTCAGGGCTGCTGTACGGATCCTCCATTTGGACCCATCTTCTACATACAGAACCATTCATCATTCCATGACAGCATGTTCCATGGAGCCAGTGTCTTTGGTAACGTTTTAGTGTTTCATAACTGGCCTTACCTTTTTTGTAAACTACTATTGATATATTATTTACATAGCTTTTCTTTATTACACTGTGGGGCTATAAATAACACTGCATCTTCCAGCAAATTAGCTTTTATATCTGATTTCCTTGGAGATGTGGTGTCAGTGGGGGTAGCTCAAAGATGAATAAATAAAATAAAATTTATTTATTTTTGTATCCCTTTAGCTCTAACTTTGATATTGGCCAAATTGACTCCTTTATTATAAAGGAATGCAATTGATTTAATGGTGCAATATGTAATACTGACAGCTAGTGTTTAAAATAGTTACAGCAGTACAAATTCAAAATACTGGAGAGTCGTCTCCCCCGCACCCTCTTCCCCAGACAGGAAGTTCATGTTGGTTGCCAGGCTGAGACTGCAGGAGCCACAACAATGTTGGTAGATGCTTCTCTCACAGAGCCAGACTTTTCAGCACAGCAGAGTAGTTGACGTTAGATTCTGGCTATATTGACAGTCATAAAAGCCCGTGTTCACGTGGAGCTCTGTACCCAACTGACAGACACACTTTTTCGGCTTAGAATTAGAGTAGGAACCGCTAAAAATTCCACAACCTCGCCGTCCTTTTCCGCCCGAATGATACACACATTTTATTTGCTTACAATTCCGGCAACAATCGCTAAACCCACTGCTATCTCACGGTCCTCTCTTCCCAATTTAAAGATCCCTCTCTTGGCTTAAAATAACTCGCCATTGTCAGCTACGCCCGCTGAAAAGCTACACGTTGTAAACAGCCATGGCCCGCTGGCCTGGTCCTCCGGTAACGTTAGCGGTTAGCAGGGTTAGCATGGTGGTGTTACCAATCGGGATCACTTTACTGGCTGTCCGGTGGTATTTTTAAGTTATTTATTTTTTCTAAAATAGTCACACCCCAGAAATCTGGCACAAGTACTTTAAGCTCTGCGTTAGAGTTGCGTTCCTCTCATATGATTGGTAAGTGAAATCAATTGACTCAAACATAAAACCACATGCAAGTTCCTAAATGTATTTATTTTTCCTCACAGACGCATGCCAGAGATCCGGCACGGTGCCGGGAATACTTTAAGCCCTGCATCTCTGCATTTTATTAAATGGGAATCAGACCAGGATGGGAGTGTTTCTGTGACTTCTGTTCATCCTGAAGGCTGCTGGAAACGGCTGCAGACTGGTCGACTTTACCGCTGCTTTTTGACACCGCCAGTCTGAGAGAATAAAAAGCTTTGAAATTGGTCCAGTATTGAGTGAGACTGCAGGGAAGGGTCCTCGCTAATGGGGCTGCAATTTATTCTGATGGGGCAATTATGCACCCTTATTTTTTGTATTAAAAGTGATTGTTTTGCCCCTGACAGATTATTTTTAAGTGTTTGTCAACATTATCGATCTCATAAGTTGAACCTTGTGAGATCAGAACCTGGTTAGCTCTGTAAAACTCCAGTTTAGTGTAAGAATATCACAATTTAGGATGACAGTGATATATACAAGAAATGTAGCCTAAATATTTTGTAAAAACACAAATGTTTAATGATGTCAGTACTGTATGGGTATTTTATTTTTTTTGCTTTTATTGAAGATCTAAAGACTGGAACTACAGTGGGTACGGAAAGTATTCAGACCCCTTTAAATTTTTCACTCTTTGTTTCATTGCAGCCTTTTTCCAAAAATCAAAAAAGTTCATTTTATTTCTCAGTAATGTACACTCAGCAACCCATCTTGACAGAAAAACAGAAATTTAGAAATTTTTGCATATTTATTAAAAAACAAAAACTGAAATATCACATGGTCATAAGTATTCAGACCCTTTGTTCAGTATTTAGTAGAAGCACCCTTTTGATCTAATACAGCCATGAGTCGTTTTGGGAAAGATGCAACAAGTTTCTCACATCTGGATTTGGGTATCCTCTGCCATTCCTCCTTGCAGATCCTCTCCAGTTCTGTCAGGTTGGATGGTAAACGTTGGTGGACAGTCATTTTCAGGTCTCTCCAGAGATGCTCAATTGGGTTTAAGTCAGGGCTCTGGCTGGGCCATTCAAGAACAGCCACAGAGTTGTTGTGAAGCCACTCCTTCGTTATTTTAGCGGTGTGCTTAGGGTCATTGTCTTGTTGGAAGGTAAACCTTCGGCCCAGTCTGAGGTCCAGAGCACTCTGGAAAAGGTTTTCGTCCAGGATATCCCTGTACTTGGCCGCATTCATCTTTCCCTCGATTGCAACCAGTCGTCCTGTCCCTGCAGCTGAAAAACACCCCCACAGCATGATGCTGCCACCACCATGCTTCACTGTTGAGACTGTATTGGACAGGTGATGAGCAGTGCCTGGTTTTCTCCACACATACCGCTTAGAATTAAGGCCAAAAAGTTCTATCTTGGTCTCATCAGACCAGAGGATTTTATTTATCACCATCTTGGAGTCCTTCAGGTGTTTTTTAGCAAACTCCATGCGGGCTTTCATGTGTCTTGCACTGAGGAGAGGCTTCCTTCGGGCCAC
The DNA here is from genome assembly GCA_026937815.1 of Etheostoma perlongum. Classification (NCBI taxonomy): domain Eukaryota; kingdom Metazoa; phylum Chordata; class Actinopteri; order Perciformes; family Percidae; genus Etheostoma; species Etheostoma perlongum. The sequence goes on from CM049380.1 coordinate 25,757,800, forward strand.
TCTGCCATAAAGCCCCGACTGGTGGATTGCTGCAGTGATGGTTGACTTACTACAACTTTCTCCCATCTCCCGACTGCATCTCTGGAGCTTAGCCACAGTGACCATTGGGTTCTTCTTTGCCTCTCTCACCAAGGCTCTTCTCCCCCGATAGCTCAGTTTGGCCGGACGGCCAGCTCTAGGAAGGGTTCTGGTCGTCCCAAACGTCTTCCATTTGAGGATTATGGAGGCCACTGTGCTCTTAGGAACCTTAAGTGCAGCAGAAATTTTTTTGTAACCTTGACCAGATCTGTGCCTTGCCACAATTCTGTCTCTGAGCTCTTCAGGCAGTTCCTTTGACCTCATGATTGTCATTTGCTCTGACATGCACTGTGAGCTGTAAGGTCTTATATAGACAGGTGTGTGGCTTTCCTAATCAAGTCCAATCAGTATAATCAAACACAGCTGGACTCCAATGAAGGTGTAGAACCATCTCAAGGATGATCAGAAGAAATAGACAGCACCTGAGTTACATATGAGGGTCACGGCAAAGGGTCTGAATACTTATGACCATGTGATATTTCAGTTTTTGTTTTTTAATAAATATGCAAAAATTTCTAAATTTCTGTTTTTTTCTGTCAAGATGGGTTGCTGAGTGTACATTACTGAGAAATAAAATGAACTTTTTTGATTTTTGGAAAAAGGCTGCAATGAAACAAAGAGTGAAAAATTTAAAGGGGTCTGAATACTTTCCGTACCCACTGTACTTTGCACAATGTCCTCAGATTCCCCCAGCAATAATTAAGTTTTTTTGGCATTCATGCTTCAGTAGACAGGTCACAGGGACAAGAGACAGACATAATACAAATGTGAGATGACAAAGGTTTTCTGGATAAGGTTTTACCAGCAGGAAATGACATTTAGCTGAAACAACCCAAACAGTATACATTGTCTTTCTCATTCTTTTTATTTCTTTCAACTTTAGATCTGCTAATTTGTTCCACAGCCGCATATGTGATCAAATGTCCTTATTGCTGGTATGACTGGGCGCACAAAGTTCTGCTTGATTCCTGAATACAAAATTGGATAAAGGAATAATGACAATATGACTATACTAATTGGAACCACTTTAGATATATTGACCCTCATTTATCAACCTAATGTAGAAACCAGCGCAGATATGAGCACAGAAATCCTCTTACGACAGGCTTCATGTGTGATTCATGAAATGTTCCTATCACACCAATAAGAGCGTAAGAATGGCCGTACATTGATAAATGCAGCGGCTGGAAATGATCGTAATTTAAATATCAGGCCCCAATATATTCTCGGTATTGAGGCCTCGCCCCTACTATTTACGACATGGCCAGATGTAAGAAGCGGCACTTTTCAGAGGTGGAGATTGAAACCCTGACATCTCAGGTTCACTTACACTAACGTGTGTAGGCCAGTATTTGGCAGCCTCAACACTGGTATTGAAGGCTATAGAAAGTATGCAGAATGAAAATAGATCACCGGTGCAGTCAACAGTGTTGCCGTAGTAAATCGGACTCCAGCTGATTTATTTAATTTATACATCCTTGACATATGTATGCTATACTCCTAATAGTAATATACTTAAGGTCAGAAAAAAAATTGCTCTTCAACTTATACTGCCAATAGCAAATTATGCTGATTTGGTGTACTGCATTGCTTCCAATACCTCTCTTGCTCTTCTTACTAGAGTGTATAATAGTGTGTATATTTATTCATCGCACTGTATGAACTTCTTGACTTGCCTACACCATATAGAAGAAGAAAGATTCTTTGGTTGCAATTTGTCTTTAAGTGTGTTCATTTCAACTATCCTTTTTATTTAAAACACTTTTTGGTTCCTTTTTCCTCCACTCATCATTTAAGACATACTGTACAGCTGTTTGTCAGTACCTAATGTTCCTTAAGTCCATATCAAAAAAACTTATGTTTAAAGCACCTTCTGACTGGAATAAGTTACCTGTAAATATTGGCTCCATTTATCTGATGAGCAGATGGCACCTTGTACGGCAGCCTCGGCGTGTATGAATGTGTGTGAATGGTGAATGGTTCCTGTACTATGTAAATGCGCTTTGAGTAGTCGTTCAGACTAGAAAAGCGCTATATAAATACAGCACATTTACATTTACATTTACATGTAGATACCTTCAAGTAAAGGGTTAGCAATATTAAGTGACAGATTTTGACGCTTAATCTCCATACCTCTGTCTAGTCTTCTTTCAACTAAATGTATTGACATATTAAAAGACCAAAGGTCTGATTTTAGATGGAGTGGTTTTAAAAGACGAAGGATCACTTTCTTTAATATGAAATTCAAAACAAAGTCCCCTAAACCAATCAACCACCCTAAATGGCAAATGGACACCATTTATATAATACTTTTATATTCTTTTAAACTTACTACAAGCATATTCTGTTACGGTTAGTAAGACCCAGAACCACAGAGATACAAAAGGTAACGCAGACAGGATAAAGTTCAGGTAGTTTAATGAGTGCAGAGGGGTTCAAACACTGGTGTAGACAGGTGGCTAGTCGGCGTGAGGGAGGAAGGCAGCTCGGAGGGAAAATGGATGGATCTACGAGGAGAGGCAGAGTTAGTACTTGAATACACAAACAACAAACACGAGCGCAAAGAACTAGGAGCCAAGTTACCACAATAGTGCATGTAACGATCTGGCGCTGAAGAGGTGGTCAGCCTCGGTTTAAGTATTGCAGGGGGTGATGAGTGATGAGGAACAGCTGAGTGGATGACAGAACGTAGAACACAGACAAGACACACAGAGGAAAGGGAAGACACGACACAGGTCGGGGGAATGCAGCAGACCACAACATATTCACCCACACAGCCCGTGCCTCCTTCTGATCCGATAAAAATTCATGCACGTTCACACACCCTGTGCCATTTCAGTGTAAGCATTTAAAAAATAATGAAAGCTTCATTAAATCCTTCATGGGTATGATTTGGAAATTTTCATTTTTAAAAATCTCAGGCGTTAACTCAACAGTGCGTTTCATATTTTGCCAAAACCCAAATCAAACGAGACATAAAATCTCTGCTGATATATTCTCTGTTTCTCTAGCATGTTAGCATTGTTGGTGAAACCTACGTTGGGTTTATTAAAAAAATGTTTTCACATCTCAGGCTGGGTTATGGTCAAGGTGCATTATTCATGAAATGCACTCTTCCATATAGAGACAGCTAACGCTTCTATTTTTCAACTGCCAACATTTTTGTTGACATTCTCATGGCTGTCTTTTTCACCTCCTTTTGAATCAATCTGAAAATGTAATTTGTATGCCGTCTTATCCACAGCCTCGTACTGGGTAGAAGGTAGAAATCTCACTCATCCAGCGTGTAGGGCCAGTTCTATGCTGAACTGTGTAAATAACACGTCAGTGCCTGAAATCCTTTTAATGTAGTTTGTTTTTTTAATGTGGCCTGTTGACGAGCTTCAAAAAGTTCAGAGGAACAATGCAATTACTGTTCTGCAAAGTCTTAATTAAAGAGGACTTTTTATGTCCCAGACAACTAATTCAAATCTTTTAATATTTACTATAGTATGACTTTCATTTGCATCCCTTTTACCATACATATCACTTGAAGTTTATTATTATTATATTAGCTAAATATTCTCCTTAATTTATTTCATGAGAATAGCCATTCTTTTCAGGCCACCGTGGGAATTCAATCTGTTGCTGTTACTGAGGGTGTCTCAGTGGAAACAGCTACTGTACCCAGGGCACTTCAAATTAGGCCCCTTAGGGTAGGAAATTATGTTTTAATTTGGAGTTGTAGAATGTGAATCCATTTAGACTTATATTACCATGTGGTAATGTCTTTGTAATATGAATGATTTAGATAATTGTTATGTAAGAGCTAAAAGTGGCCTTGAGTGCACCATTTGTCTAATTATGCCATGAGGTGGTATATATATGCATAAAGTGCCTGTGGATGGGACACACATGGCAATTAAGTACAATAACTACTTACATTGACATTAGGGGCTTCATAAATGTCACAAAACAAGGCTTTTTGAATTTAGACCAGGTAGTAAAGGTGGAAGTTATACAAGCATGAAACAACTTCACATTTGTGTGCTGTATCAGTTACCCAAAAGTGATGTAGTGATTTTACTGTGGTGGCTTAGTTAATAGGTAAATTAAATAATTTATCAAGACTTCTTCTGGACTTTCTTAATGCATTTTGGAGAATGGAAAATCAGATTTATATTTATATTTATATTTCTCGTCCTTTGTGTCTTTTTTGCCTCTTATCCTAACAATCTAAGAGGTTTTATTGAAAAAGCCAAAAATAATAGGTCCATTTTGAGTTATGACCTCTCAAATGCAATATATCATCAATTCCTTTTGATTGTATTTTTATAAAAACACATTTTCTATGGGGGTTGTGTTTCTTACAGTTTCACTACTAATATATTGTTACTGTTTGTTGGTTTTCTTTTGCTTTTTTGTGGATTACCTACATGGGCATCAGTAGCCATCACATCTCATTACTCCGTGACTTAAAATGAAATATCACATCTAAAGGTCCAGTCACTTCAACATCAGCAAATACCCCAGTACTTAATTATAATGCAACTAAGAATCAAATATTTAGGCCTACAGTAAACACATAAATTCTGACTCACATGGCTTTGCAATCTTAACTAATAATATCAACATTTGGAAGGAGGAAAAACTGAAAACATGGCAAGAATACTAAGTTCGGCTCATAGGGAAAAACAAACCCTTTATTCATTCGTTCTACAATGCAGTGCACCTGTCAAAGAAATACAAATTTGTATTTGTAATGTAGAACATCTGCAGGTTGACAAAGTGACTTGACTCAATTCCCAATGTCAGAACTAGCATTGAAAGCAAGCATTTCAAAGATCCTCTGTTTGACAAAAGCAGCAGGGATTGGTGGAAAAAGAGGGGAGTGTGTCATCGCTCAGTGGAGTACTTGGACAGCATAATAAGTCTATGGTATTTTTAGTCTAGAACAAACTTTATCTAATCTCTTTCCAGGGAAAGGCTCTCTGTCTGATTACATTAGATTACAAAGAAAGAGAGAGAGAATATTTACCCAAAATCAGTAGAGCTAAGAAAAATGCTCCTTACAGAGTCTAATAGCCCTAAACAATAACACCAGCTCTTAGCAGAATAACAACTTTGCCATTTGTAATTTGAATAGTACACCAAAGAGATTTTAATTAGACCTTCTCTAGAAACGTTAACTTTAGTGTAACTGTTGTTCACAAAACTAGGGAAGTCAATTTATTTAATCAGATTTTGAAATTAAAAATCCATTGCATTTCTAGCACTAAATATGTATGCATTGAAATAATGTATCTGAATCTTTTGCCTCTGAAACAACTACTTTTCACCTTATTTTTCTAAGTTCATAAATTCAGAATAAAAACTTCAACACAATACAACAGACCAAATTGCAAAATGTAATGTTTAAAATTCAGTGTGAACATCTGGTAACCCAAGGAAAAAGCAATTGATTCTAGAATCTTTTTACAATTTTTGTCTGTTTTTTCACCACTGAATTCACACTTGAATTTATTAACTTAGAAAAATAAAGTTGAGAATTAGTGGTGGTAATTTAAAGAGTAAAATTTATAGGCAAAACATGCAGATACATAATTTTAATGCATAAATATTCAGTGCTAGAAATCCATTGGCTTTGTAATTTCCAAATCTGATGAAACAGATTTACTTCCATGCAAAACCCCATAAAATGCAACTGCTTGGGCTGCTTTGTCTTTTCTCTTAAAGCTTTAATGGTGATGGAGTGTGTTCACGCAGCGTAGAAACTGTTGAGAAAAAATGTCACCCTGTTCCATTTAATAACTTTGTAGCTTTTTGATCATGATTTCCTTTAGCTGATGATGGAGTTGTCAGGGAATGCTAATCAATCAAATTTGTTGGTGTTTTTTTTGAGCACTTAAAGGTTGTCTCGCCCATATTTGCCTAAAAGCTTAGGTCGAAACACAAACCTCCAGAACAGCTACTAAATTAACCTTGTGGTACTGCTAGGGTCAGGTACTGTATGTACTTGAATGTTAGTGTTTTAATGCGTATCCCTTTTTATATAGATGCTGCCCCAATGTTGGGACAATGCAACTGAACAATCATCTAAAATATACACACAAGGAGTTTGCATTTGACAACACTGAGCCTGAACTGCATAAAGCTGTGGATACAATAATTGTTTTAAGGATATATAACAGCACAAATCAACTTTACACGTTGGGCAATAGGCATTATTCTTGAAAAGGAAATCTGATTTGAGTTGTGGTTTAAGGGTCCATATTTTAGTCAGAGCTGCACTGGAAAAAGTCTCTCCAGCCTCCAGAGCAGCTCTGATTTTGAGAAATGATTGTAATACTCTAATCTGCAAGCTATTTTCATGACAAGTTTGTATTATGACTACAGATTCATCTAATGCATGCAAAATACAAACTTGTCATGAAAATAGACAAAGACCACATGCATTATAGAGCCATCTGATACTGACAGTTTGAGAGATAAGAAAAGGTGACGCTTCTCACAAATATAAAGCTTTAGTGTGGCTCAGAGCTCCAGGGCAGGTTACAGCCCGCCAGCGTTGAGTATTTTTGGATAAAATGCTTTAACCCACCTTAGTGATGTGGGCACCATAGGAAATATATGCTAAATCCTTCACAGCTCAGATGTGTCAGCCTGCACCAGTGTTAATAAAATGAACATGACAGGATTCAGTCATTCACAGCAGTTTTCGTAAAATCGGGATCCTATCTTCTTGTAGTATGTCTAATGCATTGTTACAACTCTGTACTTCAGTGGGCTAATGTCAAGCTTCCCACCCTGGTTAATGCCATCAACCGAATGGTTTTTGGATAGCGAGTGTGGAAGCTAGCCTAGAAATCTAGATGCACCTTAGTGGCAGCAAATGTAACTTGCAGCCAGGGTCAGTCTAGCACTCTCCGTTGTAATAACGTAATAATCATTGGTTGCAGCCAAACTCTTATTAGAATGAAAAAAAAAATGAATAACTAGGTAAGAAAAGGCATACTGTTCTGTGGCATATTATGTTTTGCTTCAGAGAGTGAGGAGCACAATTTTACTTCTGATTTGTTCTCTTCTCCCCGTCATGTAACACTGTGGTCCACATGTATAAAGCTGTAGCTCACACTTTAAAGCTATAAATGTAAACCTCATACAAATCTCTGAGGAGATAGAGGTCCAAAATATAGTATAAAGAAAGTTAGTCCAGAAGGAATGACGCATAACTATTATAAGAAAAAACAGGATTTGCTGTTTGAGGAGTTGGATATCCTCTTGTCATATTATTATCGGTCTCTGTAAGTGGATATGCTTCCCTGAGCCAATTCCAACGATAAGTGGATCGGCAGTTTGTTGCTTTTGATTCGGGTATATACTGTGGGGTTTTTCTATTCATTGAAATGGGGTGGATGAAATATAATAATAAATGTGCTGTATTTATATAGCGCTTTTCTAGTCTTAACGACTACTCAAAGCGCTTTTACATCATACAGGAAACATTCACCATTCACACACATTCATACACTGTGGCCGAGGCTGTCGTACAAGGTGCCACCTGCTCATCAGATAAACATGCACACACATTCACACTCCGATGCATCGGGGGCAACTCAGGGTTCAGTGTCTTGCCCAAAGACACTACTGCAGGGCCAGGGATTGAACCACCAACCTTCTGATTGGCAGGCAACCGCTCTACCGCTGAGCCACAACATAAGACATCTGCCAGTAAAATTCAACAGCACCACATAACTGCAGCCTCAAACGACTATGCAGGTAAATTAATAACACCGTTTAAGAAAGCAATTTCAACAAAAGCTTAACATTCCAACCTCCTCTCAGGGTATTATATTATTGCAGGACTGTTGTATCAGACTGAATTACTTTTATCCAACAACTGAGAAATATACAGTATCTACATAGATTTAAAAAAAAACTCCCCTTATCTCTCTAGTATATACTACTACTACAGTATATAGTATAAATAAAAGTTATAGAAACAGGCATCACGGCCTATATCCATAGTTAGAAAGTTGCTTCTATGTATGTTGTAGTCTCTACTGACAACGTTTCATTTCCACGATTGCTCAGTTGCCACCAGAAATTCTGCCGAATGTCCTTCATTTTGGCCAGATGTCCATTACCTTCCTCTTTCTTTGTGTTGGCAATTTAAACTTTGTTTGATTCATTAGGACTATGGTAAACTGCTCCTCAGATCTCTGCAGGCTAAATTGAGAAAGCTAGCTAGATTATCTGTCCAATCTGAGTTTTCTGTTGCTTGACAAAAACATTTTTAACGTACACGTTCCACCGAGGCACCGTGCTCCATCCAGAACTTAGCCCCGCCCAATATGATTGGTTTAAAGAGATTGCAACAAACCAGAGCTGGGAGGAGGGTCTGGTAATGCGAGACTAGGTATGCTGTGCCAGCCACAGTGCGCCAACCACAGTAAATTCATTATTGTCCTTGCACTTAAAACAGTGTTAAATCGAAACAAACACGTGATGTTCCAATATGCAAAGGCATGCAGATTTCTGGCTGGCTAATCTTTGCGACAAAATGATGTCGCCGTCATCGACGTGTGAGATTGGTTTATTATACAAAGTGTGAATTTAACTTCTTACTCCTGTAGCATCACACTTAATGTAAAGTGAAAAAATATATAGTGAAATGTTTTCTGCATTTTCTGATTTATTCTCAATGTGCAACACTTAACCTTTAGTTGTCTTGTTAGTTCTGCCTCCTAGCTGGTCCATCTCAAGCATGAACACTTGTTACTCATCTTTAAGGGCTGTCTAAAACACCATATTGCATGAGGGTAAGACAAATTGCAACCAGAAAGCCACCACATCAGCTGAAAGAGCAGATGGTTCATGTACTGTAGGGGATTTGCCATTAAAGCGGTTACATAGCAAAATTTTCAATGAGTCTTGTCTGCTGCATGTTCTTTTGTTTCTCAAGTCTATCCACTATAGTTGTTACCAAGGTGTCAATGCATATTTTGTTTGGTAATTTGAATGTGAAAGATCCAATGCATTTTAGCTTTAAAGCTTCTCCGGGTAATTTCACATGCTGGTGGATTTAAGAAGCAGAAAGAAAAACATTTTCAGGACTGCTTTATCTAGAAATCATGTAAAGCAAAGCCAAACACGGCCCTTGTGTTGGATCTATGATTGCTTGCTGGTGGGGATGGAGTTGGTAAGAAGGTTGAAGCACTCACATGCTGCTATGAGGTTTCTATTTCACTCTAGTTTAACTTCACAACCACCTGTGCAACAAGTTGGTTTCCCATCAAAAACTACACCCAAGCCAATAACACTAAAATTAGGTTAAGGTACACTGAACATAAAGATGGTCAATCCATTGGGATGGTATGCACAACACGCATGCAGTTCCCATTTTCTGATAGGATAGGCATGGTTTATTACCATGTGCAGATTTAAATACATTGATCTGCAAAGATGTATATTCACGTAGGCCAACATCAGCAAAAAAAATTCTGTCCTCTTTTGAAAAGACGCTGACTTTTGTGACATCAAATTGGCTTATTGCCAATCTCAAACATTAAGAATGGCAATAAGACAATATAGTGTTTAGTGTGTAATTTCATGGGTAGTTTTTTCTGAGATTTAACCTTTTAGAAAAGACTTTTTAATCCCAAATCAGCATAGATTACAAAATTATGTTTTTTTTTTTTTATTATTTTTTAAGTCACTGTTTTTTATTAATGTTTTCAATCTCTGCAAACCATTTAGCAAATTTTTGAATCTTTGATTAACATGTATACCCTCAAACATGGTTTGCTGTTTCTGAATGGCTGTTTTCAGCAGGCTCAGTGGAAATTGCCCTGCCTCTTTCCGTAAAGGTTTCTGACATTTGTTTGACAGCTATTTGCTGCTTCTGTCCATCAGCACAGAATTGCTATGTCAATTCTGTGTCAGTTTTGACACAGGGCAAACTATTACCTTTCTATTCAGAGGACAGTTACATGATTATTTTCTCTTCAATGTACTGTACATGACAGGAAATGTTGATCAGGCAGGTTGACAATCTATTTTTTTTTTTTTTTGAGCTGGTAATCGACACAGTACGATGGGCTCAATTGTATTCAAGCTGTGAAATAATAGTACATCAGAGCTTAAAGTAAACTAAAATATAAACACTTTTGATGATAATACATTATGGGCATAACATGCTCATATCTAATTTACAATTCTAGTCAAACAAATGCCAATTTATAATTTTATTCAGGCTTGTTGATCATCATAATTAAATATAGCTATATTCTTACTCTGTTCATTTTTTTAAATGTCCGTTTTAGTTAAATTTGATGTAGCCCTTAAATGAATTTTGTCTCTGGAACACAGCGAAACAGATTTATTTATTTTTATTTACATCAAATCTGTCTATCTGGGGTCCTCCAGGCCTGGAAAGTAAAGACACAAGGAACTCCAGTAATACCATTACAGCTGAGTTCCTAACAATCTTGCCCCATCATCACATAAAACTGCCCTTTCCCTGTAACATATGCCCCACGATGATTACTAATTAAACACTGACAAATGTAAGAAAAAAATAAAAGGAACAACCAGAGCTACATCACATTCTGTGTCACATGGGTAACCCCAAGTGAAGCAACGTCTCATTTAACCCAGACCATGGTCTTCACCTAAATTTAAAGAGCATATATTATGCTTTTTCATCTTTTCTGGTCTATAAATGTTATATATGATGTATATAGTCATGTAAAACAATAACAATGTGTCAAATTACAAGGTAAATGCATGAAGACGTGAACCCTGCAGGCAGTTAGCTCTGCCCAGCTCTGCTAGGATCTCTTGGGGTCTTTGAATTCCTTGTATTTGTCTAAGTCAGTGACTGCTTTTACATGCACATAATATTCCATTTTTTTGCCCTTATTCCAAAAAAGACGATATTCCAACTAAGCTGTTTACATGGTTAATGAAGTGAATATTCCATTAGAATTACCGTTTACATGTAGCAAAATACAATTTTTTTTCTAAGTTTACTAGCAATAGCAGAATTGTTGGACCATGCGAACACAGCTTCCCTGACTCATTCTTTCAACCAGCTTCTTGAAAAGGTTGTCGTAGTGATGTGTATCCATATCCAAAAACCTGTTGATATGTAAGTATTTGATGTTTAAAAGTAGCTGGGGTTCTCCTTTTTTTATTGGGTCTGCAGCTTTGCAAACTGTTGGCCGGTTGGTTTGTGTACAGCAACAATAGAAACACACAAAACTGACCATAAGCCTGCAGTAAAAACACAGATTGAGACACATATTCATGTCCAAGGATGCCTCCAAAACCTGAATAATACCAGAATATCCCAGATATCTTAATTGGAAAATGTTATATTCTTAGCCTTAATCAAGCCTTAATCAAAATATCCATCCAGAATATGCTGTTTACATGACCTGTATCTAGTTTGCAATTATGTCACATTAGGAATAATAGTGGAATATCGGTGTGCATGTTAAATGTACTCAATGAAACAGACTTATCTACATGGTTATGCTGCTCCAGCGGTGACCTGGAAGTTGCTTTCAGAGGAGCTGCAGGAAGTAGGTAAGAGTTTCTAGACAATCTACATAGTTTATTGTGCGGTGAATCAGGTTAGGCTGCTCTAAAGGAATCCTTAGAGCAGCCTGATCAGTTCAAGGTTGGACTACTGTAATGCCCTCTATGTTGGTCTGAATCAGACCTCCATCTCACGTCTTCAACTTGTTCAAAATGCTGCTGCTCGCTTTTTAACAAATACATCTAGACGTGCACACATCACTCCCGTTCTCTACACCCTGCATTGGCTCCCGGTGCGTTTTAGAATAGATTTTAAGATTTTATTGTTTGTATTTAAAGCTTTAAACGGTCTCGCCCCAGAGTATTTGTCTGAAATTTTAACTGTGCGGGAACACAACCGGTCATTGTGGTCTTCAAATCAGTTGGTTTTAGAAGTCCCAAGGTCCAGGTATAAACGGTGGGGTGATCAGGCTTTTGCAGTTGCTGCCCCAAGACTCTGGAACAAGTTACCCCCTGATACACGTACTGTTACAGATGTCGCTCTTTTCAGGTCCAAACTAAAAACATATCTGTTCAGTCTTGCTTTTAATACGTAGCAGCGGTGAGACAATTTCACTCTTTTGTTTCTTTGTAACCTTTTCTGATTTTACTGTTTTCTATTTTCACTCTTACTATTGTATGTTGTGATTTTACTTATTTTGTTAAGCACTTTGGATACCTGCTGGTAGTTGTAAAGTGCTATATAAATACATTTTGATTGATTTTTGATTGAATTCAAAACTCAGACCAGAAAAGTTGTATAATAGCTGCTCTTTAACCAAGCGGTTTTGGTGCCTAAACCTATCCAAACTGGGAACGCTTATAGCATTTTAAATACCAGGTCAGTTATGTTCTCTGGTTTAGATATGAGGATGGACAACGCTCCTGTGGGTTGTTTTAGTGGGTAGAAATAAAGAACTTGTATCGTCGTAAGGTTTGGAGCACTTGTTGGAAAATAAAGACTGCAGAACAACTCTTTACAACCTGGACAGGAAGGTGACAGCTGGTTGAAGGGAAAAAAACAACAAAAGCAGCATGGAGGACAGAATCAAAAGGGGTAAGGGTGGATAAAGGAGGAGATAACTAGGTTTAACTGAGGTTTAATCAAGTTTCTGAACATTTTGGCTCAAAAGAGAAAATTATTAAAGTAGTGATGTACAGAGTGTAATTTCCACAATTTGTTTAGATGCTTTAAGAAATTATTTAATAAATTAGAAATGTTCAACCTAATACACAGTAAATGATAGTCATAGTGTTGTGGGTGGGACATTAAGTCAGACTCAGTGAATGTAATCGAAGCCAAGGAACAGACGCAGAACTGTAGCAAAACCAAAGTAGCCCACCTTTTAATGAATTGACTTCATCGTTATTAGGCAAATAAAACGCAGGGACAGATAATCTGCAAAAAAATGGGTCAAGGCTGATAATCAGTCTATCCGTACTACTTGGGGCAACAACGTGCAGTTGGAATTATGCTGATCCCTAGAACAGGTTTGAATGAATATTGGTATACTACCTCTTTGACCTGCTCAGATGTACAGTAGCTGTGGACATCCTTGTCTCTGTTGGGCCTACAGAAGGTTACAATAAGTCTCCAACCCCGCAACTCTCCAGGCTTCTCATATTCTCCTGCCTTAGATTAATGTGCATCACCTCATCACCCTCAGCCAAATTCCATTTTTTTACCCTGTGTAATGGGAAAATTACATTTAAGCATGATTTCCTATGTCCTTCTATAATGTGCATGTATTGTTATTATTCATATAATTAGTCACAATGCTTTTCAGGTTGTATGACTTTTGAAATCCCTTCCCTCTGTGTCCTCCCTGAAACACGTCTTTTTCTTCTCTAGAGGGAACAGGGTATAAGACCGGGATGCTACTGTAAACACTGTAAATAATGGCTGTGAAATCTAGCTATTTATTTTAGATTATCACAGTAACATTACTGTATATGATTTTTACAGTAGAATGCTGTAAAGTTTACATTACAACCTTGTCGACATGACAAAATCGGTTGTTTTACAGTTGAAATCACAGTAGTCAAAGCATTACTGTAAAAAAATCACAATATAGCCACTAATGTACTGTAGATAGTAAAGTACTGTATTTTTACTTTTTTATCTTATGTTTTGTATTTTACAATGAATACATAAAATACTGTAAATGGAAGTACAATTCCTTTACTGTAAAAAGAATTCACAGTGACTTGCTGGCCAATTGTTGCCAGTAAGTTACTGTACATTTTTACGTTAAATTTGTTACAGTGCACTGTTTAACGCTGTGAAAACTGTCTTCCCACTTGGTTATTCTCTGCAGGGAATAATTAAATCTCCCCGAAGACCAAACCTTGACACAGTTAGTCTTTATTTGTTTCAACGTCTCTTTCCGTTTCAAAGTCTCTTTCCCAAACAATTCCTCTCCTGCTGTACAGAAACACTTGTTTATTGCTTTATTAGTCAACCCTTGGACAGACTTGATATCAATTCATGATGATAATACTTACTGTAATGCTATTTTGAACAGGCCACCAACTTTGGTCTTCAGGCGGCTGAAGCAGCTTATTTCACATATTTCTCACCACTGTTTTGAGTCCTTAAACATCCTCGACAAAGAGACAGCAAGTTCCGCTTTTGCCCCAAATTCAGCTGAGCTCCCAGGAGGGAAGCACTCCTGAAGGTTTCCTCAACTTGAGCCGGAAGCAGACGGAGAGGGAGCAGATCAGGGGAACTAGGAGAGAGATGGACGGCCTGTCCAATATATCTAATCACAGAGGCCGCTGGAACATCTTGAAAGGATGGACTTTGATACAAGTTGAAGGAAGAGCTGTTCCCCTCAGTCTTCATAATTTTAACACTCTCTGGACATAAAATAATCACCAACTGCTGCAAGCCCCTTGATGACTCAAAGGATTTAGATTTGCATATTCGCTTCCAGAGGATCAGATTAATCAAAGAAGGAGGCAAAATATACAGTAGACAGCTGATCAGAAATTAATGTACCGCACACATGTTTGATGCGTTTTATTTATAATACAACTAACCAGAGATGTACAGTCACAACGTTGAACTACTTCACTACTGTACTTAAGTACTAAAAGTCTGTGTCTGTACTCAACTGGAGTATTATTTATTTCTCCTACTCCCACTTTTACTTCAGTACATATTTTCGATGAGTTTAATACTTTCACTCTGGTACATTTTTTTATTTGCTGCATCGTACTTGTTAGAATCAATCACTGTGAATGTGGTGTGAGTCACAATTTTGACCAATCACTGCAACTTTTCCACAACTTCAACCAATCCCAGCAGTCCCACGTGCCAGACTTTGTATCAGTATGTGACTCTGAGAGCCAATGACGGGCAGGGCTGCTGCTGATGGTGGTGATCCATTTGGCCGTGCAACGCCTCGGTCGCACCGTGCTCTATTCCTATGGGTCACGTCAAGCAACTTCAACGTGCATGCAAAGCGTTCTGGGAAGGCAGTGCTGCATTTGAAAAATTGCTCCGCATAAGAAAGATGGATGATGCCCATTGTCATTGCCCGATGTAAGTCGACGGCAGATTTAAGTTGCCCGTGTCACTTTGCGACGAGTGAGGATATGAATTGCACATGCGTCATTTTGTGACGAGCAGCATACAATATGCTAACGAGAGACTGTATTGTCAATACAGTAAAAATGGACCTACTTAACAAAGATTGTTCACTGCTGGTTACAAGTTAGCAATCAAACAACAAAGGTTGTCAGTTAACATAAAACTAAATTAACTAACAATGTCCAGGGTACAAGTGGCCGAAATGGGTTTCCTCAGGAGGGTGGCTGGCGTCTCCCTTAGAGATAGGGTGAGAAGCTCAGTCATCCGAGAGGAGCTCGGAGTAGAGCCGCTGCTCCTTCAGGTCCAAAGGAGCCAGTTGAGGTGGTTCGGGCATCTGGTAAGGATGCCTCCTGGGCGCCTCCCTAGGGAGGTGTTCCAGGCACGTCCAGCTGGGAGGAGGCCTCGGGGAAGACCCAGTCGGAGCTGGTTGATGTGGCTCGGGAAAGGGAAGTTTGGGGTCCCCTACTGGAGCTGCTGCCCCCGCGACCCGATACCGGATAAGCGGATGAAGATGGATGGATGGATGTAAAGATCAACAAGCCACTGACAAATGTTCATATTTTAATCATTCAACAAATTCTTTTTTTGTCTTAAATCTAACAGCCATTTTCATATTATACCAACATTTTCAGCATCTGGAGCCTTTTTGGTTGATAGGAAAACTCAGCCCAGAGTACTTTTATTTTCCCCAAAAACAAATATCCTTTTTATTTTTAAAGAACTATACAAAGAAAATTTAAATAATATAAACAATGTGATATTCAAACTTCTGACTGCTTTCTTTAATAACTACATAACACAATACTTGTACTTTTACTTTCAGTACTTGAGTGGTACATTTTAAAATAAACTACTTGCAATACTTAAGTACAAACATTTTTGAGTACTTTAGTACGTCCAGTTACGTGTGGTGCTTAAAGAGCAGTTCAACTTCTAATCAAGTCACTTTTTCAATAGAGCACTTGTACTTTTACTGAAGTCCGGCTCTCTAGTACTTTATACATGTCTGCAACTAGCTATTTATCTTGAAGCGAAGTGCTGTGAGTTTAGAGTCATCTTACTTATGTAACAATGTTTAGAGTAGACAAGATCAGTAGTTCATTTGTAATAAACATTATTTAGCCTAGCATCTTTTCAAAACCCCAGTTACAAAGTTTTTTTACAATAAAAGAACACATTTAAAACACAAAGAGAAATAAAAAGTGGGCATTTAAAAGAGTTCAAATCAACTTTGTGTATGAATCTGGACTATGAGGATCTTAGGGTGCAAAAAGAGACATAGGGCAATAAAAAATCTGAACACTAACTTTGGGCTCTGGGCTTTGTAGGTAACCAAAAACCAACAGGTAGCCAAACACATCCTCATACTTAAATGAAATTATAGGTTGATCTCCAAAGACTTCCAAAATGGCATTTACGTATGAACATTTTGTTGACTACTGCACGATGGCAGTTCAATCATGTGACCATTATCATGTGACCTTTTTATTTTAAGGTAACGGCAGCAGTTTTTAATGCATGTAGTAAACATTCTGAAAGGTGACTAGTTAAGTTTAGGCAACAAAAATACATAGGATTAGCAGGGGAAAAAAATCTGGCTTAAAATGAGTCGTGTAAAACTATTTATATAAGGACGTAATGTGACGTCATTGGATGTCATTGCGTCATGGACTAAGGTCTGTAAAACTGGGACACCAGTGAAAGGAAGCCAGGATCGATAAAATGTGATCATATTTCTACCACCTGGGTCAAAAATCCTGGCAGCAGATTTTTGGATAAGTTAATGGCAAAATATATTCGTATCAAATTTGTGCTCACCAACACAAAAAAAAACATTAACGTGTCCTTTTACACAAATCAATAGATTAAATAACGTGACCATTTCACAAAGTGAGACTGGGTTGTAATGCTCTAGTGAGGCACCGGTGGGCTGAGCAGTCATTCACACACACTGCGTCAATCGTTACTCATCAGATAGTCCCGGAAAGACACAGGTCTTTCCGTTTATTTTGAATGGCTGCTGCAAAAAATGAAGACCAATTTCAACTGCAAAAAAAAGGTTTTAAACACTAAGAAGGTAAAAACGAAACCCAAGCACTAAACTGTCCAGGAGATTGTGTAACAACAGGTGAATGTGTCCTGCAATGACAAAGCAAAGTTGCTTTGCTTCGTCTCTTTTCTTTTTCTCTTTCTTTTTCTTCATTGCCTTCACGTGCGATGGGACATTGCCCTCAATGGTGTCTAAAATGGTGTTTATTTTTACATGTAAAAATGTGTAGTCTGCCGTGTGATCTGGAAATCTGTCGGGAGTGAAATTGCATCTGTTACTGAAAAGTTCTCTCTAGTGTCCTCTGTGTCACATCCTCATGTCCTCCTCTTTCACTTACTCACCACAACAAACATTTTTCAAAATTGTGTTTTTCTGTATTTTATAACAGGCTGAAAAAGGGGAGTAAAATTTATCTCTGGCAAATTACTTTCCATGAGCTTTACATGTGATGTAATGGCAAATTGGCATGCCCATGTGATGTGGAAACAATTTACTCCATTTTGCCTTGATATCAAACTTAAAATGTTAAGGCAAAGCCCCACTGAGGCCTAATTTTGCAGATTGCAATGTAAGAAGATTTTGTTTTCCTTCCAGGCAGTAAAAAGAAATGTGCACATAAATGAGTATTTGCATTTTCGGATTTGGTAAAATCACGAAGAGCAAGTCATTTAAATAATCTAACGATGACAAAGTCCTCCTTCATTTTTGTGACTCAAAACTAAAAAGTTTGCAGCCCAGGATCTTCTAGTTTTCACTTACAAAAAGTTTGTGAACCTATTTTGCATTTTTTTGTTTCAATGCATCCAATTGCATTTGCGCAAATGCTTTTCTGGTCAATTTGGCCCATGTCTGCATGCAGTATGAAATTATATTATTATTTTATTTATTTTTTTAATTGCCAAACTTGCACACACAGTCTATATCCTCAAACCTCCACTTCCAGGATTGCTCCGTTGCCAAGGTAAATTATGTTGATTTCAAAAAGTGATCTTTTCAGAAAAATCTGCTGTTTTTAAAACCAACAGCTCAGGTGAAAACAAACTTTTCATCTCTTCTCTGATATGATTTTGAAATCAGATGATGTAACTGCAGAAAAAGTGTCCTGGTCCTAACTTCTGCCATTAAAGGAGCGTATAATCTATCAGAATTCTTTTGTTAAATTATTGTGCTAGGTAAAAAACCTAAACCAACATTGTGTTAAGATTAACTGATAGAATCTTATGGAACCTAAAACAGTTACATTACTCTGAAACAACAGACTATTTGTGTCTACAGGTAAAATAAATCGACTGAAGCACAACTATCTGTTTTTCTGTATCTTGGTTGTGGGGTAATTACACATAGTGGAAAAACAGTTCCAACAAAACAGCTCCACATTTGATAAATTGTGCAAACACAGAAGTGCACCACAGACTATGGCTTCTTTTCCCTGAGTAGGTAAAGGGCTGTCACACAGAAATCTACTTTAATACAGCCATAACTTTCAGGATACACAATGTAAATGTGAAAATGTGTCACGTTAGATACATATTTAGGAACTATTCCTTATAACCACATATTTGATGTGAATGCTGAGGCTGTTGTGAAGTGGGGGAATCATAAAATATACATCCTCCTTCTAAATCCCTTTTCTGTCAGGCCCGTCATCCTCATCCTGTCATTTTGACAATATTTTGATGAGTCTTTTGAGCTTTTATCTGCTGGTTATACAGTCCTGTAAGTGCATTAGGGGAATAGTTCGTCTATGTTCTGCTTGTGGGCCCTGTCGCAGGTGACATTGACTACATCAGCTTCGCCCTCACCCATTCCCATAATAACTCTAGCGGTCCTGATTTATAGATTACATTCTGTTTTAGCCTTTTTGAACTTTTGTAATCAGAGAGCACTCTGTTAATGTCAGCCAGCCCTGCTGCAACGCTACAGATCACTGCATAAAATCAATTGCACCAATGAAAAGGTTTAGATTATGTTGCTGATCATGGCCCCGGTGTCTTTCCACAATCTACTGAATTAAATTTCAGTGTTTTCTGTATCTTTGCAGCATTTGCAGAGATACTGCTAAAACATTTCTCGTCTACCTGTACATGCCCCAGTGCAAAAACTGACAATAGTCATACATGTACAGTATGTGTGTTTAAAAAAAATCTCCACACAGAAACTTACATAGATAAAGACATAGGCCTGCTAGTTGTGGACTTACTTTCAGCCATGTGATATATTTTTAATGGCCTCCATTTCTGAAATTTTCATTCACCATAATGGATCATCAGCATCTATTATGCTAAATGCAAACCTACTTGTATGAAGCTTTTTTTAAAGGGGTTAGAAATTAAGAAGCTAGAGGATTAGACTCAAGTATTTACTATACCCTGGAAGGTAAAAATATACTTAACCATTACAATGAGTAAGTAAGTCAGTAAGTATAAATTAAAGTATAAATTCTCCTTCGTCCCCTCTGCTATCTCTCTGCTTAACTCTGGGAAAGAATAGGTAACGTCTGCACACAAGGCACACTGGTACGTAAACTTTTAATGTTGTGGTATTTATTTCCCCATTTGGTCTGTATTTTTAATTGATGTTGTCGTCTTTATGTACTGTATGTCAATTTCTTTGCTACTGCAGGAAAATGAATCGCCCCTCTGGGACAAATAAAGGTCTAGAACTTGAAGTAGTGAAACTTCAGGTTATACTTTTTGCTGTTAAAAACTAAAGTGAGAATGAGAGCTAAGTAAAACAGGAAAGTAGCTAAGGCAAATGAATCCATAGATAATACACAAATATGATATGACAATTAAACCCCGGATACGAGTGGGAACACAATTAACTTAATTTGATATTGTGCAATATTCATATGTTTCCTCCTATTATACAGTGCCTGGGCTTGGTCATTTACTGTGTTTGACAGGTTTTGGTCCTTTTGTTTTGCAGAGTAGAAAAAATGGCAAATAATGAATCAAAAGAACTTTTCTGTGTGTAGTGGGAGCATAAATTGTTCACCTTGTCAGTGAAGGTGAACCATTATGTCCTCACCCTAGTATGAGATAAAACTGTAGTTATCAGTACTGAGAAGTTATAACCTTTAGTTATACAATGCAGTGATCCGATTCAAAGGACTGTCTGTAGTGCAGATATGGCCCTCCTTAAGCAAATGGGTCATCGGCCATGACATGACTGATCCAGAGATAATCAAAAAACGGTCTCCCTTATTAGTTCACACAGTGCTTAGTTCCGTAGCCTCATGTTACCTTACATAAAGTTGATTCCATTGAGTTCCACACAGTGAGGTAAAACAATGTTAATATGTGAAATGGAAAGCTTTGGTATCGGGTTGATAGTTTCAATTGGAAGATAACTTGAGGTAAGGTATTTTTTCAAAAAAAAAAAAGTGTGATCAAACAAATAGTTTGGACAAGTTCTCCAAATTAAACAATGATGTACTGGATGTTGTTTTTGTAATTGTCCACCAGAACATCAAATAAGAGTTATTGTTTTTCTGATCTGACGTCACAATGATTAAGCAATAGTCAGATTTAAGCAATAGTCAGATTTAGACACAAAAACAACTTTGTTAGAAAAAAAGATCATGGTTTGGGTTAAATCTACTACTTGTTTGGATTGGGAAGTGAACATGGTGTATTTTTATTTAAGTTAGCTGTTGGTAGAAGTCAGGAAGCAAACAGCTGTCATGTCAGCCCGACGTCCTCCATCACTTGGCCATTTATAAAGAATCACAATTTCCTCCTGCTTGCTTCAGGCGGAAAAAAATCTTAATTCATACAGCCATTAGAGGACTGATAATTTAGTTTTTCTTTGGAGGACTGTCTTATCAGAACCCCCTGAAGATTTTAAAGCAATTCAGTACAACAAAGATGCAATAAATACTTATTTTATGAAACATGTTAGTGCCAGAGATGTCAACAGGCAGACATGGCTAGAAGGCTGCAGGAGCATGGCAACAGACAATTTGTCAAACTACTGGTTAACATCGTCGTCTATTTTTAAGAGACATGGGACAACATTCCTTTTTCAAGTGATTCCCCCTTTTTGTCCACCACCGTCTGACAAAACAAGCTCTCTGTGGCTCCGCTCAGGATCTAGACCGCTGTGGGAGAAAAATAATTCACATCTTGATAAAGGACTATGACAGTGGTGTGTAGGATGCATAGAACAATTGGTGCTGAAATGCGACTATAAAATACAAGTCCCCGACACAGTTATGTATGGAACAGTATGTATCTTGACACAACGGAGAACTAAACAAAGCCAGAATGCAAATCTAGTCCTAGTTTTATTTTGTTTAGCCGCATGGCAATTAACACACTATCACCTGCATTTGCCGAGCATGCAGGGAGTGCCTCAAGTACACACTACTAGCCTGGTTTTGAGTATCTTCCAATTTTTGATTATATTCAGAATATCGTGTTTACATAATTAGTTACATGAAAGGCACCAATACAGTCACGGGAAAGAAGGCAGAAGAGAGGGAAGAGGAAGGAGGACGAGGACATCATAATGAGAAGTTTTGATTCAACTCTCATGTTAGAACTTGAGGCTGTACTTTGTGGAGTTGGTGTATTGGATTGTATAGTGAGGCTGGTTGGAGAGGCATGCTACTGTACAGTGGTTTCTAATTCTCTTTATAAAGTATTGGGCATACCTTTTCATATAAAAGCATTACAACGTGCAGCCTCAAAAGGTTGCACTGCAATACATCAGGTGTTTCTGTTTTTCTCTGGATGGAAGTAGAAGAATGGAGTATAGCTTTCAGGTCTTAGTAGTACAATTTACTCACAACCACTTCCAGCACATACTGTACAAGAAATAAAAAAAAGATAAATCATGCATTTTTGCATTTACATTGAAAACCTTTGCAAAAGTAGATGGCTCTATTTTAAGAATATATTTCGAATACATTTGAAATGCCCTAGCCTAAACTAAAGCTGAGATGTTAGATATGTTGAGACCCTTTTCCCCATGCAGTGGGGGAGCAGCTGTAACTGACTGGAGTCTTCAAGGAAGTAGATCTCACATGATGACTAAGCTCATATGTCTGATTCACAGTGTAACAAACTGAAACAGGGAAAGGAGTAATTAAACTTTACCAAAGAAACAAACGTGGTCTCACAAGTCTACACAATCAATTTATGGATGCTTGGATTCAAGATTGTATTCAAGAGCAAAATCAGTTCCCTGATGCAAAGAGAAGGAAATCGGATGGCTCACCCTATTTCATGTTGACCCTGTTTATCTCTGCTTTCCAAGTAGCGTGCAACTTGGACCTCAATTGTGCATGCGTGTGTGTGTTTTCAGTTAAAAAATATTTAACTGTTAAATAAGATTCCTGTTTTAAACGATGCGGCAATGTATTTTTTTTACTTAGTTTTTTCAGATCAATGCAAGGTCAAGATCAAGGTAAAGCTTATTTTCCTAAAAAAGGGTTATTAGAAAAAGGGAAATTTGTGTGGTTAAGGTACACATACATAAAACATTTAAAAACATTTTAAAAACAGATGCAAATATAAATCTTGATAGAAATAACTATAAATATTCCATGTCATTCCCCCCCTTCTATCCACCTAACACACACCTGCCCATACACACACTTCCACAGGGAGAGCATTTTCAAACACTCTGAAACACACTCCCACAGACGTGTGTGTGTGTGTGTGTGTGTGTGTGTGTGTGTGTGTGTGTGTGTGTGTGGTACTTCCAGGTACCCTCAATACACAAAATCTAAAGAGTGTCTTAAATATTCACAAATACTGTATTTCAGATAGACGGTTCACAGGCAAGCAGCAGTAAAATGTAGAAAAAATGCAGTGGTGACATGAGGGCGATGGATGACATTCTACTACTTTAATCTGGCACAGAACAAGAGCTCTTGGCAATATTTGAAAGGATTTACTCAACGCTTAAAGTGAAGCAGTACAAAAGACATCAAGCAGACCTCTCAGTATGACATGCACTCAGATGAAACCCATACATCTCATCTTTGTAGAAAGTTTCAGAGAAAATCTGTATTTCTTCTATACATTTTAAAAGTGTGTCTCTTGTTTTCTGGGATGTTACTGTAGCTGTCCCAACCCATCAACAATACGTTACACTTGTTGATGGCTAGATATTCAATATATTTGCAATATATTTGGTCCCGGAACAAGTCTTGTTTTATTTTGTTTGTATTTACACATTCACTCCTTCATGTTTAGCTCATGGAAGATGGGCCATTATCACAGCAGAAATGTGGATTTAGGGAAAACACAGATGTTTATTAGTAATATTAAGATTGGCTTGTTCTATTTAAGCCCCCAATTAGCCATGACATTGTGACAATGAGCCATTTTTATTTTCATCCGTGCTTTTCTCATTGTGTCATGTTTAAATGGAGGCCAAATCCATCAAGGGAAGATGTTGAGTCATTATCAGAACTGTTCCACACATTCTTTCTGGAAATTAATAATAATAGTAGTAGGAACTGCAAATGTAAACGGCCTAGAAAACATACCATTTTAGCTTTAGAAAATTTCATAATTGAATTTATCACTTATTCTTTTTTGTAAACATCTGTGAGTCAATGTTTTCCATGGATTGTACAATCAAACATGCGGGACCCACTTATTATTTGAGTGAATATTGAATTATTTAAGCTCCCACACCCACATTTCCAGTATCCTTTAACTTAATTTTCGCTTGGAAGCTGGTTTCCAGTAGCCTGGTCTTTCATTTGTACAGGGAGTCCGGCCAATTTCCATTGAAAAGTATTAACTTCCTTGAAGGCGGTTACTCTGTTGAAGTTTAAAACTATTGGATGTGCCCAGAGCTGCTCTGGATCTGCCATAACCAATCGCTAACGTTTGGTCCTGACGTTAGCTTAGCATAGCTAGCATTCACCTTAGCTAATGCCTTCACCACTAATGAAGCGAGCTGGAAAAATCAAACTTTTCTCCCGTGGGGAGGAGGGCCACAACATGATGGCCCCCAACAAAACTCAGCAAAGATTCTTCTTGCTCGGGCATTAACTTCTGGATATTCGGCAGTGTTGCCACAACGGACCAAAATGCTTTGCTCACATCTTACTCCGCAGCCATTACGGAACTACAACTCTAGCGCACGGCCTCAACGTCCTCATTCTCAGCCACTCCTTCTGTTTGCTGATTAGGCCGGTAAAACGTTGACCGGAGAAAACCCAAGAATATACCGCAAACCCAGACGTAGTACTGAAGGAACATGAAAATTGAGCAGAAGTAAGTAGGAGGGCGCAGCCAGGCTAGGTTCCCACCCCATTTGTGCTTAAGACTGTGCTTTGGGACTTCTTTCTTCTTTACATAGTTTTTATTTTGTGAAGTACTATGATTGATTTATTGCAACAGAGATGGCTTGAAGCTCATTTTCATCTGCAATCACTTGGCAGGTAACAAAAGTTGGAAAAATGTTTTAATGTTTTTTTTCCACCTGAGGGGGGCACAGTAAGGTGTGACATATTATTGTCTTGACGTTGATATAGCAAATATGTAAAACAAAATGCCTATTAACTTATCCAGCAGATATGGAGCAACATTATCATTTATTTGGGGTGATGATGAATATAGAGTGCCTTGCGAAAGTATTCGGCCCCCCTTGAACTTTTCAACCTTTTGACACATTTCAGGCTTCAAACATAAAGATATAAAAATTTTATTTTTGTGAATAATCACCAACAAGTGGGACACAATTGTGAAGTGGAACGAAATCTATTGGATATTTTAAACTTTTTTAGCAAATAAAAAACTGAAAAGTGGTGCGTGCAAAATTATTCGGCCTCTTTACTTTCAGTGCAGCAAACTCACTCCAGAAGTTCAGCGAGGATCTCTGAATGATCAAATGTTGTCCTAAATGACTGATGGTGATAAATAGAATCCACCTGTGTGTGATCAAGTCTCTGTATAAATGCACCTGCTCTGTGATAGTCTCAGGGTTCTGTTGAAAGCTCAGAGAGCATCATGAAGACCAAGGAACACACCAGGCAGGTCCGTAATACTGTTGTGGAGAAGTTTAAAGCCGGATTTGGATACAAAAAGATTTCCCAATCTTTAAACAGCCCAAGGAGCACTGTGCAAGCGATCATTTTGAAATGGAAGGAGTATCAGACCACTGCAAATCTACCAAGACCTGGCCATCCCTCTAAACTTTCAGCTCAGACAAGGAGAAGACTGATCAGAGATGCAGCCAAGAGGCCCATGATCACTCTGGATGAACTGCAGAGAACTACAGCTGAGGTGGGAGAGTCTGTCCATAGGACAACAATCAGTCGTACACTGCACAAATCTGGCCTTTATGGAAGAGTGGCAAGAAGAAAGCCATTTCTCAAAGATATCCATAAAAAGTCTTGTCTAAAGTTTGCCACAAGCCACCTGGGAGACACACCAAACATGTGGAAGAAGGTGCTCTGGTCAGATGAAACCAAAATCAAACTTTTTGGCCACAATGCAAAACGATATGTTTGGCATAAAAGCAACACAGCTCATCACCCTCAACACACCATCCCCACTGTCAAACATGGTGGTGGCAGCATCATGGTTTGGGCCTGCTTTTCTTCAGCAGGGACAGGGAAGATGGTTAAAATTAGGGGAAGATGGATGCAGCCAAATACAGAACCATTCTGGATGAAAACCTGTTGGAGTCTGCAAAAGACCTGAAACTGGGACGGAGATTTATCTTCCAACAAGACAATGATCCCAAACATACAGCAAAATCCACAAAGGAATGGTTCACAAATAAACGTATCCAGGTGTTAGAATGGCCAAGTCAAAGTCCAGACCTGAATCCAATCGAGAATCTGTGGAAAGAGCTGAAAACTGCTGTTCACAAACGCTCTCTCCATCCAATCTCACTGAGCTTGAGCTGTTTTGCAAGGAAGAATGGGCAAGAATGTCAGTCTCTCGATGTGCAACACTGATAGAGACATACCCCAAGCGACTTGCAGCTGTAATCGCAGCAAAAGGTGGCTCTACAAAGTATTAACGCAAGGGGGCCGAATAATTTTGCACGCACCACTTTTCAGTTTTTTATTTGCTAAAAAAGTTTAAAATATCCAATAGATTTCGTTCCACTTCACAATTGTGTCCCACTTGTTGGTGATTCTTCACAAAAAATACAATTTTTATATCTTTATGTTTGAAGCCTGAAATGTGTCGAAAGGTTGAAAAGTTCAAGGGGGCCGAATACTTTCGCAAGGCACTGTATACACTTATTTACTTCATGTTTGCTCTGTTTGGTCTCCACCAACCCCTGAGAGAAACATCTGGCTCTTTAGTTGCTGAAAATTCCTTTTTGTCTGTCTGCTGCTTGGCTTGGCAGGTAGCATACAGTTGGTTTATCAGAGCATGTGTGCAAAAGGATGGAATGATGCTGATGAGAGCTGTGAGACTTAACCAAACAAGTTCTGATCCATCATTAACATAATACAACTATTATGTATATTGATTATAGCAAATTTACCAAAAGTCAGATTTAAAATATAAAATATACTGCTCCGTCCTGATTTCTCCAGCATCCAAATGCAGCTTGCGTTCCTTTTTTCTATAGCTGACACAGGTTGGACGGGATATGCAGGTATAATAAAAATACTGCCAACCTAAATATTTCTCCTTTAGCTTAAAACTGCAGGCCTTAAGAGGTTTGTGTATGTTCTCAAAGTTCGTCTACAATCTCTTTAAAATCAGCGTATTTAGTGTAATACTAAATACAAAGCTGAGTTTGTACTAATTGTGCTAATATTACTGTTTCTGTAAACTGAAATTTATTATTTAAGCAAGGGAAGAAACATTATCAAGGGTGAGACTTAATTTAGGATGATACTTTAATTTGCTAAATTTTACTGTTCTGTAAAAACAATGCAGCTTTTCAAGATAAATGGATTGTTTAATATTAAGTTAAAAGCATGTGATGACTTAATCCAGTTGTGATTGCTTCCCTCAACTTCCCTACAGTTTCACAAAAGGTGAGCACAAGAAACACATTGGCTGTAGACACGGACAATTTCCAGCACAATGTCACCAGCTTTCATTCCCAATGACTTATGTCTTCCTATTATTAAAATGACTACCTTTTCATTTTCAACGTTGCATGATAATCAGTAAAAAGAAAAAACACACAACATTTGCAGTCATCAGAGTTATTTTCTTTTAAAGTTTTAGATTGCCACAAATTATAATAGATTAGACCTGTCCCAGATAGGTCTATTATATTTAGACACATTAAATACTGGAAGCAATTGCAATAAACCCCCATTACTCTGCAGCTCTCTTAACATTTATCAAAACATTAGCTGATGTTGTTAGTGGCAAAAAAAAAATACTTCCTGACAAATAATAGTACTCAACAATGCATTCTTAGATTCTTTATTGACAGACCGCCCTCTCTATTTATCTCAGGTATTGCTTTTCTTGGTGATGTGCTTCACTTTTGCATAGATATTATTTTCCTCCCAGGCTGTAATATATTTGGAAGAGAGCCAAATCAGGAAAGGTTTTTCAAGGCTATGTAAGCACTGTATACACACTACATGAAACCTCTGCACACTTGCATCTTGTGTTCCAGGTTTATCCTATTTGGATCATGGCTGGATTGTTCAGTATTTCTACATCATCCTACACTATACTAGAACAGTTTGCTTATATTTTTTTCAGGTTGTAATAGTGTGTTCCATTTGTACACAAGCTTCAGCCTGCGACTTCCAGTTGATAGACGGCCATTGACTCACAAAATGTGCTTTAATTATTTACCTGTTTCCAAGTGGATGTAAAACTCAGACAGTCTTGACACTTGCTAAAACGACTTTTGGAGTGTGGGTGAGATAAACCTACATGACCTTTACACGTTATCAACAACAACCTTACAGGGAAGATCCAACATTGATTTTCCCCTGGATTGTCTTTATCATTGGACAATAAAGCTGATGTTTATTGTTTGGCATGCCAACATGTAAGACAGTTGCCCTGGCAATACACTACCTGATCTAGAAAGTGATGAGGGAACCATTTTTCACTTTGAGTGAAGGATAAATCACGTCTTTTTAGGCTTATAACCTCTAGTTGAATGCAACATACAGTACTTGCTGGGATTGTTTTAAATCACCAAGACAATTGACCTTTTTTGAAGAAGTTTCACCTGATTTTAAATTATGTTACCAAATAGGGGAGGGGAAAAAACATTCTGACTTTCGATGGTGAGTGAACTAAACTGCTGGTTACGTCCAAAAAGGTGTCAGCATTGTAGCTTCAGTGCATGACATGCCGACTTAACTGCCTAAAAATGAGGTCCACCACAGGAGACTTTATTGCTTTATTGTGTCTCTTTTCTGCAGCGTTTTGACCTTTTTTTGAGCATGTATTTTCGGAGATGTACATGACATACAATGTGAGCGGGACGTGTGCCACTGGATACATGTGACAATTTTGTCTTGTACGACGTGTGTGTGTGTGTGTGTGTGTGTGTGTGTGAGTTTTTAAATTAAATGACCTTAATATTCAACAGAATGTCACGCTGGTTTGACAGTACAGCCTTTAATGCTTACTGCGTACTACCATTGGTGTCCCTGCATAGCTCAATTTTTAATTAAGCTTTTGTAATCTTACATAGGGGACCCTAAGAGCTGTAGTATTTTAAGGGTGGACACTAACACATCACAAGGAACTATATAAACAAAGAATCTGTATTCACTTTTGGTTTTATTGTACAGCTATTGTAAGAGCATAACTTCACCTCTTCCCTTTGGCAGTATCTGGTCTGCTAAAGGTGTAACCTTTTCCCCATTGAAAATCTGTGTTTTGTGTTTACTGTACATGCAAAGATGTGTTACAAACAAAGGTCTCTGTGGATATAGAAAGGGGTGTGCTTTGCAGATTTAATCAAGGAACATAAGGCTGGCTAGAATAATACCAGAGCCTTCCTGAAATTTAATACACCTTTGAAACATCACACTAGACAAAATGACTGTTAAAAATGGAAATTAGCAGTTATAAATGCTGTGACATAATATTGGATAATTTTCAAATCTCTATGTATATTGTAGTCATCAAATTAAGTTTAATTAATGTTTTTTCTTGTACAGTTTGGTCTAAAAACGTTTAAAGAATAATGTGCAGTATTCTTTGTTTTTGGTCATTCTTTAGCAGAATGCACTGGATGTTGATGGGAGGCTCAAACTGTGTAAGACATCTCTAGCTGGAATTTGGAAAATACAGCAAACAGGTTTTGATTGATAAATCTATTCATTATGACTCCATGGAAAAAAATCAATGCAAATCAGTTAGTCGTCACAATGCAGCGAGAATGCTTTATGTTTGGTATGGATGGTGACATGCATGACAATGATATTCTTTTTGATAGAGTTTTAGAGATAGAGCTGCTCAGGTGTTTCCATTACTTCCATATTATAAAGACCCTGATATCCTAGAAAGACAGTATTATCACACTGGAAATGATATGATTAATGATGTAATAGATAATATGACATATTTAAATCAGGAACCATGTATAAATGATGGCAGTGAATAAAGGAGATATGGCCGATTGAAGTATGCGGTGCCCCTGGTGATGAATCAGATAAAGATTTTAATTTAAATCAAGAGAGCTGATCTCTTTATGATGGCGGTGGTTGTCAGCAACTGGTAGATGACTGATGGGATAGAGTATTGATGATCTAAGCACATGGCTCAGATTATCATAGGGAGGGAAATACGTTGCTTTAAGGAGAAAGTCCCACAGCTGTTAAGACATCAAGTGGCTGATGCTAGTAATCTACAAGTAATCTACTGCATAGATAATTTACCGTCAGTGGCCAGTTAAATGTGTTTTTTTACAATTAGTGGCCCTTGATGTCCAAACATTCATGAGAACATGATTATAATGCAGACCTGTTGTTAGAGCAGATAGATCAAGCTCTTTAAAACAACAATACAAGCCTGATTGTGGGTTACATTTTATGGTATATTATTAGGTGCTATTCAGAAAAAAAAACCTCATCTCCAAAATTAAAAACAACAATCTGTGTCTTCTGCCTTACTCATGTTCATGCTCATGACAATTTGGCTTTTGCACAAAAACACTACAATATTTAGGATGTGTTTATGACCAAGGTTGGAATTTTCATTTGGATAGGAAGCTTATATTTTCACAACAATCAATCGATTAAATAAATGACCATGATCCATCACAACCTGGCTGACCATTATTGTGGTAAAACATTATTGTGTCACACAGTATTAGCCCAATGCAATAAGACAAGTCCATGAATCAGAGGTGTCAAGTAACAAAGTACAAATACTGGATTTGATTGTGGTTGGATGAGAAACATAAACATATGTCATTCTGACACCCTATTGATTTGTGTGCAATCCATTGCGCCTGCACATGACACAAATCACGTCACACTCCAGCAAGGAAATGGCAGACGTATATAGGCTAGTACGAAGATGTCCGTGGCAGAGACTCAAGGGGACAAGAGTCCCAGCCAAGCACCAAGTAGGAGGTTAGCAGCCAGGAAGACCAGCCAACCCTTCTACAACCCTGGACATACCTGGAAGAATATCTCAAAATGGTTGGATGCAAAAACAACTCCTTTCGGTTGCGCTGCATGCTCTGCACACCAAAGTACCACTGGCTAATTGTTTCCAAAACTCGCTGTCTAATTTACATTACTTTGACTTTTATACTTTAAGTAGTTTTGAAAACAGTAATTTTACACTTTTACTTGAGTAAAAAGCTTGAATTGCTACTTCAACTTCTACAGAAGTCTTTTTAAAACCCCAGTATCTATACTTCTACCTGAACAATGAATGTGAATAGCTTTGACACCTCTGCCATAAATCTAATTAGACAAAATGTAGAAAATGAGCTGAGCTAAATTAATTATTTGATAAAGAATGTCACAACTCCTACTACAATTTAAAATCAATAGGATAAAATGACTTTTTTATGTATTG
This sequence comes from Etheostoma perlongum, assembly GCA_026937815.1. Classification (NCBI taxonomy): domain Eukaryota; kingdom Metazoa; phylum Chordata; class Actinopteri; order Perciformes; family Percidae; genus Etheostoma; species Etheostoma perlongum. The sequence continues at coordinate 25,789,046 of CM049380.1, forward strand.
TCTTATTTGTATCTGTGTTGATTAATAAACAAGTGTAATGTTGTCCACAAATGGTTGCAGAATGTTTTTTCACTCGCCTTGTAGAATAAAATACATTTCTGCAGTTAAGCTTAATTCAATTAAATTCAAGTCAATTTTATTTATATAGCCCCATATCACAAATTTGCCTCAATAGGCTTTACAATCGTGTCCTTAGGAAGGAAGGAAAAACTATCCAATGAAGGATTCCCCAAAGAGTCAACAAAAAACAAACCTCTGTATTTTTTAATATACAGTAAAAATATAAAAATACATTATCCAACTAGTGTTTACCAGAGCAGAGACAGACACACAGATAAAAGAAGAGATTAAGGGAATAGAAAATTTGAAAATGAAAGAGCTTTGCACATCAAAGACTCCTTCTTGGGTATTTGGTATACAGTACTCGGCATGTAGACTCTTGGGGGGTTAGGATCTCAGGGTGTGTGACTTGATCTGTCCATATCGTTCAGTGTGTAGGATGTTTTGTTTCTTTTACAGTCACAGTTTTTGACCTGGCACTTCGTGTTTATAACGATGCTTTCAAACCTAACCTGTTTGGTTTGGTTCAGTTTCAGTCAATTTGGACTGGTGAGAAAGCTGTCAATTGAGCTCTAATTGGGATAGACTAAACCAATGGATCACAACTTTTTTGGTCTGAGGTATCCCCACAGTCCTGTCAGAGGAACTCATGTACCACTTCATCAATTCACAATGTATGTTCAAAATGTATAATAAACAGGGCATGTTGTTCAGGTTTTCAGGTTGGTTTGGTCAGCAATCATACTACTACAAGCCTTCAAGGCAAATACTACTTGGAGTGAAGCCAAATGTCAACTGTTTATCCATTAATATTACCATAAGCCATGACATTTAGCTATCTATTTCAACCGTTCAACAATTTCTCCATTGCACAGGCTAATTATTAAAACTAAACAATGAGACTCAGGCTGACTGAAAAGGGGGTGCCAACCACAGCAGTCTGTGTGGATTTTGCATGAATTCAAAAAAAAAATCCACATGCTGAACATGTACGATCAAGAAAGCAAATGCACATGCAAATATATGGTAACCATGGTAACACATACATTGTAGCATGTTAGTGGGGAACGTTCCCTGATCAAACAGAATGGAAAAAGCAAGTGAAATGTAGCCACCACATACTACTACCTGCCCTTGTATCAATAATAATGTACAATATACCACCTTTTACAGACAGAGTCCCAAAGTGCTTCACGCAGTAATTAAAATGCAGTAGAATTTAAAACAGAAATTAAACAAGCAAAAACAAATAGAATAGCACTGAAGGTAAAAGATTAAAAGACTAAAACCCCCAAATTGTCAGCAAATTTCTTTGTTCTCCAACTCTGAGTTTACTTTGTAGAGCAATAGCTAAAGACAAAAGCTGCTTGTAAAACCCAGCATTAAAAACGCTAGAGAGTACTCTCTCTGTCATCTGTCGATCATCTGTTGAGTGTTTGATGGTAATTTATTTGTGCTTTAGAACGTAATCAATGTGAAACAGTAAACTTTAAACTTTATTTCACTCTGTCTATGGTACAATGGCAAATTCAATTACATTTACAAATACATTTGGTCTCCACGGTCTCAAGTACTGCCAGAAAATGCTTGGTTATGTTGTGACCTTGGTTCTCTGAGGGAAGAAACTCTCTCTCTCCACCATACCTATGGAATAAGTAACAGTGTGACTGTTAGTTATGCAGGAGAGAAGTCAGTCATTTGCGTTTAGGGCAAAACCTTTCAGTGTTCGTTTTTCATTTTGTGATCAATTTGTTCTCTTGTTTGAATAAAGGACTATTTTTCCAGTCTTATTTCTTCATTGAAGTTTTCTGTATAATAGTGTTAAAATCCAGCGCAGTCTCATGGCAGTTCGTGAAATGGTCACGTTATTTAACCTATTGGTTTGTGTACAGGGACACAATTTTTTTTTCGTGGTGGTGAGCACGACTTTCAAACTAATGTATTTTAATGGGAAACATCTTTCATGATAACAGCACGATTACGGTAGCGAGTAGTACTGAAAAGGCAAAAATCTGCATAAGGAGGTTTGTCAGGGTGGTGGATGGGTCAAACAACACAGAACTTTCACCTTGGAGACCATTGTGTCCCACGCAGTTCCTTTCTGCGTTCTTCTTCTCCTAACCACAACCGTCCCATTGTAGTCGCCGTCCCCTGCGTGTGACAGTTCCTTTCCACTTTGTTCTTTTCCTAACCACAACCGTCCATAGTTGAAGCGTGTGTGGTGGTTCGACCAGTTGTTTGACCCCAAAGACACAGACTGTGTCCCAGCGGCCATTGTTGTCACCATCTACAGTATGTGGTGTTTCATTTCCCCGTTGTTGGGCCCCCCAGAGACTGCGTGTCCCGGCGCCCGTTGTTCAGGCCCTGTGTCCCTGTTGACGAAGATCAAAATGACATGACCATTTCATGTGTCTTGTAACACGTGTATTACATACTATTATTAATCATAATAAAGTATATATTCTTAAACTCATCAGAGAAGATCAATAAGCATAAGGTGTGGTAAAGTACATACTGTGTGCGACGATAACTGCTGCTGCATAAAAGATACATGAACATTCTGTGTACACCAGGCAGGTTTCCTATAATTATCAACGGAAAATCAGTACTTCATTGCTGATTAAATACTTAAGCTGTGTAAAAGAAATGATGAGTTAGGCAGCAATGTAAACAGATTAATCAGACATTTAATTCAAAATTAATACAGCCAATTGTTTTATTATTGTGTTCATGCATCACATGCAAGGGTGACTGAGAATTATAGCCTCCATTTAGTAGTATTTTGTGCGTTCAGTTGATTTGCATTAATAGAGCTGTTTCCTACAGCAATGCAGTTTGAGTGACTCTTTATTTTTTGTCATTAATGAGCCTGAGGGTAAATTCACTCTCACTGTCTGCTGCAGAAGAATAATCATAAACCCATATAAATATAAATTCACAACAGAAAGTATTGTCTGTTGTCTTTGAATTGTACCACACTGTTATAATAGTTAGGATGTGGCTGTCAAACACTGAGTGCAGTTTCAGATGAAGTGTGCACAATTTGGTTTTATAATTCATGAGATTGATCCAGTTCAATAATCTGCTTTACACGCTAATGTTCCCACTCAATTTATTTGTTAGGCAAAGAGTGCTAAAAGTATCCTGCCAAGAATAATTTCCATTGTACAAATCGCTTTTGCAGAGCTCACACAGATTAGTAGATAAGAATCTGGAGCTGTGCCACCCAAATGCTCAGAGAATACATCTCTGAACATCCTCAGCGTCTTATGTCTTTTGGGAGACCTTTATTGCAAGTGTTTTTATCTGTACATGGGTGGCCTCTATGGGATTCAAGCTTTGGATAGTGTCAGTGTCAGTGTGGCTGAACTGCAGATTGCATTGATCAATACCTGTTATGGTGATTTTTCTGTATTCAGCAGGTTACCACTGATTAAATTACAATGTGGCATTAAGATGTGGCAGCCAGCTGGAGCCTTGTCACGGCTCACATCAACGGAAGACTGAATGTTATTTTTCAGATTCAGACATACATTTTCTATCCTTCTTTTATATGATGTAAATGTGACCTATTGACCTATGGCTCTGTTTTTGTTAACACACTTAAATATTCTCTCATAAAAATGTCCAATAAAGAAGCCCAGAGTTCCCAAACCCAAATCAAAACGTTTCCCAAAAACTATTTAATATTAGATTTGTAAAGAAAAAAAAACTTTATTTCAAAGGGGGGGTCTTTGGCTTGCTACTTGCTTCTGCTAACCCTTCATGCATTTTAACTGTCTCGGTTTCTTCTAGATGATAATTCAACTAAGGGGCACATATTTAAAATATTTGTCATTTAGATGTCAGTTATGTCAGTTAAGGCTCTGAATTCATCAAAATGCAAACCTTTACTTAGGTTGAAATTTGGCCCTGGGGAACCATGCGAGTTTCAGGGTTGAATGTTGAAATACCTGTTAGGGCTAAAAGTGTCTGCTTCATAACAAAAAAATTATGCACTAGCTGTTGTTAAGAATGCAACATGCAACATGCAACAAACAACATGTTTTTTGGATTGATGAGGAAGGATAGCGGCTACAGTCCAATGAAGAATTAACAAAAGGTTTAAGGAAACAGCATGATGAAAATGATACGACAAAGACAATAAAACACAAAACATAATAACACTGCAAGCAGCAGACTTGATCCATGGTTCTTCCTGACGGAGGGCGGTTCTATTTTCACCTGGTGTATTTAAACCCATTCTCATTGGTCAGCCATTGGAATGGCGACATGTAGGACATGTCTTGTTGGCTTCTTCGCTGTCCAATGAGGAAGGACATGGCTCTAAATTCTGCCCCTTTGGGGTCAGTTTTGGTCACAGATCAAAAGAGATTCTATCATGTAGATGACAAATCCTCACAAAAATACAGGAATCAACATTCTGTTATCTTAGCATAGTCACCAGGGGGTTGGAGACAGAAGGTTACTTCCTGCTGTGCAGCAAAAAGGGTTCTTTCTATATGTTAATAGTTTGGTTTTGATCTAGTTTCTCAAGGCGGGAGATAAATAACAGAAGTAAAGTACATTTCATCAAACATCACCAATGTTTTACCTTTTTTTAACTCAACACTGTGCAAGTTCAGTGTCATCAGTTGTAGAAACTGAAAAAAGCCTGGGTTTTACAGTTCCAGCTATTTCTTTCAAGCTTATTTATATTCAGCTCACATCAATGTTTCAAGTGAGCTGCCGGGTTTAATGAATGCAACAGGAAAACATGAGCACGTGAGCAAATACTCAACATGCAAATTTAAAGAACTGTGCATTCAGAACCATACATTACATGAGTAAGATATCCTCTGCAAAGCTTGTGCCTAAGCTTTTCCACACAGAACAGAAGAGAAAAAACATTCAGAAGTTAACTCAGATAATCTCAGAAAACACAAACGAAAACACACACACATACACACACATCAGCGCATCCGCTCTCACTAAATACTCACATATAGTCAAATGTTATTTTTATTTTCACCTCATCCATTTTATCTTTAGAGGTCTTTGAATTATTGGTGTTTTCTATATTTAGAGGAAGCTTTAACAGAAAATGTTGCACCAATACCACTTCTTTTAAAAGTACTTGGTACATTTGGGTGCTTACCGATAGTGTGCTGTGTAGAAACCGCATGCAGACAGAGCAATGTTTTCTTCATGTTTATGCCCATTAAGCTGATGAGAGACATTGGGCTAACACAAGTAACTAACAAGTATTTGTGGTGAAGTTTACAGTCTACTGATGTGCTTTTTCACTAAGCAACTTTAAAAAAGATTTCAGGTTTCTGTGTGGTAACGGCTGGGAATCTCTCAGCTCCAGTACACTGAGAAGACTTTGAAACCCTGTATAATTAATGACTGAGAATGGCATGTCGTTGAGTGCAATCATGCATTGTGCAAGAGCCTAGTTATTTCTCCTCTTCCTTTGTCTATACCTGCTTAACGGAGAAGTTATTGTCACATTGCTATGAGGTGGTGTCGGGTGTGGTAGTATCGGAGTAATTTTGTAACTACAACTACGAGTACATGCACACGGCATCGGACCAATACTGGCATCGGTATCAGTGCACCCCTACTTTAAACCAATCGTAAACCTCTTAGGTGGTGCTAAGCAACGGCCTCGGTACGGTGTCTCTGCAAAATAGACTTGCGAAGGAACTTGCTTTGGTGAGCATTCACGTAACGAGGCAAGTTCTAGAATTGAAATGGCATGCAAAATCAAGTCTTTGATGAGAAAAATAAAAAAAATAAATCTATATATACATATATCTGCAACTGCGGAACAATCCTGTGAATCAAACATCGTTGATATAGATTACCAGGGCTACAAAAAAATACGTACAGTAATCTGCAACTGCACTTATATTATCTTCATCCCTCTCAATTTGAATCTGTAAAATAGTAGCTCTAGTTCTAACATGCATTGACCAAAAACACCTTAGAGATACTTTAAACACTAAAGCAGCAAGAAACCCAAAATAAATATGCAATCCCTTTTTTAAAAGAACATAGAAAAGATTTGAAGAGGTGTTTGAAGATGCTTTCAGTGGTGTAATTTACTGACTGCCAAAACATTGCAAGCTTTAGTAGATTGCCATGCACCTACAGGGCTTGTTTGTATGTAATGATCCAACAATCTCAGGCTTTTCAGTGACTCTTAACTGCACAAAACAAACGCTTTCAATGTTTTGAAAGCTGTTTGTACTTTCAACCTCAAAAAAGCTCTTGGAATGTTTTAACCTACATTTAACATAAGTGCCAAAGGGCTAACGCACAATCAGACCAAAATGTGTTTTTGTGCAAAACAGGTTTTGGGACAACTTCGGCTTTTAGGGATGGTGAGAGTTGAGGGGAAATTGTCTTTTCAGTCTAGTGCATATGTGTTGCATAGGGATAATATATGCATGAAAAATTGATGTGATGTACGTTGTACTCCAACACCAATTAACCCTTGTGTTGTCTTCCCGTCAAAATTTTAAAATCAACACTTTTTCTCATGTTTTTGTCCATGTTTTTGTTTGTTTTTCAAGACATTTGACGTTTTTTTCAATGTTTGTCACTTTTTTTGACGTCTTCAACACTACGTTACACTAATTTATTAACTTTAGTTTTACAGTTATTAATATACAGTATGTGGATTTATGGTCAATAAACCTAATTTATAGGAAATTATATATAAATCCCCCTCTCACCCCTTGTGGGGTGGTATGTGTCATCCTCAAGCTCGGGTCCTCTACCAGAGGCCTGGGAGTTTGAGGGTTCTGCGCAGTATCTTAGCTGTTCCTAGCACTGCACTCTTCTGGACAGAGACCTCTAATGTTTTACCTGGAATCTGCTGGAGCCACTCTCCGATTACCACTGGCACCACTGTTGCTCTTACTTTCCACATCTTTTCTAGCTCCTCTTTCAGCCCTTGGTATTTCTCAAGCTTCTCGTGTTCCTTCTCCTTGATGTTGCTGATGTTACAGGTACACATCTGCAATGTGGCCTTCTGGTAGTTCAATCCCCTCAGTTCTGATCATCTTCCCTCTTTTTGATACCATGCGACCACACTTGTCCAGTCCGAACGACATTCCAATGTCATTGCTGTAGATCCTGGTAGTGTGGATCAGTGAGTCGATGTCTCGCTCATTTCTGGCATACAGCTTGATGTCATCCATGTAGAGGAGGTGACTGATGATTGTTCCGCTTCGGAATCGGTATAAATAGCCTAGCCAGTCTTTGTGATGATCTGGCTGAGGGGGTTCAGGCCTATGCAGAACAGCAGCGGGGATAGTGCATCGCCTTGGTATATGCCACACTTGATGGTGACTTGTGCAATTGGCTTTGAGTTGGCTTCCCAGACTTGTTTTCCACAGCCCCATTGAGTTCTTGATGAAGGCTATTAGTGTCCTGTTGACCTTGTACATCTCCAAGCATTCCAGTATCCATGTATGTGGCATTGAGTCGTAGGCTTTCTTGTAGTCAATACAGGCGGTGCACAGATTGGTCTGCCTGGTCTTGCAGTCTCGAGTGACTGCTCTATCCACCAGTAGCTGGTGCTTGGCTCCTCTGGTGTTACTGCCTATTCCCTTCTGGGCCCTGTGCATGTGTTGAGCCATGTGCCTATTCATCTTAGCCACTATGATGCCTGACAGGAGCTTCCATGTTGTGCAGAGGCAGGTTATTGGCCGGTAGTTGGATGGAATTGTTTCCTTCTGGGGATCCTTCATGATCAGGATTGTCCGTCCTTGGGTTAGCCATTCTGGGTGGGTCCCATCCATCAGCAGTTGGTTTATTTGTACTGCCAGGCGTTCATGGAGTGCAGTTAGGTTCTTCAGCCAGTAGGTGTGGATCATGTCAGGGCCTGGTGCTGTCCAGCTCTTCATACCTGCCACTCTTTCTTGGATGTTTGCCGTTGTAATGGTTACTGGTTCTTGTTCTGGGAGATTGCTGTGATCTGTTCTTAGATCCACTAGCCACTGAGCATCTGTGTTGTGGCATGCCTCTTTCTCCCATATGTTCTTCCAGTACTGTTCAGTCTCAGCCCTGGGTGGATCTGCTCTTATGTTATTACCCTGCCACTGAGAGTACACTTTGGATGGTTTGGTGGAGAACATCCGGTTTATTCTCTTGGCTTCTGCTTCTCCCTTGTATCTCTTTAGGCGGGTGGCCAGAGCGGTGAGTCTTTGTTTAGCAGTCTCTAGAGCCTCAGGTATCGACAGCTTGTTGTATTTCTTAGGTAACCCCTTCCTTACACCTTTCTGTAGTTCTGAGAGATGACTAACCTCCCTTCGTGTTGCCTTGATCTTGGCCTCTAACCTTCTCCTCCATGGGGGGTAATGCTCTTTGTGGCTTGTGTTGTTCATCTTATAGCCAAGTATCTCTAGGATCACTGTTGCTGTGGCGTACATCAGCTCATTGGTCTCGGTTATGGCTTTAGTAGGGATAGTATGTAGTGCTGCATTGCACTATATATATATATATATATATATATATATATATATATATATATATATATATATATATATGAGTTGAGTTAGAAAAGCAGAAATTACAAATTATTTGGACTAAAATTAAAGGAAAGTATGTTGATGGATAATCTCAGACTGGAATCTGTTAATTTTTACTCAATGCTATTTCAAAACCACTTCAATTTTTTTCAAATGCTATAAAGTTGAATAAGACCCCAAAATTAATCAAAGTAGACAGTCATGCTTACCAAAGAGAAATCAATCATGTTATTTTGGGTAATTTTAATTGGGTAGTTAAAAGGAACATTGATATAGGAAAACGGGTCAATTTGACCCGAGGACAACATAAGTCTTAAAAGGAACAATATGATTTGTCTGTGTATTTCAGGGTAAGAAACCAAATTTGATGTTGACACTCTGTTTCCCTAAAAGAAGTGCCTTTATGCATCCAAGCATTTACTATTTATAATAAGAATATCTCTTTAAACCATTTATATAATATACAATAATCCAATTATTTGATATTCTACATTGTATTTTAAACATTCATACACCTTTAAAGCAGCAATGGTTTTTTCTACTTTTTTTAGCAACTTGGTGGGAGCAGAACAAGCTGTAAAAACAGCATTGACATGTGATTACCTTATAGTATTTCTGTGTCTGTCATGTTAGCAAACATTTTACACATGCAGCAGCAAAATAAGCATTTTCTTAAAGTTGTGTCTGGCAAACTGACGATTGTAATTCCAATGTTTAAGCTCCATTTACTTCTTTTCAGATTCCACAAACTCCTGAAAAAAAAGATGGCTCTTTGACTGCTATATAAACTTAGGCTACGTTCTTAGGCTAATTGATGCTCAATTCTGATTAGGCTTGCAGTGTGGACTAGTCCTCCTACGCAGCACTGTGTAATGCGAGAATAGATTTCCTGCAATGTAAGAAGCATGCTTCTTTTTTGTTAAAAACGGCAGCCTGCAGCATCTGCAAATGACGTGAGATTGAACCAAGACAGCAACGTCGCAGACCCATAAAACCGAAACAATGAGCTGAAAGACAAATACTCCATAGATCACTTGATCCATTGTAGAAACTAAAATGGCACTTGGAGAGCGCAGACTAATAGTCCATTCATTTTCTCCTCAGATGGTCCCATTTTTCTCCACCGGATGAATGCAGCACAAAGGCCCTAGGTGCAATGTTAACAAATGTGACAAATAGTGATATTGTATCGCCCCAAGATTAGGATCTGCTCCCAAATGTAATGGTTTCTTCCTCGGTCCATTTTACACCCATCCACAGTTTCCATGAACATGTGGCCAGTGATTTTTTTCTGAAAACATCTGAAAACATGACCTTCTTGGCCGAAGTAAGTATTTCTTGCACTGGAAGAATGTGGATGAGAGAACCTGTTGGATGCACTTAGGTAACCTTTAGAGACTATGCAGGTAGAGATGATTGATAACAAAAGATGACCCAGAAAACAATCAGATTTCACGAATGGATCACTCTGCCTGTCACACCTTCGTCTTTTCTGTGAATACTGTACATACAAACAACAACCAGCAATGCAGGGATCTCTCAGGTAATTATGCAAGGATTATTTATTTATTTTGAAAAATTAAACCTGGAAGCTGATTTAGTGTCATGACAGTTGAAGAGAAGATTTGTGATGCTCTCAAATGCATCACTCCTCTGATATCCATCACAAACACACAAGGGAAGACGTGCTTTCATATCATCTGCAGGGGTGACAAACCTAATGAACGCAAACCAGAGGAGCATTGATGAGCAGTGGTTAGCTTTTAACGTTTCAGCTCTTCTGTCCCAGATGACACCTCTCTCTCTCTCTCTCTCTCTCTCTCTCTCTCTCTCTCTCTCTCTCTCTCTCTCTCTCTCCACCCTTATGCGCGCTGCACCTGTGCTGCTGCTCGTGCGTCAGACGACAGCAACAGATTTATTAGTCCTTCGGCTCTGTCTCTGCATAGTGGCTAGAGGTTCTCCGGGTTCTCCTGCAGCCTCTCCTCCTGCGTGTCTTAGCTGCACGCAAACAAACTTTTTTGTTAATTTTACGCACAGGTTCCCAATTTGGACATTTGCGAATATCCTGGTCCTTCCCTACCACCACCCGCGCGATATTCACAAAAACTTCAAGAGGGACCATGCAAGTGTATGTGGCTGTGATATTCGCGTATGGAGTGTCGGGTAAGTTCCTCAACTTCTTACATTAACGAATTTACGAAGTCGTTTAAGCTTCAGTCTGTCGTCTAAACAAACTTTATAAGATATTTGTTTATAAAAAGAAGTGGCCTGGAGGCTATCGGAGCGACTTTATCAGAAATCCGCACTGATGACTAAAAGAAAGAGAGGACGGCTACTTGGAGAATAATTTTAATATAATAATAATATTTAATAATATGAGAGATAAAGATGTTTTTATCGAAGAGCATTTCACTGTAACAGCAGATTCTTTACATTTTATATTTGATGTAGCCTACAATATATTCCCTGAATTGGGTTAAAACACCAGAGAGCTAAAGCCTATTAACCTTTTAAATGTGTTAAATCCACCATATGCATAATGACTGGCTGGATATGGTTCAATTATCTGAAAGTGGAAGAGATTGAAATCAGTGGGAGGCACACGATACTTAGTTCCTATGTTATGAGATATCATCAGTCATAAATTATGTGGGTTAAACTCGGATTCCTGTTGCACACTTATGTGGAGCAATATTAAGATCTTTGTGTTTTTTAAATTCCCCCTATTTTGCTTTTTGTGTGAGGTTGCTCAGTAGTGCTGTGTGGATCTTCTTATGTTGGTAGCAGCTTTAGTGACTTCTTGAAGCCTTTTTTAAGAGCCAGTGAATTGCATGAGCAGAGCATCCATCCCTACTGTAACAGTAAATATGCAACCAAGTGAGCTGTTAAAGCCAGTAGCCAGTGCAGGGCAGAACGCCTTACCAAGAGCATGTCAGTTAAAATGTTGCTTTCAGTCCATAAGGCACAGGACCTTAATCGAGTGTGTATTTTAACCCAAATTAAATCAAGTGTTGGCATTACAGCTGTAAGTTCTACACAACAATGAATTCAATAAAAAGATATACTCTGAATGATATATTTTCAAATCCTAAACAAAGATGAAGTCACAAAATGAACTAATTTTGTAGCCTGATTGGTACTTCAGAAAATCTTATTGATTGACTTAAATTTAAATTGCATTGTTTCGTTGGCTGTAGACCAATTTACATTTGTGTATTGAGGTTCATACTGCTTATGCAGGCACAGGTCAAGAGATAAATCTGTTACATAACTGTTAATATGCATCTCGCCATGCACCCAAGATCTGTGGAGTAGTAAAAAAACAATTCAAAATCATAACTGGCCCCACTGTGTGCTGCTATGGAAAAAATGAATATCCTACAAGAGGAAGCGCCAATTTATGTTGTCACAGTCAAGAGAGGATAAGCCATTCTTCTGAAGCCTGCAGATTAGTGTCCCAAAGATATCTTGGACACTGATTCACAGCCAGTCAGGCGCTGTTGAGCTGTAGTTTTTGTGATGCACCTGGCATTATCTAGTTGGTCCTTATCAGCTTCTGTTTGGCTGACTCAGCATATTGAATCAGCAGCAAAAGCAGTCAGTGAGAGTAAGCTGTGCAGCTGTTCAGTATAGCGTATCATTGTTTGCACCCATTAGTGTGGAAAATGGAAGAAACCTCAGGAAGAGCAACTGAGGAGTGATCTCTGTTGCTGGTCGGACAGACATGCGCTAAATAACTAACATCATAAAATAACAGTAAGGGACGACAATATCATAGAAGGTAAAAATAAATGAAAAATTTGTGAAAAATTCAGTCTTTAATTTAATTTTAATTCAATATTTATGATCTTCATTCGATGAAGGCCAAGCAAGTTTTCCCACAAGGACAATACAGTGTTCTTTATGTCTTTCATTGACATTTTTAAATAATACAGATGAGAAGATATTTCCTCTTACGTATCCACAATTACATGCATGTTGGGAGTTAGCTGGCCATCAGCTTTTGTCTTTGCTGTGTGCAACTTTTAACTGAAGATGCAAAGCATTTGATTACGTGTTGATTCTTGGCACTAGTCCAACAGTACAGGATCTGATACAGAAAGCTGGTGGCACAACAGCACCCAATGATCAAATGTCAGCTCTCAAACAAAGCACATATACACTTTCAAGTTAAGAGTTTAATTTGAAATATAAATTATGCTTTTGCTGCAGGTGGACTGAATATTTTTCAGTCTCAACCATATGTGCTATTATAACAATATTGTGATTTGAACTGCAGTGCTACAAACATGTAATTGTTTGCAGTGCATGGTATGGGAATACTAACACAGTTTCCCTAAAGGAAGACAAATCATAAGATGTGACAGAAATATGTTACACATTTATATTATGTAATCTGTACTGCACCTATAGAACGATTTCCATTTGTGAAATAATTTCATTTAACATGCTGTAAAGCGGAACCACTCAAATGTTTTTTTTTTCCTTTACCATCCTTTTTTCAATCAAGTCTTAAAGCTTTATGGTCTCTTCTGTCTCTTCTTCCTAACTCGAACAATGTGCAGTAGCTGGTTGAAAGCATGGATGTATTCTTGACTTAGTATTATTCATTACTACGCATCCTGTCAGGTAGGAATTACACCGTTAAGTGGTGGCACTTAAAGCTGCAGTAGGTAGTTTTGAGGAAACGTGGACTTTGAACAAGCACACCTTACAGGCTCCTCCCCCTTGGTCTCAGCTGCACTACAGCCCCCCCCTCCACAGCTCCTCGAGCCTGCCGTGAACGCGCAGGCTAGTAAGCAGGGCCACCGATGCTTTCCACACAATACAGGAGATTTATTCTGAGGAGGGTTTAGCTGTTGTGTGCTGTGCTTTTAAAACTTTATGTAAAAAAATTGCTTATTTAAAATATTTCTATTAAAAGTTTTGTAAATATTTTTCAATAAAAAAGGGATTAAAAATGTTTATGTAATCGCTCATTTGTGAGAACAAAAGCAGCACTTTACACAGTACATTACTGAATTACCTTTTGGATCAATTTAAAACACTAAACTGTCAGTAGGAATGATGAATCACTGAGGAAGCTCACTAAGCCAAGGAATAACAACATCTTAGAAATAGGTCTTAGGTTTTATTTTGCATATGGGTAAAATAAATCAGCTTTTTTTGTAAAGTACACGCAAGGAAATACTGAACATCTTGATTTGGACTGAAAGACGATTCCTTCACGTGCCTCTGTGTCTGGGGCCATGTCTGACCTGTTGGAGGAGCATAAAGAATGTGTGTCAGACATTTGATTTACAATCCTGAGGGTGAAGACACAGGGGCAGGGACAGCGCACAATTAAAGTAGTTTCACCATAGCTGCATTTAATTGTGATCGACAAAAACACATTTAGGCTTACTAAATGTAGGTATCGAAACAATATTGCTTATACTGAGGGTGAAGGAGTTAGCTACAACATTCCTGCCGTGCTACAAGCTAACAAGCTAACTGTTAGACTTAGCTAGCAACAAGCTACAGAGTAAAATGAGATTTGCGCTATCACCAGCGATACTGTAACCATCGCTAGCTTAGTTGTGTAGCTAGTTATTAATAAATGAAACAAATCCAGCAGGGATACTTACATGTCAAGCAGAAATGTGGCTAGCTCTGAATCCGTGTCGAATCCTTTCAAGAGGCGTAGCTCCCTCCACTCTGAAAAGCCGCTCCGATGTTGACCCTCGTTTAATTTCGGGCTCGGTTTATTCTTTCTTTTTATCTCGCTTTTCGTCATCGGTCTTCTTCTGTTTGCCCGAGAGTGATTGACACTGCTAAGACAGTCCTCCTGGCTCTGATTGGCTGTTTTGACCGGGAGCGGTGTATTTCTGCCAAATGGCAGTAGGAGCACAGGGAGGAGCCATAGGAGCTTGCTTTTTTTCACAGATTATCTGTCTCATATTCTACTGTCAGGACATAGTGACAGTTTTAACAAATATGTAAAAAATACATTTTTACAAAAGTTACCTACTGAACCTTTAACTGTAGCCTTGCAAATGTAAATATACTGTAAGTCCAAAGCAAAGCTAAGCCAATACTGGATCTCTTGTGCTTTAATTTAACACCATATCACTTTAGAAGTGTTCACTGCACAAGTTAACAAAGTCTGAGCTTAATAGCAAAATAAAAAACAGCAATCAGAATAGATTTAGATTCATTATTATTATGGTATGTATGTCTTTCACTTAATTCTTTTATTGCTACTTTTTCTTTCAAAAAGACTTGGTGTACATTTAACTTTGATTGTGTCTCTTTTGTGATCAATTCTTTATTTATTATTTGTATAAGTTAGTGTAAGCGCCAGACACTGCACATGTGGGATAGCTGTCTCAATAATATTAAAAATTATACTTACTTACTACTAATCTGTTGATCTCCGGACATACCATACTGTATGAAGAAATGTGCCAATAGTACTGTCTGGACAAAAGTCAGCATATAGATTAAAGCTCTGAGTTTCATTTGTTCTTCGAGATGTGAGAAGAGACCTGTGAATGCATCATGTAGCATCTGATGGTTTGGATTTGTGGATGCAAGGGATATACGTATTTGACCATATATTATTTGCCCGTGATGAAAGTTATGATTAGGCACCAAAGTGACTAGTTAAGATTAGGAAAAAGATTGCGGTTTGGATTAAAACACTCTCAAGAAATACGCATTTCCTGCTTCTTAGTTTGATGTTCTTAGTAAGAAGCAGGAAAGTGAATTCCACTCTCAGGATTAAAAGTCCTGTATGTTAACACCCACCCATTCACCTAGACCTCCTCTCCACGCGGCCAGCTGCGTCTTTATACAGCGACTGTCAATGTAGTGAACATTGTGATACAAAAAAATAGAGCAGTTATTTTTTCCTGAAAAATGAACTCAGAATTCTGAGATAATTAACTTGTAATAAAAAACAACAACAGGGCAAATTATTTTTATCAATATGCATGCTGATTGTGTGTATATCGTCTTGGTGTTACATAGCAGATGTTTGAGGTATTATCAAGAACCCAGAAACACCAGGTTCACCAAAAGCTTTCTTTAAAATAACCATGAGAGTAAAAATCATTTGCTGGTGTTTGATGTTTTTGCAGTAAACAGAATGATAGTCACGGTGGGAAACTACAGTATATGTGGAGGTTTACATGATGGAAGCAGCCACTTGGTTGCCTTGTGAATTTTTCTGTATGTATGCCCCCATGGAGCAAGATGCCCCTTTAGGAAATATTAGCATTTTACAGGTTATTCATTATGCCTAAATGGCAGATGTAAACAGCACAGAAACATCAATTCTGACTTAATGGGACCCTGAACTCTTTAATCTTCTCTCTTTGTCGAGTGCACGGATGCCAACCGTCTCATCTTCACCTTGCTTGCAATTTGCCTGTCTCCTGTATTTGGAACCAGAGGCATGATAAGGCTGACTTACTATGCCCTATGAATACAGGATCTTAATAATCAAGTACAGAGCCAGATAAGGAAATAAATAATAATCCTCTTCTAGCTTTCAAGTCATAGACATAGTCAGTCTGTACTGTTTGTTCTATGTCTCTGCATAATTTAGACTGAAGTAAAGGACAGTGGAGTGGTGGCCTATCTCTCAGTCTCATTGACAGCTTTTGTTAAGTTTCCACATGTTAAAAGTAATCAGATCCATTGCTAACGTTACACTCACTTCGCTTATCCTAACGCTACCAAATATTGTGTTCTTCTTCTGTGTAAATAAGTTTCTGCGGATGTAAGGTCAAAAGTTGAATGTGTGCTTCGCCCATTGGCCGAATAGGATCACCTGTGTTTGCTTCATGTTTTTTAGTCTAAAAATAAGTTTGTTTTAATAATAATATTAATTTAAAAAACTATGCTCTCAGTATGTCTCTTGATAAAGACAAGTATCAGACATTGTACATTCATAATCATACTGTTGGATTTCTGATTTGTTTATAGCACTCAATATCACAGAGGAGAAGGCGACGTGCCCTCTTGGATATTTCCCCTGTGGCAACTTGACGGTGTGTCTCCCTCAGCTCCTGCACTGCAACGGCATCAATGACTGTGGAAATCAAGCCGATGAGGAGAACTGTGGTAATTCATTGGTTCTATATGGGAAATAAATGTGTATATAATCTTGTGCTGTTAAACCTCATGCAATTTACCAGCCCAGTTGGGCACATTAGTTTCCAAATTAACTCTTTTAATTCATAAGAAAAACATTACAGAATAATCAATTCAAGTCTGGGTAGGAGTGTCAGTGGTCTTTTGATAAGCGCGAGTTTGGTGTCTGGCTCTAAATGCCTTTTTTATTCTTTCATGAAGAACCCGTGTTCAAGCTAAAACCGGGTGTGAAGCTGCTTTTTAAATTTGTCCCCCTGTGGTGTCCAATCAAGCAACCGGCGAGAAGACTTATCAGTCCGTTTTGAGGCGCAGTGAGAGTCTCATACAGTAAACCGTGAAACATCCTTGTCTCTATTGCTGACACAAGAAAGTTTTAAAGAACTATGAGGGTAAAAAAATTTAACACAAGCGCTTAACTGCCCAGGAGTTAATGTAACAGCTCCAGCACAAAACCACAGTCCATCTGTCTCTTTTCTTTCTCCTTTTTTCCGTGAAATGAAGCTGCCTTCATGTGCGGAAATGTCAAGAACTATATATACGAAGTGAAGAAAAAAAATAATTGTGAAATATGAAGGCTTTTTGTGCTACATTCGGGGGTTAAGGGACACAACAGGACATCACAGAAATGGGCCATGTAAGTGACACTGCCACTGCCCCACAATCCTGCGGTGTGACCTTTTTTTTTGGTCTGAACGTACCCTCTTTGGGCAGCTGTGACTCAGGAGGTGGAGTGAGATGTCCTTTAACAACATGGTTGACGGTTCGATCCTCATTTCCTCCTGTCCGCATGTCAAAGTGTCCTTGAGAAAGACACTGAACCCCAAGTTGCTCCCGATGGTAGGCCAGCGCCTTGCATGGCAGCTCCGCCACTGTCAGTGTATGAATATGTGTGTGTGAATGGGTGAATGAGAGGCAAATAAAGTGCTTTGTTTGGTAAGGTAGAAAGACACTATATAAATGCAGATCATTACTCTTTATACTGCATGCCGATTGATCAGTTTTTAACATGTTAACATGCTTCCATGGTGTGCCTCAGAGTTCTGAACGGGTCCAGAGCCGGTGTCCAGAGATGGTGTGTAAACAAAAAAAAAATCACCGGTTGCACTAGGGTGACCATATTTTGATTTCCAAAAAAGAGGACACTCGGCCCCCTGTAGAAAAGAACGGGGAAGGATAAAAGAATCATTTGATAGGTGGATAAAATCAGCTGGCTGCAAAACAGTCAACACTGGAAAGAACTGTGAATGTGACAGACAAAAGTTATATGAATATAATTTGGAAATAAAGCTAAAAGTAGGAAATGTCCTCATCTTTTACTAAGTATAAGTAAGTAATCTCTGACCTTGTGTTCACTTTTGCAATAAGGTCTTCAATATGTATGATCTTCTTTTTCAAATCACCGGTTGCACTAGGGTGACCATATTTTTATTTTCAAAAAAGAGGGCACTCGGCCCTGGAGACACAAATCCAGACAAGCTTCTCAGAGGTTAATTAACATGCTTTATTATGCCTCAATGGTATAAAATAACTTATGTAATAAAATAAAATATGTAACAACCTGTAACAAAATAATAGCTTTTTTCAAATAAATAAATAAATATGAAATAATGTTCTAAATATGAACTATTCTGTGTCCGCTTCAAAATCCAGCTTCAACTGAATATCTCTTACCACCTTTTCAGTGTAATAAGATAAGGGTTTTTCGATGTCCATGTGAGCTTTGAGATCTCCAGCACCTTTATTAAAAAATTAACTGTGAAGCTGCACTTACGCTTCAGCTCCGCTGTCTGATCTGCTCCTTGTATGTGGGCGTCGCACAGGCAGCCTCTCGGGAATTACGTCACACAAGAAAGTACCGTAATATTGTGTGCAAAGCGCCATTGAATTTAAGTACACGCTTAATGGTCCCAAGAAAAACAGTGAAAACCGGACATTTTCATGAATTTACAAACCCCCCTGGACGCCCCCGACAGTACGTAAAAAGTGGACATGTCCAAACAAAAGAGGACGTTTGGTCACCCTAGGTTGCACACATACCTCCACATTCATGTGTATTTTTTGCATAGGAGCTGTACTCCTGAAAGCTGTTTCATTACAGAATTTTGGTAACTATATGAATATAAAAGAAGCTATTTCTGATTTTCTTTAGTCACTTCCAATTATTTCACCCACAGCCCTACATTTATACCCATACCTCAGATAACATTTATTTTTTACCCGTTATAAAAGCCTTTTGTGGGTTACTGAAATACCCAATTCAGTACAGGAATCTAGTGTACCTGTCAAGATTTGTTGAAAGAACTTATTTAGTGTAGATACAGAATAAATGTATGAAGGATGTCCAAAAATATATCATTATGTAATGTGCTATTGTTAATTAAATAAAGTACACCTTTAATCCAAATAATCCCAAATATGACAGGTAACACTTCATTACCTTAAATTGTGGAAGTCTCCTTACCTCTGCATGAGCTCTGCAGGCTCATGCATGACTGTGTATCTTGAGGAGGTGATAATCAATCATGACTCCTGTGCTGAAACAGGTGCAGCTTATAAAACAGCTTTCAAATTATGATAAATGACAATTATGGAATTACTCTGACTTCCGTCTATTTCCCTCAGATACTCCGCAGGAAGGATTTCAATCTGATGTCAGCTTTGTGTCCTGTAAGTGCTATTGGTTTATATAGTCCTATTCAAGTTGGAAACATTTCACCATGTCTTTTTATATTAACAGAAAATGTTTTAATGTCTCCAGCCATATTTAGTATGCTATTACAAATTCTATATTAGTACATTGCTGTCCAACACAGTGTTAAATGACATGAATTTACTCCGTAATAAATGGTCCTCTTGTTTGTTGTTTTAGAGGTTGAGTAAAACAAAGCTCTTATCATCAACAGCATACAAAGGGCTCCCATACAGAGAAGGGGAAAAGCTAACAATTCATGTAGTCCTTTAATCTTCCACTGGTATCTACCACCTGCAACAATAATATTATCCCATGCAACACTTCCTGGCTTGTAAAAGAAGCGTGGCAGCAACAGAATTACACTGAATGTGAATGAATAGAAAGTCCCCTGTAAAAAAGAACGGGGAAGGATAAAAGAACCATTTGATGGGTGGATGAAATCAGGATGCTGCAGCTGGCTGCAAAACAGTCAACACTGGAAAGAACTGTGAATGTGACAGACAAAAGTTATATGAATATAATTTGGAAATAAAGCTAAAAGTAGGAAATGTCCTCATATTTTACTAAGTATAAGTAAGTAATCTCTGACCTTGTGTTCACTTTTGCAATAAGGTCTTCAGTGTCTGCCCACCTCTCACCCACCTAAATTCATATTAACAATTGGAAAATATTGCTGTGTGTAATGTGAAAGGGGTAACTCTTACAGATACGATACAGATGCTTACTATCACCCAAAACTAAAGTTTACCTCAGCTTTACAAAGTATTTTAGCATCTTTCAGCCCATGGTTTTGGTTTTAGTGGTTGCTGTTTGTTGATTTGTTCTCTTGGCTCTCATCAGCATTGTTTTCATTGCATGTAGCAGGCAGCAGTTTTCAGGAAAAAAGCAGCTGTAAAAACACACTGTGCACCACCTGTCAGTTACCAAACAGCAGACAACATTGGCATTAACTGGTGAACTAGTGGCGAATTTATCAGCTTTAAGGCCTGTTCACACCGGGACGAATTTCGCGCGCGATATTCGCCGACGTTTAACGCGTCGTGACTAAACAAAGGGCGTCAATGAGAGTGTGCACACCGAGGCGAAAAACGCCACGGGTTCGTTTTTTTGGTTTGACGCGCCTCGTCAAAAACTATCCGACCAGTGAAATCGGTCCTTTTGCTCACGTGTCTTGTGCTTCTGAAGTTACACTAAAACACAACTTGGCGGCGCTCAAGCACAAAACGGTCTTACCGAGCACACAAACGAAGAAGACATACGCCACCGTCATCACTGCCACAAGACGAGGAAGAGGCAAAGCACGATGTCCTAAATAAATGTTGAGCTGCTGGTCTCCTTGGTTTCGGGAACATAAAGAGCTATATGGAGCTGGAGCTTCTTTGTCTGATTTAGAAGAAATGTAATAAATACTTGCTCTCTTCTTCTCTGCTCTTCTTCTGAGTTGCAAGCGAGTATCAGAAGCGCAAAGTTGCGCAGCGCCACCCTATGTACGGGGGTATTTCTGTTTTACATTAAGCGCCATCTAGTGACAGATAATGAATTTGCATGTTCATTCGGCTCATCGTCAGCGAAAATCGCTTGGGTGTGAACACAAAAAACGCGTCGAAAAACGCTGACGAATAACGCCCGCCGATATTCGTCCCGGTGTGTACGGGCCTTAAGAGTATTGTGGGTGCCTGGCTAGCTCTCCTGTGAGTGTGAGCCTCACTTATAAAGGCTCTCTCCTTCCTGCAGCAGGAACAAGCTGTCCTGTCAAATGAATGCCCAATGAATAATCTTAAAATTAAAGAAAAGAGCCATAATTGGCTCACATGTATTTCATGTTAAACAAACTACAGTTCAGGGTGGGAAAAAAGCTGATGCATTCAGCAATGGAAAATCATTGAAAACAATTACAAAAAGCCACTCCAGGCTGCTAAAACGTGCTCTCTCTGATCCTCATCCCTGAGCATGACACCAAGCCCCTATTTCCCTCTGGTTGAGTGTTAAATGCATCTTCAGGACGAATAGTGCAAAATACCAAATAACTCAAGTTAGTTTTAGTTCTAACTTAGAACTTAGAATTAAAAATCTATAGCTCCCATGAAACTTTAGCTGCATGATACGTAATGGCACTTTAATCTTTGGTCTTTTTTCTTTTCTTTTCTTTCAGACTTAAATAGCAAACTACTTTTACTCATATACTTGTACTTAAGCACACTTTTGAGATGCTTGTACTGTACTTGAGTATCTCCATGTAATGCTACTTCCTACTTATATTTTACTACAAATAAATAATGTACTTAAATCTATATATGTGAAATATATTTACATTAAAGATAAAGATTAAACACGCAAAACATTTGATCAACTTATAAAATGATGATGCATTTGTTAGACTGATCTACTTGACGGTATATAATTATTTCCTCCACAGCGCTGCGGAGGAAGGTCTAGCTAGTCCACCCAGCATTCCGGGACAGGAGAAAAATGTGCTCTGGTTTATTGGCATTTCTTTAAACCAATCACAATCGTCTAGGGCGGTGCTGTACGTAGCAATGGCGCCTCTACAAAATAGCCTCGTAAAGGAACTTGTTTTGGTGGAACATGTGTATGTTCAAAGGTTGTTTTAGTCGTGCAACAGAAAACTCAGATTGGACAGATAATCTAGCTAGCTGTCTGGGTTTACCCTGCAGAGAAGAAAAAAACAACTAAAAAAAGGTTAACCATAGTCTTCATAAATCGACCGGACTTTAAATTGTCAACACAAAGAAAGCCCAAGGCAACAGATATTGAGTACCATTTATAGTCATTGTTCCATTATCTTTATTGTGACTATTATTGCCACTATTCATCACACCCCAATCGGTCATTAGACACCACCTACCAAGAGCCTGGGTCCGAGGTTTCTTCCCAAAAGGGATTAAATCGAAAAGGATGTTTTTCCTCACCACTGTCGCACCAATTGTTTGCTCTTGAGGGAATTACTATAAGTGTTAGGTCTTTGTAAATTATATAGAATGTGGTCTAGACTTACTCTATCTGTAAAGTGTCTATAAATAAAATGTAATTGACTATCCGGCCTGAATGAGTGAAATCGGGTAAAATTATGTCTAGGTAATGCATCATGGCTATATGTTATAGTAATTAGCATTTTTGCAAATTTCAGTGTGGTTGTATTCTTACTCTTAGTTTCACTTTGGCTGTCCATTTTGAGATCTAGATAGTGAAGTCTGGAAGCAGGTTGACAATGAGAAGTAGCGCTTAGTAAAATTTGTTTTTATGTGTCAAGGACTAGGTTTTAATTGACAGAAATGTTAACAAAATTCAGCGCACGGTGAATCATGCTCCTGCTGTATTCAGAGCCTCGCCTTCAGAAAACCTTCAGTGTGCTCTTTGAATCAAAGAGAAGGTGTAGTAGTTTTGTGACAGAAAATTCTGCGCAACAATAAATATATGATTTTAAGTGGAAGATTGACTTAACTCGGGTAACCTTTTTTATATATAAATTTACAAGAGGTGGTAACAGAATTCCTTTATAGTGTAATACAATTCAATACAGTAGCCTTACCAGCCCTTTTTGTGGAGCTTGTAAATGTTAAAGTTTTATTTGGAAGGTATTGATTCAAAGATGGTTAAAAGCATGCTGTGCTGGATTTGTAAATGATTCAATTATATTGTAGCCTAAGGTCTTTTATTTTCTTTTAACCACAAGCATCGTGTTTATGTGCAGATCTGACAGTTGTTTTGTCCGTCAATATAACATATGTGAAAATTAGTTTTTTAATTGTCAAAATTCATAGACTAAGAATTTTGAAGTTCAACTCAACTATTGTCCTGTCCAACCTGCACAAACATCAGCCATGCTTAATTTGCATACAATGATGCATCAACAATAACTCATGAGTTTAATTTTAGGACTGTTACCAAATACATATATCGTAAGTCCTAAGTTCTATGGTATTACAATGATATATGTATTTGGTGGACTTTGATGATTCCAAAATTGCGTCATCAAAGGGCAATGATGCATCAACACCACTGTCAAATATGAGTTTAATTTTAGGACTGTTACCAAATACATATATCGTAAGTCCTAAGTTCTATGGTATTACAATGATATATGTATTTGGTGGACTCCATAGTGAAGCATACATGATGATTCCAAAATTGCGTCATCAAAGGGCCTGCTCACTGTTGGACAATATCCATATATCACACATAATATACGAATGTGCACACTGACACACACACACACACACACTGACAGATGAGCCCTTTACCTAATACCACTAAAGTGCTAAAAAGTCTAAATGGCCACAATGAAAGAGAGCAGCAATGTCCAAAAATAAAACTTAGACAGCACTAGAAGGTAAAGCCTGCATGCGTCATTCTGTCATTCTAGACTGGCCAAATTAAAACTCTCCATTATCGAATGCTAGCTAGCTAGCTAGGCTACAACCCCATTAATGAGCTTTGAATGCAAGGATTTGTGTAATATTACTTGGAATATTGCTTATTAATTGTGTAATATTATAAGGATGTCAGCACATTTGCAAAGCAGGCTTAACTAGTGTATATACTGTAGTTATAGGATTATGTAAAATTTTTGAAGAACCTGGTATACCTTGACTCCCAATTTCATTGCTTCATCAGCCAGAAGGTTGACAGAAATATACTGTATAGCCAGTTAGGCTGACAACATACTAAGTTAGATTTTATCAGTGCTGTTTTCTTGGTTTATTACTTCATAATTTCACAAAATAAGCTGGATAAACAAATGCAGAACATCATCTACTTTAATTCACATCAAAAGCAGTCCCACTTATAACTGTCAAATCGTCATGGCTTTTAGGAAAATAACTAATGTGAAGGTATGGATTACTTTAAAAGCTTACTGCTTTTCCTCCCACAGCAGTCATTAGGTCACCTTGGCTACTGCTGTATTCACTGTACTATTGGGCAAGCTTCCATTTGTTAAATAACTGAAAGTGCCAAGTGACCCTGAAAAATGTGTTGACACAGGAAATGGCAGAGAGGACAGATTTTGAATAAAGCTGCAAAGAAAAAAAATATATTGTATTGTAAGTACCATGAACAGATATGTTTCAGGATGTGTTTAATGACGTTATCAAATTCTTCTCAGTGGAAAATGAAATTAGACAGAATCTCATCATCAACAACTCAGCCTGATGCTGCCTTTCACGGATTTCAATAGATACTTAAGAGGACTAAGAAATCCAGCCTGGTCTCACAGAAATCTGTGAAATGGTTACGAACTGGTAACACCGCATTTCGTGGAGGTGGCATGGAATGTGTGAAAAGTCCATGTGGCCACCACGGAAAACAATGCCAATGTAAAGTTAATGAGAAGATGACGCAGCATTAGGAGCGACTATGATAGCGAGTAGTATGAAAGCCCAAAAATCTACATAAGGAGGTTGGTTGGGTCAAACTCAGGACCTTTGCTCTTTCAGGCCAAAAAGTTCTATTTCAACCTTCATCGGTCCACAGAACTTCGTCTGATGACTCTTCCATGAAGACCATATTTGTACAAGTATCTCTTTACAGTGGAATGGTGTACCACAACTCCAGTGTCTGCCAGGTCTTTCTGGATAGATCGGGCAGTCAAACGTGGGTTTGGACTTGCTTTTCTCACACTCCTGCGAGCTGTTCTGTCTGATATTTTTCTTGGTCTTCCAGATCTTGCTTTAACTTCTACTGTTCCTGATGACTGCCATTTCTTAACCCCATTTCGAACAGAGGATATTGGCATCTAAAAACGCTTTGCTATCTTCTTATAGCCTATTCCTGCTTTGTGAGCGTCAACTATTTTCAGTTTCAGCTTTCTAGACAACTGCTTAGAAGAACCCATGGTGCTGATTGTTGGGGCAAGGTCAGATGAGCCTGGGCATTTCAAACCATAAGGTTGACTTCATCTGGTCTTACCAGACGATGATTGAGCACAATCCATGACGCTGTCAGGTCTCACCTTTCAAAAGGGGGCGGTGCATGCTATAAACTCTGCAGGGTGCCCAAACTTTTGCAGACGCCTTTTTTTTTTTTTTTTTCTGTTATTTTGAAAGTGTAAATGATGGAAATAAAATCTAACTTTTTGTGACATATTATACGAATGTCATATCTGTCATTTAATGCCTTTTGGAGGTTTTTTTTCCATCTTTTCTTGGCTTTTTTTTACACCAATACAAATTTTTACCTGGGGTGCCCAAACTTTCGAGCCTGCTGTTGCTGTGTTGCTGTCTGGATTTACCCTGCAGAGATCTGAGGAGCAGTTAACCATAGTCGTCAGAAATTGACCGCAGTTTAGAATTCCAACGGAAACCAAACGGAAGGTAATGGACATCCGGCTGAAAAGAGTGTAATCTGGCAGAATTTCCGACATCGACGGAGCAATTCTATTGGTGGGAGGAAATTACTTGCAGAAGTTTGCGAATATATTTTCTATCCCATATTATGAACATCAGTGCAGAGTTACTTGCATCTGAACCTCTTTCTTTCCATCATCATGCAGAAACAAATAGACAGTGATTTGCCCTCCACTTTCCTCCTTGAAATTATATCAGAAGGGAGATTAAAGCATCAGACTTGGGTCTTTCATTCTCCACCTGTTGTATTCCATTTGTTAGTGGACTTCAGCAGCAGTGCAGTTTCAGATGAGTTAAAGCGAGATCCTAGTTGACTATTAACAACACTTTTGTAGTCTTCCTGAACTTTCCCTCTTACTGGTCTAATCCACCATCCATTCCTCTCTCCACTTGTATTGGCACAGTTAGTCCCAAAAGGTGAGAAACTGTTGTGGGTATAGACCATTTTCTGTTCCATAAGCTTTTCCTTTCCCACTTTGAAGCTTTATATGTCTTCAACAATATCAAAGCAAACAAAAGCCACAGAAATAATAATAATAAATAGCGTAATTGAACACATTTCAAGATCACACATTGTCAAGAGACCTTTTATACTTCCTTCTTGAGTTCTATACACTGTGCATAATCACTATATTCCCCTTACCAGAATATACCATTTGCCATTGTTAGAGATTCAATTCCCACTCCAGGCTGCCAGCTGTGCTGTACATCACAACAGTTTAAGCTGGTTTGTGAAAAAGCGTTCCCCTAATAGTATGCATCAAGACAATTGATTGGGAAAATGTGATTTAAAAAAATGCAAAGCTTCTAAAATGAAGGACTTGGGGGGTTTACATATGCATGTAAACAATCAGGAACAATGAAAATGCAATGTTTACCATTAATATTTTACCGTGAAATTTTTATACAATGAAACAGCGAGTTGATGAGTTCACCATATAGCTAGCTAGCTATACCATGGAATTATTAAAGAATAATTCCTGTCGATTTCAACAAATAGCTCTGTTGTTTGTAAATTTGGAGTGCTGTCATTAGAGAGAAAAACAAAAACGATCGATTCAGATTTTTAAGACATTCAGAAATACAGAAGAGGTACAGGTTGTGAATCAAAAATATATTTTGGCATCTACCTTTTGTCGAAGTACCTTGCCATACAGCACACAACTAAGGCAATTTCTATTGTTCTTGCTTTTGTGTTTTTACTGTGTCTCCCTCTTTTCCATATTCCCTCTCTTTTGTTTGGAGCGAAAAATTTATTTACAAGGAAGGATTGTGAAAAAGGTGTACTGTGCCTTCTTCTGTGTGTATAGTGTACTTTTCTTTAAAACACTGCAGTTGTTCCTTCTTTTTAGTGTCCTTCAAATGTTGTGAAAACTATAGATTTACAAAGGGCAGCATGTTTTTTGTGCTGTGCTTTCTTCCACTGCTGCTGTACTTTTGTTACTGCTTTAACAATTCTGTTCTACTACATCATTAAGTATAAACCTGCTTACTGGCCTGGTCAATTATATTACTACCCAAATTTTGATTAATGTGTGTTATTTCTACAGACCATTGCTTGTTGGTGCCTTTTTAAAAAGGCAATTAAAAAATATATTAATTAGGATTTGTTGGGAGTCTGTGCGGGTTATAATGCGTTTTCTGTTTCTGCAAAAAAAAAAATTGTACAAACCCCCAAACCATAGTAATGAAAACATAGTAAATAATCCATGTAGCCCCCAACCAAATTGATTTTGAAAAAGTTAATAGAAAATATGGATAAATCATACAAGCAATGACTGAATGACAGTAGCATGTATAGGGCAGCCATTTACAGACCTGTGGGGTTTAAATCATTTATTTGGATTTAAAGTCTGCTTGCATGTTCTCAGAATTATTTAGTGCATTATCTCATGGCTCTGTATATAGCTTTGTCATTGTTACTGCCGGTATCCAAAGCTTAAGATGAATATTTGGCCATGCTTGGCAGCATATATAGTCTCTATTCCATTATGGCTCAGACATCATCATCACTCAGACAACATTGGCTGTTTGTCAGTGTGCAGAACATCAAAGCCAAAACATTCAGAATTCAGAAAGTTGAAATTCCTGGGCAAATAGCACTTCATATAGGCTCAAAATGAGTAGGATAAAACAAGTGTGTTGTTGTCGTAGGCGTTGTCACAGAGAGGGAAGCATTGCTAAGGATCATTTGGTATGTTGGATGCATCTCCTTGCTCATTACACTTAAATCCATCATTGTTTTCATCCATGTGTATTATCTTCCCTGCCTATGTTGGCGAATTGTTGGCTGTCTTGGCGTATTACCATCACCTTTGTATCAGTGGCATGGTGTGAGAATTTAAGGAATTTGTATTGCATCATCCAGTGGATCTGTTTGCAGGTGTGACACTGGTCTTTACAGGTTAATCCTCCTAGAGAAGATCAGGTTCAGTGAAGAATAAAGAAAGCCATACAGTCAACCCTTTCAGGTCCTGTGGTTAAACAGTTGCCACATTTCAATCCCATTGTGCTGTGGTGATCATTTTTAAGAAGGCTTAAACATTAAAGAACTTAAAGTGGATGACGTGTTTGTTTGGAATTGATGTATCCAACAGTTTTTGGATACTTTGTTCCAGTGTTAACACATGTTTTCTCCAACAGAAATGTGCATGTAATTAAATAAAGCAAGGAGAAGGAAATGCACTTCCGAGATTAGGTTAGAAGTGTCTTGGTTAAAAAAAAAAATTCAAGGGCTCCCAGTTGCTCCTGGCTGAAAAGGAATCAATTTCCCTGCACATATAGAATATCCCTCTGCGTGATTCATCTTCAAATGTCTCTCTTTCAAGCAGCGTGTATCATGTTAGCACTTGAGAAAACCTGACTTTTCTCTGGGTCCTAGAAATGTTAAAACGTTGCAATGGTGATAAATGGAGAGCATGGTTACAGACATCATTTTTAATAGCAGTCCTAATCTCAGGGAAAGTACTTTTGCTGTCCTGTCCTTCCAGCAATCACATCTGCTTGGTACCCAAGTAGTGCTTGATGAAATTTCTTGAATGAAAAAAAGTATGAGCTCCTGGTGAGCGCCTGGATTGAAGAGCGACCCCTTCACTGTTTAATTGTAATTCACAGCTGTTGCCTGCTTAGAATGTTCCTAGGAACAATGTAGGTCAGACCTATTGTTTGAGACCGTATTTCTGTATTATTTGAAGTGGGTTCATTTTAACACATTAACGTGTGCCAGCACTCAGAGGAGCATGAAGCCTAATTCTACTTTGTTTAAGTTATTGACATATGGTTGAATTGAAATGAAATTATTATTGCTCCAAGTCCTGTCTGTCTGCAGGCGTGTCATGTGGATCTCTTTCAATTTGACTTTAAAAAGGTACACCACACCATTTGAATGCTACATCACAGTGTTCTCACTGATTGTTCCTTCCTACTCCCCCTTTCAGTGTGGCTTCTGATCTGTGAACCGCAATGTCGGCATCAGTTTTTCAATCAGTGGTTTTAATGAGCATCAGTCTGTTTGTGCTATGTGTATATCATCACGACAATGTGAGTCTCCAATTAATCTGCCTTTGAAGCCAAAGTTCAAAGTGACTGAGTGAAATTCTGATAATTTCACTTCCATGGTATATTAAACCATGGAATCACTTCAATGGTTTTCTTCCCCTCTAATTACACTGTTCACTTAAAATATAAATATAATATTGCAATTTATGGGGTGTTGGTGACTAATTGTGAAAAGCTATATTTTCTCTGTGCTTAACTGGGCAGGGACTTCATGAATTTAGATTACTTCCACCCCACAACAAATGTGTCTGTTGCTTTCTATGATGCCATTGACCATTAGCTAAATCCCTCCCCTAAACAGATTGTCAGATTGCAGCAACTGTAACTTGGCACCGCATGTCTTTCAAACTTTCTCCTCATGCTGAAGCCGGTTAATATTTTTAGACTTTCCAAAATCAAAACCAAATTAGTAATAGTAACAAATCTGCAGTATGTTTATCTGCTCTAACTTAAGATGCAAAGTTACAGGCCTTAAGCATGAGTAACCTGTCACAGATAAATATCATCAGATGTCAAGATTGTGACCATACATTTGTGGGTGTCACAAAATCATTAACACGGTGGACTAACTAGCGTACTACCTGTTGTGAGAGAGATCATTCACTAACCTCTTTATTTTGTTGGGTTACAGGTTAAGTTTTAAAAGTATTTTCCCCCCAAAAAAGCTAGGGTAGCAGCTCAGTTATAAAAACGTAACACATTGTTAGGAATATGATGAATGTCAGCCATTCTACAGTAGGTTCAGTGTATGTCATGTACAGTACTTGCAATGTCATTGATTTTTAGGAAGCAAACACACAAGACATAAGCCAGCTCAGGTCAGGGCCATGCAGTCTCATGTGTATGGTCTTGCAGGTGGATTTCTCTGAGTGTCTCCCTTAGTGGATTGCTGGGTTTCTAGAACACTGATCCATTATTTCTCAGCTGTATCTTTTACCCAGTTTGAGCTGCTTTTTAGACCTATGTTAAAATTGTTCTCTATGTCAGCGTTCTCAGTGTTTGTTGGCACAATCTTGGCCTGATGAAGAAGGAGTAACTCTGAGCTTGTTTTCCATTTGTTAGGGTGACTATGAGCTGGGCAAATGTCAATACCAGTACCGATACCATTACCGTGACTTTGATACTGGTTCCTAAACAAAACGTTTTTTGATACCAATGTTATAGAACAGAAAGAAACTACAACATTAGCACAATATTTTTTTTCAGATCCTACTACGTGAGCCCCATCTTTGTGCTTAGCATAGAGTTTTCCTGCGTGCCTCTATGATGTGTAACTTTAGACAGCCAATCACAAACAATATCAGATCTTGGTAGAAGCATGCTGGATGCTTATAGGCTCCCTGACACTGATAATCCCTAGGTATTGACAAGGCATTTTTTGATACTCAATACTTTAGAGCCAATTTGGTCAGTGCCTAAAAGTATTGAATCCGGCACCCAGCCCCAGGTGTGATTTACGTTGCTTTTAACTTCAATAAGCAGATTAACATTCCTTTAGGTGTACACTCAAAAAAACAGTCCAATGTCTTTTTTGTGTTCTTGTGTAAACTTGATGTTTGTATTCACTGAGTTGACATGCATGCGCTTCTGGGTGTGATCTTGACTGAGGTGCCATTCACATCTTTGCCAATGGTTGCCTAAGATGATCCAGAAAGGAAAGGCATGCCTGTTGTATCAAATAAAAATGTAATTATGTTGGCACCTAAGATAGCTTCATCACTGTCCTGTTTCAACAGGAAATATTTGACATTAGGGAAATAGTAATACAATCTAATGGGAGCTTTAATGGCACAATTAGTCTTACGTGACATCAAGGTGTAAACAATACACTAAGGATTAACTCGACCCCACTAGCAATCTCTTCTGGTCTGATGTATACTTGACCAAGGACCCTCATGTACACTGAATCCTAATAAACTATTTAGGTGACAAGGATAACAGAGACAAAACATAAGAGGATGACTGATGTAATTTGAGTTGTAAGAAACACTTAACAATGGGAAATTGATTGTTATAATGACTCACTGACCAGTCGTGCATTATGCATCTCTTGACTCTTGCCCAATTCTTTTTTCAGCTTGTTAGTGCAACAACTAACTTTTTTTCTTAAAAACATTAAAAAAAACATCACTCTAAAAATATGAGATGAGTTGCATAATAAACCAGTTGTAAACACAACTTTGACATATTTTGACATTAGCATTCATTTTGAATCATGTTTCTCTATTATTATATTCTGAATATAAATCCATTAATCCCTTTCTTTTAGCTTTTTTTGGTCTCCACCAACACCTGATGGAAATATCTGACTCCTAAAGTTTTTTAGAGCTTTTTCAGTAAATAAGAGCTGCCTGCTATGACTGAAAATTACGATATGAGAGCAGTAAGAGTAAAAATCAGAACATTGTCATTTGAAACATTATTATACAAAATAATGATTATAGCCACATTAAACACACAATGCTTTACTGTATTATAATGTGTGCCTTTAGGCACTTAAAGCGAACAGAATTGCTGACATTGTTTCATTTTGCTTTGGCATTTATGAGATTAACACACAATAGCTATGCCGGTAAACCAATTATGGCATGCTGCATGAATATTTAAAACAGAAGTATTCATTTGATAAAACTGTGCTGTCTGAAAATATGTCTGTGTACTTTTATATTTCTTTGTGTCTCTTGTGATACTGTTTGATCTCTATACACTACATGCAACACTCTCTGTACTTTGTTGTGGTGCTGCATTGGATTGCATCACATAATAAGGTGTTTTTTGGACCAAATAAAAGGCATCATTGCTACTTCAGTGAGAACTACACTGATAGAATCCATAAAGGAAAGCACATTTTGAATGGATGTTTTCATGCAGCGAGGATCCATTTATCATAGCAGTTTCCGTCAGAGCATTCATTATAAACAGGATGCAGAGGCAGATTAATTGTTGATGACACCAATCAATATGAAAATCATTACAAAGTCCAGGGAGATATCATTATCATGATCAAACAAGAACTAATCTTAAAAGAAAGGTGTGCTTCAAAAGACACCATCAGTCATCAGAAATTAGCTGAACTCATTAGCCATGACTACATTATAAAAATCTGGCATGATCATAAACGTGAGGGGGGGACTGGGGGATGGAAATAAAAGGGCAGGTCAAAATGTCATCACCAATCAAGAGCAAACTCACTCATCCATTTAAGGCTTTTGGTTTCATGGATACAAATATTCTGGAGAGCATTATCAGTATGGAACCACAGCATGGTTTGGCAACTTAACACTGCAGCTAAAAAGCAAGCTGGTTAGCACACTCAAGACAGCTATCAGGGTTAATAAGGAGGAAAGAGTCTAAGCCCATACAGAGCCTGTACTGTTAGGACAACTAACTACTATAAGCTGTTAGAAAACAAGCCGAAAGAATCACTGCAGATCCTCTAAACCCTCTCTTTCCTGAATATGAACTTCTGCCATACTTCTGCCATTCTGACAGATTCTGTGTGCCGAGATTTAAAACATCCATCCATCCATCCATCTTCATCCGCTTATCCGGAGTCGGGTCGCGGGGGCAGCAGCTCCAGTAAGGGACCCCAAACTTTACCTTTCCCGAGCCACATCAACCAGCTCCGACTGGGGGATCCCGAGGCGTTCCCAGGCCAGGTTGGAGATATAATCTCTCCACCTAGTCCTGGGTCTTCCCCGAGGCCTCCTCCCAGCTGGACGTGCCTGGAACACCTCCCTAGGGAGGCGCCCAGGAGGCATCCTTACCAGATGCCCGAACCACCTCAACTGGCTCCTTTCGACGCGAAGGAGCAGCGGCTCTACTCCAAGCTCCTCTCGGATGACTGAGCTTCTCACCCTATCTCTAAGGGAGACGCCAGCCACCCTCCTGAGGAAACCCATTTCTGCCGCTTGTACCCTGGATCTCGTTCTTTCGGTCATGACCCAGCCTTCATGACCATAGAGATTAAAAACAGACTAAATTTATTATTTATCCCAACGTCCATCCAGCTGCATATCTCCAATTGTCAATCATAGCACAGCAGAGCAGGGGTGCAATAAATACACCAACACTTTTGCAGTTTGCACTTTAATTATTACAATTAATTCTTAGGATGTTGTGTTTTTGTGCTGTCATGTGATGTCATGTGTGTTCTAGGATGCTTTTTTGAGCTTATGTTTATGTTGATTTTAGAATGTTTGTTCTGTTACATGTTTGTTGTGAAGCACAGATTGTAGCACTACCAATAAACTATAAAATTGGAGTGCTGTCCAGTAGCTTTATTTATACCACATAGAGACATTCACACTTGTATGCAACTCCATTATCTATCTTATTATTTGCATAGCCTATGTTTCAAACTCAGCATTATGTTTTTGGACATAAAATATAATGTGTGTGATTTCTACATTTTTTTTACTCTCATTGTTATTAACAAGAAAGAGTATCAGTATCGCCCACTCTTCTCATTGTTTGACATATGTGTGCTATATCCAAACACACATCAATAGAAAGCTTATCAGTTGGTGCCGGGAGCACTGTCTTGTTATAAAAGCTGTTTTTTGTTTTTTTAAAACTGATGGAATACAGCATGCTCAGCAACTGTGCTTTGTGAGTTTTGCATTTTACACCCACACTGCAACAAATCACAGTCACACTGTGGGCGACGTACTGCTGCTTTTTGAAGAAATGCTACTCAAGGAATTGTAAAACGATAAACATAAATGCACAGTGAATGACAGAGGGAGGGCAGAGTTTCACCGCCCCAGCACTCTTACCGCTGGAACCGTGTGACAAACTTCAGGAGAAAGTGTGTATGTCTATATCGGGCTATACATGATATTTGTATCAAAATAGAATAAGGGTCAGCAATGCTAGCAGGTCTTTGAAGCTGTAGCATCATGCTAACACTTTTTCAATGACCATGCTAATGTTTGAAAGATGTTTACCATGTTCGCTATCTTAGTTTTGCGGGTTAGCATGATTACATTTGCTACATACCATAAAGCACAGCTGAGGCTGATCAGAATACCATTATTTTTGCAGGTATTTTGTAAGCCAAAGTATTGGACAAACTAAAGAGTATGACCTGATCATGGTGCTAGATCAGTAGTCTCAGAAGGTCAGTGGTATTAAGGTTATGCAAATTATCCTCTGGACCATGAGTTTTTGTACCAGGTTTCATGGCAATCCATCCGATAAAGGAAAACTCATGGAATCACCTAAGTAATTAGTTTATCTGCAAGCAGGCTTGAATTCAATATTTTCAATCTATGTAATAGTTGTTGAGATATTTCAGTCTGAAGTGGTGGGCCGTCAGGGACAGGCCACTTGCATGGCTAAATAACGCAATAAATAAGGATGCATTTACTGAGATCCATGGATGGAAGTTCAAATTCATGCATTCGCTAAAAGCAGATGTCAACTCAATGCTAAGGATGTGGAAGACCCACATGCTATAAACGTTGGAGAATCTTTGTATTTCGCCATGAGCCCTGAACTGAATGATTCATGTATCTTACAAATGTTAAGACTGTAGGAATTCAAACTGCAATGATATAATAATTAGGCTATTATGTATATCTCCAATACAGAACTATGTATTCAATGAGTTAATTTTCCAAGAGCCTTGTTTATGAAAAAGAAGCCCTTCCTGCACACCACACGAGCGTCTGATTAGTGATGGGATGGTGTAATTATTGTCATTATCGCTGTGGTTTTATTTTTAATTATTTTATATATCATCAGCAAGGGAATTTTTTTCAAGTTTCATGATTGATTTCTAACCACACCATTTCCACCATCATGGTAATACATAGTATGCATACACACATGTAGCAGAGGCTTTATGTATTCATGAAATGGCTGGCTCGAAATGAGAGTTGATTGAGACCTATAGTGTTTTAAGGATTCATTTCTGGTTCAAGTTGCATTTACTGTAAAGCACTAGGGTTTAATGAAAGTTCATGGCCAGTTGGAAAATCACTGTAGAGGAGTCGTATTTTGGAATCTGATCACATTATTGTTTAAATATAGGCGTAATTATAGCTCTCCGCAGCAATGGTCAGGTCACAGCATTTTAAGCTTGCAGGGAAGGTGTCCAAAGCACAATGGCTGAATTTGTATAAGATGTGACATTGTTACCCTTGAGTTCACAATCTTTTAATGGCTCCAGCTTTTTTGGCTATATTTTATTGAATCAGCCTGGGTTGACTCAATAACTTTCCTAAACTGGAAATGGGCTGAATGTAGACACATTGTTAAGCATATTTGGTGATATGAGTAGCAAAGCCATGTTAACGTGCTTACGTAATGACATCATATTAGAACGTGTTTCTGCGTACACAGGAAAATGCTATAAACGGTCAGTTCCCGGACCAAAGAGACAATAGCGGTCTGTCATTTTTCTCCCGTGAATATATGCGCTGTGGGTGCTAGCTAAACACTTTGGTGACTGTTGTATTAATAGACTGCGGCAGGAATGTCTAACGCTACACACATAAAAGAAATATGCAGGGCAGTTGTCCACAGCACAATGCCTGATTAGATATGTGTATGATCATCTTGCAATACCAGGTGCTCAAACTCTGAACCATTGGGACCGTAGGCAGGGTCTGAGCTCAGGGAGCTTCTATCTGGGTGATGTCACAAGTGGCATCGCAACAGACAAGGAGCAGGCTTGAGTGAAAAAACTGAATTTAAAGCTGCTGTAAAAAAATAAATAAAGAAATACTCACAAATCACAGTGTAAAGAGGATATGAATGTTGGATTGTCAGTTACAAAAAGTAACAGTTATGGGGAGGAGGTGGGTGGTCCAAAATTCAATCTTGTACATTTGGTTTTCTGGGACTCACCCACAAACTTAAAGTCCTTGATACATAGAACATACATTTAACACATATGAATGGACATTAAAATACAAGTTTAAATGCAACAAAAGCAGCACATCAGATGTTCAGTGAACCAACACCATCTACCAATTAGCCATCTTAAAGGAACTGAGTGATCATCTCATCATCTCAGATACTGCTACAGAGTGATCCGTGTATCACAAAGGAGCATGGAGCGAGAGGAACAAACTGTTCTGTGGAACATTTCACCGGAACTACCTCACATTATACTTAATAACAAATATCTGGTTTTGAAGGATAAATTCTGGGTTGTAATTGCTGTTTGTCTGTCTTATTTTCTTTTCCCAGGAGATAATAACGGATGGCCTCATCTTTTCGACAAGTATTTTGGAATGCCCAGCTATAACACTGGGACCAAGTCAAATGTATGCTGTAAGTACTGGTATTCTGTTTCTAAATTGTATTATAAAACATTTTTTGGCAAATTTGTGCTGATATATAAAACCTTTTTTTACTGCTCTTGAAAATAACTTATAGGTGTCATTGCGTTGGTAGTGGTATACTTGTCCTTGATTTTCCTCTTTGCTTTTATTGTCATCACTGCTGTGTTAAAGAATTTCGTTTTCAAAGAAACTCAGGGACAGTGAAATACACTTCACATACCAACCAGTAACCAGCTGCATAATCGTATGAGTGTGTTAATATTGACAGTTTTTTGCCTGTGTGGGGTGAGGTCTGGGTGCAAAAGCTTGAACTTCTGGATGCATTATGCCCTTCTCATGAAGCTTCTCCCTGACAGATAAGAAGAAGCAACAAAATGCAACCAACTACATATATGAAGGCTTCCACTACTACTAATCATTCTAGATGTGGGTGTCTTAATGGCATGAATCAAACTGGCATCCAACAGGGTAAACTTTTAATTTCCGAGAAATGCCAAGAACAAAGTTAGTGTTAAAAGGACTTCTTTTTTTACACCTTCTATCACTTAGAAATCAATTGACTTGTAAGAACTTTCAGTTTGTGTTCATTCTAGCAGCCCCTTTGGATAAAAGCGGTAGTTATTTTACCGCACTTGCTGTCGCAAAGATCTTTTTACCACACCTGCTGTCGTAAAGATCTTTCTAATGCTAGCCGACTAGTGCCGTAATGCAATGTCCACGGGAGGAAAGCATGTATAACCCATTCTATTACCGAGTTAGTGTTACCAGGACAACATATATACTGAACAAAATTATAAATGCAACAATTTTGTTTTTCCCCATTTGCCGAAAAATGCCTTTTAAATTACTTTTTGCCAAATGTATTTATACTCAACACAATTTCGTATCAATCCATTTTTTTACTCAACTTTTGCATGTTAACAAATCCATTTTAAGTATGTTTTCCCATTAACACAATCAATGGTGGAATGTAACTAAGTACATTTACTCAAGTAATTTTATAAATTTGAGGTTAATGAGTCTTGTCTTTTCATGCCACTTTCTACTTCCACTCCACAACATTTCAGAGAGAAATATGGTACTTTTTACTCCACTACATTAATCTGACATTTTAAATTACTAGTTACTTTACAAATTAAGATTTTTGCACACAAAACACATGTAGTTGATAAAATACAATGTTTTATAATAAATTAAACTACCCAACAATATAACGGCCTACAGGTCAAGCTGAAATGATTAGCCAATTAAAGAATTGACAGAACTGTTTTGATCAATTCCGCTTTCTAAAATGTGAGGAGTTGTCTACATTAAGTACTTTTTCTTTTAATACTTCAAGTATTCCTGAAGATACTTACATACTTTTACTTGAGTAGCATTTTCAATGCAGGACTTTTACTTGTAACAGAGTATTTTTATAGTATGGTATTAATGCTTTTACTTAAGTAAAAGATCTGAATACTTCTTCCACCACTGAACAGAATTAAGTCTTGCTTAGAAAGTTAAATGCAGTGAAGTAACGATCAATTTACTGTCTGTTAATGCTGCTTGTCAGGTACTTTCTATTAGATACATTTCATTTGACAGCTGTAAATTTAATTGGCCTTTGGTTTGTCAGAATTGATCTTTGTAAAGTTGAATAATGTGTGCATGGACTAATTGTTTACATGATTACACATTTAATTTCCCATCTGGAAATTAAATAACAAAGTCCCAAGCCCGGAAACTCAAACATGTTAGAGGACATTAAATTGGAACATTTGATTTAACCATTTTATGAATTTTGTGTAATTTTGTGCTCTCAGTTAAAAACATTCTTCTGAATTCAGCTTACGTTTCTAGACTCTCCCACTACTGTAACAGTTTGCCTGGGTAAGCCACGCTGCATTCACTGAGAATCCATATCATCTTTTGAATGTGCATGATAAAGGAAGACCTTTTTTCCTCTACAGTATGTGCATTGTATAAACTATATTATTGAGCTTACAGTATGTCGCTAATAGCCAGTTTACAGAGCCAGAGATCAATCTGTCACAGCAGTCTCTTCCCCTGTTCCCCAAATTGCATACTCCTGCATTGATCCTTGCAGGTGTTGACGCAGGTGCTGAGGTCACATTCTGTTCCTTTCTTCTTCTTGTTTCCTAAAATATAGATGAAGGTTTTCTGTGTGAATGTGGAAGATTGTCAATCTCAGCGCACCAGTCTGAAATTTGTATATTGGCATTAATAAGGCATTGGGGTGGAAAAAATCCCATCTGCCATAGTCTGAATGTGAATGGACTGTGGGGAGTAGCTAATTAAAACCAGCAGAAGTTACTTGCTAGATCATGATATAATTCATCGGGAGTCACGTGATGACAGAGGCGGCTTAAGGTGTAGCTCCTGGCCCAAATTTGTCAAATAGTTGTTTTTTATGGTTTCAACTTATATATATTTTACCACTTTGTGCTCGTTCGAGTTACTTGAAGCAGAATGGCAAATAAGAAGTCCAACGCAGCGATACAGAAGCCATTGCAGAGGCATTGCTGGAGAAACAGAAAAGCTTCTTAACCCTAGCCACACTTTTCTCAGATCCAGTCTCAGATTCAACAGATGGGCCTCAAAAGAGACAATAAGCTAACTGCTTGGACTGCAAGCCTTGGCTCTATCAGATCGGATGTGAACAACTTAAAATCCACCGTAGAAAGCAATGCAAGTATTCTTAACAGCCATAGCCACGCTTTTTGGGAGCTGGAGGTGAAGCTAGCAGACATGAAGGACAGAAACCGGAGATGCAACATCCGCATCGTCAAGCTGAAAGAGGAGCTAGAAGGTGCTAATGCTGTCCAGTATCTCTCACGCTCACTGCCAAAGTGGTTCCCAAATCTAGCAGACGTTCAGATGGAGATTATGACAGCCCACTGAAATTAATTTTGGCTCTGTAGAAGACCCCAGGATATTGTGGGACACTATAAGGTTTTACTGGGAGCAATATCATACTTTTCTGCTCTAATGTGCGCAAAGCTACGTCACTGAAGCTGCAAAACCTTGAAGCTTAGTTCACCAGATTAGACTCTCTGTTACAAAAAATTTTTACTGACCGGATAGAACGATCATTAGTCAAGAAAGAAATAAACAACATTCTGAAACAGGAATCTGAATTCCTCATCCATAGAGCAAGACAGCGCTATTACTTTCATGGCGCTAGACAAAGTCACCTTCTCGCTATGAGATTAAGATCCAGTGACTATTTTGCAGAGATTCCCCCTATTAAATCTTCAGATGGTAATATTAGAACTAACTCTGTTGAAATAAATAGATCCTAACAGACATTTTTTATTCCAATCTGTTTGAATCTGACGATACGTTGGATAAATCTCACTGTGACAGCTGGTTAAATTAGCTTGATTTTCCTCAGTTTTCAGCAGAGGCTAGGCTTTATCAGTTCTTGGTGTTATCTCTGCCCTTCCTATTGAGAGGCTCTGGACACGTGATTGCCGAATTCCAGAAGTACAGTATCTCGCTATCCAGACCATACGCAGATTCACTACAATTTCATTCATAGGACATATCTTATGCCCGTGAAAATGCATTACATGAAAATAATTAACAGCCCTTTATGCAATTTCTGCCCAATTAAAGCACAAGGCACATATCTACACATGTTCTGGGAGTGCTTTTCCATTGGTCAGTTCTGGAACAGTATTGCATCCAAAATCTCCGCCTTGTTTAATGTTACTGTGCCTGTTACTGTTAAGGTTTTGATTATGAATGACCTGTCAGCCTTTCAGCTCTATGGAACTCAGAAACTTGTTGGGTTTGCTGGACTTACAGCTGCAAAGAGGATCATACAATCTGTCTATCTGCACGTGGACTCGTCCCTACCTGGATGTGTTCCATTTGGAACTGTCCAGGGCACGGATAAACGAGCCCCAGAGAAGACTCTGGACAAGTGGTGGTGCATTGCTGACTCTGTGAGATCCGGGTTGTTTCTGCATGTGTTGTTTTGTCTCCCTTCCTCCCGTCTCTCCTCTGTTTAATTACTAAAATGTTTTTAATTTAATTTGTAAAAATGTTGTTATATATATATATATATATATATATATATTTGTTGGCCCTGTGACACATTCTTGTTTCATTGTATTGTTTGTAATTGTCACTGTTTATTTCTTAAATATGTAAAAAATGATTTCTTGAATTATAATCAGAGAAAATGCATAATTTAATACAAATCTGAAAAACCTGATCCCGGGTTTTAGTACCAATCTAGCAAGAGGTTTATGTAAATGGCGGTACACCATGGGCAGATCACTTGGTCATTCCAGTGTTGGCCTCAAAACATTTGGATTGATTTCATGCAGGAAAGCTTGTGGCTTTCACTTTGTTGTTTTTTTATGAGTCTCCAGTTCCAAAAGCAACATCTAGACCTCTGTGAAAACTGGACTTATTATAGATTTTGTAAGAGTTTTTTTAAGATTATAGGGCTTTTCCCTTTATTTTTTGTTAGTGACATTGGATAGACAAGAATGGTGGGACAGAGAGATGGGGAATGACATGCAGCAAAGATCCGCAGGTCTGATCACTGCAAAGGACTCAGCCTACATGGGACGCACGTTCTACTGGGTGAACCAGAGGTCGCCCCATAACCTATTTTAATGGCATTTATTGACTTTATTTTCAAATTATAACCATTTTTGTGGACAGATTTACGGGCAATAGGCCTTACAAAGGGAAATCCTCCACAAACATTTAACTATATTGGTTCAAATTGGTTTGTCTACCCAAAAAACCTGTATGTTATCTATATAGGAGTGGCTGTGGCTTGCGGTCCCCTGCCAGTACATTTACGTTTATATGTACTGGCCTAGTCCAGGTTTTCCTTCAGGGAAAACATCGTCAAAGTTGATTTGGAGAGGCCTTTTTTAATTGCACTTACTGTAGTCTGGCTTACTTAGACCAATGTGGATGACCTGACCCAGAGCATGTGCCCTTAACACAAACCTCCTCCACAACAAATATGTTGGTGATGTTCTTTTTTTTCCTTACACTAAAAGGACAGTAGTGTAAAATGCAGTTGTGGGCCTCAGCAGAGACCTCTGCACTCACTTTTTGTCTCTTATCTTCTTTTAAAAGATTATTTTTTGGGTTTTTTCATCTCCAATCTCAGCCAGGCGAGAAAGGGGTAAGACATGCCACATGTTGGACTTGAAACCTGGACCTCTGCACCGGGGCACAAACCTCCCAGCATATGCCACCCACTTTACCACCAAGCCAACCCAGCCACTCTTAGCTTCTTTTAATGTCAAGCTTACATAAAATATATTTTTACATTCCTGTGTTTAAGCCTGAAAGAAATTTTTTAAGTAAAATGTTCTTGTCAGATACATACTGCAGAGGTGTAATTTCATGCCAGTATGAACACATGTTCCTATTTTCTAACCTTGATATGCTTTCCCTACCATGATGTTATTTTATGCAAAGCTGAAATAGATATGTAACAACATGGCAGCCCAATGCGTATCAACTACTGTTTATGAAAGCCAAAAAAGAAATACATTTTTCAAATGACCTTAAACCAGCCAGGCAAAATTGAATGCTGATGTTGTATTTGTATTACCATGCTGCTATTTTCTGTTTTTTTTTTTTCTTACACAAAGCGGCAGTAGATGTCCAACAACATGACAGCACAATGTTTGCACAACTATGAAACCTAAAGAGCAAGATTATTTTACAGAATTTTAAATGATTCAAATTGACCCACCATTATTATGTAGTTAAAAGGACTTCCACTTTTCTATTATTTCCAGGATCACATTGTATTGAGGGATGATGTTGTAGCTTTTGTGTGTTCCTGCATTACAATAAAAATGTTAGAGTTAAAGATGTTATTTGATCATTGGCAAGATGAATACATCTTTAAATTGGGTCATTTACTTTTTAGAAAATTTTTCTAAATTTATTTTAGAAATTGGTGGTACACATTTAAAATATATAAAAATGTCATTATATAAAAAACAACATAGGAAACAGGCTACATTTAGTGCACGCACAATATAAGCTCCCTAAAGTTTAGCTAATGCATTGGTAGCATTAGCGCTTGGTGGGCTGTAAACACAGAGTATAAACACTGCTGTGAATTTGCGTGGACTGTGGAATGGTCGGCATTTAACAGTCACAAACTCCACCAGCGGTTAGCAGTAGTTGGATAAAAGCACTCCATTTCTGCACCTGTCCGTGTTAATACAGCCCACCCCCACGAGTCTTACTCGACAGAGCAGCATCTGCTCGGAAGGCTAGCAGGCCCGGTAGCTAGATAAACTGTTGTTCAGCCATGTTTCCACAAAAACAAAAACACAGCTGTCTCTGAACTCAGGTTGGGAGTTTTGTTGAAATTGGATGTAGTCCAGTTTGTTGTCTAATGATCGGACACACAAGCAGAATGGATCAGACAGGTAGCCGGCTAGCATTAGCTTTCCATCGGACGACACCGCTGGCTGAGGTGCTAGCAGGCAAAGCTTGCGTAGTGTGTCGAGTATCCCTTTTTTAATAAAGTTCCCTGCATATTCCCTTATCTCCCTTCCCTTAGAGAGATCTCTCGTCTCGTCGGGGACA
Organism: Etheostoma perlongum; assembly: GCA_026937815.1. Classification (NCBI taxonomy): domain Eukaryota; kingdom Metazoa; phylum Chordata; class Actinopteri; order Perciformes; family Percidae; genus Etheostoma; species Etheostoma perlongum. Next base: position 25,832,268 of record CM049380.1, read on the forward strand.
TGAGGGCGGGAAGCACAGTCATTCAAAAATACTACTGAGTTTCTACTGATACAAAGCTTAATGCTAATCGGTGAAGTAACCCTTTAGGGATTTATGTCCACTATAGGTGCCCATAAAAGTAGTGCCTAAATGGCATACTTTATTTTCATACACTCATTCAGATTAAGTGTAGCTAATCAGTACTCACATCAGTAGATACACAATGCAGAACTCTAGATACATTCTCATTCTTTATTATCTCTAACCACCAAAAGTAAATGTTTTTTGTTTTCAAAGCATCCTGTCCTAAATCATAACAGTTAAGCTGTGTTTTGGGGAAATGTCATATTGGTGAAATATGTTATGTTATGAAGGCCTAGCAACTCAAAAGGACATTATGGTACTTTAGAGCACTTCTGAATTGTGATGCCCCTGCTGCAGAGATTTAAAAAGAAATGGCATCATGACTGCCTAAAACTGCTGGATTATTTACTTTGTGTTCTGCAGTTTCATTTATGAGAATGTGTTGGTGTTAGGAAACAAATTAGCAAATTGGATGTATTTGACTAGGCATACATGGTGAACAACATTTGTAATGAGTTATTTTAAGAGTTATTAGACCTTGTAATCACTTGTCTTAAATGTGTAATTATCTCTGTATATTGAAACTAGGCTTGCCTATCAAAGGGGAGTCTTTCATTAACTTCCATCTTTCTGATCTGTTCTCAAACACAATTTGCTTATATTGGAGCCAGATATGCCTTGTTAAACAATCTGCTCAATTTTTACTTGTCATGCATATCCAAACTGAGATTTAATGAAATATGATTAAAGCTTGCTTTACCCAGGAATATATGACAATCAATCTTGAGAAACTTAGTTCTTTTATTAAGTATTCCCTAGCTGTGATCATCCTCCAAGTCACTCTTAATCAATTCTGCTTTACTGTTTTTCTCTGCTGCTTTAAGCACAGGACTTACATTCTCGTCCAGTAGGACTGGGTTGCAAATCTTCCAAACAACTCACGTCTTGACACTTTGGCACTATATGACCAGTTGATTGACATATCCTTTGACGTCCCTCTCCCTCAATCTCTCCAGTGCTGGGTGCTGTTCCTGAGCTCTGCCAGTGCCGAGACTTGGAGCTGGATTGTGACAGCACGCAGCTTCAAGACATCCCAGTGGTGGCGATAAATGTCACCATGATGTGAGTAGAAAATAACCTTTTATTTTTCATTATTGTAAAGCTCAATCAATTCCCGAGAAGCCTCAATTGCTGGCTGTGACTGCCACAGAAAGTGAGACTTGAAGCCAGAATTACAGATGATTGTCTAGTAGTACATGCAGCTGATGAAATATGTCTTGTAAGCATCACATCATATATATATAAGCTTGAGAAATACCAAGGGCTGAAAGAGGAGCTAGAAAAGATGTGGAAAGTAAGAGCAACAGTGGTGCCAGTGGTAATCGGAGCACTGGGGGCTGTGACCCCCAAACTGGGAGAGTGGTTCCAGCAGATTCCAGGTAAAACATCAGAGGTCTCTGTCCAGAAGAGTGCAGTCTTAGGAACAGCTAAGATACTGCGCAGAACCCTCAAACTCCCAGGCCTCTGGTAGAGGACCCGAGCTTGAGGATGACACATACCACGCTACAAGGGGTGAGAGGGGGATTTTTTTTCATATATATATATATATATATATATATATATATATATATATATATAGTGTGGGTGTGTGTGCATGCGTGGCTGCGAGCATGCATGTTTCTATTGTTTATAATTCAATATGTGTTATTTTAAGACATTTTAACATGAATTAGAAATATAAGGACATATTACCCTACAGTTTTACAGTTGCAAAGTTTGTCAATGTTTTATGAAAGTATATCACCCTTTTTGTGTCACTATGTGTTGTATTTAAGAACACATTAATTACCAGGCATTGGGGATTTCCCTGTCCTCATCTCTTCCAAAGTGTCTGCTTTGTCATTGGCACAGCGTCATTTGCTCCATGGCATATTTGGGTTGTATAATGTTTGACAGTCAGCTGACTTTTTTTCCCCTCTGAATCTCCTAGACATTTTCAAAGAGCATGTCTCGCTTTGTGAGTTTTAAAGTGCAGCTGACCCAAGCAAGAGACTTTTGTCATCCATCTAAATTTTGATTTAGAACAAAAGAGCACTTAGTAGAGTTCAGACTTCCGCCAAGGGCTGGTAATCTACATAGTTATTTGTCACTTTCACAGGCAACATGACTTTGGGTAGATGACAAAATAGCTAGATAAAAGTAGCCAATTTGTCGCCTATTGTATCGCAACTGTACTTTTATGTTTGCACATAAAAAATGGTGTTAATACTAGAATTGTAAACACATAACTTATTTTCCATTAGAAAAGAAGTTTGGTGGGAAATGTCTTCACTGTATTAGCCAGAAAATGAAACAGTAAATATGGCTGGACATTGTAGACTGTTCTGTTGACTGGAGAGGTGTTGGCTTCAGGGATGCAGAGTGAGCTTGTCACTTTAGAGTGTTGTATTATGGATTGTTTGATGGTGTTTGTGTCTTGACTGACCCTGTCCACAAATGAAAGGGACAACAACAACAGCTCAGTGGTGTAGTCTGCTCCAGGACTCCGATATACCCACTTAAAAAAGTGCAATGACATTTGAAAACATATTTTGCATTATTATTTTGATATATTTTGAATTGTCATCTGTCTTAGGTAGGTTAGGTTAAATAAAGGTATGTACACCATAATGTAGTGCATAAAAGTGTGTCCAAATGCAGGAAATTAATTCATTGAAGCTCAAAATTTTCCGGGGGGGAGGACACCCAGACCCCCCACTATGATATGGCCCCCCATCCTGTCCCACTTATACAGTACAGTTAACCCCTACAATACATTAGACTACACCGCTGCAACAGCTGTATGACATCCCTCAGTTTCATGCAGTTCTACAGGTCGATTGGTGGTTGCAATGCACCTTAAAGGGCAGCATTGCACCAATAAAAGAAGAGAAGAACAACAATAGCTGTGTTACAATGACTTTCTTCTTAAAACATATAAAGAAGAAAGTTAGTTATGTTCAATCCCCATACAGACCAAAGTAATGGTGGTGGACTGGTAGCTGGAGAGGTTCCAGATCAAAAGATCAAATTGGAAATGATCACCAAAGTGTGCAACAAAATGGAAATGTTTTTGTTTTTTTAATTTCTCCCCTGGGGATCAATAAAGTAAAAATTAAAAGTTTTGTTAAGAGAAGCATAAGCAATACTCCTCAGTGTACATTAAGTGTTCCACAGAAATGGACCAGAGTCATCTTACGGTCGACCAACACATACAGTGTTAGAGAGCGGCGAGCCCAAGGAGACAGTATTAACAGTAAGAAAATCGTACAATGTCCCAAAATTGACCTCTTTTAAATACATTACATGACGAGTGAGTGAGTGGATGAGCCTTTAATCAGCCTTTAATCCGTTAAAAGCTTTGGAATCAACAGCTTAATCAACTTGTTCATCAACTGAGTCACTTAAATGGAATTATTAAGACCAGGAGGTGATAGTGCCATGTTTATGAATGTTCAGGTAAGTGACTCATGATAATGAATGTTCTGCAGTATTTGTGTCTTCTTGTACAGTATATATTGAATGTTAAGATGGTCCTTTTAATTTAAATAGGTCTTAGGATCCTCAGGCTCGAAAACCCCATTAATTAGACATAATAATTGAAATCCAGTTGCTAAAATAATAACCTTGTCAATCTAAAGGGATGAGCTGGGCAGCTGTTCAGACGCAGCAGTACTGAATTATATTGAGTGTTGTACTTATTCCATATTCTGATTTTGAGCCTCTTTCTATCTCTCAGGTCCCTACAAAGGAATCATCTTCATAAACTGAAAGCAAACAAATTATTTAGGTACCAGTGCCTACAAAAACTGTGAGTTCATTATGACTTGATTCTCTTTTATTTTGCGTTATATTCTACCTATTTTTGTTCTTCATTTTGTCATTTATTCAATCTTCATTCTTGTGCTGAAAAGCACCACATACAGAATAATACATGAGAAATATTGGCATGCATGGGAGTCTAGTTGGTTCATTCAGTAAAGCATAATGCCTTCATGTGATTCCAAAGAGACAAGATAATGATCAGCCTTTGAGTACAAATGCAACAAACAATTTTCACAACTACAAAGTGTGTAAAGCTACAAGGACTGCTGGCAACACTGACAGAAGCAATTGTTCTCCTCTGCGTACGGATTCATGCCAACTTAGGTTGTTTATCAATCTCACACAGTGCCACTGAACCATATGTATGTGACTGTCAGCTTTTTAGTTGATGCTTTGACAGTTAGACCAGATTGAAAACTTCCCTGAGATATGCATGAATAAACATCCGAATGTGTAAAAAGCTGTGTAAAAATACACAGACAAACCCCAGCTTTCAGTGGAGGTTTGTTGAGCTCACAGTATGTGTTATAAAAGATGATCCTGGTATTAAACAGATTGGATCTATCAGATCCTAATTTATTGCAGCTGGGCTATATGTGTTATTAAACCAGCAGGCTTAAGGGTTATTTGATGTTTCTCTCATTGTTCGTTTGAAATAAAAATGATTCACAAAAAATACAATATTAACATAACTGTTTTGTGCTTGTTTTCTATAGATATCTCCAACACAACAGAATTCAAGATGTGAGTCCTCACGCATTCAGAGGGCTGTTTAATCTAACAAGACTGTAAGTTTGTTCATTTTTGTAACACATAAGATGCAGTAATAAAGCACTTGTTTAGGCTATCCTTGGTAGCACTACATAGTTCCATCATACTATGTAGGCTATGTACAAAAAAAGAAGCAAAATGTTCAGGCTACGGAATTTGTCGGCATCAGCTGTTTCATTAATGCTTCACAATTGCTGGCTTATTCACACCTGACACGCAACATCCAATCATATTCATGCAACACGGCCATGATAACCTGATACTTTACACTGTTTTTATGAAGTGCACTGAAACAGTCAATGGCAATGCTGCAGATTCACCACCACACAAATGTCCTTATTTTTTAATATTTGACCATCCATTTGTATTAAGTGGAAATTTAGTTCTCTAAGCAGAATCCTCATTGCTGTTTGTAATCTCTGAGAGTTCCCTTCGATAACAGAGCCTTATTTCTATTGACCTGTTTAACCATTTGCTATAAATAGTCAACTGCTTGGCCTGAGTGTTTCTGACTGAGATGCTATATATATTTATAGTGGTCCAGCACTAGTGAGGAAGACAGACTGTGTTATTTATGTGAGCTCAATAAAATTTAAAATGTAGTTCATTTTGCTTTTGTCCATATTATTGCATGATTTAAGATTGCAATTATTTAACAAAGTAGAAGCAAAAGACATGAGGCAGGATAGCGATATGTTAGTTTGATTGTTTGAACATAAAACCTTTTTATTTGCAGACCTTTTACAACAAGCATGGACTGAAAGAAAGATGGCTTTGTGTCCATGATCCTCTGTCTGGAAGTGACATTCCCTGTTTATTTATGTATTTTTCTGTGGCTGTAGTTTTGTTTTATGTATGAAATGTTTAGTTCTAGGAATGCAAGATTGCAGTTATCATGGCTTTAGTAAGTCAGGTTATTTTCAAAATGAGTTAACCATTGGAACCTTAGAGTGAACAGTCAACAACAATCTTTCATCTGCATTACTATATAAGCATGTATTGTCTTCACATTATGAAAAGAAAGAAAATTTTAACAATTGCTAAAGGATTCATAGATAAATGGGATGTATATCACAAAGAAAATAAATGTAAGTATGAATATAATGCAGCTAATGCAACCACAAACTAAAAAATGGGGATTGATTATATGCATACATACATTATAAGAGTGCATATAGTAACAGTAAAAGAAACGGCAAGGAAACCATACCTATGATCTATGAAATGCAATTAGAACCCTTGGAAATGCAAAAGGTAGCATATTTTCCTGTTAGTTTATCCTTTGTGTTCAGAGAGCATCCTCTTCAGGTAACCTTCCAAACTTGTCTTTCCTCTGTTAGATATCTGAGCTATAATAAGATATCTGCCCTGATGCCAGGCGTGTTCCAGGACCTGCACAAGCTGGAGTGGTTGTATGTTTATCTTCTACTGGCAGGATGTTCTGCAACAAAAGAATATAAAATACCGCATGCATGGTATATAAGGATGTTTTGCTTTCTATAAATATCGATTGAGGCGGAGAAGCCGAGTTTTGTAATAAATAATTCCTATTGAAATGTTTTTTGTTCTTTAACTTTTCATTTGTGTCTCTTCTTTTTGTTTTCTCTTAATTGCATACAGGTGATAAATCCCACATATCTCTATTGATGTGGTTTCTTCCGAATCAGTATTCTGCAAATTAGAATAAAACTTTTCTTTCTTGTGTTTTTGTTGTAGGATCCTGGAAAATAACAATATCCACGAAATATCCTCCATGACCTTCTCAGGACTGAACTCCCTCGTTTTACTGTGTTTATATTTTATACTTCATGCTATGGCAGAACTTTTTTTTCTTGTTTAGCTTCTCTGTGATGTCTTTGTTGATCTGTTTAGATTAAATTTAAACAGCCACCATCGTGCCAAGTGCATGCTCATGGGAGAATGTTTTGTCTGTAAATTATAGTGAGAGTGTGATCTATTATTATTATTATTACTGTTATTTCAAGTATAAGCATTAAGCTCTATATCAAATATGCCATAACTTCTGTTATGATTTGTCACTATAAATTAAATTGAAGGTAAATGCACTACAACTTGTTACATTATGTCTCACTGATTGGCAGGGTGTTGTTGAACAACTCTTTGACAGAGCTGGATGACATCTGTCGGGAAATGCCGAGATTGAATTGGCTGTAAGTAGGATGTCAAGATATCAAATGTTGTCTTGTCATAAAATCACATGTCTTTTGATGATTTTTTTCTGTGTGTGTGGGGGGGGGGGGTGTTGTGTGTGGTATGTGTCTGCTGTTTCCTCTCTGTGGGCATTTCATAACATGTTCTTGCAGGGATTTGGAGGGAAATCTAATTGAAACCATCGGAAATGTCTCACTCTGCTCATGCAGTATGCTGACAGTTCTGTAAGTGTGCATTTACATAATTGAAACCACTGCAAAGGCTAATTTAAATGTTTGACTTTTGCCTGAATTTCTTTGAGATGCTTGCAAATCAGCCTCAGTTTCTCAAAATGTTATAAACGTATGAATGGAATCAATGCTGGCAGTTCATTGGATTTGGTTAAAAAAAAGTGTAATATGATTTATTGTTTGTATTTATTGCCTTTCTCCAGTGTTTTACAGCAGAACAGGATCAGCCATATACACGAACAGGCTTTCTCTGTCCTTCAGAAGCTTGGAGAATTGTAAGTTAATTTGTTTTATTGTAAAAAAAAAAAACTGTATAGGAAAAAATATCACAACTTTGAGGAATGTGCCAATAAGAAACTTAAGTTTGAGGCAATTTTAAAAATGGATTATTCTAAAGATGGTGACTTAAGAAATATCTGTAGAAGATAATACAATTGATAAAAACTGCATGGACAAATACAGTAAAAAAACTGTTGAGAGAAATGTTTGTGAAGCTTTTGGACCAACCTGATTTCTGCTTTATTTCTTTTCCCAAAAATGATCTTGAAGGAATTATTTTTAATATCCGTAGTCTGTGCTTGAAAATGTATGGGAGCTTTAACACAAACATCCTTAGCAATAAAAATGTCAAATACATACAGTAGCTGCAGGCAAATAAAGACACCATTTAATAACATGAGTCTAATGATCCCATATTTAGAATAAAGACTTCATTCATGTAATTTTGTTAATGAAGACCATTTGTTCTGTTGTGCCCCGTTAGTTGTTGGGCCTGAGGAATCGTCGTTTGTGTCTTTGGTTTGTTCGTGTTTCAGTAAGAGGGTGTATTTGTCCAACAACTTTGTTCTATAGCAACATATTTTTGAACTTCTGTGCAGATTGTCGATATTCTCTAGATTTGTGTTATCAAAAAGAATATTTTGATGAGCCTCCAACCTTTTCGTCAGGTCAAAATTTCCCCTTGTGACTGTAAAAAGTTCAAACTTTCCTGGAGCTGTGATCATTAGAGCTGTAGATGTCTCTCTTCACCCACAGCAGACTATAACAAGCTCATGTACATTGACTAATGAAAACTGTGGGTGCATCAAAAAGGTGAATTACATTATAAAGTTATAGAGACAGCATTTATTGCAGGAGTGTTGCCTGTCATGCGATCAGCCCCCTATACATAGCAAGAGTTAAAGAGGTTGGATTTTGGTAAATATCAATTTGCATCTTTCAGATAGCCAGTCACTAATATGTGTTTGCTGTTTTGTGTTTTGTGGGAACTAACGTGGATTTGTCTCTACGCACAGGGATCTCTCCAACAACAAACTGGTGGCGATCCCTCCCAATCTGTTTGTCTTGCTGGGGGATTTGCTCCAACTGTGAGTTCTGTTTACACAAATACATCCAGATGTACAGTTCTGTAAACAACCAAAGCTATTATTATTATTATTACTATTATTATTATTATTATTATTATTATTATTATTATTATTATTATCATCTTTGCTTTTATTTTTTATTTTATTTTATTTTATTTTGTTTAAGTACATACATCCATATATATATATATATATAATATACAAATGCAATTACATAGATTGCAATATGCTCTTTTGCATTTTCTTTGAAGATATGTATATAGACTAACAGTAATTACTAAAAATACAAAATACGTCCATAAGGATATTAAAATACAAAGTACATTCGCTGGGTGCTGCTTAATTTTATGAAATCTTCAGATATTTCTTTATAATAGTCTTTCGTCTGCTGTAAGAAAAGAATGTGTGTCACATGTAGTGGAAACCTCAGGTTATATTAGGTTTAATGGACTATATTTATGCAGCCCTTTTCTATTTTTAGCCACCACTAGTACTTTACACTACAGACACAATTTACCCCATTTCCACACATTCATGTCATTTGTGTCGCCAAGGCTACCATGCAAGGTGCAACCTGCTCCTCAGAATGCTCATCAGCATTCACACACATGCTCAGCAAATTGGGCTTCAGTTTCTTGCCCAAGTCTTATTTGCAAATATATAAAATATATAGATATATAGAAATTGCTTTTTTGTGTAATTTGTATTTAATCCATGAATATTTAATAGGGTTTATCTTTTGATGCTTTCATGGAATGACAGTAGAATTTCTCAGAAAGGTTGTTGCAGATATAACTTCAAGGTAATCAGTAAATACAATATAAATTCCCCTAAAATAGTACTAACCACAGTGACTAACACATTGCATTTCTTGTGGCTTCTTTTCAATAAAATGTCCCCCACTGTTTCCCCCAGTTGAATGCTTTTATTCTTAAGCAGCAGTAGCATGTTCCCTTCTGTTCCATTGTAGAGAAAGTGAACCGCAAAGAGTGAGGCTGTTATAAATGAGATTATTGTTGATAATTGGATAACATGCTACATTGTTTTCCTGTGAATTATTCATTCACTGCCATCATATGCACTATGAGAGGGATAATTACAGCTTTTGAAATACATGAATCAAAGAAGGGATAGAATCAGATTTAGGAAGTGCAGACCATAAATGTAATTTTAAAGTGATTTGGATTTCATGAAAATGTTAAGGATTAAATTCTTAAGTAGTAGCAAGTCAATGCACTGAATCACAACATTGTGGTGGGTGGAATAATTCAAGGACATATATTCAAGACGTGCAGCAGAATGTAGTACAAGTCAGTTGTGGGAGTTGAAAGAAACTGTCCGTGTGCAGAAAACATTTTGACCCTCAGAAATGGTTACTTAAATAATAAATGGGATTTATTTACATGTTATCTAATTGAGAGTTTATTATCTTTATCTTCTAGGAATATATCATATAATCCCATCGTGGAGCTCCAAGTTGACCACTTTGACAAGTTGCATAAACTGAAGTCATTGTAAGTATACGTTGTTACCCACGGAATGAACAGCAAACATACAATACAGTGTGTGATGAATTTGGGTGATGAAAATGGGGCTGGTAGAAGTGTGAAGTCTCTTAGTGCACTGTTAATAAATATACTGTAATGTGTACGTCTATATGCAGCACTTGGCTAAGAGTCAATCAATATGTCTTTAAATTCTCTAGGAGCATAGAAGGGATAGAAATTGGAAACATACAACGGAGGATGTTTGAACCTCTCAAATACTTGACTCATATGTAAGTATTCCATTGCCATGCTCTATGTATGAACTGTTAAACCTTATCATTTGGTCTGGACTGCCATTTTGACCATAGCCTTTTCCCACAAATTTCTAGTAGTTAGCCAAGAGCAGCCTTATCAAGACTGTCAGGCTTCTCATCCAACTGTGAAATGATTAAATCAAGCTTAGTGTAATCCATCTTCTCTCTGGGTAAAACAGCTTGGGATACAGGCATGCAGGTTGTAGAAAGGATGCAACAGAGAAAACCAATGCCCTTTCAACCTTGCATACAATTTCATATTCTCCCCTTAGGCATTTTAGGCTGTAGAGTTTCATTCAACTTTCAGTAAGATAGTAAGAAGTTTGTTTTTTTAAAATAATATTTCTCTGAACTAAAGCGTATAGGAATCTATCCAGCCATGCAGATATTTGCTTTTATTTATCCATATTTTGAGATGTCTCTCTCTCTGGAATTTCTGCTTCCACAGCAACACGATGGAAGTGAATGGAAATTAATTTATGGTGCTCACAGCATAAAAAAGCAACATCTCTTAACAAAAACATTCTCCCTGTTACTGTGGATAATCATCAGTTTATACTGTAATCTGTTTACATAAGATACTACTTATTTGATAGTAAGAAGTTATACTACTTCTTTAGTAGTAAGTAATTGTATGAAAAGTGTTCGATGTTTCTGGAAAGACATAGGGATTGCTGTTCAGATTTCTGGAATGTTGGCCAGTTGGTCCACCCCTTTGGTCCAGACTGAAATATCTCCTCAGCTTTTGGATGGATTCTTACAAAGTAGTCATTATTTATGATGAATCCTATACTGACTTTGTTCCCCTGACTTTTCCTCTAGCCCACCATGAGGTTGACATTTGTGATTTAGAGTGAAGGTTTGCCATAAAGTTTTGTGCAGACCTTCATGTTCCTATAATGTTAAATTGTAATACCTTTGGTGATCCTCTGACCTTTGCTCTAGTGCCATCATATATACTTACAACAGAATATGACCAAACAGTTACAAAACTAATGCCATTCCAATCAGCCTCAGGTGTATTATGTGTCTAGTGCTAATTAGCAAAATAGCATGCTAACACACTAAACTAAGATGGTGACCATGGTTACATTACCTGCTTAACATTAGCATGTTAATATTGCCATTGTAAGCATTTTATCATGCTCACTTTAGCATTTAGCTCAAAGCACCACTAGCCAATGCTAACCTCAGTTCAAATTCAAATCCCCAGTCAATATCATCCAAACCTTTCTGCTGTTTTGGTGCTTTTGCAGTCACTGTTTATGCTCGCCAACTGTCCCAATTAATGAAAAGAAATACCCTGTGAAAGCGTGCACCTTTGGCTGTAAAAACCCTGAACCTTGCAGCTGTAAATCATCAGGTACTACTCTTCTTTGATCTATTATCACAGCTACTTCAAGAAATTCCAGTACTGCGGCTACGCTCCCCATGTGCGCAGCTGCAAGCCCAACACTGATGGCATCTCGTCCTTCGAGGACCTGCTGGCCAACATCGTGCTGAGGGTCTTTGTGTGGGTGGTCTCTGCCACCACCTGCTTCGGCAACGTCTTTGTCATCTGCATGCGCTCGTACATCCGATCGGAGAACAAACTCCATGCCATGTGCATCATTTCTCTCTGCTGTAAGTCACACTGCTTTAAAAGGAGAGATGTACTAGAAACTAGCTTTTTATTTATAGAATATTCCTTACCATCATAGTACATTACTAATTATTAGTATTACATAAGTGTTATCCCATTTTCATAGGTCATAAGGGAGGAGGGGGTGTGGTAAACACACATTTTTATAATTAATTTAAACACCAGTTCACCCACATTTATATTTGCCACTTCCTTATGTTTATAGCCCTGACAATAGTCTCTGGAATTATTGAAGATACAACTACAGAAGTGACAAATTCTTCAAAAAACCTTTTCAGATCATAAAGTAAACAGGCATCCAAACTTCAAATAGGTTCCCAATGTGCTTATCAGTGTGTTTCATTAAAACTGATTTCATATTGCACACACTCTTAGATACCCTCATGAATAAGACTTAATGTAAAAAACAATACAAATTCTTTCTAATATATGGTAGTATCCATCTGAATAAAAGATTCACATACTCCAATAAATGATTCATAGTACAACATCAAAACCTATTTTTGAAACTGCTCAATAACGTCTAGGGTTGATTAAATAACAACACTTTTCACTGACTCATCTAGGATAGATAATAAAAGGCATCCATATCTATCCATATTCAGTATTGTTGTCAATTTCACTTATATACAATATGTGCCCACGTTTTTGATAGTTTTCAAAAGTAGCTTTTCTTTATGCTATTTTTATGGCATATACACTCAAAAGAAAGTTGCAATAATGACTTGAATGCATTACCTTATAGTATAAATGCAGTTGTGTGTGGTGTTTAGATATGTAACCTGATCTGCTGTTTACATATGTGATAGCATTCAGATACGGGCAGGGAGAGTTTGTTGCAGGGCTTAATCTTTTACGCTAACACGTTGTTTGCAGGGAGAATGTCCTATAGGAAATAAAGCAGTATTTAAGAGCAGATCCTGGAGTTTTTGGTTTGAAATGGACAGTTGTACAGTAACCCCAGTCAGTCCACTGAGTATAGTGCGTGCAATAAGGTTAGATGTGTGTGCTGACATGGAAAGACAGAAATAATGATAAGACACTGCACAGATAAAGGATATATAAATATATATAAATATGAATATATGATAATATTAATAAGAATGCATTGATCCCCAAGGGGGAAATTCTCAAGCTACTCAAAAGTAGAGTATAAACTATATATAATATAAATTAAAATGACCTTCACCTTTGCCAGCTGTCATGTTACATGAATTAATAATTAAGAAAGGCACTTTTATCACATACATATACAGCAAAACTCATTATCTACACTTTAACCCAGCCGTCAAGGGAGAAGTGGGTAGCCACTTACAGCGCCCAGGGACCAACTCCAGATCTCCTCCTTGATCTGCTTTAAAGGGCACTGACTGGAGAACCTAATCTACATGTTTTAATGGTGGGGAAAACCGGAGCACCCGGAGGAAATCCACACAGACATGGGGAGAGCATGCAAACTCCACACAGAAAGGCCCTGGACGACCGAGATTTGAACACTGATGAGTCCTAAAACCTATAAATTAGTTCACATTTTTGCACTTCCGGTTCCTTCATCTCAAAGTCAATGGATTTTTGGAATGGGTTTTTGGTTAGATGCCTGACACAAGCGATAAGAGATTTTAATGTTTGTTTTATGACACATAATGCTTCAGTAAATAGCCCCACTCTTGAATTTTGCATCTGTGTGTGTCTTAAAAATGGTGTTTGCTAACAAGTGACCACAGACCACAGCTGTTGTTGGCGACATTAAACCTCATCGAGCCAAATACGCAAAATCAAATTACATGTGTAGTTCATTTATAGCAAAACGTTAGCTTCTTACTTCTGGCGATTGCATTTATGCTTAAGAATAAGAAAAGTAGTGTTTGTTTGTGAAGATTATCCTGCTAAACAAAACTTGTTAGAATTCATTTTAAATTCATTAAACCTTTGTTTGCCGCCGAGCTTGTTTTCTACAATAACCTTAAATCCAAGTGAGAAAAGGGTGCCTGGGTAGCTCACCCTGTACAGGTTGCGCCCATATATAGAGGTTTACTCCTCGATGCAGCAGTTGGGCATTCAGCTCCAACCTGTGGCCCTTTGCTGCATGTCATTCCCCCTCTCTCCCCATCATCTCAAAAAATGGCCTAAAATGCCCAAAGAAATAATCCAATAGAAAGATCCAATTGACTTTTTGTGGAGGGAACGAGGGAAATGATTACTTCAAGGTTGGCCTACGAAAATATGTAATTTTTGCAGAACTCTTATATAAAGTCAGCAAATCCTTCTGGAAAGGACATCACTGGTATAGAAAGTCATAGAATGGATCAATGCAGGTTTAAAACACAATGACTTTATTCCAAAAAGATGATTTCCTTTGACTAGTAACTGAACAGAGAGAGAAAACATAAAATAATAAGTAGAATATATAGGAAATAAATGTTTGTGACCACATACTATATATCTATTTAGACATTTAACATCTATAAGTCAAGTATAAAGGACCTATGTGGACTTACTATAAGTCTCCAAGCAGCTAAGTTCAAAGAGCTCAGAATGTGCAAAGCAGAATTTCTATGATACAGCGGATATGTGTTCTTTCCTGCTCCATCCACAATAAAAGCCAAGCGAATGATGGCAGTTTTATCCATTATCTCATTTTGGGGCTCACTTGCTTGTCAATCTTTTAAGACATTAAGTATTAGTAGAATGTCAGTAGATTTTCAATAGCACACTAATTTATTGTGGCTTAGATCCAGACAAAAACAGAGTAAGAGCGAAATAGTTTAGATATTATTTATTTGTTGCTTCTTTTTTAACAACAATGAATTATGTCACTTTGTGCAAGTAAGAGGAGTCTAAATGTTGCCGTTAATCCAGTTATTAATGGAGGAACAAGGAAGGAAGTAGTAAACAACATACAGAAACATGCAGATCAAATTTGAGTCACCGGTATTGTGGTTTAGAGTTTTTGTAAAAGAATGGTTCTTTCGTGGCTGGGTTGGCTCAGTTGGTAGAGCAGCTCCACATTTACATAGAGGGTTTGAGGCCAGAGTTCAAGTCCAACCTGTGATGATTTCCTGCATGTCTTCAACTTCTCTTTCCCCTTTCTCACCTAGCTTTCCTGTCAAGTAAAGGTGGAAAAGCCCTCAAAAAATAATCTAAAAAAGAAAGGTTCTTTCTGAAATTAACTTGTATGTCATACATATCTTTACCACTTAATGTCACCTCGACCTTCCAGCTTCTCTGTATTTCTCCTTTTCTTTCCTAACACCTTCTTTATTGGTTATTTCTCAGATGACCTTTTTCTTACTCAACTCAGAGCCCTGTTGAGTTAACCAAAGTCCGACTTTAATCTTTTACACCTTGATGTACTCGTGGGCAATTTATAACATGTAGATTGTATGTATATCTCATTAAATAACTAAATACAATTCCCAAAGAAGCCTCAAAGGCAAACACATCTTACATTGAATCACATTAAGGGGTATGTATGTAGAATCTTTCAGGTAAAGCACAACAAAGCCTCACCTCAGCTGTCCCATTCAATGTTTAACAGCGAGTCTAATGATCATATACTATATTCTGCGTATATTATGCTCTTTGAAGGGCATTTATGTGTCCATATCAAAGGAGTTAGTTTGAAGTAGAAAAACGTCTGTGTAGATTTAAATCCTTAAAGTGAACAGTCTATGCATGAAAGCAGAACTCTGCCTTTCCACTAGATGGACAGCATAACCCCCCCCTTATAAATGTCTTAACCCCTCTTGTAGAAGTCTCATTCTTTGTCATCGTGTAATTATGCACACTTGAGTAATGTCTAGTCTACAATTATTCATAAATATCCATAGTGGTGCATGTCAAAGCTATTATCAAACACATGTCTTTGCCATGTTTCTTAGAGTATGACAACATTTACTCACAACAGAATATAATTATGCAATTTCAAGGGACTAGTATGACATTTTGGGTGATAAGCCTATTCCCTTTCTTGCCTAAAATTACATTAGAAGATTGATACCACTCTCATATCAGTATGGTAAATATGCCAGCAGCCTGTTAGAAAACAAACTTCCTACCAGAACATCTGAAGCTCACAAATTAATATGTATATTGATTGTTTAATACAGTCAAAAAACAAACTGTGAAAATGAGAATTTAGCTGTTTTAGTGGGGGTCTTGTGTCAGATTATCCAGGAAGTATTTTTCTTTAATGCACATTTCTATAACTGTTATCATATGAAATTCTATTAAGACACTATTGAGACTTTTGCTGTGTTAAAAAGATGAATGAGCCAGCTAAAAATAGCCCAAATTCCCCTTTTACTCTCATTCTCTTTGACACATAGTAAGTACATCTCCAACATCTGGCCTTTGTTTTGCAGGAACTGGCAGTTAATATTTTGTGATTATAGACGTGTATGTATCATACACTGTAGATGTATCTGCTGGGGTTTAATTATTATAGTTGAGCTGTTGAGATCAAATTCCACTTCAAATACTGCAGCGTGACAAGGAGGGTACTCATTTAGATTTCTGAATGTATGCTATTTTAATGCATGTTTGTCAAATAGGCTGCCTTGTACAGAATGTTCTTGGATCTTGCAATACTCATGCAGTGAGTTTGTTTTTCTTCATTGTTCTTGACAACAAAGCACAACGCTCTCTGTGCCCTGCTGTATTTTTACTTACATTAGATATACTTACAGAATATATAAAGACCTAGCTGAATATTGTGGTTGTCGTTGGTTTCTTTTCTTGTGCATGGATTTCCCAGGTTAGGTGGCTGCTGTCTTTCTTTCCTTTTCATGTAGGGTTATACTTGGTTTAATTCTATTCACACTTGAAGAAATGGCATTGTGGTTAGGGCTTGGTATCGTTCAAAAATGTTTCTAAAACTTTTTCAGCTCCTCCTACGAGTTTTTCCAGCTTCTGGCCAATCATCAACATTATTAGATCTTGGGAGAAGCATGCTGCGAGCTTATTGGCTCACTGACGCTGATGAGATTTACTGTCATAGTGCGCCAGATCTGAAAGAATCTTTGAAGTTAAGCCAGACATCTGTACAGTTAACACTGGAGATATTCTTAATATATTGTAAATTACAGCTCTCTTTCCTCGCAGGTGCTGACGGGCTAATGGGCATCTACCTTTTTATGATTGGTGCATATGATTTGAAGTTCCTCGGCGAGTACAACCGACACGCTCAGACCTGGATGGACAGCAGTCAGTGTCAGGTCATTGGTTCTTTGGCCATGCTGTCCACTGAAGTATCTGTCCTTCTCCTCACTTACCTCACTCTGGAGAAATACATCTGCATCGTCTACCCTTTCCAGTACTTGACGCCCGGCTGGCGACGAACTGTCACCATCCTTCTTGGGATATGGGTGTTCGGCTTCATTGTTGCCCTTCTGCCACTGGTGTTCAAGGGGCTATTTCGCAACTTCTATGGGACCAATGGAGTTTGCTTCCCACTGCACTCTGAGCAGCCAGAGACCCCTTGGGCTCATGTTTACTCCATTGTCATATTCCTGGGTAGGCATTTGTTCTTGCAATAGCTTTTTTTCTTGGGTTTATTTGTTGTTTTCTTTATTCTTTATTTACTAAAGCTAATTGTAAAAGCACAGTCTCATTATTTTGTGAGTATATTTGTATTTCTATGCTGGTGACTTTATAGCTTTGTTATTATTGTGCATCCACAGTGCAAATATGACCTAGAAACTAACCAAATATCTCTCTGCAGGTCTGAACTTGGTGGCATTTCTCATCATTGTCTTAGCTTATGCAAGCATGTTCTATAACATCCAGAGAACAGGGACTCAGACCACTAAATACAGCAACCACATCAAGAAAGAGGTGACCATCGCCAAAAGATTCTTCTCTATTGTCATCACTGACTCCCTTTGCTGGATCCCCATCTTCATCCTCAAGATCCTGTCACTGCTGCAGGTGGAGATTCCCGGTACAGTAAACTCATAAAGGAATATTTAAAAGAATACTCCACTGAAAGTCTAGATTTTGAGTATCAAATACGCCCCCTCAGTAGGCTAGCATTGTGGCTCTAATAAGTTTGTAGCCTGCTCTTTTGCGCAGGAATGGCAGCTGTATTGTGCTTCACAGCAATCGACTTATTGACAACCAAGATTCACTTTAGAAAATATTTATCAAAATGGCAATAGAAATTTCTCAAACAGCTACTGCAGCATAATCTACTTCTCTACTGTTGATTCCTATGCTGAGGATGTTCCAAATAACTGTTGTTTTGCCAATAAATCAAATCAATTGTCACTTTCCACAGCTATGACACAGGGCGATGAATTCAAATAAGAGATGTTTGTGGTGGAGTGTCTTTACATTTCAAACTAGTCTAGCAGGTATCACAACTAGGTTTTAAATGTTTTAAAGGTACTTTTCACTGCATAAAGACTATTTATACAGTGATTGCAGCGTGAAATTTGACAAGCAGATCAGTATTGCTGTTAGAATGGGCTTTTTCCAGCTTTGTTTCCTGGCTAAAGCAGTGGTGTGCAAATTCCATTCTTCTGTTTCTTTGTAACCTTTTCTGATTTTACTGTTTTCTATGTTCATTCTTTCTATTGTGTGATATGTTTTTACTCTTGGTTTCTGATGTTAAGCACTTTGGATACCTGCTGGTTGCTGTAAAGGGCTATGTAAATCAATTTTGATTGATTGATTTAATTGCAGCCATCAGTTTGCATTGTATACCCAAATGACCCATTAGTGTGCATAATCCATTATATACATAACCTGGTGAGCCATGGCTTCCTAGTATCCTGTTAGGGTAAAAGATATTTTCAAATAATTAAATTATTACACTAAATATTAAACTAATTAAATAAAGGGGTTTGATTAAAGAAATTTATGTTGAAGTATTCTCCAAACTTATAACTGTTAAATTAGTCTTAAAAT
Source organism: Etheostoma perlongum (assembly GCA_026937815.1). Lineage (NCBI taxonomy): Eukaryota > Metazoa > Chordata > Actinopteri > Perciformes > Percidae > Etheostoma > Etheostoma perlongum. The sequence continues at coordinate 25,851,087 of CM049380.1, forward strand.
ATGCCAGCTGTGTTTTGATTTCTCTCTGTCTTTTCTGTCTCTGCAGGTACCATCAGCTCCTGGGTGGTCATATTTATTCTGCCCATCAACAGCGCCCTTAACCCCATCCTTTATACATTGACCACACGGCCCTTCAAAGAGACCATTCTGCAGGTTTGGGCTAACTACAGGCAGAGAAGGCCTCTGCTAAGCGGTCACCCAGCTCATCATCCATCACTCACCTGGCAGGAAATGTGGCCCCTGCAGGAGAACAGCCATGGCCCCGCCACGGGGCACCCGCTGGAAGCGACAGGCACAATAGTCAAGCTCACCCCTGTGGAAAATACTAATGATGGATACAATGACATTACGACATTCACACAGCAACTCCAGAAGCAACATACAGTGCTGACAGTATCCTCAAAAAAGCAAGCACCCACCACCCACCATACACAAGCAAATGATCTGGGTGTTGAATAGCAGATCTACATGGAGCTGCTTGCAATTTGATCACAAAGTTACCTCATCTGATTAAATGTAATGCAAATTCATTCATTTCAGTAATTTAAATATACTGTTTAAAGGGACATTCCTTGATCTGTTCCCATATTTCTTATTTGTTGTAAAAAAGCATTAGTATTCATTATTATCATTGGAAATTCCACTGTGTGCATGTCTTGCCTGAGCAGCAGCCATCACAGCAGTGGATTAAGTCAAAGTGTGGAAATCCTTTACATGGCAGTACAGCTCCTCTAAAAAAAATACATGATATCTACAAACAGATATCTATCAATACAGAGCAGAAGCCATGCCCCACCTATGGTTTGGCTTTTGTTTCTCTAGCTTTCATTGCTCAGTTTAATTTCTCACAGAGGGCTTCTTTCCTCATTCTTTTTGGAAGTATTCTGTCCATATTCTGATTGGAATATTAATCTATTAGTTTGGCAAGTAAAATTTGTTCAGCTTCTAACAGAGATAAAAGACAGAATAATTTGTTTGAATAACTACAGCTCCCATGTACCCTTTGATAGCACCGCTGTTGCTCAGACTCATTAAATATGCTGTTGTTGAATGCAAAAAAAGAATAATTCATTGTTGAGTGTGTAAGTTCTTTATTGACTTTGGAAACTGTAGTTTGACAACAACAAAAAATCAAGATTCACTTACCAGCTTTTTCCAGAGCTTTTTAGGCACAAGTTGTAGTCTTTCTCATGGAGTTAAAAAAAAAATATATATAATCTACAGCAGTAGATTTTTTTTGTAATATGGACAAGATAAACCATATCATGGTATTAAAATAGCAGTAGCTGTAAATCAGCCCATGCTGGTGTGTGGCAGCCTGTGACATTAAATTGCAATGCTGGTGTACCTATGACACTAATGCAAAGGGATTGTATGAAGACACATTGCAAAACACAACAGCAATGACAACTTATGTCCCAAAGATGTTCCTAAAAATTTAGAATTATAAATTGAATAATTGTAGATTATGTAAACATCAAAAGAAGAACCACAAGATAGGCAGCACACAAGGAAGTAAACAGAGGAACACAATATTCATAGCTCATTATAGCCTATACTGCTCACTGATTATCTGAATGACAAACTGAAAAGGACCATGACTGTTTTTTGTTTGTTTTTTCCTTTTCAGCAAGTTCATTGTTGTTCATTGTACTTCTTAATGCCTTTCCAGGCCCTGAGCAAGGATGTAAACTGTAAAAACAAATTCTCTTTTTTAAAAGGGAATAGCCATCAGCATAAATCTAATTCTCCTCGTATAATCTTGTGTTGATAATTATACATGCAACCTGTTTATTTATATTTGGTCTTTAGTCCTAAAAAACTTATTTTCTGTGTTGTCTCTGCCACCAAAAATGATCTTATGGAAATATTGAATGTAATGCATGAGATATGTCTGGTATGATTCACAAAGAATGTACTTCATGAGGGCAGAACAGTTTTCCCCAGCTGGTCTGGGGATTGGACTCAACTATCCACTACACCACACACAAAAAACACATTTTTTACACTGATGTGTGCAGTGAAGATTTGTACGACGACCATAAACTCTTCTGTGCATATTTTGTTTAATGAACTAATTCCTGTGGAAATTCATCTTTTCAGACACTGTAAATGTATGAATGCTAAAAGAGAGTAAATTTGTTATTATAATATGTGAATTCATAGTAGCCTATGTGCCATTTGTGTCAACATTACATTCCCATACGTGCTGAAAAGAGTAAGAAGCCAGCGATTTCTTTTAGAGATATTGATAGTATCTGCAGGCTTCTATTTAATATTGATGGCTAGGCTATTTAAATATTTGTTGTATCGACTTGTGTATATGATTACTTTCAAGCTAGTTTTTTTATTTTTGTTTTTCTTGTGGACAATAAATAGTCCTTGTATCTGCTTGTTGACTTATTTATTATGTGGTTAATATTGGTTATCTTGTTAGTTTGGGCACAGTTTGGATTTTGAAACTGAAGCAAACACTTTCTAAGTAAATGAAGCACTGCCTTGATTATTTTTGACATATTAAGAATAGCAAACAATGGTGGGAAAAGGAATCCGGTCATTTGCATAAGTAACAGTAGCAATATCCCTACGTAAAAATAATCCATTGTTTCTACAATTAAAATAATCAAAGGTTATCGGCAGTGGCATGAAAGTGAAAAATAATTAGCCTAATAAATCCGCCTGTGATTCAGATACTCTCCAAAGGCCTACTGGGTTCTTCCTTGGCCCTTCCTTACACCCTTTCACTGAGTTTCATGGTAATTGGACCAGTATTTCTTCCATAATCCATACTGACAGAAACAGACCAACTTAAAACATAACCTCCATCCTTCTCAGAGGTAATAAAACTGAAGAGTTGGCTATGGAAGAAAGTGCAAAACTTTAAAATGTTTGATATTGAGATCCCCTACATTTCTACCACTCTGATGAAAAAGAAAGTTGTGTAAAAAAATCGTGGAAAGTCATAATAATGATAAACTGTATCAAATTAATGACTTCATATTTTACAATGAATGTACAATCAACCTAAAAAATACTGAGTATTTCGAAATACTGAGTATAGCCTATTTCAATGAAAAACGTTGTCATAGTAACGACTTGGTAGGCCTATCTCAAATAACGACTTAGGTTAGCTAGCTAGCTAGTAGGCTAAAAACATAAGCTTTCTCGAAATATACTAAGACATTTTGAGACACTATATTTTGACACAATAACTTCATATTTTGAGAGGGGTTGTCATTTTTTGAACTTTAAATAATTATTTGAGATTCTATTATTTTGAGATACTAATGCATTATTTTGAGATACTAGCAAGACACGTCCAAACCACACCTTATACATCCATTGTTCAAATTCTTTCCGTAAGGAAACAACCGGCGTACAGTGGTCTGGGATTACTAAATGCATTGCCTGTCGTGTCCCGACAACATTACCAGCTAGGATTTACCATAACTGGGACAGACAGACAGAGTGAAATGTAGCTAGATAGGTACATTGGCGCAGTTACCACTCCGCGCAGCAGCGCAGCTTTGGACGCGCTTGAATGTGTGTGTTATGAGACGCATTTTGTAAGGTAGCTAGCTAGCAATGCGGATTTGACATTTGTTTGCTAAGGGGGGTTACACACACTGTTCACTGACAGCGAAGTGAGGACACCACACCCCAACTTCACTTCGGTTGGTTTAAAAAGAAATCCCGCTGGAGCTGACACATAATGTTTCCAGCCAGCAGATATTCAAGTAAAGGTACGTAAGTTTATGGCTTGTTAACTAGCACATTGCGAGCCTGCCGTTATACTGGCAGATTTGTCAAATGTCGCCAACGTTGCACAGTGTATACAACGTTACTAACCACAGCCTGTTAAAGAATATGTGTTCTTTGTGCACAACTTTGATTATAGGCTTTCTACAAATGCTAGCCTTATCACCAGCCAAACAGTCCAACATGCTTATGTATGTTAGCATCAAGCTAAAATGTAGGTCAAAGTTGAACTAACATAACGTTAGGTCACTTGACTAGTGTCCTTGTCCTGGGTTATACATCCAATGGGTTTTCTGAAATACACTGGTGTTATAAGCAGTATTTTATTGTATTGTCATTGAATATGTTAGATTATGTTTATTCTCAGTTTTGGACTTTGAAGTCAACTTAGCTGTGGTTACACATATAACTCTGCTAGCTAGCATGGTGCAGCTAACGTTACTGCAACTTTGACAGCTGCTGCTTTTCATTTCCACTACATTAGCTAACGTTAACAGTATCTAGATGTTTTTCTTGTTTTTTTAGATGTTGTGTTTTAAGAAGCCCCCTGATATAGCTAGTATGCCACCTGATTAAGCCTGTAATATGCCTTGTATTCATTTTTCCTTTAAATGTATGCCATTTGTGAACTAGATCAGGCTCAACTAAACCAGTGCGCACAATAGTCAACAGCCACATTCCCACCAGTTTTAGCTGGTCTTAAATGGGAACTGTTTTCTCTCTTGCAGCGCACAGGTGTATCAGGGCATTGAAGACTGTACAGACAGAGCATGCTGCCCCTCAGCTTTACACAACATTACATAGAAGGAAATGCTCTTCAGTGTCAACACCCCGCATCACAACACACTACACCATCCATTCTCGAGATAAAGATCCAAGATGGGAAGGTAAGACACTGTAGCAAAGTTTCTTCAAAGTTAGAATTATGTTATTACAAGTACCTTCACTCTTCTGGAAATTAAGATGATCTAGGCTGGAAAGCTACTGGCAACCTTGAGTGGATTAATGGTTTTGTAGCTTGATCTGTGCTGTGTCATGTCAATAACAACATAGTCTATAAATAACCATCTTTACCACAATCTAGTGTCCCTGTCAGGAGTCTAATTCTGTTTTTGTCCATATATGAAATATGATGTTTACACTGAATAAAATTCAATTCAATTCAATTTTATTTATAGTATCAATTCATAACAAGAGTTATCTTGAGACACTTTACAGATAGAGTAGGTCTAGACCATACTCCAGAATTTACAAGGACCCAACAGTTCTAGTAGTTTCCTCCAGAGCAAGCAACAGGGCGACAGTGGCGAGGAAAAACTTCCTTTTAGGCAGAAACCTCGGACAGACCCAGGCTCTTGGTAGGTGGTGTCTGACGGGCCGGTTGGGGTTACAATGAAGAGTGGCAACAACAGTCACAAAAAATAGTAGTATGTAGTAGTTCTTTGTAGTAGTTCATGGCATAGCAGGGCACTGTGCGGCATTACAAGGCACAGCAGGATGTGGCAGGGCACAGCAGAGCGTAGCAGGATGTAGCAGGGCACAGCAGAACGTGTAGCGTTCCACAGGAGAGGAGCCTGATAGTTGAACGCTCTGGCTCCCGTTCTACTTTTAGAGACTCTATGAACCACAATTAACCCTGCATTCTGGGACCGTTGTGCTCTTGTAGGGTTGTAAGGTACTATGAGCTCTTTAAGATAAGATGGTGCCTGACCATAAAGAGCTTTGTTGGTGAGAAGAAGGATTTTAAATTCTATTCTGGATTTTACAGGAAGCCAATGCAGAGAAGCTAAAACAGGAGAGATGTAATCTCTTTTCTGATTCCTGTCAGAACACGTGCTGCAGCATTCTGGTTCGAGCAGCCTGATAATAAAGAATTGCAGTAATCCAGCCTAGAAGTAACAAATGCATGGACTAGTTTTTCTGCATCATTTTTAGACAGGATATTCCTGAAATTTGCTTTATGTGAGAATTAAAGGACATGTCCTGATCAAAGATAACTCCAAGATTCCTCACAGTTGTGCTGGAGGCCAGGGTAAAAGTATCTGTCTTCATATAATTGTGTGATTATTTAGCCAAGTTTATGCTTGTATGTACAGGAATGTTACTTCTACTTTTGTTTTAGTTTTTCCTACACTCAAAAAGCTTACAGTGCACTTTTATCTTATGATATGGCTGCAACAAAATAATTCCAACTAGTTAGACATGCTTGAAAACTGGAATTATAGAAAATATAGCATTACGCCTTTCCTTTTACTATACTATGTTTGAATTGTGGCCTATAGTGTTTTGTAAATCCAGAGAAAGAGATTTGCAGTGACTGGAAGTTTTGACAGAAGTGATCCAAGCTGAACCCATGAGCATGAAAAGTGTTTGTTTTTTCCTAAAATGTGTTTCACATTGTGAAGAATCTTTGTGAATAATCCCACAAATGTATTACCTTTGCTCATTGAATTTCACTTTGGTACCACATAGTTTGTCATTATTTTGGTAGTTTGGTTGGCTTCCCTGCAAGGCTTTGCTGGGTGTGTGTCACAGGGCTGCAGCTATCATTTAAAAAATATTGCCAACAAAATCAGAATGCAGTGCCTTTCTCATTCTCAATATTTCTTTCTCATGGACCTTTCCCAGGGATCGAAATGGAAAGGTTTGCCGATGAGGCAGATGTGGTGATAGTCGGTGGAGGCCCTGCCGGTCTTTCCGCAGCCATTCGTCTGAAGCAGCTAGCCAACGAACATGAGAAGGAGCTGCGAGTGTGCCTTGTGGAGAAGGCCTCTCAGATTGGAGCACACACCCTGTCAGGTGCCTGTCTGGAGCCGTCTGCCCTCAGCGAGCTCTTTCCTGACTGGAAGGAACGAGGAGTAAGTGTAACAATTCTCTTTCTGAGTTTTGTGTATAGATTGGTAAAATGTCCTCTTTTTATAGCATAAGGAATGGTTATATCAGGTCTTCCATGTGTATGTTAGGTAATATATTACATGCCTGTTTGTCAACAATGGTTTATCTAACATTGCTACACATACTGTACACAGGAATACAGTCAAGATTAGTCATCAACATTTGCATGCACCTACAGTACACTGGCTAGATGTATGAAGGAATATGCATGTATCTATACACCCAAATCCCTATTAAGTCAAAATTTTAGCAGTTGTTCACATTGTTCTTTTACCTCAGGCACCCATGAACACTCCAGTGACTGAAGATGTGTTCAACATTTTAACGGAGAAACACAGAATCCCTGTCCCCATTTTGCCAGGTAAAAGCCTGTTTTATTCGTTTTGAATAATAATGGTGACCATTGGTATGATAAGGGATTTAACACATTCTCCCCCACATAGAGCATGTGTTATTGATATCAGAAGGACATTTGTAAATATTAGTTACTTACCACTGGGAGAAAAGAGGCTCCAAACAGGTAAAACCAGCGGGAAAGGATGGATGTGCATTTTAGTACAAATATGTTGGTGTGTAGAGGAGAGTTTCCACTAGAACAAAATTGGTGCCGGTCATGATAGCTGTAAGGGCAAACGGTAAAAAAGAAAAACTGGTTTATTGCCCTTAAAAACAATAGATATGCAGGCTATATATAAATAATACTACCATCAAGGGATGTAGATTTTTACAAATTATTTCCACCGTCATTCTGAGCGGAAACAATTAGAAATTTCAGTCCTTGTCATCTCTTTGTTGTCAATGACTGATAATTACTGAATTTTGGAAACTCGGAGCAAACATATTGTATTCCTAAGAAAATTAAATTACGATATAGCAATGCAACATTCTGTCTGAATATAACCACAAAGGTTGCCACACCACTGAAGTTTTAAACCGAGCAAACTTGCAAATTGTACATTGCCAAAAAGATGGGGAAAATAACCACTTAGTATCATTCTGGTTTGTGCATTTGTACTGAGGTTTTTCTTGTTGTCTGTAGGTCTGCCCATGAGGAACCATGGTAACTACATTGTTAGGCTGGGGAACTTTGTGCGCTGGCTGGGCGAGCAGGCCGAGGAGCTCGGAGTGGAGCTGTACCCTGGTTATGCCGCAGCTGAGGTGAGACCTCCTTTAAATTTACCTTGATGTACTGTCTGACAATTTGCATGCAATACAAATAGCTTAAACACTTTTTGCCTGTGTCTTTTCCTTTTTTGTCTTTCTCAAAATGCACTGTAGTTAGGTAGGTTGACTATGGCTATGTAGATTATATGTCCAAGACACACAGTATCTTGGCCACCCATGGTCGGATTTTTACAAAGCCCGGTGAGATCACTTTTTAGGTGTTTCGCTGTTGTTTTTTAGAATTGTACAGTTTAAAACCTTTAAAAGACCATCTACTATAAGTTTGATGATTCATGGAAGAATGAAGTTGCTTTAAACTCTTAATTCTGTCTTACTTTGGTCAGTTTCTGCAGTTTGCAGTCAAACAGTAAACTTTCCCAGATTGTTTTTTTTTTACAATCATGTAACTACCTATTATTCCATTTTCACCCTGAGCTAAAAAAAAAAATCATTCACAGACATACATGCATTTTCTTTTTTCTCTTTTCTTTTTTTAATCTTCTTATCAATTTCATTATTATTGGCTGATTATAACCTGTATCAATGGACATGTCAATTGTTTGTGTAATTGTGCACTATTTATATAATCCAGTAATCTGTGCCTCCTTTTACATGTTTACAGCTAGTGTTAACCTTTATCTGTATTACATCTGTCAAGGTTTTGTTTCATGAAGATGGAAGTGTAAAAGGAATTGCCACCAATGATGTAGGCATCGCCAAAGACGGCTCACCAAAGGTATTGTGCAGTAAAACATTTATTTTATAATATTGTCCAGCCATAGTCCCTTTGTTAGGTCTTCATTGTTTAATGAAGTACACAAATATAGGCCACTCTTTACATATAAACATGACTCGCCTGCATACATCAGGCCCTGTTGAAAGGATATAAAGGAAACAAACCAACAGGAACACTGGTTTTGACCTATAAAGCATACAAATTCTGGAGTTTGTATGTTGCGTCAATGAAAGAATGAAATTGTTTCTCAAAGTACCCCATCTTTTGAACAAAATCTATTGTTTGATCATTTAAGAAAATGTGTATTATACAGTATGTTGTATTATGTAAAATATGGAGGATATATTTATTCATAATTTAAATTGATAGACCAAAGAGAAAATTAAGAGCTCAAATTAAAAATATTATTATTAGGGATGCACTGAATCCAGATTTGTTTGGGTTTGCCCGAATACCGAGTCCACAGCCTCTAAAATAACTTAATGTTGAATGCACAGGCTCTTTTCACATCGTAAGAAAGCTATCTCCAGATGAGTGACAATTTTGTATGATGAAGGTATGTTGGGTGGGTGAAATTAGAAAGTTAACATTAGCTAACGAGCAGCAGCCGGTTAACACCGGTTTTTAGGTGGGACTGTTTTTCCTTTGCTGTACCTGAAGTTGCTGCATTTTGGCTGCTGTCTGTAGATTCCTGCACGCACAACTCCTATTCTTTCAGAAGTTTCCATTTTCACTTTCTCACAACCTACTGCATTGAAGGGTCCACCTACGTAAACTCTTTCCTCTAATCAATGGCGGCTTTATTACGTTGACCAGCGTAGTGGGCCTAGTCCAAGCGTAGGGTTCAGTTCGGTGGACAAAAATTCTAAGGTTCGGCATAAACCAAACCCCGTCAAAAAGCCCAAACCGATATCCTGGATTCAGTGCATCCCTAAATGTTATTTTACTTTGCTATTAGGAATAATCATGCCATAATTCAATTTAAAAAGGAAACTGAAAAAGCGAAGTTGAAATGGAAAATGATCATTTGAAAATGTAAAGTGATAATGTAAAATGCAAAGTTTAAATATAAATGCTAAAACTGAAATCTTAAATTGAAAGATGTCATTGAAAATTGCAATGGAAATAAGAAGAGAAACATGAAATATGAAACTCAAAATGTGTAATGGAAATACTTAAATTAAAACTTCAAATAGAAAAAACAAATGATTTTAGTTTAGCCTTTGCACTTTATAATTTTGAATTTACATTTGGCAATCTCCCTTTGCCATTTTAAGATTCACGTTTTAGATTTCGATTTTCATTTCGATTTAGCATTTTAAAAGTGTATGTAAATAAGGAGGCGTGGCCAGCGGCTGGTGGGAGGGTCTGAAACAGAACGGGTGCAGAGGCACCTTAGGGACAGCAGGGGGAGCTGACTGCTGGGCAGCACACTGTCTGCAACCTGAAAATGGCGACAACAGTCAGAGCAAGTAGAGGGAGCCGGGCTGTATGCAGGACTGTTATTTATAAGGCAATGGCTTCAACTTGATGGTCAAAGTGTTCTTACATGTCTGCTCATGTGGCCTCACACACACAATCACCAGGACTAAAAAGGAGCGTTTACAACTCCACCTCAGCTCCCTATCAGACTGACGCCAAGAAATCAGCGGACCGTACAGCACGTAAGAGACTGCCTTTTGTGACTAGTTAACATTGTATTAGCTGTTATATGTTGGCATGCATGACTAGTTAAATGGATATCATGGTAACTTGCAGACCAGAACACAGGCAGTGTCTAGTTAGCGTCCTGCAATTGGCGGGGGCCTACCAGGAGGTGCTGGTTAACAGTTAGGACCAGCTGATTGGGATAACGTAACTTAACCTGCATCTGATTCAGTTCTGTTTCATGAAAGTGTGTTGTGATTACCTGTTTGGCTTCCTTCATTGTTTGCTTGATGCTAGCATTATATCTGCTCCTGTTGAACAGTGTATCTGTTTAAGACACAGACATTACCCAAAATACTCTAGTCCAAAAATGTACTAGGCCTGATATAATGCAGGGTTGAAGCAGTGCAGTGGGTGAGGTTAAGACAGTTTTTCTGTTGCACTGACTTCTCTGTCCTCTCTGCAGACAGATGTTTCACCAGAACATGTCACAGCTTTGGATCAGCAGTCTGCTGCAGAGCTCCAACAAGTGCTACTGGGTCACATCACAAGCTAGACTTGGATAATAAACACAATGATTCTGTAACCACTTGCTCAATGGACACCAGTAGACTCAGGACTTTTACTCCCTATTTGACATATCGCCACTTTATTAATGTCTTGTATTTTATTTTAGCTTGTACATTTTTTATTTTGCTTGTTATATATGTCTATTCCCTACTGCTGTACATATCTGTAATTGCTGCTCTGACCGCTGAATTTATCCTGTAGGGGAGCAATTACGTCAAATTTGATCTTATTTGGCCACCAACTGTAACTATTATAATTCAGTTATAATTGATACAGATAATGTAGTTAAACATTTGTTCTGTGAAAGAATCTGAATTTGTTGCAACAGCAAAACTGATTTGTATTTCAGTAAAAGTGAAAAAATGATTAACAATACAGTTTTGTTTTTTTCATTATGCTTCAAATTATGTTAAAATAAGTGTTCTTTAATAAATTATTGTTACAATGAAAGGTTCCCACATGTCTTGAAATGTGGTCTCCCAGACAACGGTCGTCTTTGTTAACCACTTAACCAAACCATGCTTCAGCTCCAGCATGACACAAAGATCTTTAGTGATGTAAAATCGCCAAGAGTGCTGGACTGTGAACTTTTATTCCACAGGACAAATTTACCTTTCATCCAAGATAAGGTATTATTTTCCTCTTTTTGAAAAGCACAGTATAATATGGGATGTAACAGTATTATATATAAAATGACAATTACAGATCCACAGTAACTATAAGCAGCATTACTGTGGAAGTTGTGGAAATGAGAGACGAGCAGCTTCTTTCTGACTATTCTTCATGAGACACCTCTATGTAGTGAGCAGCATGGCAGTGATACAACGCTCCTTTTTAGTCCTGGTGATTGTGTGTGTGAGGCCACATGAGCAGACATGTAAGAACACTTTGACCATCAAGTTGAAGCCATTGCCTTATAAATAACAGTCCTGCATACAGCCCGGCTCCCTCTACTTGCTCTGTTGTCGTGGTTTTCAGGTTGCAGACAGTGTGCTGCCCAGCAGTCAGCTCCCCCTGCTGTCCCTAAGGTGCCTCTGCACCCGTTCTGTTTCAGACCCTCCCACCAGCCTTTAAGCCTCATTTACATGCACCTTTTGAAACGCTAAATCAAAATGGAAAAACGTGAATCTTAAAATTTCAAAGGCCAAATGTAACATTCTAAAGATAAAATTGTAAAGTGCAAACCTTAAAATAAAATGATTTGATATTTTACTTTATAGTAACGCCATTTCACATTTTGAGTTTCACATTGGATGTTTCTTTTCTCATATTCATTGTGATTTTCAATAACATCTTTCCATTTAAGATTTTAGTTTGAGCATTTAATTTAAGCTTTGTATTTTAAATTAGATTTTTTTTTACTTTACATTTTCAGATTAGCATTTTACATTTCATCTTTGCTTTTTCAGTTTCCTTTTTCTTTTTTAATTTGAATTATGGCATGATTATTCCTAGTTGCGTAGTGAAATAATATTTTTAATCGGATCTCTTTTTGTTTTCTCTTTGAACTTTCATTTTGAATTATGAATAAATACGTCCTCCATAGTAACATACGTACATGTTTATTGTGGCATATAATATATATGATGAAGGGTTTTCTCCTTTGGGTCCCTGTCTTTTTTAGAGTCAATTTTTTAAAAGTAATGATCATTTTTAAGGCTTGAATGGGGATAGCTCTAAAATAGTATACCTGAACTTTGTACCCCATACAAGTCTAGACGTAACGAAAGATCCTCTGGTAAGTCTCTCTTGGTCATTCCCTGGTCAAACCTGAACACTAAAGGTGATCGGGACTTTTCTTCTCACGCCCCTCCGTTGTGGAATGACTTGACGGAGGACATCCAGAAAGCTAGCACACTGTCTTCTTTTAAAGGTCCAGTGTGTAATGTTTTTAGTTGTTCATTATCAAAATCTGTGTTGCCCGTTCACAAACTTCCTTTTCATTAATATTTACCACCACCATCAATTCCAAGTATTCCTATTGGCTTGAAATTTTGCATTTGTATGAACAGGGGTAGACGCTCCATATTTTCCATATTTTTGCGCCATCTTGAAATACGTTAGCTGGTAAGGGACATACAGGACATACTGCTCCGCCTTTTGCGTTTTCGCTGTCATGTGACAAACTCACCAAATTTATAGATACAATTTTGCAATAAATAAAAATTAAACAAACTGACCTGATCGCTGGAGGTCAAGCTGGATGAAGACGTGGATGACATCTAGACTTTTTGAAGCATGAAGGCCACCAGAGCTGTAATACATACTTTGAACTGCGTGGAGAAAGAGAGTTGTTTCCAATATATGATCTCAACGTTAGATGGGAGAAATTCCCACACGTTGGACCTTTAAGTCTCTTTTAAAATCTCAATATTTTAGACTTGCTTTTTATTGATTTTGTTTATCTTTTATTTTGACCTACTTTTAAAAAAATAAATAAATAAAAAATGTACCTTGTTTTTGAAAAGTGCTTTATCAATAAAGGTCTTATTTAGAAGGTAGGATTTTCTGATTTTGTACAGGCAGTGTTTTCCTTTTTGTCTGATTATACCAAATGTTGTTTTCCTCACCATTAAAAGTGATTAATTGTTTGTTACCCCACTAACTTAACTATTACTACTACTACTGTTCTTCACTTGCTTCAGGATGTCTTTGAGAGAGGAATGGAGCTCCATGCTAAAGTCACGTTGTTTGGAGAGGGCTGTCATGGCCACTTGGCCAAGCAGCTATACAAGCAATTCAACCTGCGTGAGAACTGTGAACCCCAGACCTACGCCATTGGCCTGAAGGAGGTAAATACAATGTACCGCACACATAAAGATTTGGTTTCTCCTTAATCTTGTTTGACTGATCATTCCTAATGAGTAAAGTCCATTCTGGGGAGAGTGCAGAAAAGTATGAATTGATAGATTTAAAGGAATCCTCTGCTTGTTGAGAACTCCTATCCCCTTGGTTTTTTAGGTATGGATGATTGATGAGAAGAAGTGGAGACCAGGCAGAGTGGAGCATACTGTGGGTTGGCCCCTGAACAGAAACACATATGGAGGATCCTTCTTGTATCACCTGAATGAAGGAGAGCCACTAGTTGCCTTGGGCTTTGTGGTGAGTGGCTTTGTACACATACTGACAATGAAATAAACATGACAGCAGGATGTCATGCAAGCAGTAGATAATAACAGCTTGAGCTTCTGAGTAAATAGGCTAGCCGTGTCCAATTATTGATCCTGCTGAGGATAATAAATAACCCCTTAAATGAATTTGTTTCTGAATTAGTCTACTCGCAACACTCCGTAATGACAAAGTAAAAGCAGGACTTTTATTTATTTTGTAAATAAATTAAAGAAAAAGGCATTTTATGCACATACATTAGAAGAACCACTGACAGTGATTTAAATCTGTTCACTTCATGGCTGGGTTAGCTCAGTTGGTAGACCAGGCGCACATATACTGGATAGACGTAGGGGCCGTGGGTTTGACTCCGACCTGTGGCACTCTGCTGCATGTCATTTCCCCTCTCTCCCCTTTTATGTCTTAATAAGTCCTGTGAAAATAAAGGCCTAAAAATGCCCCACACAAACAAAAAATCTGTTCACTTTGCCATTTTGCACACATGGACTGAGACAGAGATTTTTGCAGATTCTCTTGAGCTCTGGCAGACTGGTTTTGTTCAAGAACTTTGCACTCAGCTATGTTTTAGTAACCTCACCAGTCTCCCAGTCCGAAGCTATTAAAAGTCTTCTCGTGCTGCCTCAGATTTATAACTCATCACAAGGTAATCCCAAGCCCAGTTTAGACCAAAGATTTGCAAAACCGATTTAAACCGTTGCAGCGGTCTGAACTGGCCCGTCTCGGCTCGACTCAAGCCCGCTGATGGCGTCGCCTGCCAGAGGCTGATTTTTAGGATGTAAGGGACGTAACCTGTTTCAACAGCCAAAAGCAAAGCCAGCTTGTAAAGTCAGCTACAAACTATAGTAAAAAAAAAAAAAAAAAAAAATCCATTATCCTTTTTTCTATGTTGCTAACAGTCAAGTAGTCGAAATGGCTGAATTTTAGATTGAGCCTCAAAGACCTCCCGCGAGCACGGTGCCGTTATATGGTCAAGCGAGCTAGTCAGAATGTCCCCAGGACAACATGAGGGCTAGAAATACAGTTTGGTCACATTGGTGTAAACTGGCATGTTTCAGAATGTCGCAGACCGGCTCGTCACAAGTAGTAAGTTTCAATTTGTCTCGTTGCAAGTCTAAACAGGGCTTAAGAAGGACGACAGAGGTCCTCAACCTGGTTTTGGTTTACCTGTGACACGCATTTTCAACTTTAGTAACTATAGGAAGACAGGTTAATGCCTCTCTAAAATATGATATTACCTGTAATTTTAAGTTTCTTTAGGTGACCTTCTTACTAGAGACAACAAAGACGATGAAAGCTCGATTTCTATTGATAATTCTTAAAGTCCAAAGCTTGTCTAGATTGATGACAAAAACAAATTTGTCCACTAGGTTTATTATACCTGTTTTGCTAAATGACTTTTAAACTGGCCTTTTTTTCATTACTCCAGGTTGGTCTAGACTACACAAACCCTTACCTGAGCCCCTTTAGGGAGTTCCAGCGCTGGAAACATCATCCCTCCGTAGCTCCCACACTGGAGGGAGGCACCAGAATTGCATATGGAGCCAGGGCATTGAACGAGGGAGGAATACAGGTATATAAATCACGTTACACATTTTCATTAAACATGCCTGTCGTTAACTTGCTTGAACCCTAAAACTGACTTAATCTACATGTCAAAAGACTGAGTAAGAGTGGAGCTACACCACTGGAGGAAGCACAACATTCCTTTGCAGTTTATATTTGTGAATACAGGGAAGACTGTTATGCATGACTCCATTAAACTAGCCAGTTTCTCTACAGGGCTTGTTTAAATGTTTTCTTACTTTCATATTTAATTAAAGTCATCAGCAGATTCTATATTTAGAATCTAATTCACGCAGCAAACAAATCAATGTTGTTCCAGCAGAATGACAACAGAAACAAACTACTAATTACATCAAATTCTTGACATGTTTTCACTGCTACTGATACATTACTGTATTTAGTCTTATTTGTTGTATTGTTTGAACGTGTCTGTGAGGCTTTGTAAGTTGTTAGTGTGCTTTCTGTAATCTGTGTTGGTTTCTGGTGCGTCCTCAGTCAGCCTCATTTTTTTAATAGTGAAAGTTTTTAGGCAAGGATAAATAACGTCCTTTGATCTCTGTCAGATATGCAATCTGGATATGAAATGCTGGGCAAAGATTTTAGATTAGATTTCAAATATTAAATTAAAACATTAGGGCTATTTCAGTATAATCAGATGCTGTTATACTGAAAGAATCATCTTTGTTTGAGTAGTTTCATTTTAACTGAAAATAACAAATATTACAAGTAAGCACAGCCACTGCTTATTCACGTTGAAAGCTCATTTGAGGTAGTGGGCACATCTGCTAGATTCATGAATTCTCTCCTCTTCCTCTCCAGTCTATACCAAAGCTGACTTTCCCTGGAGGGCTACTGATAGGCTGCAGCCCCGGCTTCATGAATGTCCCAAAGATCAAAGGCACACACACAGCCATGAAGAGTGGCATGCTGGCGGCTGAGGCCATTTTCCTTAAAGTCACCGCAGAGAGCCTGGATTCAGAGACAACAGGTACAGCAGTCATAACAGCATCACCAGGTGTAGAGAAAGTGACGTCCCCATGGGGACAATGGCATTTACTCTAGTTACATAATTACAAACACAAGGCTAGGTGCAATGTCAGCTATATGACATTTGTCAGCTATAAAAGGTCAGGCAATAAACTCTTTTAATATCAGCTTTCATAGCAACCTGAGGATTTAACAGAGGTCCAATGGGGACAAATTCTTGCAAGTACATCAATCAAAAAAACCTGCAGTGTCAATAAAAATGTCAGTAAGGCACATTCTCAAGAATCATCACCTTTTGTAGCACTGCGGTGACTTATTTTGCACAAAGAAAACAAAAAAGAATGGACATTTTATAATACAAACTGTATGTAGTCAGAAAAACAAAAAAACTCAAATATTCAAAGAGTTAATTCCCCCAAATGACTTCATTACTCATAGTAGTATTGTGCGCAGATAATTTGGGTTTTATGTGCCAAAGTTTTAAATGTAAAAACTCCAATTAGACTGAGTTGTTTTCATAGGGATCCAATTGGAAAGATGAAACTTCCATATTCCTGGAAATGGGTTCTTTCTTTCAAGTCATGTCAAGTCTTTGTGCTATAATTGTGCTGACATTTAACATGATAAACAGCCGAGCAGAAATTCAATTAAAATACTTCAATCTTTGCAGGACTCCATATACCCGAGTACACGGAGGCTTTAAAGAACTCGTGGGTCTGGAAAGAGCTGCATTCAGTGAGAAACATCCGGCCGTCCTTCCACAATTACTTTGGCCTGTACGGTGGCATGATCTACACTGGAGTTTTCTACTGGATCTTCAGAGGAAAGGAGCCGTGGACACTCAAACACGCTGGTGAGTATCATTGCACAGCTTGGTGTTAACTGTTGTTTTGAGTTGTATGCATCCAGTGGATCTCTTTTGCTCACTCTATTGTTGTAGCCTAAGTTAGACAAAAAAGGTGAATAATTTGTTACTGAAAGTCCATGTGCTGATAATTACTATAATAAAAAGAAATATGCAGTAATAATCAGTGTATTGACCTCAGCTATATGTTTAATGAATTGTGCTTCTTTTAGTGTTGGTTTAGTTGTGCTGCTGCAGATCAGCAGCAAAACACAATACCAGGGATTTGTCTTAGGTGAGGTGTGAGATGATCTTATCTCAGCAGAAAAATGTAATTGTCTGTGCTCCATCTGTCTCAGGCCTTGATGCCAACCAGCTGAAACCGGCTAAAGAGTGTACACCTATTGAATACCCCAAGCCTGATGGCAAGATAAGCTTTGATCTGCTCTCCTCTGTGGCCCTAAGTGGCACCAACCACGAGGGGGACCAGCCCCCCCACCTGACCCTAAAGAATGACAGCGTCCCGGTAGAAAGGAACCTGGCCATATACGACGGACCCGAGCAACGTTTCTGCCCTGCAGGTAAGCCACCATGGCCCCACACATTCTATTACTGTGCAGTTAAAAGACAATCTTTTCCACAAACTAAAGTGAGAAATTAAATTCAGAATAGAAAAACTATTATTGTTATTGCACCTTGTACAATGGAGTTTTGGAATGTTTGCATGATCAGGGACTTTAGATTTTAAACATAACTGCTGGCTGTCAAATTTCTATCTCAGCTAAATTCAAAACCGTGTAGAACCATATGTGAACATGCTGGGTTTTAATGAGAAAATGTGTTATGGTCATGCGCATTCTTCTACAAATGGCGGCTTCATTTTCAGCAGAGTTTAATTGTTCGGAGAGATATTGAAGTGCATTTTTACAGAACAGAAAACTATTGCAATATTTTACTTTTGTTCTAAAGGTAAACTGAAACATCTGCTAATTCTAAATATCTCAAAACAAAAAGTGTTGTGGAGATGAGTTGCAATGATGTAAATCCTTCAGAGACCATGTGTTTTAACACAAGGTCTCCAGATAAAGACAAAGACACCTTTTCACCTGGCTTCCTTTTGAATTCTGGGGAAACCTAGTGTTGTGTGGTCAGACGTTCCTAACGTGAACAAATGCGGCGGTTTGTGACAAAGGGCAGGGGAGATTGGATAAAGCAGGACAATAGTAACTTTAGAATGGCAGTGCATGCTGCAGCTTTGGGTTAGGAAGGTTAATCATGTTTTTATAATTAGTTGAGGGCTCAGCTTTGTTGGCTGGAATTAATCAATTTTTCCCCAGAAATTTGTAAATGGTGTATTGTAAGTGGCAAACGAAGTATGTAAAAGTGACCGCTGACCCGTTATATTATCTAACCTTTGGAATGTATAACTTTCACTTTAAAACCTAAAGGATCGGTTCACTGTATTTTAACCCTGACCTTATATAAGTCATTTAGAGTCACATATAGTACGTCCCCAACAGACTAATCTGTGCTGTAGGCAGAGGACATTAAGCCGCATTAACGCTGTAGTAGATGTAATGCTTTAAGGTTTTAATTACTCCTGTACAAATATTTAATATGTCCACATGAACTTGTAGATCTTGTTACCTGTACTAATTGATTATCTTTTTTAAACTAAATGTATGTTTTTATAGATGCTATAGATGTCTTCTTAACTTAATGATCTTTATCCCAAAGCCATTGTCAATTTCAAACCAGTGTTTTGAGACCAATACGGATCCACACTGCCTTAATCATCAGTTAATCAATCGGGAGCAATCTAAGAATGCATGTTCAAAAGGGAGCCGGCGAAACGGCATTTTGCAATCAATGACCAAAGCAGTTTCACGTAAACATTTTGCTGCTGTAGTGGGCAACAGGCAGTACATTTTTTAGCTATAAAAAATGCGTTGAGGCATTCATTTATACCACGGTTAAAACAAGGAGGCTCAGATGTGTCCACATTGTACTGCTGCTGTTAGTCACCATGTTTACTGTTTACCAAAGAGCAAAATAGGGTTGGAAATTATAGTATCTCAGTTTTATCATGGGTATCATACGAGTACCAATGATAGTACATTCATTCTTGCATTGATTACTTGTGTTGTACACTGTAATGTTTCTTGTTCATGTCTTTAGAAGAAAAGAAAAACCCTGATCAGGGCCCGTATTTATCAAGCCTCTGAGAATTATTCACACTGCTGTAAAGAATTGACTTAAGAATAAAACATTTTTGCTTAAAAGTTAAGTTATCAAGCATCTCAGTCGAAATTTAAGTGAAGTGTAGGACTATATCTAAAGTGTCTTAGGGATGATTCACGGCACTTCGCTGTGCTACAAATGGGATTTTGGATGACCACAAAGGCATGGACCAATCACTGAATAGATTTTCTTAATTAAGAATACGTGGATAAGTTCAAATTAAATGGCGAAATTCCTAAGAGGAGTTTACATTCAACACACATTTGACAATAAAGAATGTTTCAAGAGAATACGATTTACACATCCGAAATGAAAGATGAACACATTTTCCACCATGGCCTAATTACAAATCCGGTGTGCTGTTAACCGAGCTGCAACCTAGATTTTACAATATTGTATGCCTGCTCTGTCCAAACAATACCGTTTGATGAACTGCTCGTCGTCAAAAACGTTCTTCCTCTCTTGAGAGATTTGCCCACATCTGTCTCCTCAATTCCATCACAATCCCCTACTGGCATCTCCTAACCACTTGACTTGGGCTGAATGATATTGTGGTTTAGCATAGACATTGTGATGTGTGACACAGTGATTCACATAGTCAGTGAAGCTACAGTAGTCAGTGTTTTATGTTCGCTACAAATACGAACAAAATCACCCAATTAATGCTACACAATCACGTCTCCCGGCCATTTCCTCCCGCAGAAAGCTGCTACCAGCCAGGCTAAAGCTAATATAGTTAGCCTAAAGAAACAAGGGGTCCGTCCGTTTCAACTAACGCGGTTCGGAGGCGCGACGCTGGAAACATAACACTAATCTACAATAGAAGTCTGTGTCTGATCTAACGTCATTTATACTGATTTAATTGTTCTTTGATACACTATTTGTTGCTAGTGCGCGTGACATGCAGGTCTGATCAATTTCTCAAACTAACAAGCTGATCCCGCTAGTCGACCACAACCTGAAATTTAAAGGAAGCAACATACAGTCACTGTCATACACTTTAGTCTGGATTGATTATTATATCAATATAATGGTGTCATGCTAGTCAACCAGCGTATTTCTACCTAATTCCCCTCCAAAATCACTTCAGAAGAGTAACGTTAGTCACAGCGCTTACTTGCTTTGGTGTTTGTAAAGTATTAAAGTTTATCATTGTTTCTATGTAGATGCACTCCCCTACAAAACAGTACCGCAATAGTCAAGAATGATTTATTATTTCCAAATAGAGATATATCATCTTTAAAAAAATATTTTTCATATCGCAATATATATTGCATGGGAAAAAAATATCGCAATGTCAGTTTTTTCCAATATTGTGCAAAAAAAAAATGTGATAACAAACTTCAGTTTGAAAGTAGAAGTAAATTTCATGAATTCTCAGCATTTGAGACTAAAATGGTACTTTGAGAAGCTTGATAAATACGGGCCCAGGACAGATAGTGGAACACAAAATTAATGGAACTATTTCACAACTAGTTTACTTTTCTTTTCATCTCTACCAACCCTCCCAGGTGTGTACGAGTACGTTCCCCTGGAAACTGGAGATGGGATGAGATTGCAGATAAACGCTCAGAACTGTGTCCACTGTAAGACCTGTGATATCAAGGACCCGAGCCAAAACATCAACTGGGTTGTGCCTGAAGGCGGCGGAGGACCAGCCTACAATGGATTGTGAACTTTTTAAACCTTTTTTTTGTCTAGAAAGATAAATCTAAAGGATCATTCAGGTTTGCAGTACTTGCCACTGATGGCAAATGTGCCTAAGTATACAACAAAAAATAACTAAAGCTGTTTAAAAAAAATGTTAGACATGAATACTTAACTTATAGTGGAATATCAACTTTAAAATGTGGCAAATACAGGACCATATATGGAACAAGTCACATTTTGGGCATTTAAAGTAGTCAAAGTGTCTTTTGCGTTTAAATAAAACTTTAATTTACTAGTTAATATATTTTCTTTAAAACCATCTGTAATTGAAGAAGCAAACGGGCTGTTCTCAAATTAAGGTTTATTTTAGCATTTATTCCAGGTATATTAGGACAGCATTTGATCCGTATTGTACATAAAATCATTAGATGATATCACAGTAATGAATAAAGAACTGTTTACTGTTATTCCTTTTGTTTTTTTTTACCTCTGTAAAAAAACAAAATAAAAATAGATGTATGTGTGGCCAAGGGCACGGTATCAAAATCCCTACCATGAAACAATATAAACACACAACTTTGCTTTGCTGAACTACTTCAAACCCCTAGAACAAGGGCCCGCGTTAACCCAGTTTTCAGAGCAGTGGAGTCCGCCATGCATCAGACTAACACTCAAACTATTCATTACAGTGAAGACACTTGTCAGAATTAAGACAGGCCCAAGCTTACAACAGTTATTCCCTAAAAATACTGACAGTGAGTAATGTGCCGCTTGAAAACATCAAATCATACTGTAGATTTCCACCTGGTTACAGACTATTTATGACTGCAGCTTCCCACGTAGAGATGACTTCAAATATTGACAAACGTTGCTAACAAACTCATTGCATCATTAGGTGAAATGTTCACGCAAACATTTTGGCATAGATTTTCTTTTCTTTCTCCTTTTCCTCCTGGATTTTGAGATGAACCCTTTTCATCTCATTGCTGATAGCTGTAAAGAAAAAAATAAGGAATGGATCAAATGGACATCAATTTCAAACATCTCATAGCTCTTATCTCCTAGCTAGCAGCCCAAAAACTGCTGCTTAAAATATCAAAAGAAGGGCGCCTGGCTAGTAGAGCACGCACCATATAGAGGTTTACTCTTCATGTCAGCGGCCACAGGTTCGACTCTGACTCTGCATGTCATTCTCCCCTTTCATATCTTCAGCTGTCCTATATAAATAAAGACCTAAACTGCCCAAAACATTATCTTAAAGGTTCTGTTTTGTAAAAAAAAAAACAGAAACGAACCATAACCACCTTTTAGGTCCGTTACATCGGATGTCACCCACTGGGAGCTGGGGGAGTTTCAGCATTACAGCAGTGGTGTTGTATTTAGCTGGTAAAGTGCTTTTATTGGCTACAAAATCAGTTTTGGAAGTGAATGTGGCCATTCTCGTCCTATATTCTTTAAACTTCTAGATTAATTTCCACAGAGAGGTCTTATATAATGATGTTTTGGTTGCACGCTGCTCATACAGAACAGTTACTCAAATCCCTAATAAAAAGTTCAATTAAGTAAACAATAAACAAACAGGATGTTCCTGCAGTCCTGGACTATTTTTCTTCATGAGCTTGAATGCTAAGTTTGAATAATACATGTGATTATGCATAAAATGCTAAAGTAAATTATCTAAATATGCAAATGTAGGAGAAGAAGAAACATTCACAGCATTCTTGGCAGGGATTGTTCAAGACACATTGCCCACCTTTGTCTTCTGGAGCTATTCCCTGAGCTTTCTTCAGATCAATCTGAAAAATGCAGAAAACAATTTAAGTCAAACTGACCTCAAACTGCTCTAAATACTGAACATCTCAGATCAATGTGTCTGGAATGGATTTTGTACAAACTGGGACATGTGACAATGAGACAAATAAGCAGTTATTGTCTGCCAAATGCTTACATTTGTTTCTACTACATCCAATAGGCTTTCCTGAGCTGATATAATGCTGTATCAAACCAGATAATCCATACAGACAATAATAATTATGTATATTTTTAACTGTTGTGGTGTATAGTATTACTTTTTTTTCCAATTTAAAGAGTGAGGTGATTGTGTGGATGTTACCATGGCTTTGCTGTTTTCCTTTAACCCCTGCCAGGCCTGGGCCCTCCGGAAAAGTGCCTTAGTATTGGCTTGGTCCAGCTCCAGAGCCTGTAAGATACGACAGAAATGCACAGCAGAAATTAAATTCTATCCTACTTGAATCTTTTATTAAAGTCTGCTGAATTAGTTAATGACAAAGAAAATGTAATGTTATTAATTCAACTATAAGTCCAAATGATGAGGTAGGTTGGGTCTTAAGTACACAATGCATTGTGTACTATCAGCTTAAAAATCAATGGTGCTATTTTTGGGAAATTTGCTTTAAGAAATAGTCAAACGCATCCCTGCTAACAGATGTACCTCATTGCAGCTCTCCAGAGCATCCTGCCACAGCTGCATTTTCAGATTACAAGCAGCTGTGTTGAGGAAGCAGCTGAGAGCGGTGGGCTCCAGCTTCTGCTGCGCCGCCTCCTCCAGCAGCTCCCCACTCACCTCCAAGTACCTGCACATGCAAAAATCACACTCATGGTTAGTGATAGAAAAGGAGCAGTTTGATACCTATTCAAACATTGTTGCTTGACTGTAATTTGCCACAAAGTGGTTTCTGTCTTCCAGTTTCTTCTTTCCATATCTTTATTTTTGCAAGTATGACACTTCTGTATTTAAATGCATCTTTCTACTGAGAGACATTTCATTTAACAGAAATAGCACTGACAACAGGTGTAGTTCGGTTTAAAGGAGAATTCCCGGTCGATTCTAACACGTAGCTCGGTTGTTTGGAAATTTGGAGTGCTGTCAGTAGCAAGAAAAATGAAAATCGATGCTGCCTACACCGTGTTTTCCTCCTGCTAGAGTTAGCACTCAACAGGCTTAAACAGGGCAAGTTTTAAACTGTGTTTTTAACCTCTAAACATGTTCAAAATGTCATAAGTGCCTACCCATGTGAAGTGATTCCTACCGAGCGAACACAGTGAATCTGACAGCAGTAGATGTGACAGAAAGGCATAAAGTTGTGTTAATTCACACCTGTTTATTTCCTGTTTTCTGGTGAAGTCCACACTAGTCGATTGTCAAACTCATACAATCCAATATTCCAAACTGTAATCGACAGGTGTGGACTTCACCGGAAAACAGGAAATAAACAGAGGTGTGGATTAACACAACTTTTATGCCTTTCTGTCACATCTACTGCTGTCAGATTCAGTGTATTCCCTCGGTAGGAATCACTGCACATAGGTTAGGCACTTGTAATGAGATTTTGAACTTGATTAGAGGCTAAAAATACGTTTAAAACTTGCCCTGTTTAAGCCTGTTGGGTGCTAACTCTAGCAGGAGGATAACACGGTGTAGGCCGCACCGATTGTTTTCGTTTCATTTCTCTGTCTACTGACAGCACTCCAAATCTACAAACAAAGCTACATGTTGAAATCAACCGCAATTCTCCTTTAATGCTCGTCAGAATGTTCTTATTGTCAACAAATTCCATTAAAAGACCAAAACCAACAATGAGCCAATCCTACTAACAAATACCATCTATGTAAACAAATCCTTAAATAGCAAACAATGACATAGGCACTCTTGTTTATTTTAACTTCATCCTTCTGCTACGATGCTGACATACTAAATTACTCCCCAACTAAGAAATGTACTTCTATTTAAGTAAGGTTTGCTAAAAACGATGGTGGCAAACTTTTAGGAAACCACTGCGTAAAAATAGACATATCGTATATGTTGTATATAATAGTAACAAATGGGATGTAAGCAGATTTTCACACATAAGCTGGGCAGGCATTAAGTATTAGGAGATGGCCAAAAGTGAGTACCATTTTCATTTAAGTGTGTTCACTATTTTTGCTGTTAAAATATTGATAGATAGATAATACACTGCATCTGAAGATGAGGCTTAAACAGCAGACATCACACCGCCTCTACAACATGTACCACAGAGTTAATTTCAGATACTGGGTATACTATTTATTTACTAAATGTATGTAGATTAATTGAAATACTATATTTAATTTGGATGGTTGCTTTAAAACGGTCTGCTTCTCAGATTCTCACCCTTTAATAAAATGAAGGCGTTTCACATAATTCACATATGCAATGACAGTATGTTACCTGAGGGCTTTGCTATATTTGTTGACAGCAGCTTTCCAGTCTTGATTCTTAAAAAGACTGTTTCCAATGTTCTTCACATCCTCGGCAACAGACAGAACTTTGTCAACCTGAAAGCAAACAGCAAGAAACAGAATCAGACCGGTTGGGAACAAAACAGACTAAACTACTTTATTTTGAGTTCAAATCAGACTCAAATCTATAATAAAAACCCATCATCCCTTATTTTGGGGACAAGCCCTTCAACGTGTTTAATAGTAGTATACTTTGAGTGTTTGCTATGCTTAACATGTACTGGATAAATAATGTGCACATTCCCAGCCAAAGTGGTCCTTTCACAGAGTCCCTCAGAGCTTTTTGCTATCTGCCAAAGTTCAACCGTTTCCTTTAAGATCAAAGACTTCACGGATACTTACATCTTTAAAGTCAACGTCAGAGTCCTCGGGGAAGTCTGGGTGCGTGTCCCCTGATCCATCGCTTGGTCCAGTGCCCCAGCTGTCCCCATCCTTATGCTCACCACAGTCTGCTATGGCACATGGCTGCAAAAGTAGACATTAGCAGAAGTTTTAGCACTTACCTTTGTAAGAGTAGGTGCCAACTTTGTAAAACTGTAAATAAATGTATTATTTTGGAATTAAACTCTACCAATTTTAACTGAAAACATTTACCTTAACAGGAGCGTCCTCATTAGTCTCAATAGACTCCAGCATTTTTACGATTCCCGTTCCTTTTAACACTTGTCCGAAGACTACATGCTTGCCGTCTAAGTGTGGAGTGGGGACAGTAGTTATGAAGAACTGGGAGCCATTGGTGTTTGGCCCAGCATTCGCCATGCTTAGCAGGCCCACTTTGTCATGCTACATTGAAAAGGAAATAAATTATTACAACAGACAAAAGAAGGCACTACAGAGACAAATGCACAAATATGGAGGTTTTGATTATTTCTGTTATTCAAGAACAGGTTTGAATTGTTAGGCCTTTTTGCCTTTTTAGTTGAACACAATAGAGGGAGAGTCCAGGGAGCTAGAGAGACTCCAGATTCCAGTATACTCCTCCCAAAAATGGGTCACTTGGACATCCTGGAAGGATAGGTCAATTGTTTGCTATATGTAAAATAGTCTGACCTATTTTTAAAGCCTTATTTGTCTCCTTAGTATAGCTAAAAACTAATGAACAATGACTGATTGGTAACATGATGGATGAAGAAAGCAGGCAATAGTAATGGGGATTGTGGTAGTAAAAGGGTAACTAATGTTTTTTTCAACCTGGGCCTTATTTCCATGCATTTGTGTCTAATAGACTGATGTGACCAAAGCTCTTTGACTTTGACGGGGAACCGAGCTACAATGTAACCTAATGGGGCAATTGTGGAGCCTTGCTTTATGCCCAATTTCTTTTTTGGTACAGTCAGGCTTCTATTGTTATTAAAAGTGTCTGACAAAATTATCAATATAAGGACGTGACTATTTGTCCGAAGACAGCAGTGTAGAGAGAAAAACGACACGAGAAAAAAGGCGTTTAGGTAGTCTGTATAGAAATTATAGGCTCCTATTATCTAAAAGATTTTCAATGTAATGGCTCAATATTTAAATGATTTCGACAATGTGGATGAGGTCGCTATAGTTTGATGACCACATGTAGGCTATTAATTTGAGCCAGAGTAGGCTACAACGTTAGGGATAAAGATAAGAGATAGAGAGAGAGAGAGAGTAGGGTGAAGCAGCGGCTAAAGGGCTGCGGGGCTTGGGATATTGGTAGTGCTCCCGTGGGTGCTGTGTCCCTATATGCCCAAAGAATAGGTGGTCAGGAGTGGGACCTGTTGCTACCAGATCCCTGTGGTTGATATCGATCGATAATGTCAGACACTTTTATTAACAATCTGAGCCTGTCAGTAGCACAACAACAAAATCCCTTTTATTGGACAAAATCAAGGCTCCACAACTACCCCATTTTAGCTTTGTTTGCACCGGTTCGTCATTGCGATCTTGCTCAATACAGGACCAAATTCAAAGTCTATTAGACACAAATGCATCTTGAAATGGGGCCCAGGTTGAAACAAACTGTAGTTACCCTTTAAGTATCTTACCTTGTAGTGGAAGTTTTCATCCTCAAACTTCTCCCCGTAGATGCTCTCGCCCCCGGTGCCATTATGGTTGGAGAAGTCACCTCCTTGGATCATGAACTTCTTGATGACTGCCAGAAACAAATTTACAGCCAAATTACTTTTCAGATAAACCAGACTGAATGTCAATAGTGAGTCAGGCTCCTTGATTTTAAAAAAGCTAAGAGCCAAAGGCTCAATAAGCCTGTTACTTTACATATTATATAGTATGTCTCATGACATTCATGCTATAAAAGCATGAATAAGTGCCTTTTAGTTTAACAATATTCAACAGCTGTTGGTTTAACTAACCATAATTGTGACTTTTTTGCAAGTCACCCCTTAGCAGATTTAATTTCCATGGAGTTTGGTGAACTGACAACTGAAATAAATGTTTTTAATAAATTTTTTTTAAGGAAAAAATAAATGTTTTTGGGAATTTTCAGCCTTTATTTTTGACAGGGCAGATGAAGACATGAAAGGGGGAACGACATGCAGCAAAGGGCCGCAGGTTGGAGTCAAACCCGGGCCTACTGCATTGAGTAGTAAACCTCTATATATACGGGCGCCTTCTCTACCAACTGAGTTATCTGGGCACCCAATAACTGTTTCTCAATGAGTCCACTAAAGTAACTTTAACTTAACTTTCAAATTCTCCAAATGACCCACAGCATTACATTTTATATACTTTTACACACGTACGTACGTGTGTGTGTGTGTGCGCGCTTAAACATCAAGGGGTCTTTTCAAACTGAAATGTCACATTATATGCAGATGTGGAGGCTTTTTACTTCTGTGGAAAGGGCATCCTTTGAAATGCAGTGGCTTCCCAGTTGATTTTCCAGTGCCTTTCTCTCCAGTGCAGAGTGCCCGGAAGTTTTCTGCAGTTTTGGGGGTGATATCAGCAAACAGCTCCAGAACTATTCGGCCAGCTGTGGACAAATAAAGAAAAATCGGCAATAACATTACTGTACAAGTTTATTCACAGATTCTACAGTATAGTGTAACTTACACTATGGTCTATGGGACGGTATAGACTAAGTCATCACATACTTTAAACATAAAATCATTATCTGTACCAAAAGCAATATAAAGTGGAGCATGGATATTGAGGTAACGTTATTTTGGAACGGACAAAATAGGCCTGGTCAGGCTAACTCTTACAGTAATCAATGTGTGGGCTGCAGACAGAATGTAATCAATAAAGCGCTTGAGTTGACATTAAGCTATCTACACATATGATTAATAATTACCATCTGATTTTGCTATGAACATGGACGCTATCTTACAGTGTTATGACAGCAAAGCTAAATTTACAAGTCACTCTAGACAACACAGACACACGTGGTTTAAACTTAACGTTACAATCTCTCTAAATGAATGCATGTTACTAGCTATCAGTTAGACTAAAAGCTAACTCACTTTAAATATTAGCGAGCTGCTAATGTCGATGTTTTACATAGTGTCTGTTTTCTAAGGTGTAATGCTATTGGAAGCTTCTAGCATGAATGAATCCGTTTCAGCAAGTCACTAGAACGGGCGGATTGTGCTAGCTAAGCTAACAAGGCTAACGTTGACTAACATTACAATTAAAATGTCCTGACCTCTTTCTCCTCCAATGTCTACGTCGAAGAAGACACGAGGGTTTTCGGGGTTTGAAGGCTTGTCAGACGGTACTGGGTGAGACATTTTAAGGACAGGGTGGTTTCAGACACTTGTTTCGGTTAACTTCGCTAGCTGTCTAAACCCGGCTGGTGTAACGTTACTGGAGCAGGTTAAACGAAGAAGAATGGACGCAATTACTTCCGGTGATCAAATTCCAAAATAAAAGCATCTGTTGAAAATCCATTGCAAGATTTTTGGGTGTTATGAGCATTGTTATGAGTTATAGAAAATAAATGACCGATTGTTTGCCTTTACAAATCGCTAAAGGCACAAATTACTTTCTTAAGACGCTCTTCCAATCTTAGCTTTTTTAACTTGTAAATACTGGATGTTTCTACCTTTTCTTGCCTCAGATAAAACAGGATAAATCTTGGGTTGACCTAGCATAGATAGATAGATAGATAGATAGATATTGATCCCAAAAAAATGGGAAATTATAGTGTCACAGCAGCAAAATATCAGTCACACAGCCGATAATTTTCCACATGTGTTCCATATTTCTAAACGGTTTAAGTTTAAAGGGGCATAACCCCTGTGGACCCCCTGCTGGTTTAGGATGAGATAAGATAAGACCTTTATTGATTTGGTTGCTGCAGTAGGCTATAACAGAAACAACCAAAAAATGAATACAGATAAGTATATAAAGTAACATGAAAATAAGAGGTGAATTAACTAAAATAAAAACAGAATAAAAAATAAAATCTATACAAGAGGATTCAGAGACAAAAGTGAGTGGTGACAGTGGTGTGATTAATATTAATAGAGGTTTTTGACTCGGCCTTCCACATTGATGCCCTCTGATACGTACAGTGTTGGGTTTCAACAAAATTCCATCACAACATGCCTTCAGGCGGGTGTCAGATTGAGGCCAGTCTATTATAGTGATGGCTTTGCCACAAATTGCAGTTGACCTCGAGAAATAGATGTCTGTGTGGCTCTTTACATGATTGGTGGTCTTTCTTGTGGTAAACAATCCGTACAGTTATCGGCTCCAGACATGACTTAATACGATTGCTTTAGCTGTGGGGGATGGATTACCAGGTGCTTCGCATACAGGAATTGAAGGTCTGTGACACTGTGAGAGGGGAGAGGGACCTCTGATACTGTAAATAATACCAACTTGGTTATCGCTGTTATTTTTGGAGATGATCTACAGTTGGACAAATCAGTGCTGCATGTATATGTTGTTCTGCCCTGCGCAGATTGTAAAAACTTTGACAAAGAGACAATTCAACCCTTGTTTGCCCAGTTTACGTATCAGATGTACTCTTCCGAATTCCATTGTGCAGTACAAAAAGTGTAAGTGAACTCAATATGAACTTTCACTAGTGTAGAAGTATGCAAGGAAACAATCTGAGTCAATATGTGATATCAAAAACATGTGAATTTCTCCTGAATCATTCAGGCTGGAAGGTGTGAAAGATTAAATTAGTGCTAAAGTCAACATGTTACGAAGATTAAAAGATGTTTATTCAAACTTCACACATCTCATTAACAGTCAGGTCCTCCAGCCGTCATGGATAGTAGAATGCCATCAGCTGTTTCAACTGTCTCTGTGAAACTCGGTGTTGACTTTGATTGAGTCATCTGTCATGTTCTTCCTGAGAGGAAACAAAAAACAAATGCTCAAAGAAATGAATCAGGCAACTGATATCAGTGACCTGCATGTGTACCTACAGGGTGTGTTATGTTTTAATCAATTCAATGTTCTTTTAAAGTCCCTTTTCAGAGAGTTATTTAGTTTTTGCCTTCATAATGTTTCACATATCCAAAGATATAAACAACCAATTGATTTGGTTTGAGAATTACTGGGAGCTAATGGCATTTAATGTGTTCTTTAAGTGCTATTATCTAAAGGAAACTCATTCTTATTACCTTTAAATCGCCTATAAACACTATGTAGTTATCATGATTAAAATCAGGAAAATCTGTTACAAATAGGTGCAGTTTAGGATAAGTGATATCATAGACATGAGGTCTCACTGAGAGAACAATAACTGTAAAATATTTTACCCTGGCTGACTGATAAAAGTAACTATTCTACTTAAAATGACCTTTGCAGAGGTTTTCAACTTTTAGTGCTGGAGTTTTGATGTGCACTGAAATTTTTTTAAAGGATGGAATTTGAAAATTGTAACCCCCTAAACCATATTTTGACAGTGGCATGTGAAGGTAATTTCATTTTTTGTCTCTTTGTGGTAGTTTTACATTTCTTTGTTGTGGTTTAATTGACTGTCCAACAGGAAATGTTAACAATCACTTCATACAGAGGCTCTGGTCCAGGGTCTCCAGGGCCTGTCCCTGGCATAGACCTGTTCAGTTATCCATCCATGGTAGGGGGAACACCTGCCCCCTTTTCTTCCTGAAGACTTATTGTACTGTAGGCTACATGTAATGGCTGGAAGGCTTGAGAGACTAGAAATCTCTTGTAGTTTATCCTGTATTATTTGTTGTACAGCTTGTGGATCTGTGTCAATACAGATGTGGATTGCAACTACATCCCAGAATGCCAACTTTTAGAAAGTCATTTATCAGATCTCTTTACGTTTCGACTGATGTTTGCCTGGAGTAGCTTGTTGTCAGCAGTATAACAGCTGCGTATGGGTCTAATGCTAGCGTGAAACAGCTTGGGTCCCATATGTTGTTGATAATGCATACAACTATCTACAAAACTGTGATGGATGTGGACCCTTCTGCAGGAGCAATGCTACATATAAAGAAAGTAGCTGCCTAAGATGGGACTGGTCACCTTGAATCACTTATTCTCAGTGATTATAAGTGTGATCTGTTGGGTTTTGCACTCTGCATTTTAATGAGTTGTGAGTTGTTAACAAGTTGTTGTTGTGTTTGCATGTCATGTGGCAGTGGGACATCCTCAAATTCTCCTTGAAAGTTGATTTTCTTTTTTATTTCTTCCCTTATCCATCAGATCATATATGAGCCATGTTAGTACATCCTAACATGTTTTACCTTTGCAGCGTCTATTCTCATTGCTTGTCTAAAAAAAAGAATGCATAGTTATTGGGTTATTGGGTATTTGAAACCTTTTACTGGTTATACACAGTATAATTATTTTCTACTCATGAAAGTCAAGTGTATGCCCCTGTAAAAATAAATTTTCTGTTCTCTTGTACAATATTGATTCAACTGGACTAATATGTTATTGTATTGTGTGTGTGTGTGTGTGTGTGTGTGTGTGTGTGTGCTAATTGAGTGGTTATAGAAGGGGCTGATTTCAGGAAACGTGTCGTGGAACACGTCTGAGGGATTGTGGGCCTAATAACAAACCATTTCAACAATGTGCCCATTTGATAACTATTATGACATATTCACACTCACAGATTACCGTTTATTTTCCCGGACTTGGAATTGTCTTCCATTGCATATAGAGAGTTTGAAACCTGCCTGTGTGGGCAGCACAGTGGCTCAGTGTTTAGCACTTTTGCCTCACAGCAAGTTGGCACTGCAGAGTTCGATCCCGGGTCTGGGGAGAGTTGGACTCTCGGTCCGGGCAGGGCCTGTCATGTTCTCCCCGTGTTTGCGTGGGTTTCCTCCGGGTGCTCCGGTTTTCTCCCACCATAAAGACATGCATGCTAGGTAACTAGAACTACAGTTGAAAATTAGCTGTCTGGCTAACACCTGCACATTTACAGAAATGTTGATTAATGTGCATTGTCTTAATCAAATAAATAAATCTTGAAGGTCCCATGGCATGAACATTTCACTTTATGTTTTTTTTAACATTAATATGCGTTCCTCCAGCCTGCCTATGGTCTCCCAGTGGCTATAAATGGTGATAGGTGTAAACCGAGCCCTGGGTATCCTGCTCTGCCTTTGAGAAAATGAAAGCTCAGATGGGCCAATCTGAAATCTTGCCCCTTATGAGGTCATAAGGAGCAAGGTTACCTCCCCATTCTCTGCTTTGGCCGCCCAGAAAATTTGGCCCGCCCATGAGAAAGAGAGAGACATCATGGCTTCAAACAAGCAAAGGGGCAGTTGGTCAAGGCCACGCACCCCCCCTCCCCTTCAATAGCTACAGACACGGAAATGCCACATCCAAAGGGGCTGCTCTAGGGGCTGTAATTCTGCACCAAGGCTGAATTTTGGGAAAGAGACTTTCGATTTGGTATTAGGGGACCACTAAGGTCAAAAAGCACCATGTCATGGGACCTTTAAATACAGCCAGAAGTGTCTTCCTAACTAGCATGTATGTCTGCCTGTTCTCTGCATAGCCTGTCACAATATTTTTGTCTCTCTCCAGTTATATTTTAGTCTTGATGGTTAATGTGCCATTTCAATGCTGGCATCACTGTGTTGTCAGCTAAGACTTCTTTCTTTCCTGCTCATTTGTGTGACTTACCAATTGGTTTACATTCTACACTGTATTGACTGACTGACTTTGGGTTGTTTTTATCACTTTTATCATACAGGTTCTTTCAAACGGGCTGTTTGGCTAATACTAGAACAGTGACACTGTCTTTGCAACTAAAATAAAAATCCATAATCTCACATTCTCTAGTGGTCCCATGAGGTTGTAATTAAGAGACCAGAAAACTAAATGACTAAATGACTAAATGAAAAATTGAAAAACATACACACGGGTCACAAGTTAAAGGAAAAACCATCATAAAAAGTCTTAGGAAGTTGTTGCGCTGTCACAAGGCCACCAAAACCGCTTCAATCAGTCCCTCCAGAAAAATGCCATTAAGCGATCACATAATTCAATGCATAATCAGTCAAAGTCTGCATATTTATGCGGGGGCCACATTTTTTCAAATACACTGCACTTTTTCCCACATAAATTGCCGATTTCCACGCAAAATAATGCAGGTTTACATGATTTAATAATCCCTGCGTTTTCATTGCAAAAAAAGTCACATATATCTTAGCAGAAATTTGAAAAATGTTGCGTTTACTTCACACAAGAGCAGCCATTTTCCCCTGTTGCCATGGGAACGTTATGAAGTGACGTAACTATGCGACAAGGCAAACACAGTCTCTTTTTTCATCAAACCACAGTTCTTGCAAGTTCCCCGCAAATTTTGCAAGTTCTCGCAATTTCATTGCATACAATTGCATAAATATCCTGCATATTCCATTGCATTTTTCAATAAAACCACATAATCAAGGATTTATGCCCGCAACAATAACAAACAAACTCTGCATTTTTCTGGATGGACTGTTCAATGCACCTCAGCATTAATTTGTCAAGTCTTGGGAGTCAACTGGACAAATGCAGCAAAGCCTGTACCTAAAGTACCATTGAGGACACAAGTCACATCCCATACGCCTAATATGAAAGTATCTGCATTTGTGATGTTTCTCCACTCATCTATTCAATTTGTTGCTTTAAGTTTTAACTCACCAGTATTCGCCATTCCTAAATCCTTACAGTGGGGCGAAATTTGTCAATATGGCCAGAGGAAAGGCAATGTCGTTACGATATTAAAGGGTATCCATTCTGCAGTGCGGCCATCTCAAACTCAACTCATCAGGATCAGCTCAGCTAAACAGAGCCACATCCTCCTATTCATTTTGCAGTGCATCAAGATTCTTTAAGTGTGGTTCAGCTAAATATACAGTCCCATGAGTGTGAAATGGGCATCTTGTATTTACTGTTACATCTTGTTTAGGGATTACATGAAAGTTAGTTGATTGTAAATATGTGTTTTTTATGAAAAATATCAATAAAGTCAAAGAAAAACCTTCCAAAATGTTTGTTTTGGACAGTATTTGTGTCATTGCTGTGACTGTGTCCATGGCTGTCTGGCTGATTTATTAACTACGGCGTGGGTAGTGTGTGTTCTTGCAAAAGTGGACGTGATGCATTATGGATGTGGAAGCAGATAACTCACAATGCAGTCACTCAACACTGTGCAAACCTGAGATGTTCTAACTCATCCATTTGACACAGCACACGCATGTAATATGATTCTGAGGGATTCAACGTGAGGATTACAACCGCGGTCGTACTGTTGGTTCTGGAACCTGTGAGTCACTCTGTCCTCCAACGCTGTCCGTAACTCAGTTTTCTGTCAGAAAAGGAGGGCTGAGATTAGTTTAATTTTTCCCTGAAATTTCCTTTCATCTATACAACTTGTTACATTATCATAACTGTAAAAGTCCTGAGAAGGAAAGTTAGAATGCACATTCCTGGTTAAGAATGTGTGATGTTTTGCCAGTAGGAATAGCTAAGGCAGATTTTGCACTGACAGTGGTGTCACTCCAGCGGGGATTATTCTTTGATTATTCTTTGATTATTCTTTACTCATTGAAAGAGTCAGATTTGAAGAGAATATACTGACTGGGTTAAGCTGATGAACAGATTGAATTGATGATAGCTGGGTTGAGTGATAGCAAAGGGAAATTTTATCAGGTCTGGGGTCATTTTTGATATAAAAGATGGAAATAGGTGCCTATAACATGTAAGAGGAGCAAGAATATTCATTATTTTATATATACTGTATATATAAAAATTAAATAATAATTCTGTATGAATTCTGTATTACATTAATTTAAATAAATCCTTTAATTTAATTATAATAATGTGTTTCTCATCCAAACCATGTAAAATGAATATTTATGAAGTCTCAACTCAACACTGATTAGGTAAAGAAAAAAAAAAGTTATGCGCTGGTAAATTTGCTAAATTAAATAATAAAAGACAAACAAAAATCCATAAATCTCCATCCAGATTTGCTAAATTGTCCATCTACTACTGATGTGCTACTGTTTATCCCAACATTGATTACATTCTTGTATATTATATCATATCCAAGCATTTTCTTAAAGTCATGCTCAGTGTAACTTTAAAACACATTAGCTGAGGAATAATGCCTTTACTTACAAATTTTGTAAGACACACACGGTGGATTTTCACCATACCTTAATTTGCATGTTGCTGAGCAGCGTTCCACTGTTCAACAGCTGGTTATACTGCCAGCCCCAGCCCAACCTCCCCCACATAGCCCTGCTTGGGCATAGGAGGGGGGGTATGGGGTGTAGCTTGGCAAAAGTAACTGAGGTCACCTGTGGCCTCAGGTGATGAGGCACCCACACCGATGTACCGGGGGAAATAATTTGATCTCGGCCTGTAGTCTCCAATTCCATCTGGGCCTTGTTAGAATCAATAGGTGTGTGTGAAAAGAAGGTACCCATTACTCCAAGATTCTACAGATAGATAGATACAGATACAGATAGTAGTATAGAGAAGTTAAGAAAAAAGAAAGAAAAAAAGAAACTTGTACATTTGTTAAAGAGTGCATCATTCAGCATTCAGTTTAGAGTTGTTTAGAGGAATTATAGCAAAGACTCTTTTAAAACATGCATTCTCTCTGATGTTTCTTTTCTTTTTTAATATTTCAATAGCAGTTACATAAAGGAAATATAGATTATTAATCCTTAGACAGTAAATACATTAGACAATGTTTGTACATTACGCTCTAAGTTGTGAAATGCATACATTTTTGCAGTGTAACATTATGTACACATCTAGATGAACACTGACCTGCCCTCATGTGTACAAAACAACATACTTTACCATTCCAGAGACTCACAGAGGCACACACAGGTATACATGTAGCATGTTAACTATCTTTTGGCCCTGGTTACAGTGCCATCGTGTGTCCAATTACAGTTATATTTGTGTGGACACAGACCATACGCTTAGACATCATACAGTATTTAAACATGTTTTGGGTCTATAGTATAATCTCAGGAAAGTAGGTTATAGAAGTCTTCTTTCTACAGACCTTCCCACCAATTGGCTATCGTGGTAATAGGCTAATTATAATATAACAGCATATTGTAAGTAGATACAACTTCTTAGAACAAACTAGCTCCTACAATTGAACTCAGTTGAATGGTGAAGGAGGTACATGCGCTCCATGCTTCTCCTACCTGTAAAAAGCATCCTCTGTCCATGCTGTGGTGGCCCTCCTGCAGCTGCTTTACAGTTTAGCATATTTTTTTTTGACAGGTTAGTTAGATTAGTTGTAGACTAGACACATATACAATGCTCCCTCTTGGGTGATAACGTCAGCCCAGCGTCTGCTCTGTCCATGGGGTCATGGTCGGTTGTCATGCAACCAGTGTTGTCATGGCTTCAGCGGTTGTGTCTTAGTTACATTCTTAAAACAGGGGGTGCTTCTGCTAGTGAATCATGTCCACTGCATATCACTTTTAATCTAAATGTATTACAGATTACTTAATAAAATAGATTAACATGAAGGCAGAAATACAAAAAAAAATAATGGTTCTCAATCCTATTTTATTAGCCGCAATTATAAACAACTTAAACAGGACATTTATAGTGTTATAGTATAAATGTATTGTGAAGTGTGTCAATGTCAATGTCATATTTATTTGTATAGCACATTTCCAAGGCCGAGGCCTACCAAAGTACTTCACAGTAAGAAACAGATACAATAGAAGACACAATAAATAGCAAATACTAAGAAAATAGAATACAACATTCATCAATGCGGCTCCCCTGAGCCAAACGCTATTTCAAATAAATAAGTCTTCAGCAATGATTTAAAAGTGGACAAGTTTCTAGCAGTCCGCACAGCTACAGGCAATGAGTTCCACAGTGTGCATCCATATGGAACTACATTGAAAAAGCAACTTCGTCAATATAAAGTTTGCTTGTGAATTCAATGCCACTATACAGCGGACTGTCAAACTCTAGTGTTCCCATTGGACACTCTGTCTGTGGCACTTAATGATAATTTGACATTAACTTAGTTCTCTATAATATTCTTCATAATCTTCTTATAATGCTCAGGAAATGTTGTATGTTTCTTCAATCTTATCCTGATAAAATGTATAAGGATAACTAAGTTTTTATGATCAAAGCCTGCAGGTTTGTATCCATCTAAATGTGTATTACCTTATTTATTCACTAGGTGGTCCCAAAACATCAGTTTGTCACATTATACCCCCCCCCCCTCCTATTCCCACTTTTTTCTTTTTTGTAAAATGGACTCGCCCATGAGCCGCCCCTTGTGACAAATCTCAGTCAAGTGAAACACAGATAACAACTGTTACACCGGAAATTAAATGATTTTACTTTCAAAATAAAAGAAGAAAAGAAAATTGTCATATGAAGAACACACACACAGACACACACACACACACACATATATATATATATATATATATATATATATATATATGTGTGTGTTGATATGCCGTATATATATATATATATATATATATATATATATATACTAATATAATATGGCACTCAATCAAAAATATTCA
This sequence comes from Etheostoma perlongum, assembly GCA_026937815.1. Lineage (NCBI taxonomy): Eukaryota > Metazoa > Chordata > Actinopteri > Perciformes > Percidae > Etheostoma > Etheostoma perlongum. Next base: position 25,889,509 of record CM049380.1, read on the forward strand.
CCGAATTATTTATAGGAATAAAGGAAGACAGATATCAAATTATTATGTTACGTTGTGTTGCATGGTAGACTAGTTGCCTAGCCTACAGTTCATTGAATGTCAGGTAGTCTTTCTTTAGGCTATAATTAGAATTCGTCCTTGGGTTTTATTAGACTTTTTCGATGTAATTCACAACTAAATGCATTCGTTAGTCTTTAGAATTTTCAAAATAGCCAATGTGTAGGCTAGTCTATTTGTGTAGACTATTTAAAAGACAAGCATATGCTATATTACGTTTTGTATGCTATATGATAGTAGCCTACTTTATTGATACGTGCAGAGAAAATTACATGTAGGGGCATAAACAAAATGTAGAATATTCATTTAAAGCAGACCTTTTCATAAATATACCATTTCCTTTATTGTCTGTCCGTTAAACAAGTTGGAGGTGTATTTTGAAAACCTTTCAAGGAAGTGTAGCCGTTGACTATGGCTGACTTTACTCTGCTGTGTCAGTCACCATGGTGGCATACAACAGAGCAGAGCGGCGGCGGACCTATCTCCACTTTTAGACCCCTTAAAAATGTTAATATAATGAATTTTCTCAGTGAGTGTACTCGGGTCTACCTCTCATAATGGACGCCAGGTTGTTGTTGACGGGATAAGTGTACTTTTTTTGTTTGCTGGATCCCACATGTATTTTCTTTTCGTCGCTAGCAGAATGCTGAAGGGACAAGGAATGGCTTTGATGAACGTTTGCTTGAATAAAGGGACATTTTTTTACATAAGGATATAACTCTAAAGAGACTGTTTGAGCCGCGCTTTTAAAAACAAGTTTCCTCTCGGTGGGACTGGTGTTGGCAGCCGGTTTGAGCTCGGGCAACAGAAAGACAGACACCCCGAGGAGACTGCTCGGCTGTCTGGCTCCAGTCGTGGCCTGGCTCTGGGCACTCCCAGCTTATCCGCTAGCATCGGACCACAGGCGACACGAATAAAGCAAGGCAGCAACTTCTTTTGTGTATATCCGTGGCGCTGGATATTTATGAACAATTATTTAGGATAAGGAATTCAATACCCTCCGGGCGACGTCTTCCAAAACAATGGCGTCTTATGTGGATAACAGCTTTCGGCAAGCTGTGATGATGAATCCGGCTGAAAGGACGCAACAGGTCAGAAGGAATTCATTATTAGAACTACTAAATGAATTTGTTATTAAAATGCTGATATCCGGTGTGTTTACCAAACAATTGCTACACTATAACATCGCAACATTCACTACCTTGTAACGTCCTACAACAAAGTAGCAGTCTTTCTGTTGGCAACTGTTGCCATTCAGCTTGTTCCAGTGTTAGATATAGGCTAGCTACATCCCGCTAAGCCCTCTATCAGCAGAGATAATCAAGGCTACTTAACATAACAGGAGCTGGAGCCTTGGTGGGAATCCAAGCTAAACTAGCAAAAGTTTGGGCATCCTGCTTTAACATGCCTGTGTATTTCGCAGTCTAGTCTAAGGAAAAAATTGCATTTTGCAAAACAAACATAAAACATAAAAATGGTAGAAGTAGAGTCGCCTATATGAGAGACAGACTGTGGCTAATCCCAACCTAGCCAATAGTTTATTAGCCTTCCAAAACAGATGATACCTCATCATCTTTTTTCAGTTTTTATAATTGTTGGTATACCGAGACACTATTTAAACATAAGTTCTTCTTAGTTATGCTTATCATTGTTGAATATGTTTTGTCGAGTAGGTCTTTCCAGGACAGTGCCATTGGTCTAAAATAGCCTACTACTAATTTTACACTCTCTTTCGTTAGAAATCACTACACAGAGGCCTGAAATGAACACACACACATATACACACATGTATACACACACATGCTCAGGATCTATTCATGCACAAATGGAGAGATGTCAGAGTGAGTGGGCTGCCAGTGCTGGACCAGCGCCCTGAGCTTTTGGGGGGGTGGACAGTGCTTTGTTCAAGAGCACCTGGCAGTGTCCAGGAGGTGAACTGGCATCTCTCCTGCTACGAATCCACACTCTATACTTTGGTTCATACTGGGACTTGAACCAGCAACCCAGCTCCCTACGCACTGAGCTACTGCCACTGAATAGTGCTTTATTACTTGTTTAAATCTAAGTGCTGTCAATGCACACTATCACCTCAGTATCATCTTATCCATAGCAGTAGGTTCCTCAAGGAAGTGTGTAGTTTTGGCTTCGGAACATTCAAATCCTGTGGGCTGTGGTTATAACTTGAGCCACATACAGAAACACACCAGAGTTTGCATGATACCGTCAATAAATCCTGGTATGGCTGTGAAGATGGCATCATTTCATTTGAGCCCTGCTTCCACTGCAGACGGATGCAGCTTCAGCAAAGGCTTTGCACACAATGGACAATCAATAGGCCACCACTTAAACCAGTGGGCCACAGTTAGCGGCACAGCCATCTTCCCCCGTCTATCTAGCATTGAGGAAACAATGATGGTGTCATTGACAGCTTGTTAGCTGTACAAGACTATGGTCTTTGCAGCTTTATGCAGGCTATAATTTGTACGAGTGACATGTCATTATGGTTATGAAAACAATGACTAGGATACAGCATTTGGTTGGCATCAGGAGCAGCAATGCTAATCTAAAATAGGACTAAGCATTAGTTGTTTAGGGCTGAAACTAATGGTCATTTTCATTTTTGATTAATCTAACAATTAGTTGCTTAATCGTTTTCTACAAGATTAAAAAAAAATCTCAAATGCATGTCAAAATCTCTAAACCCATAGTGGCATCTTCAAACGGTCTAAACATCACACTGATTTGTGTTCAACTTCCAATAAAACTGCTGATTGGTAAGACAGTTGCTGCCAGCTTTGATGATATGATCCACAATTTTTTTTCTTTTTTAATGTTCTTCATTGTTATGGAAGCAAAATGTGGTTTAAAGCTGTCCGCCTGTGATAAAACCTGCCACTTCATGCTAACCCATCTGAAAGAATTTACATCAGAAATGTTTTTTCATGTCATATCAACGTCTAAATGTCTGAATACTGTTTGGGAGACTTTACTAACCTGACAAGAATATGTGAGGGAAAACTAAGTACTTGGAATTTGTGAGCTGGAAAATAGTCTGATTAAAAGATACTGAGGCTTGGATAAAATATGTCCTCCTTGGAGATTTAGTAAAAAGAAATGACTGGTATGTGCGTGATTGTTTAACACTCTCTATGGAGCCATACAGAATGAACCCATGCTGTGTCATCATGCTAACATTTCATCCAGCAAGTCTTTGAAATGATGAAAAATAAATGGAGAGGCAAACAAGGACAATGACGAAATGACGTTTGAAAAATGAATTGAGAGTGAATGAATCAGAGGCAAAAGTGTGATATCCTAACAGGATTTGAAAGTCTTTGGAAACACTGCACTGCATATGATTTTGCAGGTTTTTTCTGTGATTGTTCTGCAGAAAAGCAAAAAGACATGTCCATAATAAGTACAAAGTTGACATAAGTCTTCATGGTATTGGGTATCATGTGCCTGTGTGGTTCTTTTCCTCTGTGCTTTTCACTAGCAGCACCTTCCCCAGTGTTCTTTTCAAGCAGCTAGCGGCTGTGGTGGCTGACACAGTTTACCCTAATGGTGTTGGCAGGGCCTCTCTGTCAGGATTAGCTAACGGTTAGAGGATCTGTCTTTATCGCTCAAGACTGACCACAGTGTGGATTTGACCCTCTGTCTCACCCTATTGTCACATGGCAGTTTAAATAACTGACCACTTGACAGCTAGATGGCTTAGTCCGTTTCCTTTGCATGGTTTTGGACTGTCACTGGAGGTGTACTGAATCTTGACAGCGTACAAAGGACATAAGGTAGTATGATAGTCAAGGAAGCAGAAGGGGGAGGACATATTTTTATTCTGTAAAACACTGCTTGAAGTTGTAATATGATTAAGACACCTTGACAACATGTCCATGTCCAAATGCAATAATATATTGGCATTATACAGTAAAACACAGTTATATGATGCCTTTCCAACTATTAGACCACACAATGCAACTATTTTCAGCCTATCCAGCCACACATTTTAGCTGTTTACAACAATAATGATGGATTTCACCATTTAGACTCAATGAACTCCAGGTCCATGGGTGGTGTATCTTAAAAGAGCGTCTCCTCCACTGCCCCCCCCCCGTCCATAGGGATGTCTTTTTGTTCTCTGTAGATGACTGCAGAGGAGACATGATCAGATTTGCAGGGACAGTGAGCCTCAGCAGCAGGAATAGTATGAGCCCAGATTTAGGCGTTGCACAGTTATGTTTGAGCAGATGCTTAGCTAAAACCTAAAATGACATAAATAAAAGATGGCTCTTGATTTTGCAGGACACTACAGCCTATCAAACACATGCCCTGTAATGTAATTATCTAGTAGAAACACCAAACGTTCTGAATACAACTCCTCAATTTTTAGCGGACATTTCCTTTTACTTATCACATCATTACAAATGAAATGCTTGAATTTGGACTGTTTTGACTACAAAATAAGCTGTTTTAAGGCATCTCTTTCGGCTCTGATAACCTGTGATGGCCATTGGTCATTATTTTGTGACCATTGTATTAATCAGTATTTAAAATGAATGCTTGAGTGCATGTTCATTATCAAACCCGGAGCACAGGCTTTGTGTGTGAAAGTGGTGTGTATGACATGTTTGTTTGTCAGGTCACTAGGTCGGCGTTGGGCTTTCTTTGTGCACTGTTCTTTGTTTTTAACTTGGAATGATGGGCAATGTGTGTGTATTAGTATAGTTTGTTGATGTTCTTCCTTATTTTATTCATGGCTGCAAATCTTAATTCATTGCTGTGGAACATAAAAGCATTCAGCTGCACTGATTTGAACTGTATATTTTAATGCACTCACTTTATCCATTTCTTTATCCACTTTTCGAAATCTCCTCATTCCACTGTGGGTCATGAAGTACCAAGATTATGAAACCCACGACTGCGCCACCTAATCAGGGATACATAAGAGAAATCCCTTTCTGTATGCTTAAATCTGCACACACTTGGCTGGCCGTGGTGCAAAGATGAATGATTCTGCTTTGGCTGGTCTGTTTATCTGCGGCAAGTAGCTGCACTCAAGACGGACACCGCTCCTCTTGTTTAGCCAGGTGGCAAAGCTAAAGGCCACAAACAACAGCCCTCCGCTGTGGTGACCCTGCTTCACAGTCACATAGCTGGAGGGACAAGCTCCCTACTTTACATTGTTTCCACACATTCTGCACCCGCACAGGAGATCAGTGCAGGCCTGCAGTGACTGTACTAGAAGAGACAAGGGAGGAAACAAATGCATTTGGGGCAGTTAGTTGACATTCTTGACCCCAGTGACTTGTAATGAGCAAGATGAATCTGAATATCTCTGCCATTAGCCGGTCATTACTCAAACTCAGGTCAATAGTCCAGCTAACAAGAAACATTAAAAATAACAAATGACCCTTTGTCTACAGAACATAAAAAGTACAAAAATAAAAGGGTCAAGAATAACCATCCTCATAAAGACCTGTTTAATTAAAAAAAAAAAAAGAACTATAGAATTATTACCTTTGAATGATACAGAGCTTTAAAAGCTTGAGTTATGCATGCATGTGAAATTGTATATGGAATAGTGTAATACTGCATTACATTTTAAATATCAGAAAGAATACCCGCTTATTGACAATATTTTCCGAATCACATTTGTTTGAAATGTTGACTGTTAAAAGAGATACTAATATCCTGTGAATATTGTCATTTTTACCCTAAACTGTACACCCTACCAAATGAAGGTATACATAACTATATATAGCACAAAGCTACCCTGTCTCTTGGCATCTTGACCTGTATAAGCAGCAGGAAGAGGAAAAGCATCAGGATGCTTTTTAAACTTAAGCCGGCCCGACAACAGAAAGCCCCCCCCCCCCCCCCCCTCCAGTGCTGTTTTTATATTCAAAATCTGGGTGTGGTTTTGTGACTGCCTTCCTATTTTTGTCATGGCGTCAGAAGCATGTGAACGTCTATTTAAAAACACTCCAGATCGCTGGCTCAAGAAGTAAGGCAGACATCTTTAGCAAGTTTTTTTTCTTCTACTGGAGTCCTAGTGGTGTAATTTCCCCGGGGCAAATCAGGGTTTCTAACACTCCCATCCATTCTGTAAATGGAGGTGCTGCTTGCCTTGGCATTTTGCTAGCGCTCTGCATTGCTAACCCTGTAGAAGTAAAATGATGTCACATGTTATTCTTGTGTGGAAAGTGGAGGCTGAGTGCAGGCTGATGTGGTTCCACACGACGCAGTCAGTGATGTATTCCTCCCAGTTTAAATACAGCGATGATTTCAGGAAAGGACGGAAGAAAGAAATGCACCAACATATGATGCCCACGCAGAATACCAGCACAGCTTTTAATTGGCTCATTTATGTCATGCTTTTAATTTCACATCAGCTTTTTTTCATATTATGATGGCAATAAAGCACAGCATTCTAGTCAGTGGACCAATAAAAGGTATTAAATATTTTATTACAAGTATTGATTCTTCAGTGTTATGACCGTACAGGGATCAACTGATGAAAAGGTTAAATGTAATCATATACTGTGTGTGTGTGTATGTGTGTGTGTATGGTTTACAGTTTAATTGTACAGATACATGTCTGGTATGGTGGTGGACTACAAGCCAGAAAACATTTGCATTCCAGAAATATACCAGGATGTTTGTGTAGCCCTGTGCGTTTGTTAAGTCACTAAAATCTAATAATGAATAGACCAATCCCGTGGAGTTTGTGTTTAAATGCACCACTGAGATTCAAGTAAGTTAACCACACTGTGGCTTTCACCCCATGAAGCATAATTTAACACTAGTGGAGCACAAAACTGAGCTACAGCTCTTAAATGTCAGCTAACGTTTGTGTTTTTCTACTGGTTTCATCTACTTTTTTACTGATGACTTGGTGGATATTATAATTAACGTCTTGGAGTCTAGATGTAGTTTAAAATGTCAAGTAATATTTCAGCGTCAGATTCTCCTTATGGTATCAATCTAGGATGATTGTGTCAAGTAAATGACTTTGTGTTCCCTTGCGTTTTGCCGCCTTCTGCTTCAGATGTGATTCCCGGGATACAAGTTTGAGTTTAGAGTTGTTTCAGTGTGGGGGGGGGAACTCTTGTCAGTGTAATCATGTTCCTTCCTTAGAGATTAGGGTCTATATTGGCATGGCACTGGAGATCTGCTGAGATGCAGTCTGTGGCTGCGTTGCATGTCATTCCAGAGTTCTGTCTGCTCTACTGAATATTTCTCCCTGTGTGATCAGTAAGTGTTGTTTCACATAATTAGGGCTGCAGCTTTGATTATGTTCCTGAATGATGAATCTTCCAGGTATTTGATTTGGTTTCTGATTGTTTTGTCCAAGCAGCATTCAAAACCCAAAGCTTATTGAGTTTAATATCATACTTAAGTGACCAACCAACTATTTACATTAAAGAGAAATGTTGGCATTTTGTCTTTGTAAAGAGGACCCAATCCTCAAGCAACTGGCACTAAACCTGCCATTTAACTTCAACTTCAACTTTATTTGTGTCCCCGAAGGGCAATTAGGTGTGCAGCAAGTATAAACACATTCAAGTAGAGATGGGCAATATATTGATATTTTATCAATATTGTGATATGAGAGTAGATATCGTTTTAGATTTTGGATATCATAATATTGTAATATGACAAAAGTATGACATCTTTTCCTGGTTTTAAAGGCTGCATTACAGTAAAGTTATGTCATCTGAACTTATCAGACCATAACTGTTCTATTATTTTCTTTTACCCCCTTAGTCATTGAAACCACATTACTGTTGATTATTTATAAAAAAAATGTCATTGAGTAAATATTTTTTGAAATGACCAAAAGTCAACGCTACAATATTGTTGCGATATCGAGGTATTTGGTCAAAAATATTATGACATTTGATTTTTCTCCATATTGCCCAGCCCTGCATACAAGACACATACAGTGGGTACGGAAAGTATTCAGACCCCTTTAAATTTTTCACTCTTTGTTTCATTGCAGCCTTTTTCCAAAAATCAAAAAAGTTCATTTTATTTCTCAGTAATGTACACTCAGCAACCCATCTTGACAGAAAAAAACAGAAATTTAGAAATTTTTGCATATTTATTAAAAAACAAAAACTGAAATATCACATGGTCATATGTATTCAGACCCTTTGCCGTGACCCTCATATGTAACTCAGGTGCTGTCTATTTCTTCTGATCATCCTTGAGATGGTTCTACACCTTCATTGGAGTCCAGCTGTGTTTGATTATACTGATTGGACTTGATTAGGAAAGCCACACACCTGTCTATATAAGACCTTACAGCTCACAGTGCATGTCAGAGCAAATGACAATCATGAGGTCAAAGGAACTGCCTGAAGAGCTCAGAGACAGAATTGTGGCAAGGCACAGATCTGGTCAAGGTTACAAAATTTCTGCTGCACTTAAGGTTCCTAAGAGCACAGTGGCCTCCATAATCCTCAAATGGAAGACGTTTGGGACGACCAGAACCCTTCCTAGAGCTGGCCGTCCGCCAAACTGAGCTATCGGGGAGAAGAGCCTTGGTGAGAGAGGCAAAGAAGAACCCAATGGTCACTGTGGCTAAGCTCCAGAGATGCAGTCGGGAGATGGGAGAAAGTTGTAGTAAGTCAACCATCACTGCAGCAATCCACCAGTCGGGGCTTTATGGCAGAGTGGCCCGAAGGAAGCCTCTCCTCAGTGCAAGACACATGAAAGCCCGCATGGAGTTTGCTAAAAAACACCTGAAGGACTCCAAGATGGTGATAAATAAAATCCTCTGGTCTGATGAGACCAAGATAGAACTTTTTGGCCTTAATTCTAAGCGGTATGTGTGGAAAAACCAGGCACTGCTCATCACCTGTCCAATACAGTCTCAACAGTGAAGCATGGTGGTGGCAGCATCATGCTGTGGGGGTGTTTTTCAGCTGCAGGGACAGGACGACTGGTTGCAATCGAGGGAAAGATGAATGCGGCCAAGTACAGGGATATCCTGGACGAAAACCTTTTCCAGAGTGCTCTGGACCTCAGACTGGGCCGAAGGTTTACCTTCCAACAAGACAATGACCCTAAGCACACCGCTAAAATAACGAAGGAGTGGCTTCACAACAACTCTGTGGTTGTTCTTGAATGGCCCAGCCAGAGCCCTGACTTAAACCCAATTGAGCATCTCTGGAGAGACCTGAAAATGACTGTCCACCAACGTTTACCATCCAACCTGACAGAACTGGAGAGGATCTGCAAGGAGGAATGGCAGAGGATACCCAAATCCAGATGTGAGAAACTTGTTGCATCTTTCCCAAAATGACTCATGGCTGTATTAGATCAAAAGGGTGCTTCTACTAAATACTGAACAAAGGGTCTGAATACTTATGACCATGTGATATTTCAGTTTTTGTTTTTAATAAATATGCAAAAATTTCTAAATTTCTGTTTTTTTTCTGTCAAGATGGGTTGCTGAGTGTACATTACTGAGAAATAAAATGAACTTTTTTGATTTTTGGAAAAAGGCTGCAATGAAACAAAGAGTGAAAAATTTAAAGGGGTCTGAATACTTTCCGTACCCACTGTAAATACAGTGTACACACACTCCAACTGGTACACAACCGTAGCAGTACGAGGACAAATAACACCAGTACCAGGTGCATGGATAGCAGCGTCTAAGTAACCTACATAGGGTAGGAAAATTGCATATCAGCCTACAGAGTTGACACAATATAATCAACAAAGACCATTGTCAACAACAACATCCATTACATTACATCACCATTTAGTAGTAGTTGTCAAATTTGGTTTGATTAAACTGTGCCTGTGGTAGAAGTATCTCAAGATAATGTCATGTGCAACGTTCTGAGGAGTATTAAAAAAAAAATGACACTGCCAAAAAGTAAAAGATTTTCCTACAGTGTTTAAGGTGGATACCTCCTCAGGAGGTGCATGTGCAAGTTTTGCGAAGTTTGCAAACGTAACCTTGAATACCTTAAGCACAATCATATCAGAAACGTTTTTGCGAGACCTCATGCTGCCTTCTGAGTTGCTTATTCTGCAGTCTTCTCTCTGTTGTTGCCGTTTTCATATTCAGATCTTCAATGCTGTCATATTGAGGGCTCACTCCAGGTTATGTTATGCATGCTCTGGTTACTTTGATTTATTGGGTTGAGCCTTTCTATTAATTCACAACTTTGCAAAACTTGGAAAAAGATAAGTCATGCCTTTTTTGACACAGCAAACACTACAACTTCCACTTATACTTTTGGTGAAGTATTAAAATGAAAACATCACAAGCCTCTTTCACACAGCCTGTTCAAGACGGGCCTGTTGTGCCTTTGAGCCGCCTTGCCGTCTGTGTGAAAGTTACAAAGACAGAATGGGGAGGACAGAGTTGTTGCACCTTTTGAGCCGGCAGTAGAGGTAGTCAAGGAGTCGTCACAGCGCTAAACCAGCGTCTGTGTGAAAGGAACAGGTGGCAGGGCAGAACTGCCCACAGCAGTGATGCGCCGGTCTACCCACAGGCAGGTCAAAAAGTGATAAAGCAACGTTTTGAGTAGCCAATGTTACTAATGCCTTACAGAAACTTGCGTGCAGTAGTCCACCTTCTCTTCCACTTTGTTGCAACCAAATCGCGCACACATTGTAATGTTAATGGCATGTTTCAGTTCCTTATGTTGGCATTCCTTGAGGTATTTTTGAAGCAAAGAAAAACAGCTCTGAGTCGAGGCTGCAGGGATTCCATTGGCCTTCACAGCAGAAGAAGCACCTCGTGCCACTGAGCAACCGCAATCTTTGCATAACTTAGCCCGAGCTGCTTGGAGAGCTTAGACAACAAACCATTCCTGACGTGCAGTATTTACTTAACAGCTATAGAGTTACGCTACTTTCTGTGGCTGTCATTAAGAGCTTCATTCCTAAATGAGATTCTGGAAATTCCAACATTTGGAAAAAGGGACACCTACATTATAGAAAAGATCGATAGCATAAGTAATAACACATTTTGGTACTTTTTTTCAAAGATCAATAGATTTAGGAAAATCCTTTTTTTTAAATATAAATCTGTGGTGGTTGTAATTGTCATTGATGTAAACAACTTCTTAGAGTGAATTTGCTTTTTAGCCTCGGCCCCACGCAGTACGGGCTCACTCTGGTGAGTAATCTGCTGTATAATCCTCCCTCTTGGTGAACTGCTCAGACATGACGTGGATCAGATGGAGAGCTGATTAATTTGTGTGATTAGAGATCTCTAAATCCCAGTATACAGGTTCACCAAGCAGCTAATACTTGTTTACAGCATTTGTAACAATGGCACTTAAAGATTTGGTTGCTGTTGCAAGAACAGGGTCACGATCAGGGCAGGGTTTTTGTAAAGGCTTCTTATTAACAACATTTTTAATGCTATTGTATTTTGACATTTTAATTTGGAGATTATTGTACGAGTGTAAACGTTTTTTTTTTCCAATCCTAATTGGAAGGAAAGAGGGAGAAATGAATGCTGTAATGCTTAGGTTTTGTGTAGGTTGTGTTGTCAGTAAAGCATTTTTTGTTTACTTAAATTAATTCTGCAGACCTGTTCACTATCAGACATGTTTCATCAGCAGAAATATGTCATTGGCACCTTATGTCTCCATCCTACCACTCGGCTATGGAACCACAGCCAGGCTCATTAGCATTTCGGCTCTTTGTATCTGTCCACTTGCAGCAACTAGAGCCAGCTTCATTAACACCATGCCTCCGGTGGATTGCTACCTGCTTAAGTTCAAGCTTTAAAATATTCATCAGCGAGGTACTGGTAGACTTCCTCTCGGCACTTCTCTCAAATAGTTTTCTGCGCATATCAGTATTTTCTATAGCATGCTACAAATGCTCCCCTTTTTAGGATATTAATATACTTAAGTATTCAAGAAAGCAGTGTTGTCACACCTTTTGATGTTCACTCACACAGGACTAGCGGCATACTTCCTGCTGTGTGTGTTTCCTATAGTGCTGCATAAGATTTCTCTCTTACTTGCAGATTAAATATAATTATGTTGATAATTTCATGACAAAACAAACGGCAGACTTTAGTTCAGTTAATTTTTTTATTTTAATTTGTCATGGAGTGTGAGATCAGATCACACACAACTACAAATGTCAAAGGATGACACAATAAAGTCCAAGAAGTATTCCTTTTGTCATCCTTGATGGAAAAGATGCAGGAGTCCAAATGACTAGGTGACATCACGCTAACGAACAAATAACACAATAAATAGCATTACAAATAAACACGCATAGAATATTCAGCTGTTACTAGGGTTGGGTACCATGACCCTGTGCTACTACGGCACCGGTGCCGATAAGGACCGTCCGATAAGGATCTACAGGGCTAAACAGCAATGCGGATTTTGGTGCCACCATAACGCCTGCAACCGAAACATCGCCGCATGTCACGCTAGTTAACACTACACTGGGCAGCAGGTAATGTTAACCTACCGTTGGCAAGTAGCTGGATTAAACACGGTTAAAATGCTCACAGCTAAACTGTCTAAAAGTTTGTCTGTATTTGTGTAACAGTCTGTAACTGCCGTTGTCTGAAAAACAACACAAATGTTGCGTTCACTTAAAACTCGCCTTACCAGCCTCGTGCTGCATTCAAAGTTATGAAATACCATACAAGTTACAAGTTGCATACAAGCTCTAAATTCCAATAATCCATAATTTGGTTTTGTTTGAAGAAAAATGACATTGCTTTATGCAAGCATTGGGTAATTGCCACCCTTTAGGACAATCAGATTGAAGCAATAAAGTTAATCTCCTTCCACCAGTCAAGTGTGTGTGTTCGTATGCAAAGGAAATCCACCCCCTTCCATTGTAAACAGACAACACTGTTTGCTGGATGTACCTTTGTTCCTAATGTAGCCTGTCCTGCGTCATGCAAACTGTGGTTTATTTACCGCTGTGGTGGTGGTAGGCAGGTGATTACTTGCCTTGTGAGCTAAAAGAGGTGATTCATTACAGTGCTAGTGAGCAAAAACAGCTGTCTGTGCTAATGGATGCTGTTGTCAAAAGTGAAAACTGCTGCAGCAGCAGTCCTTAAGTTCTGCCAGTGGAAACATTATTGGATAGCCTAAAAAGTGAGCATAAAAGGGGAAAATAGCCCTACAAAACATTGTTTTCCCTATTTGTAAATCAGTGATTAGGAATAGTGTTGTTCCACTTCCTGCATGCAGTGGAGCAGATTGGTGTACAATATGTGTCTTGTTGAAACCTTATCTTTGTAATTGGTCCCTGAGGCTTTGTCTAACCTGCGGCCGCTCACGTTTCCCACTCCGCAGCCCTCTGTCCCTCTGTTGCCCATCAGGGAAAATGTCCGTTTATTACCCAAGGCCTCACCGTAATCTGATTCTAACTGGAATGGTTGATAGTTTCTCCCTGCTTTTGGGAAGAAGGGGATAATTATCTTAGCTTGCCACCGATTTGAGAGAGTGTGTGTGTGTTTGGGATCTTACTTCTGGGAAATGTTTGTGGAAACATTCATTCCTGTGATGCAGCCGTCCCCTTTCAGGCCAGTTGACAATTATTTCACTCTGGTGCCATTGTGGTATGCTGTTTTCACACCATTCCAGCAATAATTCTTCACTAAATGCTGTGATGACAGTTACTGCCCAGCATTATTTATTACTGTAAACGGCATTAGTTCATTGGCGCCTCAGACCTTGACCGGGCTAATTGACACTTGCCTCGGTCAACCTCAAACAGCCATCCACTCCCAGACATTTCCCCAGATGGCTCTATATTTCTGCTAAGAGCAAACCCTTTTTGTTAATATTTTTTGCCTGATTAGTTTTTTAGATCACCATATTTCTTATGTAGCCTTAATGGAGAAAAGGCATCAAAAGTATCAAAAATAGGATTACATAATGCCACATGGGAGACTATTCCAGGTACAAACCTCTTATAAAAAGTATTTGCTTATTTGTGATTTATATGATTAGCTCCAAACATTTACAGGAACAAGCTGAAAATGAGACTGTATTATTAAGGAAAGGACTTCAGTTAGAACTGTACAGCACATCACAATGGACAAGAATCAATCACAGTAACAAAGAAACCTTGCACCATCATTAGTCAAAATGATGGTCCTGCAAGTTTTTTTACTGTGAAACCTCAGCCCCCTCCGCTGAGTGCATTTCACAATTGCATCATGCATATTGTTAATGTCATTCTGTGTCAAGAATGAATAGTTGTACAGCGTTGCTCATCATTGCTGATTATTCAGATACTGCTGTCTCTTTGTGAAATTCACACATTTATTTTATTTTTTTATTTATTTAAAATTTGAGGAATTTCTTATGAAATGCCTGACTTCAATTGATGAGTAATACGTTAATCTTTTCACATGAAACATACTCTGTATTGGCTATATGGAAGTCAAATGTATGTATAGCTTGATTGTAAAAGTTAAAATGTTATGCTTTAAGAATGACTAGAAAATTAAATCTAATTCATCCTCATTCATGGAATAAGTTCAGTTTGCTATCAGTGGTAGAAAGAAATTATATAGTTTGCACATTGTAAAACTTGAGTGCCACACTGACTTGAAGAGAGTTCAGTAGGTGATGTTGTTCATGGTATGTTTTTCTTATAGTAATATTTTTATCACTCAATCATTTGTGGAATATCAGAAGTGAGCTTGACAGAATTGACAAATTAAATAGATGAATGTGACGGTTGTTTGCAGTTTGATGTGTTGTGACCATATCCATTTTGTCATGTTCTAGAGTAACTTTGCACTGTAAGTACTTTGTTATGTTGGTTTTCTAAGTCAAATAAAACATTTTACTCACATTGGGACAGCGTTCTCATTTGATGCTTTTACTGCACTGCCCACCTGTGTAGGCCTGACTGCCTGTGACTTCGGTATTATTGGGCGAAGAAGACTGTATTTGATTAGAATTGGAGGGAAAGATGCAAGCCATTCATGCATGCTTCTCTATAGGCTCGGGTGCTCTGAATCCACCAACAAGTTTGGTGCAGACCCAACACAATGTCTCCCTGTTACAACCAGCTTCTGCTTGTCAAAAACAGTTTAAATCACAGCAATTATTTTGTCACCGCACTGGGAATAGTTATTTTAGCTAAATTGTACCAACTGCGGTTGTACTCATGCCAAGTAGACTTAAACAAAGACTTGTATTATAGCCCAATAACCAATGAGTCACAGTCTAACAAATAATTAGCTTAGTTTTATAGAACAGAATATTGAAAAGAGAACCAACAATTTGATTCCATACATTAGATCATTAAAAAGCATTTTTTAATAGTTTCTTTCACATGGAATCGTACTTAAAAAACATTTAATGGGCCAAAACGTCCCAGTTTTCATCTTTTGGGATCATCTATTTTTAAGGGTTTTAAGTAGTTATTTATCTGAAAAATTCAAAATCACTAAATGCATGCAACAATATGCTGCAGCATAAAAATCAAACAATAAATAGCAAATACAAATTGCAAAAAATCTACAATTACACTAAATTACATTAAACAAACATAAGATCATAAACATGTGAAAAGAAATAGGGGCAACTAACATCTGCAGTATTTTTCCTTTGACTAGCAAGGAAAGGGAAAACCTTAACTTGTGACAAGTCCCTAAAGATCACAATGGTTCACATGTTTCTTTTGTAAAACATCCTCAGGATATAGCCTGAAATCCCCGTCCGTCTAGAGCTTAGGCCTATTTTAGTCTGAGTGAAGTGAAAGGCCTTGGGTGGGATCATAAGGCAACTCTGTAAACAGGAAACGTCCATTCAAGACTAGGCTGGCTGGGGGCAACAATTTGGTGCAGATGCTAAACACAAGAAAACTATGATCAGTTATTGAATAGTGCACATCTCAGATCCTTAGCAGGCCTTCAAGATTTCAATACCACAAATTCCTCACAACAGACATGAATACATGGTTCAAGATTGTACTTAAGCCCCTTTCACAGCGATGACTGTACCCGAGTTACCCAGGTAGACGATGTCTGTTAGAATGGCGTAACCCTGCTCTTTCTACTCGGCTTTGCGGCCTGGGTAGCCAGGTGGGTTTGATCAGGGTAGACTAGGGTCGATTTCAGTGTGAATTGCACACGACCAGGGTTGCTAACCGCCGGGGCGGGAAAAAATATGTGACTTGTCAGAAATGAATGGGGCAGTAATCATAAGTCGCCGCCTATGTTTGCCGCACACTATGAAAAAACAACAACATAAATTTTGTCTCACTGTTTTGTCTCGCTAAGTTTTTAGCATAGACTGTATAAAGCTAGGATTTTCACAGGCAGCTTCAACAGCAGCGGAGCGGAGCGGCTCATTTCATTTCCGAACAGACTGCTGGCAGTGGCTGCCCGGATGTTCACTAGTCTGCCTTTTGCTGAGCGGTAACAGAGTTTTACAAAACTGCCTTTAAAAACTCAGCATTATAATGTAAATGTATGAACATAAGTTTTGTTTAATTCTTTCGCTATCACCACTGTTACTTCCACTGTCGGCACCCGTCTCCAGCCTGCAGTTCAGTGCGGCTGCTGCAGTAGTGTGACCAGTCATTTTTTGTAAAATGAGTCGTGAAGCCAACAACAAAGCCCAATTTACTTTAAACGTTCTCCCCTTGTCTTGAAATGGTTAAAAACCCTGATCAGCCAACCCTAGCCCCACCCCGATAGTTGGTGTGAAAGGGGTGTTAGTCATTATACATGACTTTCAAACAGGAGGCATAGTTGGCTTTATATTCATCAGTGGCTCTCACAGCACTTCTATCTCTTTGTAGCTGTTGGGACTTTAACTGGCAGCTTACCATATACAGTACATCATCAGCTCATATTGACTGGCGTGTTTTTTGTCACTTGCTTTTGAAAACAACACTGTCATTGTCTCCTTTTGGATGGAAGGTTTACAGAGTGACAATCACAGCCTTTGAGATAAAAAGGTGAGGAGTGGCACCTAACACAGGCAGGTGCTAGATTCCGCTTCATTGTGATGGCAAACCATGAAAGAGCATAGATGACAATGTTGTCTAGATACTAACAAAGGCAAAGCTGCTGGCTCGCTCCCAGCTTAAGGGAACGTGCTTTTCATTTGCCGATAGTATTGCAACCAAGAGACCCCTCTGGAAACACTCCAAACTTGAGACCACTGGCACTGCCAAGGCTGCATCTAAACCTTATTTAGGAATTTAGTGTGCCAGGTTGCCAAATTGAGAACAGTAATTTTTATTTATTTGAGTAATATGTTCATATATTTAGTATCATGCATGCACATGTTTTCATGTGACAAATTATGCCTCTAATAGATTTAGGTTGATTTGTTTTGAGTCTTTTCTGTTAAACCTGGCAATACTTGTTTTTGTACCACCTGCATGTGCAATGCAGTATATTTTACAAATGATGTATTGGCAATGTAGGTAATTTTGTATTATTTAGGTGACCATTTTCTAAGTCATTTTTTTGTGCACAAAAAAATGTGCTTTGGTACAAGAACATAAAACAAAACCAGAGTTACCCATACAGGGGAAAAACTCAAAAAGGCATGTAATTAAATATACGTTTACTTAAGTGACAAATGTGCCACAAATTATACATCTCAGTCAAGACAGCATATATTGACGTTATACAAATGTCCTTTTTCTTATGTGGGTATTGTTTTACAGTGATAAAAAACCCTTGTATGCTGCCACAACAATATCAATACTTGTTCCTAAATTACAGTACTGCAGATTTTACATGTGATTTCTTAGCAACAAACAAACTCCAATGTCCCTCTAGTGACCAGGGAGTGTTTGTGGCCTTGAGGCCCTAACAGAGAAAATCTAGCGTGTGTGAAAGCAGTTCTCGTATTGAAAGACTTTCGCTGGTTGTTCCCTAGCAACCAGCAGCCAGAGTAGCATTATAATGCTGGAATGACTTTATCCAGAAGGCTATAGCAGTAAGCAGCAGGCATTTAAAATATTGATTATAACATTAATAACATAAATATTTCAGTGGGATTAATGGCTTTGCAGTTGGGGAAACCGACCAAATAAATCCGCTCAGAGGAAATTATTGAACCCAGTTGGGAATCAGTGCTATTTTTTTCTCCCATTGTGCAACTCTGGGGGATTGCAACTCTGGGGGATTTCATTAGTAACTCTCCTCCAGCCTTTGGCTTCTATTTGCGTCAAGCTAATTGGACAGAAGAAAGGGGGGAAGCTGAAACCAAGCATTTTTTTTTATCATTTAGGCCACCAAGCAAGCCATTTACCCCTGAAAGATTAAAGCACATCCCCATCCCATTTTATCCACCCTACCCTTTTCTCCTTGTTTTCCCTTTTGAGCTCTTATGAATTGATCTTTATACGATGTTACGTAACTTTGTGATTATTGCGCTGCACCTCTTTGAGGCCTTTGTTTGGGCGAGACAGAGCGGGTTTCATTTGGCCGGACAGTTGGCTTTGTTCCCGGGGTACGGACCTGCTACGATGAGGTTCAATGACAGAACTGAGAGACCTCTTTGTGTCCAGTGTTGGTCAGAGTCCACTGTTAAAGCCACATTAAGCCATTGTTGTGGTTAAGGCAGAATGTTTATGGCTAAACTAAGGCTGGTGGTTTACCTGAGACATCATGCTAGTCTTCATTTAAACAAAAATGTTAAGATTTATTGTGCTGTTTTCACGTCGTCTTTTGATAAGCCATTTTCAATAGTTTGTTATAAAAAAAGCTAAATGAATAGTAGTGATGCACCACAAATCAAGTTTGTCAAACCACAAATTTAAAATTTCTTATCCTAAATATGACTGACATTCCATTAGCGCTGCAACTATTATCAATTAGTTAGGGTGAGATTATTATTTCCATTTAATAATTTAGTTTATAAAACAGAAAATAGTGAAAAATTCCCTGTAAAAAATTTAAAAATCCCCAAAACACTAACTATAATGTAATGACAATAAAAAGCAGCAAATCCTCACTTGTGAGAACCTGAAATTGGATGTAGACTGGATGTATTGCTGGTAATTGTGCAGACCTACAGTAGATGGATGCAGTATGTGTGCTAATGCTATGTTTATAGTAGGATACAGTGGTTGACTCTGAATAAGGCTGTGGTCATAGCAGTAGTTGTCTTAGTGCAACGCTGTGATCATGGACTGTGTCGATTGTCACAAATAATGGCCCTGATTTTGGAGTAAAATGGTGACTTGTGTTCAGCCCAGATGGATGAAAGATGTCACTGGTATCCAATCCAAGAACAGACTGTGCATATTAGTTGGTAGACAGCAGCTTGAAAAATCAACACTCATGGTTTGAATCAGGCAGTTGTTTTCCGTGAGAAGGCTTTAAAAACCCACTGATCCCTACCTGCTTAGCAACAAACGGCAAACAGGCACAGTTAGTGACTAGCTGGTGAACCTATCAGAGCAGTTAGGAGCCAGATAGTTCAATCAGGAGTTGGTAGAGACCAAAAACAGAGCTATAAGAGACTGAATATTGGATTTACATTCATCATGCTGCACTGTAATTGCAGGATGTGTAAATCACAACTCCACAACTTGTTTCTGCGGCCCGAAGTGACAATATCAGTTATTGCAGATAAATGTTAAAGATAACTATCCAAACAACAACGGCATGTTCAAGAGCAGGAGATCAACTTCATTTTCCTCATTACACTTTCCGAGTCTAATCCCAGAACTTTAATTTATTCGTGTGATGCTGTTGATAGCTTTGACTTCTGTGTGACAGTACTCTGGTATTATGGGGTGTGCCCGAGTCAGCCTATACCATTCAGTGTCAACTAGATGGCTGTGAGATCCTGTGTCAGTGTGGCTTGAGTGACTAATACTATCTGGATAATATTAAAATGGACCAGGCAGATGCAGGAAAGTTATACCTTACTTGTAGGACAACTTGGTTTGTTTTTACCCTCAAGGACAACAGTGCAGCATTGTGTCCTTACAGTGTTTACTGCAGAGTCTGAATTAGTAACCAGTACACGTGCTAAGCAATAAATCACCCTTTCTTAGCTGGTGCATTTCTTTGTATAAATCCCACTGATATTAAGTGAATTAATAAAAATGTTCTGTACTCTTAGCCCTTAACTTAGAGCAACTCTCCTCCTCAGGTACAACATCCTGCTAGTAACTTCAGTATTTTTGTTATTCTGTGGAAATAGAGAGACTTTTACATGATTCTTTATATTATTATTCATAGAAATATGTCGGTGTCACGTCTGAGTTATAGCAGGGGGGCCATAGTGTAGCAGTGCTGGGCTAAAGACACACAACCTGTCAGCTGGCTGCAGCACTGATCGAAGCAGATGGGTTGGAGAGGTCAGTTAACCCTTAGCTTACATTTTGAAATACTTACTGTGGAGACACATTTGTCTGTTTTCCATGAAACATACACACCTTTATTATTCAACATCCTCTTGAATAGCTTCACAATTCTTACAGATTACTAAGACTCACTTTCTGCTGCCACTTATGCAGTCTAGCATGCATCTAATTTGCATGTCTCAATAGGCCGAGTGCATTTCAGTTCTTGGGTACTTGAGTTTTATACCGGCAGGCTGTTCAGTAAGTGCAGCTAAGCTCATTCACATGCCTCCCTGAGTCCTTTTCCAGCTAGTCACCATGTCCACCAGCTGCCTGGCCACGGTGGGAAATAAACAGCAGCTCCTAAGAGCTTTTCAGTTTAGTCTGTGACTGCAAAGTTGTTTTGCTCCACCAGCAACTTCAGCCACCCACCTTCATTCAGGGGTGTAATCTTACTCACTAAATTGCATCAAGCTTGTGTAGAAGTGAAAGTCATAGTATGGTTGGATGTATTTGAAGCCTTCTTGTAAACAAAAAAAGAGTCCCATCTTCTTCTAAAACACTTCTGAACAGGTGGCAGTGGAAGTTTGATTGTCCAGTACCTAGTTCAGCATCCGAGGCAGAGCATGAGAAAGAGAGAGGGCCATCTATGCTAGTTTAACCTGTTGAGTTAACACCAAGTGCTTAATGTTAATAAGACAGCTAATTAGGTTTGTGTAGTGGTGTAACGGAGCATAGTTGATCAACACTCACAGTTCGGATTGCTTAGGAATCGCGGATCAGTTGCAAAGTTTGTGAAATGCATTTTACTGTCACTAGGCTAATAAATCTCTATGAAGGGTTGTTGTAAAAAGATACAGGCAACGACATTTTTACTTCACGTGATCGGCACATACGAGTGTTGTCTAACGGGGATTTTAAAAGACACAAACTAGCACTTGGTCATTGCTGTTGTCAACCTTGTGGTGCATTCAAAGTTATTGTAAAATATCGTTTTCTCATCTGTTTATGTTGTTTATCTGTAATTTATTGGGGAAAGAAGTAATTATTGTTGAAAGTTAATAGTTGATGTTTTAAATAATCCTTTAAATTACCCCTTTTTTGTGTTGATCCGAAAATTGAATGGATCCGTGACTACAAATTGTGATCCGAATCGTGATTTTTGTGATCTGTTACACCTCTAAGCATATGCCAACTTCCTTTAGGTGGCACATGGGTTAATCGTAGCCTTCGTGGTGAAACATTAACTTTTTTTTCTCCATCAACAATTTGTAAAGGGTTACTTGATTTTCTCATTCTTCAGTCAGTTCAAAATATAAATAAATCGTTGTTAAATTCCAGCAAGCAGCATAATTCCAGGTTTGATGACATGGATACTCTGCCTGGATCCTTTTATTTGTCAGGTCTTTTGAAGGGTTCAAGCTCATGTTTATTTTTTATTTATTTTTTTTCCAAGGAATGAATGTCGTGTTTTAAAAATGAGCCAGTGAAATCCTTTGCTATCATCACTTGCTGTGTCTTTGTAAAACGGTTGCTCAGACCTCGGCGTTAGCCGCAGATAGCGTCGTAGCGGCGCTCGTCACTGTGTGACCTTGTTGTAGCCCACAAAGCCTCCACCTGCTCTCTCATACAGGCTAATGGATAAAAATACCCAGCAGATCCCACACTCTCTGTCAATACAGATTCAAGGACAGCTGCCGGCCACCCTGTTAACAGAGGGAATGTACAAACAAAGGCAAGGGAATGCACACACGCACATATGAACACAAACAGAGACATCCACACAGTGGCACCCAGTGGGAACATCATACTGCTGTCCCTGAGGTGTATGATGAATGTTGTGCACATTTGCAATAAACTGCAGTCGCTGCTGTTTTGTCTGCTTCAGGGGGGCGGTCTTCCTCAGTCCCACTTGGCACACTGATACAGACATGCTGCGGCATTTGTGCTGAACAAACAATATAATGCAATATATTGCCATTAGCAGATACTGCACCGTAGGCAACATGACCTTCCAACCTTCAACACTAGCTGTCTGACTCCCAGTGGTCTGTTCCACGGCCACAGGCTGTTTACCTCCTCATTCAGCAGCTCTGTCCACTTCATTATGCCCAAACACTAAATTTAAATTGTTATTAAGTCACTGATGCAGCCATATGCTCTTTATTAGACAGCCAGACATTGATGACACTGACATTTCATACTATGCAAATCCACATTAAAGTCTAGTGTGAGGAATGTAGAAAATGAAAAGTGCCTTTTGTGGTTGCTTTAAATGGAAATGACATTTAGCAGTTCAACATATGAACCCCGGTAAGACCTGAGGGACCGTGTGCTTTGATCTATTGATTACATTTTTGACTAATGAAATGTCAGAAAATAGCCAATATTAAAATTTTCCCCAGGTGACATCTTTGGTTGCCTTGTTTTTTCTAACCAACACTACTTTCACATCAGACAAACAAAAGCATCAAATTCTCACAACTGAGAAGCTAGTAAATAGGACGTCTTGGTATTTTTGCTTAAAAAATCCCTTAACCCATAAATCAATTATCAAAATAGTTGGCAATTCTTCTTTTTGATCAACTCATCAAATAATTGACCAAGCAACTCAATTCAAATGCATGTCGATATCTTTTAGTGCTGAACCAATCAGTTGATTTGTTAGCAGATTAACGGACAATTACTAACTCTTTTTATAATTAATTCATGAATTAAGTAATCCTGTTTTTGTCTTATGCAAAAGTAAACTAGAAATTTAGTACATTAGTTGATGATGACAAAAGTCGTTAGTTGCAGCTGTAGTATGTTGTAAGGCTGGTAGTGTCCAACTAGGCCCCAAGATGCACGGCCCTAATCAGTCGAGCCAGATGGCTCCCCCACTTGGTATGCCATATAGTACCTTCCATAGGTTAGGGAGCAGTAGGGGGTGGAAGGCACGAATGAGATGGCCTCCTTAGGCCTTGTGTGTGTGTGTCTATTGGTGTGGACACTGAGACATTATCTAGCCAGTGTCATCTGAGGAATGCATGCCTCACCCCGGCCTGACACACAAGATGGCCCCTCCGCTGTCACGGTAACAGGATCCAGGAATACCAACGCATCACTGACTGAGGGGTCGGCGTGGAAAAGCAAACCTGGTAAAGGTCAGATCCTTCAAAAGGGAATGCTATGCTGTGGGGCTGCACAAAGATGAATAAAATACGTTATTTTCCCTTATTACAAGAGGCTACATTTGGTTCAACCAAAATAACATAATTTGCTTTAGAATGAAAAACTGTTAGGCATTGGAATCTCCTTTTTTGCTAACCAGTGAAGGAGAAAGTAATTTAGAAAATCCACACGTCCACAAATGTTGTAGTTCAGACAGCAATTATCATTGGATTTCTTTAATCATGGTTATGTCACCCTAATGAGCTGTTTTTGCATACCACGTCCTCATTGTTTGATTCCAACCTTGAAGCGGCCACAGTAAAGTTCAAAGGGTGAGGGTATGGAGTGAAAAGCTCCCCCACCCCGCGGTGACAAGAGAGCAATTGTTATAAAACTAGGTCGTCCAGGCTCCCAAGTCACGAGGGATTAATTTGTGCTTTTTGCAGCTATTTTCTGAAACGCAAGACAACAAATCCTCCCTGCACAAAGTGCCGTGATTAAAACGGCCATTCCGTCTCTGACTGCCAGGGATCAAGGTCGTAAGCATCTTAGACGGGGATGGTGTAATGAGCCGACTGGTAGAAAGACACAGCTTGTTCCCCCGAATGCAGCCTCTTGCAAACTGGAAACTGCAGTCGTCAATACTGCAGTTTTAATGTTATGTTTATTTGCATTATTTTGAGTCACAAGTGATGATCTGTGCAATGTATCGGCACTTCCCTGTTCCACTGTCAAGTTCCCATTTGGGGTGAGGGGGGGGCGAATCAATACAGCATAGTATCGCTATATTTTCAGTGGCAATACTGTATCGATACAGAGGTGCCAAGTATCGATCTTTTATTATATATGTGTTGGTCAGTTTGTCTGCTTGACAATCCCATTTCGCAGCAATACAATTGAAGTGATATAAACAAACAGAGAAATGTATTTTTAGATCAAACCGATGACAAAGTTTCCTTTTGGGGACATCATTTGAAATTGGGAAAAATTAGAA
Organism: Etheostoma perlongum; assembly: GCA_026937815.1. Classification (NCBI taxonomy): domain Eukaryota; kingdom Metazoa; phylum Chordata; class Actinopteri; order Perciformes; family Percidae; genus Etheostoma; species Etheostoma perlongum. The sequence continues at coordinate 25,914,008 of CM049380.1, forward strand.
GTTGGAAAAAAGGTAATGAATTGCAATATATGGCGGAATATTGCAATATGTTTAAAATCGCAATAATGTATTGTGGCATAAGTATGGTGATGATATTGCATCGGGGGTCGTCTGGTGATTTACATCCATTTAGTTACACACCAGGGAAAGTTGTCATTAGCGTACAAGGATTTAAAACGTAGCTGACGATGTAAAGTGTGTCAGGCTCTACAGCTCGTTCTATCTGAACTAACACACGTCAGAGCACAGGCCTGCTCTTCTGAAGGAAGGATTCATTTGCCATATTTCTCAATTTGCCAGTGAGATGTTACTCAGTGTGAAAACACATTCAGATAAGTTTCCAGGCAGTGCTGACGGAATTCATATGCCTCACAGTAGGCAGTCATCCTGGTGTCTCTTCTCCTGGTTGGCTTAATAAGAATAGCAGTTGCATTGGCAGACATACGCTTTGATTTTACTTATATGGGATTTTAATAGATAGTGATGCAAAATGTTCATTGTAGCCCTATATAAATTGTATTAAAACTGATTTTGATTTATACCACTATGTAGTCTCACTTTTACTTGGTCAGTATTTAATAATTTTATATTACATAGTGTATTGTCTTTTTATTGCGCTTTGTGCAGTGTTACATCCTGTGTGTAAAGACACTGTCTACAGTGCATTGCCCACCCAAGCCCTTTTTTTATTAATGCAGATAAAAACCTCCACTGATAATAGACTTTGTTAGGTGAAAGTACAATATGTCTTGCAGCTCGGCCATGGAGTAACAAACATGTCTTTGGGATCACTTAATTGAAGGATTCCCTCGACAAACGCAGGGTTTAGCATGTACAAATGCAGACAGCTGAAGATGTTGATTTTGTCAACAAAGGAGACACCGTCATTGATTTACTCTGCCGGGTGACTCGGTGAGGGCAGCGTATAACTGAAGCAGCCAGCATCTGTCTGGTTTTATGAGGTTATACCACTTAATCGGTCATTCCTTCACGATATAAAAGCGTAACCTCACGCTACATTGGTCCCTTGATACACATTTCAAGATAAGTCTTTCTACTCTGAGTCACTGCTCTATAAAAAAAAGTGCCAATACTCATTTCTATTCACAGTTTTTTACAGAAGTTTACGACAGTAGACATTAAACATGAAATGTGTAGTTTGTATTGATTGGAACTAAATTCATGGATGTGTTGAAATATCAGTATGTGATGATCCATTAGATGCCAAAGCCGTTTAGCTCATCCGAAATGTCCTTTACCACCCTTCCTGAGACTTTACCACCCTACCTGAGACTTTTATGTTTATCTCTCCCACAGTGTCCCATTGTTAATGAAAGGTTGCAGCCCCTTTCTGTGATGTGTGTCTACTGTGGGTGATAGATGCATGCAGAGGTCTGCTATCTGCACTCAGCCAGAGCCGAATGAATAAATGGCTTGACCATGTGTGCCACAGTGAAAGGACTCAACTAAAGGAAAGCTTCCTATCTGGCAAACAGACACTGTGGTGTTAAAAGATAAGAAAAGCGGAGGTGCTTCTTAAGCATAGTTTAGGGTGACCCAGGGGTGCTGAATTATTCAAAATCACAGTTATGGTAAATGGACTGCATTCACATGGCACCTTTCTACCTTACCGGACAATGTGTGTGTGAATGGGTCATTGACCCATTCACACACACATTCAAACACTGATGGTGGCGGGATTGAACCGCTAACCTTTTGATTAGTAGACAATTTATCAGTTCAACCATTTGTGGAAATGTAACGATTTGCAACTTTTTGACATAGTTATTTTATTGTAAGTTGAGTGTCTTGAATGTATCGAGAATAACAAGTGATTTAAAGACGTGAGCTCGTCCTCTGGGAAATTTTGACAAGCATTTTTCACTACTTGGACCAATCAATTGATGTCAGATGCAATTTAGTCTCTTTTACATTTAATTTAGGTTTAGAGCTACAACAATTAGTTGATTGACAGACAATTAATTGGCAACTGTTTTGTATATTTGATTTAATATTTTAAGTCAAGAAAATATGCAAAACCCTCTGCTGACTGCTAATTTTCTTGCAGTAAACTATCTTGAATATTTGAATTTTTAAATAAATCCTGTTTCCTTGTGTCATCGTACATGTCAAACAGTCGGTATGCAGCAAAACAAACAACATGCTTTTTATCGCTTGAGGTCACTGATCTTTTCTTTTTACTCTTGATATATTTTCACACGAAACTGTATTTGTTTTCACTGCACCCTTAGGCTCCTCTGTTTTCTTGTAAGTCTCCATGAACACAATGCAGGAAAAACATCACAACTTCCTTGACCTCTCTTTGGCCCCTGAATGCTTTGCCACAGGCTGGCACCGGGCCCAACACTGCACCCTCTCCTTCTGGGGCCTAACATAATGGGTGGAAAATAGAGGACGTCTTAGTCGGTGTGTTTGGGCCCCAGACAGGGAAGACTGTTATTGTTTAATTTGTACCCAGGAGAGGAAATGCCTCCGTCCGTTTGGCTGCATTGCACCGCTACCATTCGTCCCACACATAAAGGTATAAAACAATGACATATACTGTATATGCATCAAGGAAGTAACTGGGGAAGTTTACAAAGATGGTTGACAGTATGTAACTGGCATGTGAGGAATGTCATTCGTAGTTTTGCGCCAACAGCTTTGAAGTGTGCACAGGGTTTTATTAAGAACAGCGTCTTGGTATGTTTTCCCTCCATGGGGGTCACCTGTATTCCTGGAAGGATTACTTTGGAAAAGGAAAGAGGGATTAGGTGTTACTAGTGTAACCTAGGAGGTTTGGCTACTCCCCAAAATCCAGCAAGGTTTTTTATTTATTGTTTTGAAATGAACAAGCTTTGTCTTTATTCAGCACACACAATAAGCAGCATTTTGGCTATAGCCTTCATCAGCATGTCCTAGTTCTAGCTACCCACTGGTCTTGGTCTGATCTCCTTCCTGTTTCTGCTCTGTGAGAGGCTGTTGGCCCTGCTTTCAGCCTAATATGTAAATGAACATGAAGCAGGCTAGGTGATGTTGAAAGCATAGATCAAACATCCTCTGCTTTTGATCTCTCTACCAAGCACACCAAAAAGAATCAGCTGTGAGAATAATTAAAGTCCATGTAAGGTCTTTTGTTTTTTGAACATGAAATTGTTAAAAACAAATCAATCACATGGAAAAAAAGCGCTGAAACTGTCAGTGAAATTGTGAAGTTTTTTTTTTTGTGATTTGATGATCCTAAAACCGTCATGTATCCTCCCCCTGTGCACTTTGTGGTGATTGTGTTTGGCTCCATCTTTAAGGAGGCCAGAAAAAGAAAAAGAAAATCCCACCGGAAAATGTAGGGCCCATTTACATTCTTTCCATACAGTCAATCTGAAATATTTGAGACTGAAGCCACAATTGATGGTTTTGCATATTTCTCCCTGTGAGGCTGAGTTTGAGTGGCGCTGTTTTATTCACTGTGATGTCACCGTGGAAGGGGGAAAAGCAGTACTGCCACCTAGTGGTGGCCTTCTGTCTGGATTATTAGATACAGGGAATTTCTTCCTTCCACAGTCAGATGATCTGTGTGTTGTTTCTTTCCACCTTCTCTACTCGACAGAGAGATAGTAATCACATAGTATTCAGGCCTCTATGTATACAGTTGTTTCCTTTTCAGTCAAACATTAGTTTTAGGTTTTCAAGGTCTCTGAGGGAGATTGACTAAAGCCGGAAGTGAGTTCAAAAAAAGGTTCCTGGAATAGTTTGAGACTCCTTAAAGTATGTAGCACCCCAAAACACATGTAAATCTGGGCTCTTTTACTTAGTGCGTTGTTATTATCCTAATGAATCATTTGGTCTACTTTTGATACCTTTAATATTGAATGAGTTATCTGACCAAACCTGCAAATGGTTACATTTCTGGCACTTTTGCTTCAAAATATGACTTCATCAATAAATGAATCAATATCAAAATAGTTGCCATTTAATTCTGAGCCTATCAAGTAAATGATTTATCATCGTCATTCAGCTCTACCCCTGCACACAGTTAAAAACATTTACTATTAATCTGAATGGTCATTCACCTTCATATTGAGGTTATTGCTCTCTGACCTGTAGTTTGCATCTATTTTAACCTTCTGTAGATGAATAGGACATTTTAATTTGCATTTACAGTTCAGCATACACTTGTCTCGCGTGTCATTTACTGTACCTCAATATCCAAAATGTACTCAGTTGATGCTGCAGTTCCTCGGTTACCCAGCAGGTGGCAGTGTGTGTCTGAACATTGCCTATTTCCATCCCTGGGCTGTGCTGTTTCACTGACCACTGCCACTTTGAACATAAGGATTTGGTTAGTGAGGATATCACTGTGTAAGTAAAATGTATTTATACAGCGCTTTTCACAGACAGAGTCACAAAGTGCTTTACAATACGTATAGACAATAAAAATAGTCTAGAAATAGTACTAATACAACAGATAAAATCATCAATAAATAAAAGACATAGCTCACCCACAAACTAGCCTGAACAAGTGTGTCTTCACTTGTCCCTTAAAACAGTCCACTGTGGGATGTACCAGGACCAGGCAGCCATGAGGACAGTTTCTTCCTGTGTCCGCTTCATAAAGGCCAAACCCAAACGGCAAAACGTGTTTATGCTGACATCAAGGGACCAAGAGCCGGTTGTGTAGTTGTAACACCGCTTGGATGTTAACTCATGGTCTGTAGTAATGTGTCACATATTTGTTGACTATGAGAGTTACATGTTTTTTTAAAAGTGTGATAAGTGTGGTGTTTTCAACTTTGTTGGGTCTAATAGGAACATCTGAATGTAACCTTTGAATTCCGGTTCAACACTGAGCAAATAGGTAGTGTTTTGGGTGCTTTACTTAGTTGCTGGTTGGTTGGAGGATGTTGTTTATTTCCGTGGAGTTTCATGCATCTGTTGTAGGGTGTGAAAAACATTATTAATAATCATTTTTTTTAGACGTGGACTCATCGGGCTTTAAGTCAAGTGGTACAGTTTGGAGATAGTGAGAGTGTTTCATGATAAGTGGTCTTAAATTGAATATCAGTGTTTTTTTTGGAAGATGTCGGACTAAAAAAAATGTATTTGATTGTGTTACAGATGTTTCTATTGATTATTTTCTATTTCTTGAATCCGCTAAAACTAACCATAGTAAGGCTTCTAACACTGGTGTGATTCTTTCCTCTGACACAGACATCGAGACACCAAACCAGCCAAAACAAAGTGTTATCCAGCTTTTCAAAATGTCAATAACCTTATGATTGCTGTTCTCAGAAACGTAACCAAGAGACAAGGTTGCCATTCTATGTGGTTTTATATATATATGTGTGTGTGTGTGTGTGTGTGTGTGTGTGTGTCTGGAAGGGATCTTAACACAGAGTCTCTGTTTTCCCTCTACTCTGCTGTCACCACATCTACCTTCAGTTGCCGCCGGCAAAGGCATCCCAGTAGCTGCAACACACACACACACACACACACACACACACACACACACACACACACACAGTCAGTACCCCAGTGTGTACCAATAGACAGTGCAGTAGCTGTACTGGCTGCCAGCTCTCAGAGAGGACCACTTTGTCTCACCTCTGACTTGGATTCCCGCCAAGCTATCGGAGAGTCGCTCACTGGGTCACTTGATGAAGTAATTGAATGGGGAGTTTATAGTTGTGTAGTGTAGTTTGTTTATTTTTTCTCTGCGAGTTGCTTTATTGCTCTCTAATCCAATGCTCCGTCGCACAAATCAGTGTCACTGATTGTAAATGTTTTTTCCCGTTGAATAAGTAACCAGTTTGTCTGCTGTGGAATGAATAATCAGTATTTTAAGCATTAAGTCGACTATATAGTCATTGCTGGGGTGTGTTTGAGTTGTTTTTTGTTGACATGTTTTGCTCATTGGGATTGAGTAGGAGTGTTAAGCAGATCGTTGATTGACGGAAAATGACAATTCTGAGAAATGATTGATCTTTAAATCTGTTGTCAAATTAATATGCCAAATTCTCATTGGTTTCAGCGTCACAAAAGTATTGGCATTGCAACATGATGTAAACACCAACATTGACACACAGCACACTCACCTTGAAAAGTTGATATGATGAAATTGTTAGCAAACCGTCTATTTACACATCCAAAATATCTTGCTGTTCAGCAGCCAAATGCTCCACTATGTTGTTTAGGTGTTCACCGATTTAGTCTGTCTGCCATTTGGTGCTGAGGAGGTTTATATCAGGTTTATTGGAGCTTTTTTTCAATGAATCCCGCTGCCTGCTGCGGACGGAAAGAGATTAATGAGAGTGGTTAGAGTGAATCAAAACAAGAGTCATGATCATTTCATGTATTGTTCGTATAACAAATATTGATTGTAATAGCTTTAAAGTTGGAGCTCTGAGCCTCTGTGTCTAACCCTTTCCTGTGTTCCTCAGGACCTGGAGATTGTCTACTCGTATCTCCACGGGATGGAGGCCTTGTCGAACCTGCGAGAGCACCAGCTGAGGTCAGTGTCTCCACTCTTTCCTGGTACTTAATTAAAACATCTCACAATTTGATATTCCAATCACATGAATTTCAAATGCAAATTAAAACACTGACAACTCCTCAGTGTCTGCTCCATAACAGCCATAATCAGGGGTGTAAAAATTAACACGTAGCCGCCAGCCAAACACTGGTGAAATTCTTCTGCTTTTCTAATCCACCAGCCACTCTGCCCCACAACCACTCAGCTCTAATTACTTTATTCTCTTAAAAGTAAATCGGGTGCTAAAAAGACAAAATGTCTTAGATCCAGCTTTTACTGTGACTGGCACATACAGTTTCCTCATTGGTATAAACACATTTTAAACCAGAAGTAAAGTTGTCTGTGTTTTATTACTTGTTGGGCTTATCACTTTTCTATTTAACAAAGTGATAAGATCTGTTGGTTCTTATAGGTGTGTACACATTTACATAATTTGAAATGTAACAACCTCCAAATGGAAATGGAAATGAAAAATGAAATGAAAATGAATGAAATGAAATGCACACCTATGTTACACAGCGTTTGGTCAGGTGGGCAGAGGTGTGAAGGGGGATTGACTAATCTCTCAAGTTGTGTTTTCTTGATAATATCATAGTAACTGTAATATCTTTGAGTTCTGGACTGCTTGCAAAACAATCAATTTGATTTGATGGGGTCCATATGGAGCCGTTATCTCTATTGAGACTAAAAAAAACGGGTGTGTCTTTACATAAAAATCTTAATTTGAACAAAATGTACCCTGATGTGAACATGCCGTTCTGTTCTCCAAACTAGATTTTGCCTTTTTGCTTTCCTGGCTTTCACCACGTTAGCCTTCCAGTGTTTTCTGTGTGGCGCAGACTTTCCAAACACTGCATGTCAGAAGTCTGTTCCCAGCATGCCTTGTGTGCATACATGTGAATTATTCTGGCAACAGAACACTGTAGCAGTACATGACCCGCGAGCTGGAACATTCCACTGTGTGACCCCATCAGAGGCCTCCCACCCTACAGTAACCCCTCTCCCTCCTCCCCCGTTTGGATCCTGAGGAATGTCCCCATGGTCGCACAGACCAATCCACCGCTCCTGCCAACATAGCTTCTTTTTTTTTTACTTAAAAAAAAACAACAATTCCCAGCCAGTTATAGCCATCCTGCTAACGGTGGGATTATGGTATAGTTCTTTTTTTTTCCTCCACATTTCATCTGGGAGGAATGTGTTGTTTTTCTTCAGTAGATCTTTTTTCACAGCGACTTTTTTAGAGCTGGGATTGTTTTTCTCTGCCGTTGTGCAAGGGGGGGGCTGCACCACGATGGCCGCCCCCCAGCTATTTTTGAAGCCTTTTGTGTTTTGAACAGCTACTGTTTACTATGGTTGCCTGTCTGTAAAGTTGAAGCGCATTTGTATTCTCTGAACGCATCCTGGGAACGCCTGCTGTGGGTGACTTTTTATATAACTTTTTAAGTGGGGGTGGGGGGACCAGGTTTGATTAGAAAATCAGATATCTTTGATTTGAAAAATTCAAACCATTATTTACTCTTACAAATGAGCTGAGTGAGAAAGATATGAGTTAAATCTTTGGTTGAATAATTATAGTACTTAATTATTATTATTTTTACATTCATCATGTAAACAAAACACCATTTCACGGGAGCAGTGGGAGCACAAAGTCACAGTCTGTGCTTAACTGAGGATGACTAGGTCCTGCACAGAGGAAGCTCATCTGACCTGGATAAATGACGACACTTGTTTTAGGAGCAGAGGCATAACAGTCTTGTGATTGCAAGGCTAATTGTTCCAATCCTAAAACAAACCGTTGTCATTATCAGTGAATGAGTAGTCTCCTTTTGCCAGACCATCCTCCACACACTGCGGAGGAGGGTCTGGCTAGTCCACACAGCATTCCGGGATGGGAGAATGCTCTGGGTTATTGGCATTTCTTTAACCCAATCCCAATCGTCATGGGCTAAGCACTGCACGGAGCCACTGCAAAATAACCTCGGGAAGGAACTTGTTTTGGTGGGACGTGTACGTTTAAAAGTTGTTTTAGTCGTGCCACAGAAAACTCAGATTGGACAGATAGTCTAGCTAGCTGTCTGGATTTACCCTGCAGAGATCTGAGGAGCAGTTAACCATAGTCCTCAGAAATCCACCAGAGTTTAAAATTTCAACACAAAGAAGACGGAAACAGACATCGGCAAAAAGACATGCATCCAGTGGAATTTCCCGGTGGAAAAAGTGGAAAGCTGTGGATATAGACTAGTGAATGAGTAACTGCCTCCCAACTTTTCATCAGTGCTGCCATCAACAACAAACAATAAAAGTGAATATGAAAAAAATTCTATTCTATAGTGTGTAGCACCATTAAAACATAAAGCAGCCACACCAGGTTTCATAAGTAACCCCTAAAAGAAAGAGCTATAGCGTAAAAAAAAAGTTATACCATCAATCAATGACCTTCATTTAAACTTGTGAGACACTACGGTTGCCCTCATTAGCAGTGACAATGTATAGCCAATGAAATAGTTAACAATCATACCAGGATATTAACAGCACTGCAAGAGTAGAGTAGAAAGTTAAAATATCTGACATTCTAGCAGTGAATGTCAGATTTCGGTGTTGGCCATTTTGCAATAAAATATTAACTGCGTCTTTGTAACAAACTTAACTAACCAGGACAAATCCACTGATCCGCGACTCTGACTCCCCTTTCAAGCAGTAGCTTCAACAGACCACAATGCATTGCAGCCACGAGACTGTCATGCTCTGCTGTTAATGTGAAGTCGCTGTTCTCCTCATCAACAATCTGCATCAAAATAATAACAACTGTCACTGATGGTGATTTAAAAGTCATTTTGAGAAATGTAGATGTATTTTCAAAAAAAATGGGTTGGAATTTCTTTAGCATTTAGTACTTGAAGCTACATCCTTATTATAGTTATGTCTGGATCTACTCCTTTTGTTTTCTGTTTTTTGCTAACCAACATTGCTAACCAACCAACGTTATTTCCTCCTATTGTTTTCTGACTGCCACTCTCCCCTCCCTCTCTTCTCTGTCCCTGCAGGATAATGTGTGAGACGGTGCGTTATGAGAGACATGAGGCCAATGAAGTGCTATACTAGTAAGTATCAGGAACCACATGTGTGTTTATGCCCCCGTGTGTAAATAGATATCATTGATATGTGATTAAATACTAACATCTCTACTGATGCATGAACACATGAAAAACAAAAGCAGACAGCCAATTGGAACACTATTTCAATTCTGTGGGCTCAAAGCACACGTTGGCCCGGGCCGTTATTCAGTTTTTGATGAGCGGAGGCATGCCGGGTCCACACAACGCAGCGACCTGGGTGAGTTAAATGAAAACAAATGTCCATAAAGCACAGAAGCAGTCAGTCGATGCCTTTTTATGAAGGTGTGTGTGTATCAATGTCACACCAAACCACTGTACAGCACAGCTGGAGAGAGAAACAAACCTAGAAGGGATTTACAGTGTGAGTTCACCTTGATTCAATAAGTCATTGTGTACTGAATGCATTTGTAGCCTAAATGCATTTTCTTTAGTGCTAGCTAGTCACTAGCGGCAATGCTAATATGCTTCCTCCTTTTAGCTGGGTGCTGTGGAGGGTTAATGTGATTGGAAAGCTGTATTGACAGATTCTTGACAGCTTCTGAGTGGGGTTGGACCTTTTTTTTGAAGGCTGCCACAACTGTAGTGACCAGAGAGAACACACAGTGTTTGACTGCTTTCATATATTGACGTCCCATGGTGAGAATTAAAGCTGTTAATTAATGTTATCAGCCTCTCGAGGGGCTACAGCGGGCGCATTGTCCCTTCTCCGTCATGATCGTGTGTGTGTGTGTGTGTGTGTGTGTGTGTGTGGGTGTGTGTGTGTGTGTGTGTGTGTGTGTGTGTGTGTGTGTGTGTGTGTGTGTGTGTGTGTGTGTGTGTGTGTGTGTGTGTGTGTGTGTGTGTGTGTGTGTGTGTGGGGGGGGCTGATTAAACAATAGGAATGCAGATTAGGCTGTGGTCGCATAATAGACTCCAGTTTCAGCAAGATTACCCCAGGTCCCCCCCCCACACCAGACAGCGCACACACTCACAACCCAACGTATAGCTAAGAAGATCACTTTCATAACAAACATTCTTGGATGTTCTAGTCTAATTCCTGTAAAAAAGGAATGCTAATGAAAACACCAATGTGGATGCACACAGTTTAAGTATGTATACTGTTTTGTGCGCTTATTGTGGAAGCAGTCTAATACCTCATTCAGACCAATGAGGTGACATGGATCAAAACGACCCTCTTCCTGACTTAAGGCAGTTTTATGGTTGTGCGACGGTGTACCCCCGCAGACCCCTCTGCATCTATGCCGTAGCCTGACCTGCACCTCTTGAAAAATGTAACTACACGTTGCATTTCCCCCGATTCATTTCCTGGTCCTCCTTTTCCATAAACAACAAGAAATCAAGGAGAGGGTTAACTATTCCTGCTACATATTTCCCACCTTGGTCAGAAAACACAGGGGAGACACTTTGTTTTTCTCCAAAGCTAATCACCGGCACTATCTTACTTCTACCTTGATGTATCACCCACTGCCCAGACACACACAAATACACACACACACAAACACACACACACGCCGGCTTGACGCACACACCAACGCACAAGTATAAACACCAGGCCGCTTACGTAGGCTACGGCAAAAGGTTGTGTGGAACCGCCGCACAACCATAAAACGGTTGGACTCTGTTTGGCGTGAATGTGTTCCTCATCCTTGGTTGCCACAGAGAAAATTGATTTAATGATGTTGACACATAAACATAATTTGCATGCGTTTACAGTAAGTACAACTGTTTGTATGTGTAGGATTTGCATGCATGCATATGTGATCCTATACTAAGTCTGTCAGGGTTCTTCCTGATAAGAGCTGGGTGTTAAATGCCAGCAGATCAGATTGACTTTCCTTCTGTGCAAGATCTTAATCAACCTCCTCTTGTGAAAATACGAGCTTTTAACAGCCTTCCTTCATTTCCTCCTCTATTTATAACAACAGCAGTAATCTGCTGGGAAACGAGGGCTCTAAAAGTCAATGGGGGAGTTTAATTGTGATAGTATCTCTATTAAGTTGTAAAAATTGTATAGCGTGTGTATTGAGTTATATGTCCGAAGGCTGTAAGGAGAGTTAATTTCCTTGAAGAAAAGATATTTTTAGCAAAGCTACAGTGTCAATGTGGCTTTGAGTAATTAGGAATGGCTGAAGTATGGAGACCATTCAGAAAGCTTAACTTAACATTTAAATGTACAATTGTATTTGTAGGGAGTATTGCTTCCCATAGTTCAACTACTGTGTCTGACCTATGTGTTGGGATGGAAGCAAATGGAAGAAAACCAAAGGCGAGAGGGAAGATATTCCCAGGGGTGGGAGTAAATGTGATTTAGATGTTGCAAGGACTATACTGTATAATTGATAAAGTACATTTTCTAGAAATTCAGTTTCCAAAATATTTAATAGATGAAATAATCAGATAACACTGGTGGTCCCTGAAATACTCAAATGTTGTGTTATTTTAAAACTAGTATAACAAACTAATGGGAATTTGGGAAACAGTGATGATCAAACTGAGGCTGAAACCAATGATTATTTTCCTTATTGATTCATTCTTTAAAATGTCAGAAAATAAAAAAAAACCTTGCCATCACATTTTTCTTAAGCCGGAGGTAGTCACTCCAAATCACTTCTTTGTCCAACCAACAGTCCATAATACGTCTAGTTCCCAATCACATAAGACACAGAAAACCATCAAATCCTTACAGTGGAGATGCTAATAAATTTATTGTTTTTTTCTATCTAATCTATAGTTAGGGGGCGGCTGTGGCTCAGCGGTAGAGCGGTTGCCTGCCAATTGGAAGGTTGGTGGTTCAATCCCTGGCCCTGCAGTCCCATGTCGAAGTGTCCTTGGGCAAGACACTGAACCCCGAGTTGCCCCCGATGCTGTGTCATCGGAGTGTGAATGTGTGTGCATGTTTATCTGATGAGCAGGTGGCACCTTGTACGGCAGCCTCGGCCACAGTGTGTGAACGGTGAATGGATCCTGTATGATGTAAAAGCGCTTTGAGTAGTCGTTCAGACTAGAAAAGCGCTATATAAATACAGCACATATAGCAGCAATCTAAAGCTAGCAATCTATGGCAGCCATCTTTCTGGAAAGTCCTCCCTTGATTTAATGGAAGACGCCATCCAGACCAGGAGAAGAACATTTTACATAGAACTAAATCTTTGCTTCATATTTATTTATTTTTCTTCCCATTATACAGACAGCCATAATGTTGGATAAAACCACTCAGATTCATACAAATGACCTAGTTAATGACTCTCTCACAATCTCACACTGACTATCCCTGACAGTACTTGTTTTCTTCAGCCTGGGGCTCTAGATTTCTAGAGTGCTAACACTACATGCATGCATACACACACACACACACACACACACACACACACACACAAACCCAGTCACAATCAATATCTCATGAAAACAGCCCATGCTGTGAGAGCATCCAGAGATTATAGTGCTAAAGCCCTCCTGAGATGGCACATTAAACTGTAGCTGGTGAAGAGGGTTGCACCTTCTGGTCAGCATTTAACCTCTTCCATGTCAACTCTTTCAGTGCAGCCCTTAACCCTCACTGGTCTGTGTGGTCTAAATGAAATGTTTATAGATGTGCAATGTAAAGGTGTTTTGCTGTTGTAGTTTTTTGCTGGATTAGTTTTTAATTTTCTTGTTTTTGAGTCCTATTTCTTTTTTAGCATCAAAATACAGGCATTAGAATCAAATAGTGTACGTTTTCCATTTAATTAGAGCTGAAAGAATTAGACAGTTATATCATTTAGTCACAGAAAGACAAAAACACCATTTGGCAACAGTTTTGATGATTGACTAATGAAAAAGCATCATCAAAAACAAAATTCACCACTTCTACATTATCTTCTGTTTACAAAGGTCAATATTTGCTGATTTAAAAAAAAACAATCTGAATATCTTTATTCAGTTTTGAAAGGTTGGTCAGACCAAACTAGGCATTTGAAGACGTCACCTTGTTCTCTGGAAAATTCCAATGTTTTCATCGGCCAACCGATTATTGAGAAAATAATTTGCAGATTAATTGATAATGAAAGTAATTGTTAGTTGCATCCATGCATATAATACAGGCAGTTTTTAGTTTTTGTTTTGAGAAATTTCAAAGCCAAGCCTGTCCGTCTTAAAGTTGTGACCATGTCATTGTTTGTAGTGTAGTTCAGTGAATTTCAAGTACAGTAAGCAGTTTATTCAACTGATTGCATAATGTCTTCTCATTTTCTGCAGCTATAGACACAACAACTAAAGGTTCATTTCCATTTCCTTTGTTTACGTGTTGGTTGTATTGTGTGTCCATGAAAACTGAAATTTACCTTCTACACACGTCATCTGTGTGGTTAATGCTAAAAAAAGATTGCATCAGTCCAAGTCAAACAAGCTTTTGCCAGGAGAGAAAAAAACAAAAACACTTTTCTTAGAACCATTAGAGCAATAAGGTGTGGCAACATATTCATTTTAAATATTTTTTTTATTTAATTTTTTTACTTTTTACTGGTATTTTTCTTGTTTTAAAGTACCGATCTTGTTGTTTGATGATACTCTATCATGATAATACAAGAAGAACGGTGATATTTTAACCCCTGGTCAATGTTCAGAGTTAGCGAAGCTCCTGTGTAGCTGTTTATTTATTTATTTATTTATTTTTTAATAATGTCACAACACCATTGTGGCATTGAAAGGCTCTTGATAGCTTCATGGTAAAAACAACAACTTCAAATGCTCTTATTTTTTAGCAGCTTTTTTAAAATGGGCCACTAAATGCCTTGTCAGACACTCCTCTTTTGTTCATCAGTCCAAACCATGTGTACCCATGTGAAAATGAGAGACACTTGAGCATGATTGGTGTCAATATTAGACAAATTATCAAGTTAAACATTTTATGGGAATGTCTTGACTCACTCTACTTATTCATTTGACAGCCAAACGTGACTCAGTTTAACATTTTCAGAAAGGGCATTTGATTCTTCAATACAAAAAAAATATTTTTTTGTAAAAACTTCATTTCCTTACACTTCTTGTGTCATTTACCCCCCCCCACACACACACACACACTCCACCAGCTCCATGGCACTGTTATAACCAGATTCCCCGCTGTTGAAGGCTTCCCGAGGGGCTTTTGGTGGATGATTTTCCGCGTTTGACAATCTCTTCCAGTACGCGTGACCCAGTTCAATCAAGCTGTCGCTGCACATAAGAGTCTCCTAACTCCTACTTTTTTGGTGTTGGATCTTCTCTCCCTCAGCCATGTGCGGGGCTCCCCTCGCTCTGTGCATCTGCGTGCCAGCAATTAATAATTGAGCATTTCATGTGTGTCATCTCTGAATGCAAGGAAGAACCATAAAAGGATAGAACGAGTCTGAAGGGAAGTGGATGGAGATCAGCAGAAGGAAAAGGAGAATGGATGCTGTTGGAGGATTTTGCACTGTCAGTAGGGTGTGCTGTCTACAGCCTCATTAGTTCTGCGAAGAAAAGTGTTGAGAGGAGGAAGGAGGGCTGAGACTTTGTTCTCAGTGGCTAGAAGAAATAAAACTCAGTCAGCACAGTGATGCTGGGTGTGAATATGTGTCTGTGTGGGTCCTTTACCTTATCTGTAAGCAAAAGCCAGTCGTCTGACTGGTCATTGATTTTGCTTCCTTTCCCCTCTGGTTTCAATTAAAAAGTCTCACTCAGACTAGTTGAAAATGTTCAGCGATAATCACACATGCTGCTGCCTTATTAACGCCAGAGCACCTTCAAGTACAAGGTCTGATTTCAGCTTGATGAGCAGACGTTTTTTAAGTGCCAACTACTAAACAGACAGATGGAGGTTTCACAAAGGGAAACATCCATTTCCATTTAAATTGATGCTGTGCTTTCATAGCAAAGATAACTGATTTTTTACTGTAATACCTGAACTGATGCAGATAGCTAATACCAGTGTTTATCCTTTTTTTAAATTTAAATTGGGGGTGGCGGTAGCTCAGTCTGTAGAGAGTTGGTTGCGGAAACGGAGGGTCGCTGGTTCAAGTCTGCACACGGACCAACGTGTGGTGGTGGACTGGTAGCTAGACAGGTGCCAGTTCCTCTCATGGGCACTGCCAAGGTGCTCTTGAGTAAGGCACCAAACCCCCAACTGTTTGGGTCGCCTGTTCAGACAGCTGCAGCCCCCTCACTCTGACACTCTCCATTAGTGCATGTGTAGATACTGAGCATGTGTGTGTATTTCAGGCCTGTGTGTAATGTGTGTTCTAACAACTGAGTGAAAACATTGTAAAATTAGCTTAGCATAAAGACTGAAGACCAACCTCTCAAGTTGACAAATTAACACTTTATATCATCTTTGTTTTATTTCATACAAAAACCAAAGTGTAAGAATGCTATATTGTGTTAATCAGGAGTCTGCGTGCCAGACTATTTCCTGGAGTCTTGTTGTCTCTCTGAGGTTGTGAGGCAAGCAGAGACTTCTGGAATTTACAGCGCCTTGTCAAGAAATAGTCCGTCATATGAGCCCCTATAACAGATGAAACAAACACAATATAAAATGTTAATAAGCTTGCTTATAAAGCTGAGCTTTAGAGGTTCTGGTAGGCCTATTTTATTACATTTGGACAGAGTCAGTTCCCAGGCTTATGCTAACCAGCTACTGGCTGTAGCTGTCTATACACTGTACAGACATGAGACCAATCCATCCACTCATTTAAAGCAAACAAGCGTATTTCCCTATTCCTTATTACTATAACGAATAATGAAAATAATTGTGAATAGTATATATACTTTAAAAGACATGCAATAAATGAAGCTTCCTAGATTAGTCATTTTTTTTTAAAAATTGTAAAAACAAGAGAAATTAAGGCAAACATTTACACACTTTGAATGTCTGTTGTGTCAATCCTAAAATCTAGCAAAAATAATCCTAATTTTCCATAATGCAACTTTGGCTGTTAAGAATCATCAGAGCATGATTAAAGCAGTTTTTTTGTTTACTGATGTGCTTATTTTTGTCTGCCAGTCTTGAAACTTCAGTGCTCATGATACATTCCCTGCCCTGGAGAAATATGGTATCTGTGTCATGAGAGTACTTCCCTCTTTGGGTTTCTGCTTCCTCTTTACTGTCAGAGGGCTGTAAGGTGACATCTTTGTTTCGGTCGGACTGTCAATCAAGGAAGTTTAAAAACTACACCTAAATGTTGGTTAAAACATGCACTATTGCTGCGTTCAACTACGGCAAAAATGAATTTAGTATCACACAGAATCCCATATTTAAAAAAAAAAAAAAAGACTCAGCAGCTATTCTAAGAGAGCAGTTTGCTCTGTGATGTTTAAACTGACCTGCACAAAGATTGAATGTTATGTTTGTCCTTTGAGCCCTCTGGCTGGTTGCTTGAATAAAAGGCAGCATTAACTTGGCTATCCGTGTACACAGCATGTGTTTGCATTCTCTGTAGGTTAACATATACGGCCTCTTTGATAATCCTGCATGTACCGAGCATAGGAGATTCAGTGTATATCAGCTTGGTGAGATTATCTCTTTGCAAGCCCTCGGGTAGCCATGAAGTCCTGAGATAAGCTAGATGAGCAAGGGAACAAAACTGATACCATTTTGTTTTTTTTAAACTAAAACTAAAACTTACCAGCATGCTTTGTTCACACTGAGTGTTAATTTAATTTCTGAATTTCATATTCAGTGAGTTGTTTATCTAAAGGCAAACTCCCCTCAGTAGAATCTTTGATGTTCCTTTAATAAGGCCTGTGGTTCACTAGTTATGCCACATAAACATCTCTGTAATTCAAATTAAATTGCCATAAGTGTAGCCTAAGTGTGGTGGCAATTTTGTATGTGTGTACTTGTGTGTTTGTTTACCAGTCATGTTGTAAGAAGCTGACAGGCAGCTACATCGTCCAGAGGTCAGTCTGAGTTTACTTTGTCTGTGATGCCCATTTTCCTCGTCTGTGTGTTTCAGCAGGGCCATGAGTGTGGGAGGATAAGCGATGATTCATCACTTCATTCATACTCTCTCTCTCTCATGTTTTCTTCTTTACACTTTATGTTTTTAAAGCAGCAATCTGTATATGATCTTACATTGCTGATGTATTAAATCACAGCACTGGTGCATTGCCGTTTGGATAAATCAAATGACAAAGCATCACGTTACCTAGATTTATAGATCAATTGTTTAAAAATAGTAAGTGCTCATCAAAATTTCCCAAAGTTGATGGGTTTTTATTTATTTCCTTTTTGTGTGACCAACATACCGAAACCAAAAGATAATTAGTTTACAATCATAGAATACCAGCAGATATGGTGTACACTAGGGCTGGGCAATATATTGATGTTATATCAATATCGTAATATGAGACTAGATATCGTCTAAGATTTTGGATATTGTAATATCGTAATATCGCAAGTGTTGTCTTTTCCTGGTTTTACAGGCTGCATCACAGTAAAGTGATGTCATTTTCTAAACTTACCAAACTGTTGTAGTTGTTCTATTACCTAAGTCATTAAATCATTTCTAGAGATTATTTATCAAAAATCTCATTGTGTAAATAACATTTTGTTAAAGCACCAATAGTCAACCATACAATATATCGTCGCAATATCGACATCTAGGTATTATCTAGGTATTTGGTCAAGAATATCATGAGATTTGATTTTCTCTATATATCGCCCAGACCTAATGTGCGCCCCATGTAGGCTGAGTCCACCTCAGCCACCTGGGTGTGAATTTGAATCCAACCTGCGGTCCTTTGCTGGGTATCATTCTCTCTCTCTCTCTCTCTCTCTCTCTCTCTCTCTCTCTCTCTCTCTCTCTCTCTCTCTCTCTCTCTCTCTCTCTCTCTCTCTCTCTCTCTCTCTCTCTCTCTCTCTCTCTCTCTCTCTCTCTCTCTCTGTCTCTCTCTCTCTCTGTGTGTGTGTGTGTGTACATTTGACTTTTGTTTCTAATATACTGTATAGTAAGTTAATACCTGAAGTTGATTGTTTAACATGTCTGACTTGCTATCGTGTACTGTACCTGCACAAGATTTATTTAAATTGTATATACTTGTGAAAGAATAGATATTGCTTTAAAATTGCATAATTGGCCTTCAAAGTAAAGGGTTATATCTTGCCAATTTTTCAAATACTGTAAGCATTATTTAGTCATATTTTTCTCAATTGCCATTGCATTCTGTGATAACTTTTTTGTGGTCAAGTTTTTGGTTTTATTTTATTTATTTTTTTATTAAAAAACCATAAACATTCACAAACCATTACAATCAAATGCTGGGACAAAGGAACGCGTCCCATGGCCGAACAACACAGAGAGGGAAGTCGGGAGGGAGGGAGGTCGGGGCTGTGGCACAAGGCTGCAGCCTGGACCTGACAGAGTCAACGATGCTCTGCCAAGTGTCCCGAGTCTTTTCAGGCACTCCGTGGATGTGCGCCGTGGAGAGTTCCATGTAGAACACATCCAAATAGGAAAGGGTCCATGTGCAGATAGAGAGGTTGTTTGGTGATTTCCAACGGATTGCAATCATTTTCTTTGCTGAAGGATCTGTCAGCTGACGTGCTCACATATCATTCAGAATCAAGACATTGACAGTAACAGGTGCAATAACATTAAACAAGGCGGACATTTTAGATGCAATACCGCTCCAGGACTGACCAATGGGAGAGCACTCCCAGATCATGTGAAGATATGTACATTGTGCTTTTATCAGGCATAGAGTGCATAAAGGGCTGTTTATTATTTTCATGTGGCGCACTTTCACAGGGGTGAATACATGAAATTGTAGTGCGTCTGCTGATGTTCTGGATTGAGTGATACTTCTGGAATGCTAGACCATACATCATGCCAGAGATAGATACTCAGGCCTTTGGCAATCACGTGCCCAGATCCATTCTGTGATAACTTGTGCTCATTGTCTCTCTTTCTGTCTTCCAGCCCTGACGACATTGGAAGCTGCTGGTACATCCTGTTGTCCGGCTCAGTCTTCATCAAGGAGTCCATGTTTCTTCCCAGAAGCAGGTAGGATCATCAGCCATTTTCGTTCCGTGGCGTTTTTAAAGTTTGATCTTGGCACTAAACTTTGAGCAGCTTTCACCCTTCAAAGCCTGTTTAGAGGAGTTACATAGGAAGATAAAGCTAATCCTACACTGAGCAAGAGCCAATTTAAATTTATACTATCTCAAAACAAACGTTGTTCCCCCTCTTATCAACTTGCTCTTATCCAGAGCAGTAAACAGAGGTGATGCCTTTTACCCAAATTGTCTTTTTTAACATTGTTTGCAGAGATAAGGTTACAAGGGGCACACCGGCTTGTTGTGGAATCCTCAAAAGGAAAAGTTTAAATCAGATAAATGCCTTTTTCTATCACAGGAGAAAGTGACCGCTGCTGCCATCTCAGTGTTTTTTCAACTTTTTGTTTCAGAAAAGTAAAATATTTATAAAAAAATAAATAAAAAAAAGAAGTCCAACGGCTGAACAAAATGTTAATATTTTAACATCTAACATATTTTGCAGCAAATTGGTACACATGATTTCAATTACCACTGCTTGCTGGTATAATCCAAAAAAGCCTGATATCCCAGTGCTTCCCGTACACAGTGTGTAGTTGCTTCTCTCAGCTGAGAGAAGGAAGCCGGGCTGGTGTTTTTGCATTTTATTACAAGGCACCAGAGATGGCATCAGCATAACCTTTGTAACCATGGAAATATCCCCTTGCGGATTAATAAAGTATACATCATCATCATCAACCATCCTGCAATTCTGGAGAAATAAAGCATTTGCAGGTTCTCTCTTGCATAACTTCCCTCTGTGCCTCCCCAACAAAAAGTCCTGAGCATTAGGGAAATGAAGATGACATGCACACTGATGTTACAAAATGATACAAAAATGATCTTGAAATAAAAAGAGAATACAGTATAATAAAAATGTTAGACAGCAGAAAAATATCCACGCATAAACCCTGCAATTGTAGAGAAACAAAGAATTCTCGTGACATCTCTTGCATAAATCCTGTCTGTGCGGAAAAGTGTCAACAGTACACAGTACACGCTAGCATTGCAAGCTACTGTGCCTCTAAAAACATCTCTCCCAGTGAGCAGATTTACGTACAAAAATAAACAACTTTATAGCTTTCAAAATTTGTAAATATCACAGCATTCATTTTTGGTGCACAGAAAGTAAACAGAGCAATGAAAATGGTCACCTCTCCAGGAAAAAGTACAAAACAAAAAGAGGAAGTTAAGTCAGTGGAATTGCGACCCATCCAGTTGGTAAAATAACATGAACACTAAACAGAAAGTCTTTCTTTATGCTTACAACTCTACATTAGGATATTTTTCCTCTACATTATAGTCTGTTACAAACCATTTCTTAAATGTGTATTCTTAGAAATGCTAAATATTGGGACTTGAAATAAAGAGTCGTACAGGAATTTATTGTCCTGATCAGCTGCCAATTACTTTGGTTGTAGTGTTTAACATTGGAGGGAATATTTGTTGGTTAAAAAAAGTGTTTGATGTCACTCTAAACATAATTTACATATATTTCCAGCCTTTTTTTCTGATAGGGTGTATTAGGAAACATGTGGTAGAAAGCGAGTTTGCCACTAGAGCCCTCCCCATGATGGATAATAATTATCTGTGACACCATCAGAGGACTTAAGATTCATCTTCCACTCTCCAGCTCTCAGCCATCAGCTCATGGCAGTGCTCACCACCTTTGAAGCCAAGACCCAAATGTTAAAAAGCTGTGATTTCACAAGTGGTTCTGTTACATGAGCCATCTCCGTGGGTGTCTCGAAAACAATGATCTTTTCATCCATTAGTCTTGCATAACACACACCTACGGCCACCGAGAGCACTTGGGCCATCACTGTAGTGTCCCGGCAGTACTGCGGGGTCGGTTGCGGTCATTCTCCGGATTCACATGAACGTGGGCGCCATATAAAACTCAAGACTTGATTGGAAATGTGCCACAAAGCAGCTCCCCTCTTAAATATAACCTCTTCAGTTTTGCCAAGGTGAAAATGTGTGTGTGTGTGTGATGCCAGCAGGGGGGATTTGCAGGTATTGGCAGATTAATGCCCAACTGCAGTCACTGGGGAAGAGAGGGCTCTGAAAATGTTTACTAAGCATATGGTGCTAGGAAGAATGTGTCCACTCTGCTGCATGAGACTGTATCTGGTTAATAATTCTTCTTAGAGTGATGCCAACTGCATTGCACAACACAGGTCTTGTTTCTGTGAACTGCACTGAATTTTATTCATGATGCACAGAAATCACTTTTAATCAGAATCACTTAAATCAAAATATAAAGCAGAAGAATTTGTTTTAGGAACAATGTTAAGGAGCATAGCAACAGCGAGATCAACCAAGTGCAAACTGACAGGCAGTGGAAAGAGCCTCTTGTTGGCTCTGGAACAGGCGGGAGGGGCTGGGCTAGAAGCCAGGAGAAGATGGGCAGTGACTGGCCACCACTGCCGACCCACCAGCTGGAGGTTGTTGGTCATTGCGCTATCGTCCAATGAAAGTTTGAACGCCACCTGACGACATGATCCCCTACTCTCCTGAGCTACAGTCAGTCAAGAAAGTGACTGCATGTTCCAGCATCTAGATCTATCTAACTGCATCCCAACATTTAATGTAGGTTTCTTTCAACCATGACTGCAGTCTTTCCATAACCTTAAATCAAGTACTTTCAATGGCCTAAACCTTAATGTATGAACCCCACCCAGCTTGCAAATATAAAGACTCATTCAAATGCACAGAGTTACAAACTGCTATCAGCAAAGGCATATTGACTAGGGCTCGTGATACGACCTGATACTGTAAGTCCAGTTTAAAGATAAAGAGAGAACACTTTCGCACTCTACTTAGCACTCTAGTATAGTCTTAGCACCTTCCACAGACCTTGGTATGTATGGCTCCCTCATTAAAAAACATCAGTCTTTGGGAGGCAGTGAAGCAAGACCTATTCCCCTAGTGACAAGAAGACATTTTTGAAATGACACATTCATAATGACACATTCTGATTCAAGTTTTCAAGGACCTCCGGGACAGTAAACTCAATGTCGACTTGAATGTCAGTGTACATTTTCTAATCAAGAAGGAATAGAAGAACCCTTTTTTCATGACCGTATTTGAATAAACCGTAATCGTACCAGATAAATTCTTTAAAACAGGGTAGTATGATACCGTCAATCTATAACTGGAAGCCATCTGACTCACAGGAGCATACATAACTGTTACACATCCTGCTAAAACAGGTTTGTCAGTATTTGTTCACAGTGACATGTTTGAATATTGACTGGTTGTTTACATGTTGAGGCATTTCCTCATTAGCAGCCTCTTAAAGCCACAACTATCGTGTCATTTCTAAACTATGTGACACCACTTTCAGTTTTATTGTTCAATATTTTTTATATTCATACTTGGAATGGTCATTAAATGTTTTTTAATGGCCATTGCGACAAAGAAAGAAAAGAAATGATGAGGGCTAAAGGGCTCGGAGGGGAAATTGGCTGTGACACGAGGAACTGAATGGAGTCCAGCGGGACTTCCTGAAGCTTTTAAAGATGTGGTGGAATTGGGTTTCAGACAGGCCCTACCCAGAAATGGCTGCTCGTATCTACTCTGGCAGCAAAGTTGAAAACTTGATATGCCTCCATCATTCACTCAGTGCTTTTCTCCCTCTGCTCCCCCCTTCCCATCACTGGTCCCTGTAGTGAGATGTGATCCAGGGGAAAAGGAATGACTCATTAAGGGAAGACGCTAGAGTTCTGTGCCTTATTTAAGGCCAGAGGCCAGCGTGAAATCAAATACCAACCCAAATAAATACATCTTAGTAAGCGGGTGACAGATTTAAAGCCTGTAGAAACACATGCTGTGTAAAACATGCAATTAAAGGAAATCAGTAAATCAGGCAGGGTCAGGAGACATGATAATGATCTTCGACAGATTAGACGACCACAGAGGGATTCGTTTTGTCCAAGACTCGGCTGGGAGACACGGCAGGCTTCTGTAGGATTCAGAACATTCATAGCCTGCATCTTTTTTGACAAACCCCAGTGAGGCACAAGGGACCAAGTTGATTGTTCCACCTGGCAGCACCAACGACAAATGTTTAGAACAGTTTTTTGAATGAAACTGAACCTGGGAATTCATTCATCATCACTAATTAGTGAAGGTAGGCTCTGTCTTGCCCATCCTGTGTCATAGGAAAAGAAAAAGGTTTGGTGTGTAGTATACATACATGTGTGTTCTAGGGTGACACAAGTTGCCGCAGTTATTATTGATTTGGTATGCTTCTGACTCAATGAAATAAAATATAACATAATTATGCTTAGCTTTGCCATACTTTACAGTTGTGCTTCTATTGGTCTGTATCACGCAGCATGTTGTAGAAGTTGTCAACCTAGGTGGAACAAGGCCATTTTTTTGACACACCAGCCTTTTTGTTGTTTGTTGCGTCTGTCATCGTCTACTATTTATTTATTTACATTTATTATGCACTAAACGGGATAAAAAACAAGCATTTGTCGCACCTGACGTTAATTTTCCTTGCAGATGCCCCACATCCGTCGTTCGGGCCACACCAGGCTGGTATCTTGTAGTCTGATCTTGGCATTAATTGTTAAGTTTATGTCAAATAAGTGTGATTTTCTGGATTTGAAATCCATAAACATTTGAGTTGATGGTAATGCAGGGTTGCATTTTCCTTTTTTGAAAAGTTTGAAATGTAAGAGTGAGTTAAGTTATTTATGAAATGAATTATTTCTAAAATGAGATGCGTTGATCCTGCGACTCTGCAACTTTTTTGAACGTCAAGAAATAGCTGTCATAATTGCCTTTTTCCCCCCCAAAACAACGTTTGTGTTGCTCTCCATTTTCAAATTTTGTGCAATGAGCATGTAATATTTTAGTTACAGTTTCAATAACCTTGCCACTGTATGGAACTCTTAACTTGATATACACTTCATTAACCCTGGTCTGGTTTTTACTTCCTCTCCTCCATTTATTATCACTAACAGCTGACTGCTGTTAGGGATGTACCTCCGGTCACTGTAACACTGAACAGTTTCCTGATCATCAGCCATATATTGGCTAACAAAAACCACAACTCTTAACTGAATCAGCATCTATCAGCAGCCAGGGTTCAAGTTAGCGGAGGAATGTCAGACTCATCGCTTTAGTTTGTGTAAACTGCTTGAAGAAAAGGTCAGTAAAGCATCAAATCATTTCTTGACAACCAGCCGCAGCCCAGGCAGAGTCATCTATGACTAGATGACAAACTGAACCATTGATCATTTATTCTGTTATAAAGCAAATACAGCTCTCACTCATGTCTTCTCAGTATTGATATTATACTGTATTGTATGTTCTGTGGAAGCCGACAGGCAGTAATAGGTTTTTTACTCCTCACGTGGATAAAAACAACATTTACTACTATACAGCTCTGGTATACTAACTGCAAATTTCTTTCTTTGAAAGCTAATGTGATCACTTGTGGTGACTTCACAATACTTACTACAATCACGTATAATTACAAAACTGGTTGTGCTAGCCATGAGAATTGTTTTCCTCTTTTTGGAGATAAACATTTATGAATAACTTTTCTGGTTGACAACAGGGAATCCCGTGAGTGCTAGTACCAGAGAAATAAGGCACTGACCAACATATCTGACTTCACCGTAAAAAATAAATCTTCTGATGGTTAGACAGAACACTGTGGGCAACCAGGCTTATTCAAATGTGGAATTGAACTGAAACAGTGCTGAATAGTTCAGTTTGTTCATGAGCTGTTCTGATGTAAGACTCACAGATGTAACTAGATTTAAAAGGGCACTCCACCAATTTTTACACAGCCTGTGAAGACGGTTGTATAATGTCTTCCATGGCTCTGAAGCTCATTAAGGTTATCGTGGTTTTGGTTTAGATTATTTAAAATTTTAATAGAAAACTTGTGATAAGATATTTCAGCTGACTAAAAAAACTGGCAAACTTGATTTATTTCTACAGAATTCATTATAAAAAATTTCATGAGTAACTTTTACCAAAGGGGGACAACAGAGGCTTTCCACTACCCACCGCTCCATTGCGTGCTCGCGTACACACACACAAACACACACCCTGCCCTTTACACACTCTATCTCTGTAGCAGGAAGTGAGTCGTATGCTGGAAGGCTGACTGTAGTCACCCCACCACATTACACAGAGAGAGGGAGAGAGAGGGAGAGAGAAAGGGGCAGAGCCATTGGGCAGAGGCTGATCCATACACACTTTCAGAGCCACACACTTCCATTCTCAGACAGCAACACTGGTGTGCGCAGGACGATATGCCGCAGTCACAACAAAGTCTCGAGACCTGGACCATGCTTATCAGACTGAGTGTGGACTAACGGCAGTGGGATACTTTAGAAGAAGGGATCCTCTTATCTCATCTGTTGGTCTTGTCACTCTGGGAGCAGTTTGGAGAGTCGGTGGTGAGTGTTCAGACTACAGCACGCAGCACTTAACTCCTGTGTATGGCTCACTGAAGCTCTGCCGAGAACCTCCTGTTTTTGGTTGTAATTTAAAAATCTGACTTGTATCCGAGCCGGGAGCTGGTTGCAGTAAAACCTTCAAGTCTGGAATGTGAAACACGACTTAGATGTTATTTTGGATCTGTCAGTGTGCAGTGTGTGCTGCCAGTAAAAGGGGTGTGTGTTCTTTATGTTTGGGGTTGGGGGGTGTGGGTGGGTTACACAAGACTTTTGGCAACTTTGAAAGCAAAACAAAGATGGAGCTCCTGCTGTCGGGAGAATGTGTTCGAAATGGTTTAGAGATGCCGCGATGATTGATTGATGCATATGTCTCGGAAAAGTTTGGAGCGGCTAGTCTCTCTCTCTCCAACTCGAGTGCACTTTTCTCTTTACCATTACGAAGTCAGTAAAGTTTTATTTTGGGAAGCTAAAGTCACGAGTCATTTGCACATTCTTGGCTTTGGTGTGAGCTTCTATTTCAGAAGTGGCGGGGCAAAGGTCCGGGGTATGTGTGTGGTGCAGCCACGCCGTTCCTCCAAGGAATTCTGTTTGTTTGCAAGGTGAGAGGTGGTTGGATGGTCAACTGCAGCTCAGAGGGGATGTAATCCCTTCAAGCCTGGTTGCTGTTTTCATTGACAATCACTCCTGAGAACTCCTCTCCCCCCTCTGACCTCCCCTTCCCTCCTGCTCCGTGCTGGGTCTAAAGTGTTGCATAACCAGGGAGTTTAATCTTTGTCCTTCTTAAGGGTCTGGTGGGTTAAAAAGCCGGTGTGCCCTTTCACAACTTACTCAGTTAAACAGATTAACAGAGTGAGGAGCCCCACTCTCCACCCTCCTCCAGCTCAGACTAGGTGCAGATTAGGGATTGCACTGGTTCAGTCAGACGGCAGAATGGATCTTAGGCTTTGGCGGTGGGCTGATGGGCTGATGGGCTCGGAGAGTGAAAGGCTGGTAATGCATGTGGAATGACATTCCAGACGCCCAAGCTTGTTGTATAACGGGAGGGGAATGCGAGGCCACTGAGCCAGTGGAGATGTCAGTCAGTCAACTGAGAGACAGCTTTAGTGTTTAATCTGAAAATTAGATTCTGGCTGCCTGTCTGAATCCAGCTCATACAAAGTGTCTGATAGCAGCACATTGGGGAACATTTTCAAAGGAGAATAGTAGAACATCTTTAAATAATCTTGTTTTATTGGTAATGTTTACACTATCTTGCTACTGATTCGTCAGTTGCACGTAAAGCAGTTGCACTTGGATTGTAATACCTGTATGAAAGGTGCTATGCAACTATGGTTTGCTGGTTGAAAGTAGGTAACAAACCCAATTTTAATGGCAACACAGTCAACAGTCAAGCTCTTAAAGGAGATATTAATGCCAAAATGAAATGTTGACAGAAAATGATCATGTTTTCTAAGGCGTTCATTGGATCTGTGCTCTCAATGAGTTTTAAATGTATTAAACAGTGTTTGTAAAACATTATGACACAGGCAAGTTTTCTGCATGTCATCTTCAAGTGCTGCAACAATCCAGGTGCATTATTGTCAAAATCACCCTTTAAAAGAAGTCTTTCAGCTTTCACCTCTTTTAATATGAAAGCCTAAACGATTTGGTAAAGTTTTTAGAAAAATCTGAGTCATAATTACTACTTTGATGTTCACTTAAATGCTGTGTAGAAGTCAAATACTGGTAGTGAGGGAAACTCTGGTATGACATAAATGGGGCATTAAGCTGCTGTACAAAAACAAATTTTGTATGTTGATTTAAAATTTCTGTCTTGTCTCTTTTTTGATGCGTCGTTTTTGTAGGGTTTTCTTAATGTGTTGTGCCTTTATCTATTAATGTACCACATGTATTTTTAATCACGTCTACAGGGAATTCCCCTTGAAGGGACAATGGAGTGAAGTGGATTAAAGATAAAGATTTTTTTAACATTGGTATATAAAATGGTTTGAATGCAGCACATACAGTATATGTACAACAGTATTTTGGTGTGCAGAGTATGATGGCAAGAATCTCTGCTTGTGCCGTGCTCTGTTATAAATGAGTTTCATACGGGTTCAACCGTCTGGCACATTGCTTATCTTTTTCCTATCTGGTTTTGCAAGTTTGTTAGCCAACACACACTGTAGTTCTCAGGAAAGACAGCACAGACCTTACATCATTTTATGGACCTGAATGTCTCAGTGCTAAATTATTAATGGCAAGTAGATTCTGCACACACTTCAGCAGCATTAGTAGAGCTAATAAAAAATGACATACTGTGTTTGCATGGGCCAAACTTTGCAGTGTTACGGTGTTGATTGCTGTGAAGATGCCAACACCCCAAAACAACCAAGCATCCACTGGGAGCATCATATTTTCGTTTTAGACCCATTTGTTGTCTGATATGCATTTACCCACACAGCAGATCTCACACTTTATATTTGTTCAGGACTAGTCATAGAGCAGTGGAGGCTTTAATCTCCAAACAAGACACATTTGTTAGAAAAACCGTCCCACCCCCCCACTCTCCACTTCCATAATCCCTTCTTTAATATCTCACATTGCCAGTGGCATTTGCCTCCTGCAAAACGGAGGATTGGATTACTTATGTCAGGAATGCATCGGAGGAACGTGATTGAGCATTTCACTTTGAGGTTTGCATTTGGTGGCCTAATGTGTTTTGCGATGCAGGAATCACTATTCACTTTTCCAAAGTAGAGCCAGCCAAGGTAGGCTCAACAGTCTCACAGCTGGTACCGACTCCAAATGTCTGTAAAACCAGATCAAAAGCACTGAATTCTCTGAAGCTGTTGCCCAGCTGACAAATCATCTTTGGAAATAAGTTGCAAAAGAATTTGTCTTCTTGAGAGAAAATACTGAGTAAGCTCTCCATACTATAGTTCTATTTTAGCCTGTAGTTGAATTCAAGCTTGTGTATGTCTGGGATACAAGCAGAGTTAAAATGTATTAAACTGAAGCTCGGGCAAAGTAAATGGCAACCATCAGCATTAAACCCTCACTGAGCTTTCTGTGGTCCGATTCAGTCACTCGCGTTGTCTTTAATTTCAGTTTATGCTTCTCAGCAGAAGTTGACTGAAATCATGTGGACTTATTTGACTGCTGATTGCTATTCAAGAAGCATCAGAAAGTTGACAAATTAGTCAAGTAGAATTGCAGCCTTGGCTGAAAAACAACACAACCGCTGACAAAAGAGGAAAAAAACACAAAACCCAACAAAGGCTTGCCTGTGAAAGGAGGCATAAAGAGAAAAGCAAAGCAAGCTAAATGGACTTTTAGAAAATAAAGGCACAACACAAAATCATTATTTGCTCTTTGCCGAAGTGGCAGGAGTATTGCCAGGTTTGCAGTTCGCTGTATTTATTTTCCAGCCTGACCAAGCTGCACCCACAACATGTAGCCACAAACCTAGGGCTCCAAAGCATTTAGACCATGCTGTTTCTGAGGTCTGCACCTGTTAGTGTGATTGATGAAAGCTTCGACGCAGGTAACTACACACCTGAACTCCCTGCTCACTTCACTGTGAGCACTGAGGAGAACCTACTACTAACCCACTACTCATTTTGTGTCAGTTACATAGTGAAGTCAAAATAAAGGCCTCAACACACCCAGTTGATAACTTGAGAAAGAACAGCTGGTTAATAATTATAAAGATAAAGAATGCAATTAGACATCATTTCCATTGGTGATGAATGTTTCCTTTATTTTCTGGCTTTATAGTTTAGTCTTTTAAACGTCAGGAACTAGTGATAAATTTAGTTTCACCAACAGTCCAAAGAATATTTCATTCACTATCATATTTGACAAAGACAAGTGGCAAATCTTCATGTTTGAGAAGCGGGAACCAGCTAAACTTTAAAAAAAAAATCACTAAAACAATTCATTGATTATCAAAATAGTTAATTTTGTGGTGATTTAATAATCAAATAATCAATTGTTGAAGCTCTAAAAAAAGTTAAATAGAACATGGAAATTAAATTACAAGGTGTGAAATAAAGTAAGAAATACAAAATGGAGGATGAAATTAATGAGATTAATCGTAGTAATTTGTTCAATTGTATGCATGTTGTATGTTAAAGGAATTTCAGCTCAAAAACATGATTAAATAAATGTCAGCTTCCAGGCCACTTTGACTCAAATTAGATTTAAAGATGAACGTCTCACTTGCTGGTCTAATATCCCGGCTAGTGAATATAAATAATGCAAAACAGCGCTGCACAACACGAGGCAGGCACAAAACTCCACAGCGGTCTGTTCTTTAGAGTCTTGAGTTTATCTTACAAAGCAATCACCAAACTGAGATGTGGGTCACATTCTGAATTAAAAGATGTAGACGTTAAAAATAACAAACAAGGAAGTCTTTGTGTCTCTGCATTGAGGTTGGCTGCTGGACAAAGGCTGCATTCTTCACCAAACCCACAAGTTGGATCTCCTCATGCTCAGAATTTCCATGGCTGCTGCCCTTCTTTGAGACATTTTGGTCTCTGCTGCTTTTAATATTCCCCGGCTCTCCCCTCATTAGGAGTGAAGCATACTGTACAAATTGTGGCGTCATGAAAGTGGACTTTTCCAGAGGCGGGTGTTTCCCTGCAGGTGGGAGTGTTCACAGCTGAAAGGAGGAACTGTCTATTCAATGCTGCTCTGTTCAACATTTTATACAGAAATTCCATACAGCATATTTAAATTGTTGGGCAGAGACTAACCTATAGACTCAGGCATTTAAGTGATCTGTCTGTGCCTCTTGGCTGTCAGTGTGAGAGTCGAAACGTACTATTTACAGATTTCAAATACACAATAGACTATTAGATGTTTGTATTAGATTCTTTTTCTCATAATTTTATTCATTTCCTTTTTTCCAATCCAGTTTTGGGAAGCGATCAGCAGGCAGCTTGCGACGTGGATGTGAGTGCATCGTCCTGGAACCCTCAGAGATGATTGTGGTGAGTCCTGTTTTTCAGACTTATAGTACACAAGTGTCAATCACATGAAATAGAATGGTTAGTTATATTTTTGACAAGGCTTTTCCCACCCAAATGATCATTTTCAATCACTTTTAACCCAAAACCTATTTTGGTATTTTGTAAATTATAATGGCCTTCACTTACTATTAACAATGTCAAACTCTAGTTCTTCTCTGTCTTACAAAATTGCGTTCATCTGTCATCCC
Source organism: Etheostoma perlongum (assembly GCA_026937815.1). Classification (NCBI taxonomy): domain Eukaryota; kingdom Metazoa; phylum Chordata; class Actinopteri; order Perciformes; family Percidae; genus Etheostoma; species Etheostoma perlongum. Next base: position 25,945,314 of record CM049380.1, read on the forward strand.
TGATCTAAAATAATCCCTTATTTTGGCTTCAATGTAAAACAGCAGTGCTTGACTGAAGGTTAGCTTCATTCAGTTGTCTCTGATGTTAGCATTAGAGATCTTCCGATACCGATATCGGAAAAGCCTCAGATACTGCCTAAAACGCTGCCATTGGTATCAGCCAGTACTGGAGTCTATGCACCAATCCGATACCCCGTCATTTAGGACAGAGGAAAATCTACTTTAAAGTAGTTTATTTAAAAAAAAAATCTTTTTCTGTTATGACTCAATGTCTATGGAGCCCGGGAGGTGACATGGAAGGGGGGGGGTACAAGAAGAAAAAATATATAAAAATAATAACATGTACTGGGGACAAACACTTTTGCGACATTTTGACTTTGTTTTGCAAGATCTCGCAAATCCAACAAACAATAACGCTAACCGAGGTAGCTAGTAGTGCACTAGCTAGTAGTACACTAGCTAGTAGCAAATAGCTCGCTAACTAGTATCTAACTAGCTGGTAGCACGACATGATTACATCTCTTTAGTTGTCTAAATACCTCCATTGTTTATTTTGATAAGCATTACTAATTCATTTTTGCAAAGTGTTATAATGAACATTGTCGTTGATGTCAATAGCACTAGTTTGTGTTGTCGTAGCAACATGCTCGTTCATGAGCTTCTTTCTCTCTTAATACATCCATGGTATTGCTAGTTAGCTATGTATTTAGACAACCAAGGAGATGTAATCATGTCATGCTACTACCTAAGGTTAGCATGCAGTCATTAACATCAACAGCCAACAACAATGTTATTGTAACAATATAGTATTCTCGCAGGTTTTCTATACCACACTAGAATGATTTGAAACAAGGTAACCAAGCCATTTTTCCACATAAAATGTTAGAGTCCATGGTAGAACTTCAGACATTACCACAAAGTAATGAAATATGTGTGGCAGGGCACCTTTAAGACTGAGGAATCCTACATTACCTATGGCAGAGTATAGCTGTAATTTGGGAATAATATCCTTAAGATTTGGTCATGTGATGATTTGTAGTAATCTTTTATAAGTGTCTCCTATTGACATGTTATCACAGCTGTCTTTAATAGAGTCCAGCATTTGAGATTGTGTGGCGTTTCTCGAGTCCACGGCTTTTAAAAGCCCTGACACAGTTTTATGGCAAATCAAATGTTGGTTCACAGAAGAAGTTGTGGTAACACTTTACTTGAAGGTATCTATATAAGAGTGGTGTGACACTGTCATGAACACGTGACACTGTCATGAACACGTGACACTGTCATGAACACGTGACACTGTCATGAACACGTGACACTGTCATGAACACGTGACACTGTCATGAACACGTGACACTGTCATGAACATGTCACTGTCATGAACACGTGACACTGTCATGCACATGTCATACTGTCATGAACATGTGACACTGTCATGACACAGTCATGACACATGAGCCCTAACATAACTTGTGTTTATGACATGAAGCGTCATGTCATAAACGTTTGACTTGTTTATAATATCTATGACACGCTCATGACAGTGTCTCTTATGTAGCTACCTTCAAGTAAAGTGTAACCAAAGTTATTAAGAACCAATCCTTCCCGTCTCAATAATTTGTTGACCAGAAGCCCTCTGAGGCCTGCACATCAGAACAGATGCAGTTCACCTGTCGTTTATAGTGCTGTAAAAATTGCTATAAAATGTCATAAAAATCATGAAAATATCCATCAGAATTGACAAAAGCCTCTTTTGTTTGAACATTGAACACAACGTTTGATATCACATTAAACAGAGAAAAACAGCATACCCTGTAAGCTGGAACTAAAGAATGTTTTTCATTTGTCCTTGAAATATTAATCGCCTAATCGTTATAACTCTAGAGATGAATACGTGTCCCATCTAACCTTAAAACCATTTAAATTCATCCTTATCCACACTTTTTATTAACAGAATAATTGAGATGAATGATATATAGTACAAGATAAGAGGAAAGATGTGGTGTTGTATTATCTATTTTCATGGTTGTAAGTGCACGCGTCCTATCATTTAAAACTTTCACAAATCCATCCTCAAACAGATTTGTCTTGAAAGAGGAACACAGAACACAATTAACATGATTCATATTTTGTTGGCTGGCTGCAGGCAACATTGTGCTGTGGTACTGAACAAAGCCGTTTAAATGCTTTGACTACTTAAGCCAGCAAAACTGCACACTGTGGCAAATAAAGCCAGTACATGTCACCATTTGATAGCTGACTGACCATTTATGCATGCACCTACACACACACAAATCCCCCCTTTGCCATCTTTTAAAAAAAAGTAAGACGTGAAAAATAACCCAAGACTTAACGGTATATAATAGCGACTAGTTGGCAGTGCTGCAGCCACAGCACATTACGTCCTGTAATGGCTGTGTCTCTATAAGTGTGCATCGAGGGGCTTTTGTTAACTGAGCCTGTATCAGCTACTCACAAACCCCTCATTAATAACACCCTCTGCTCTGCTTGCTGCAGACACTTTCTGACCTTACCCCTTTTTATACAATAGGTGCCAACCCGCCCTGTAATTACTGAGGAGGGTTTTGTACTACTGTAATATAGATATGTATAGATAAACCCCCCTGCTACAAGTTTGAGTTACACACTGAATGATGCACACATGCAGTTAAAGATATGAGCAAAGCGACTAACACTAAAGAAATAATAAGCCGCTGACATGTCTGTACTGTACACACATACACACATGCATGCACACATTGCTCTGAGGTTTGCAATTAGACACACAATCACACTTATGCTCTCGATCACACAAGGCTCCCCTGCCGTTGTCATGGCAGCAGTTGGTACGGCAGAGAGAGATTTTTGTGGTGTAATCCCAAAGGCTGCGCGTTTCAAAATGTGAAGCCGCAGTGAAAGTAGCGAGTGAGAGGACGAATGGGTCCAAGATGAAGAAAAAAGAAATGTCATTCCAGCTGCATGACCAGGCAACAGAGTGGTCCTATTTAACCAATAATACTTCAGAAAACGGTAGAATATAACTTCACTGCCTGCTATGTCGAAGTGGCATTCTGTGCCAGTTTCCACTTGGAAAATGTTCCTTTTTTTTCCTGCCTTCAAATCATTACAAAAATGGAAACATAGATTTTATCTTGTTTAAACATGCCATTTACTTGTAGTTAACAGGTCTAACCGAGACAAATAGAGTTGAGAATGTGTCTATTACCTCAGTTCATCTTTTACTCTATTAGACTCCATCTCTGTTTATCACTGTCTTGTCAATCAATCTCCCCATCTCCCTCCCTCACTCCAGATACCTCACTCTTTCTCCCGCTGTCTCTCTTTTTTGTGTTGTGAGCATCCTTTGACGTAGGTGTGCAGCCCACACACACTTCTATTTTTACCCAATGAGAGGGGCGGGAGGCAGGGAAGAGGTGGAGGTGGGAGGAATTGTAAATTGAGTATAAGAGGTTGGGTTTTTTGGTGTGTGTGTGTGTGTGTGTGTGTGTGTGTGTGTGTGTGTGTGTGTGTGTGTGTTTTGAGGCGTGAATTAAGATGAAGAGAACCACTCCCCCCCTCACTCCGTCTCCCTCCTTCGCTATCATTTCCAGGTGGACTATATGGATGAAAATGAGGAGTACTTTCAGCGGCAAGCCTCACACAGACAGTCTCGTCGACGCTTTCGGAAGATCAACCAGAAAGGGGAGAGGCAGACAATCATCGACACCGTGGATCCGTACCCCACCGGAAAGCCTCCCATAGCCCGGGGATACCACACGGTGAGTTGCAGCCCTGTGCTACAGTTTTGTGTTTACCCCCGCTGCGGTGGATCACTGTGCGCTCAGTGTTGCTTTTGTTTGTGTGTTGTGCTTCTTCTTCAGAACCTGTTGGGCACTTATGCTTCAGATCGTAGCTGAACATGTTTCTCCCGTTTCATGACTTTGTGTTTTCTCTCTGTGCTATAGCTCGGTTGTAGTTTGTTCCGTTTGGGGAAGGGTACCCGTGTCCCCTAAAGGGGCATTTTCTAGCCTGCTTTCCTAATCCTTGCACTGAGCTGTCCTCCCTATACTGTTTAATTGTTCTTTTACCATCCTTGCTAGATTACCATTGCTACACTTGTGTGTTATGTTTTTAGCTTCTGCTGGCTATAGTGTGATCTACCCTCTCTGTAATACATGTATGTAGTTTGTTGAGCATTCTTAATACTGTAGTTTCTCTGGCTATACGTGCGTCTTTAGAAATCTGTTTGTTTGTGCTTCTCATGGTTGTCAGAAAAGCTTTCTGATGTGGAATTTTTTGAGGTTTTTAGCACTTTTCTGTTCAGCGTTTGCACCCTAAAGCACTCCTCAGCAGTGCTTTGTTATATCACTTGTCTGAAGTTGTCTCTGCAAATTCAAGATGTGCATATGGTTATATAACATAATATAACATCCATGTTTTATTATCATGTTATACATGTAACAATTTATTGGATTTACAGGTAAAGTGTGCCCTAGAGAATTCCTCAAATGCATGTTGCTGTTTGATGATCAAGAAAAGGAAGTAGTTTAGTTAGAAAGTTAGAAACTCTGCTACATACAATTCCGTCCATTTTCTCTAATATTTGAGCATGGCTTCATATAATGGAGTCACAATCACAAAAGGTTGAACACCAGTTTTAAAGAACTGCACAGCACCATGCCTACTGGTGGTGTATCTCTGTTGACTGTTGGACATTTAAATGAAACTAAAATAAAAATAATAAAATAAAAAATACAGGTTAACTTGGGAAATGTGAGACTGTTTAGAAGAAGTTCCAGCACTAGTATGATGTAATTTACATAAAGATAATCTGTTTATTTATGAAAACAAAATGGGATTCTGAAATGTAGCACTGTCTTGCTATGGAAAGTTACAGGCAATGTTTTGCCGAACATAAGATGCAGAAGAGGACAGCAGTTGACAATGGAAATACAGTATATAGTGATTTTTTTTTATTTTTTTTTTGGTGATCAAATTGTTTATTTATTTTTTTAAATTCAAAAAACAAACATTTACAACCAGTTACAAACAATACACTGGGACATAGGAACGTGTCCCAGGACCAAAAATAAATAAATTAAAAAAAAATTTAGAGAGTAAAAATGGGAGGGAGGGAGACAAAACAACACATGCAGAAACAGACGCACACAAACACACACAAAGACAGACAGACACAAGACAAGGAACCAAACAGTATATAGTGATTTAATAGTTTAAAAGTTTGTTTTTTACATCAGAGCCATGTAGAGAGAGGAAACATCTGTGTAAAATTAAACTATCATGTACACACTCAACAGTGCAACAGTCATGCACCAGTGCTAAATGCTTTATGTATGCTTTATGTAAACAATTCTTAGACAATACTACTAATTAAATCATGTTTTGGCATGTTAGTGGCTGGATAGTCAGCAAACTAGAGAAAAATAGATGGATGACAAAATGAAAGAAGAAATGGGGTTTGGTGCTCTGACAGGGTGAAGCCTCAGCCAATCACAGCGTGCATACTTGTGTGGAAGAGTATTGACTTTAACCATGTGAAGGGATTCGACTCCAGCAGAGAGAGAGTTAGTTTCCCCGTTGCGTTGCACCAGGCCTCTTCCCCTCTGTGCTTTCTTTCCTTGGGAATAGGAAACACAGCGTTTTCACACTAATGATGCAAATACCCAGCATGCAATTGTTACACACAGTATTTCCTGTTCTGCACAATTTTACTGCATACCCTTCATTCCTGCCGTTCCCACGGGGGCTCTGTCACTGTAACCAGTTCTTGGAACATTGTAAAACAATCACGCTTAAAAAGGGAAAATGCTGCAGAAGTCATCTTCTTCCTGCCTCTCTCCAGCCCCACCCTGTTTTCTATATTTAGACTAGCTGTGTTTTTTTTGTTTCAAAAGACTGCACTGAACTTTCGCATGGCCCGACATCTCTTGTCACACCCTCGACTCTCCTCTCTGTAGTACCGTTCCTGTGGGAAGGATGGAGCGGGTGCCATGGCAACCAGCAGTCCCAAACGGACTATGCTCGAGTGCACTTAGAAGTACAGTAGGGAAGGGAGCTAACTTCACAAGAGTGCAGTACGCTGCTGCTGCTGCTGCTGCTGCTGCTGACAGAGGGGTGGAGGGGAGCACAACGACAGAGAAGCGGAATCTGGGCGGATGCTAAGATGACATAGCAAGCTAATCTCCAGCAGTTAGAATGCCAGGCACCACTCAGATTTTCCTTCCTCCTACCCCAAGGCGTATTTAGGAGGTGAAAAATGCACCAAGGAGAAAATTGGGATTGAAGAAAGAAAATCTCTCCAGCAGGCAAGGTTTTTATTCAGCTTAGTCACTCCTATGAAGGCAGATGTGATGAGAGGTACGAAAACATCAGAGGAGCCACTGATCTCAAGGGTTTAAAGCTCTTCGTACGTGAGAAATACTCTAGACAAATCTGTTTCCTTTTGGGCTGAAATGATTATTTTCATTGTTGATTGCTCTGTTGATGATTGTTTTTTTATTGTTTAGTCTATTAATGACATAAAATACTAAAATGCTCATCACAACTCTGCAGAACCCAAGTTGATGTCTCTGTCTTGTCCCGTCCAAAGATATGTAATGTACACTTCTAAAAAACAGAAAGATTACACATGCTAAAAGCTGGAACCAGTGATTGTTAGGCATGTTTGCTTGATAAGTGACTTCAATTGTTAATCAGTTATCAAAGTTGTTGATTCATTTCTGCTGATTGAATAATAAACCAATTGTTTCAGCTCGTTTTATTTAAGCCATATCTCAAATATTGGATTTTATCTAATTCATGTCACAGACAGGACGATGCTGGCAGACCATAATACCCTTCTTAGTATAAAGAGAATAAATAGAGTTGGAAGAAGATCTTTTTGTTGAAGTAAAGCTATAAATAGCACAAATTAAAAATACTCTGTTCCAAGTAAAATTGTTATAATCCGAATGTTACTAGGTCGGAGTACAGTATTATCTTCAAAATGGGTCCAAATTAAAAGTAGTCATTGTGCACACACATTATGGCCCCTAGTCAGAGTTGTTAATATTGGATTATTATTACTGATGCGTTACACATTGTTGTAGCTGTTACTTTAAACCATATTTTTAGTTAATTCAGTAAATGCAACAAATTTTACAATTACCTCGGATTTATCCTTAAGTACGGTACTTGAGCAAATGAACTCCGTTACAAATGTTGCATTCGGAAGAGAAAACATGTTAGGAAACAAAGTTAAATTGTTAGTTCTTTGAAGATTAAGATAAGTGTGAAACTTTTAATTTAAAACTTAACAGCTAAGCTCTGCTTCTGTGAACATGATAAGATGTGACATACCAAGGCCAGCCTCCATCCTCTAGTATTGCATTCAATCCTGAAATAGCTAACACTTTCCAGTAGCAGAATGGCCTTCATTGCTAGTGTTGTGTAACTTTAAGGTCACAGGTTTGCGTCTGCGAGCAGTTGTGTGTCCCTGAGCAACACACTGAACATGCTAAGTCATTGTAAATTGCTCTGGAGACTGCCAGCTTAATACCTAAAATATAAATGTAACTGTAACCCAGTAGTGGAACTCCCACTGGGAGTGCTGACACCATAGACCGTTAATATTAACGGTCTATGGCTGACACACACACAGCTACCTCCCGGCCCCTACTTGCTATTAGGATTATTTGGCTTTCAGGGTTCAAACTGAATTCAAGTTATTTCCTGAATGTTTTTAATAGAGTCTGGCATTATATTCATGCCAATGAATGGCTTCATTTGGATCTGTTTTACAATTATCACTTGAGAGTCAATAAGTATGGGATAGTCTTTGTTAGATGCATAAACCGTTACATTAGCTGGTTAAAGTTACAATAAGTCTATCAGTCTTGAACTTTTCTTGAAATCCATTAACATGCTTCACAATTTAACAACATGAAACCGCAATTAAATAAGTTTTTAGTAATATTTGCTGCCAATAGTCTCGTGTACCCTCAGGTCCCTTGTAAGGCTGATTCAGAGCCAGAGAAGCTTAAAAAATGTTTTCGTTTTGTTGTAGTCTTTGAGATTGACAGTCACCAGACATATGAAGGGTCTGTCTGAAATGCATCTAGGAAGCAGCCTAAGAAGGAATTGAAGTTTTGTTTTTCATCAGTGTTATTGTTGTGATTATTCAGTATGACTTTGCATTCATGTTAGACACTATCTGGTTAAGAATTTGTTATTTTGCCTTGAAAAATCAGTAGTGACAGACGTATCCATCTTGCTGACATCCTTTTCAGGTGACATAGAAGCCAATTGTCCAAGAAATATGTGAATGTAACAGCATTTTTGTAAATTTACTTAAAGCAACCTGTATCAGCGTTAATCTCATCCATTGTTGATTGATAGTTGAAAGTCACATTTTTTAACTCACAGGGGTCCTCATTCTTAATCCCGCCTACAAAGCCGTGATTGACTCAGTTGTCAATGAGCACCAAACCCAACCTGTGTGAATCACTGTTGACGTGTCAGTGTTGGCAGCAATTAATATGGGTTCATGCAGAAGTCACGCCAGAAGTTGTACTACATTAGCTTCTGTTTTTCATTACTAGTGCATTATACCAATGCAGTTTTTTTTTGTGCCTGAGCATGCATTTGTTTTTCAGAGGAATATGCTGACCTTTGCAAAAACTATAAGGTAAAATGACAATGACAGTTTGGGCTACACTTTTATTGCACTATTTATTGGTCAGATTTATTGTCAAAGACCACACCTACCTCTAAACATTGAAAGCTTTTTTATGTGAAAAATGCTGTTTTACTTGAGGGATTATGTAGCTGATGCTCATATGTAAAATGCCTGAAAATGAACACAGCTGTCAGATTGAGCTTACATTTTGCCATCATTAGAAGCAGAGATCCAGGAATTTAAAAGGATTAGGATAGATATATAAAAATACATTTTTATTTCCGTTAATGGGTCCTGGATAAATCAGGGCAGTGAAAGAGGAGAGGGTTTATGATTCAACACATGTCGCCTGTGTGCTCAGAGCAATCGGTTAACACTTGGGTGCCTTAGTCAGAATAGACAGCATTTATTTCTAGTAGGGCTGAACGATATTGTGTTTTAGCATCGTGATGTGCGCATGCGCGATAGTCACATCGCAGAACATTGGACCTACTTTCACCGTTCTCCTTTTACATGATTATTACCGGCCGTCCCTTACCAATTAACACAGGTAGCCATGTGGGCAACGTGTGTATGTGACGTTCTTCCGACGGGGTTTATTTATTGTTTTCTGAAGTGAGGCTCTCTGTGTGTAGAAAAGTACCGTAGGACACACTGATGCACATAGTTTTCCATGGATAGTCAGTGAAGCTACAGTAGTCAGTGTTTTATGTTCGCTGCAAATACAAACTAAATCACCTGATTAATGCAATATAATCACAACGTCTCCCGCCATTTTCCCCCGCAGGAACCTGCTACCAGTCAGGCTGAAGCTAATATAGTGTGTCCGTCCGTGCCAGCTAACATTACGGTTCGAAGCCGCAACACTGGAAACGTAACCCTAATCTACAGAAGTCTGTGTCTGATCTAACGTCATTTTCACAGATTTAATTGTTCTTGGATACACAGAGTTTGTTGCTAGTGCGCGTGACATGCCGCTCTGATGAATTTATCAAACAAACAAGTTAACAAGCTGGTCCCGCTAGTCGACCACAACCTGACATTTAGAGGAAGCAACATGCAGTCATTGTCATACACTTTAGTCTGGATTGATTATTATATGAATATAATGGTGTCATGCTAGTCAACCAGCGTATTTCTACCTAATTCCCCTCCAAAATCACTTCAGAAGAGTAACGTTAGTCACAGCGCTTACTTGCTTTGGTGTTTGTAAAGTATTAAAGTTCAACAAAGAATGGTTCACATTAGAAAAGATCCTTTTTCATTTTAATCTTCAATGTAGATGCACTCCTCTACAAAATCACCACAGTAGTCAAGAATGATTCATTATTTCCAAATAGAGATATTCATGTCATCTTTTAAAAATTACCTTTTCTTTTTTCGTATCGCAATATATATCACAGGGAAAAAAATATTACAATGTCAGTTTTTTCCCAATATTGTGCTGGACTAATTTCTAGCATCTCTCTCTCTCAAAATCTCTCTCTGTTGGTGGTGTATGCACGCACGCACGCACGCACACACACACACGCACACACTTGATCTTTGCATATTCTCCATCGCAAAAGCTCATAAGCTCCAGTTCTCAGTCCCTCTTAATTTTGCAGTTTATCTCAAATATGCTATCTTTTACTGTATTATTAACAGTCATTTGTGCTGCTGTCACACACACACACACACACACACACACACACACACACACACACACACACACACACACACACACACACACACACACACACACACAGAGACAGATGTTCGCCTTGATCTCTCACTCAGCCACTCGCTTAATGTGTTTGTGCTGTCACTCAGTTTGAAAGTAAATGTTGGTCCTCCTTCTCATCTCTTCTGATTTCTTTTAAACTCCTCCTTAGCCCCAGATACCCCACACTCTGAGCAGATGAGTAATATTCCTTCTCTGGGTTTACTCCGTGGCCAGTAGGGCATCCAAGACTCCAAACAGCTGTTCTACAATCATACAAGCAGCAGGAGGCAGACAATCAATACCCCTTTTACTCTTTTCCTCCACCCGGGTGGCCTGGTGGTTAGTGAGGACGCCCCTGTAATCAGAGGTCACAGGTTTAATCTCTGCAACAGCCAATATGCCCATCAGCACCCGTGTGCTCTGTTGGAGTGTCCTTGACAGTGACATTGCTCACTTAACTTCTGACTACTTTGTAATTGCTTTAAGATATATATGGAAGGGGAGTTATTGCAGATAAGCGTGATTTCCTTGTCAGTTTCTCTGACAAGTATGGATGTTGGAAAGCTCTTAACCCTTGTGTTGTCTTCCTGTCAAAATTGAAAATCAACACTTTTATTACCGCTTTCTATCAAGGTTTTTAACTTTTTCTTACATTTTTGTCCCTTTTTTTCAATGTTTGTCACTTTTTTCCGATGTTTTCAACACTACGTAACACTAACTTATTAATTTTAGTTTACAGTTATTTTTGGAATTTATGATCAATAAACCTCATTTACAGGAAATTATACCTAATGTTTGAGTTAGAAAAGCAGAAATTAGAACTTATTTCAACTAAAATTAAAGGAATGTATGTTGATGGATAATCACAGACTGGAATATGTCAACTTTTACTCAATACTATTTCAAAACCACTTCAATTTTTTTTTCAAATGCTATAAAATTGAATAAGACACCCCAACATTAATGAAAGTAGAGATTTGTACTTGCCAAAGTGTGTTGCAATCATGTTATTTTGGGTAGTTACAACTGGGTAATTAAAAAGAACAGTGATATAGGAAAATGGGTCAATTTGACCTGAGGACAACTTGAGGTTTAAAGCTATAGTGCATAGTTTCTGTCTCCCCCATGAGGAATTCTAAGTAATGGCAACAATTCTGTCGGTGCATCTACATGACACAAACCTTCCGTGATTGCTCCCCCATGAGCTGAAATTGTAATGCCTTTCTATATTATAAAGTTGCAGGCAGTTAGCTTAGATTACGTTAGCGTAAAGACTAGGAACAGGGGCAAGTAACTAGTCTGGCTCATTCCAAAGGTAACAAATCAGCCTACCAGCACCTCTAAAGCTCACTTATTAAGATATAAAGGTCATTTGTTTAAATCCCTTCAAAGAATTGGAGTATAAAAACATTGTGTGGTTTTATAGGGCCAGGCTAGCTGATTCCTTCTGTTTCCAGTCTTTGTGCTACACTAAGCTAACCGACTGCTGGCTTTTTTTAACATGGTATTGATCTTTCCATCTGACTGTCGGCAAGAAATCAAATAAGTGTATTTCCCAAAATATCTAACTATTGATTCAATAATATTGTGTATTGTGTTAACTCATCCAGCCCGTAAAGCTCGGTTAGCATCAGCAGCTAAAGTGCAGACTACTTTCTTGGTATTTTTTTGACTTTGAAGTTGGCTTTTCTCTGGCTGATTGATTTGAAAAATAGAATCTCTTGTAGGATCATTTAACTTGGCAAAGCAATGAGCAACATGTGATTGTTTTCATGTACAGGCTAAGTTTTAATTCTGTCTGGTAGAGGAATGAGACTAAGGCTCAGAGATTTCTCCACTATTGTGTAAATTAATTTGGAAAAGAGAGTGATTTTTGAAAACCAACACACATAGCACTTTATAATCAGAGGGCTATTGTCTGTTTAGAAGTTGAATAAAGTCCTACAGTGGTAATGAGGAGGTTCCGAAGTTAAAGTGATCTGTTCAGTAATCTGCAGGCATGCTGAATGGATGCATGTGTGTGCAGGGCAGACTAATAATGTGTGTCTGTGTGATCCCTACCCGTCCCTGGCTATAAGAACACTTAGAAAATAGAATTTTCACCTTGGAAATGAATCAATCTGCTCAGTCCCAGAACAATGGGATTCTGCCAGTAGGTTGATAAAATATGTATTGTCAGTACAAAAAACTTGTTTCAAGGTGTTGGTTGAACATTAACAGGAGTTGAATTGTCTGCTATAGGAAGTCATTAATAAAAGTTTATATTCTGACTTGGCATTGGCAGTTTTTGGACTTGCACAATTTTAGGATGCAGTCACATGTAGCAACATTCAGTCTTTGTCTAACAGACATTTTAGCTCAGTTTGGAGCAGAACGCTGTATTTTAACATGTTGGTGAAGCTTTCACCTGCAATTTCTCACATCCTTGACTGGCAAGTGGCATGTCTGATAACTGTCATTTCCTCTGCTTCTTTTCATGGCTCTCTCCTTTAACCTGGCTCCCAGGAATGCAATAAACCTCAGGTACTGTATATATTAACAATGTTGTTTGTTGTGTGTTTATTGTATGTTTGTGTGTGTGTGTGTGTGTGTGTGTGTGTGTTCTGCTTTTCTGCGTTTTCTAGCTCTCTGTGTTTGTTTCTGCTGGTGCTTTTGTCTGCGTCTGTTCCCCATTTGTGGTATCTGTAGCTTCTGGTTGACTCCCTTAATGAATACCTTCCATTTGCTGGCAGTGAGGCTGATAAAGGCACACAGGGAAGCATCACACTCCATTTGTATTACCTCAACGGCAACAACATCAACATCAATTTCTTTTGAAACGCTCTGTCTTCTGCTCATACATATTATCCTGTTTTTGATCTCAAAAAATGAGCGTGCTTCGTTGAGAATGGACTTCATCACATTGCCGGGTGATGAAAGAGAAATGATAAACATCACTCTGGTACAGCTTATGGGCCTGTAAACTGAGATAATGGCAACAATTTAGCTGATTGAGGTGCATCATATCTCAAACACCGTGCCTCTCTGCTGATGTACTGTGTAATGGTATTGACTGTCTTTCGGCTCTATGGACTATATTATTCCTGCTGTGTGGGTGTGGTTCTGTTGGGTCTTGCCTCACTGTTGAGGCAATCTACTGAATGTGCTGTTAATGTGCTAAGTGTTGCGATTATGATGGCTTTGAAAGACATTTTTTCAAGCATAACAAAGCTGTTCAAAGATGAATTCACCATTTGTGCCCATTTGTATCGCCATGCCCCGATTCATGTGGAACAATATATCATATCTGAGTATTTCATCATGGAGTCCTGCTGTGTCCAAGCAGAAATGGATGATGAGAGAGGTTTAAAAGATCAAAGCTCAAGGTGTTGAGCAGTCAGACCTGCTGAGAAATGGGAAAGCAGTGAGAACAAACCTGCCACTCTCGGCCGCAGAAAAGCAATGCTCCTATTTTTAGAGCTGTCCTTAGTGACAACCTGCTCGGATTCAGCTGTGCAGATACAAAAGCCTCAGTTGTGAATAGACATGTTGGAACCGTAGCGGTGAAAGAAAAACGGTTCATTGTGCACTTTTCTTCTTCTCTTGCTTTCTTTCCTCCTGCATTCCTTCATCTTTGGGTGTTTTTTTAAAATGATTCAGAGGAACTTTTTAGGGCTGCATCTAACAATTATTTCGTTTTTAATTGTCAAAAATAATCCATCAATCATTTGCTCCATACAATGCTGTAAAATAGAAAAAAAGACACATTCAAATATCCAGACTAACTATTTAATTTACTGTGATTTCAGATGCTGGAACCTGTGAATCATTGGTATTTTTGCTTAAAGAGTGACTGATGAATCAGTCATTAAACACTTGCCGATACATCTATTGGTTATCGACTAATCCTTTCAGCCCTAGAGCTTTTACGTTATTTTTAAATCAGTAAAGACGGTAAATAAAAGAAGCATTTTCAGTAGTGAATCTTTCTTTGTTTGTTAAATTTAACACCCAAGTGTATCTTTCCCAGCACAGACACCAAAAGCTAAATCTGTATTTATAGTTATTAATAGCCAAATATCACACTTTGATGGAAATAGAACAGATATTTTTGGTAGTGTTCATACTCGCTAACACAGCTGAAATTGTGCCTTGTGCAAATAAGGATAACTTATAACTGGCTGTGGTTCATTTCTCAACCGGTGTTACAGAACATGCTTACTGACATTTGATTTGCTTTTCATGTCAGTTTTGACATTCAAAGACCTTTTTTTCAAGTTAAATATTTTCAATAGGGTTGACAGGTGACATTTATTTCGATGGTAATGAGCCTGCATGGCGAGGATAACAAAGTATGCTGTTTTTTGTTGTTTGTGTCACTTGTATTTGATGAAAATCACTCATAGCCAAAGTGTTTGATCTGCTCAATGTGAGCTAGTGTTAGATAATGCTTTATGCTGCAAGAGGTACTTGAGGTATTAATAATCCTGATTCTGCTTGTCTGATTAAGTAAGGGTTCAAATATGTTTTGTATGAGACTAAAAATACAAATTGTAGAACTGTCTTGCTTCATGTTGGGTGCGCAGTTTGGTGGATGCATCTCAATGTTGAGAAAGACAAGAACAAGATGAAAGACTGTGATCACAGTGATTTGGTGTTAGTTCAGTTTGAAACTGTAGTCTTGCATACATATATAAAAAAGACTTTTATTAAACCTTCACATAAGATTGTTGTACTTACAGTGCCTTGCAAAAGTATTCGGCCCCCTTGAACTTTTCAACCTTTTGACACATTTCATGCTTCAAACATAAAGATATAACATTTTTATTTTTTGTGAAGAATCACCAACAAGTGGGACACAATTGTGAAGTGGAACGAAATATATTGGATATTTTAAACTTTTTTAGCAAATAAAAAACTGAAAAGTGGTGCGTGCAAAATGATTCGGCCCCCTTGCGTTAATACTTTGTAGAGCCACCTTTTGCTGCGATTACAGCTGCAAGTCGCTTGGGGTATGTCTATATCAGTTTTGCACATCGAGAGACTGACATTCTTGCCCATTCTTCCTTGCAAAACAGCTCGAGCTCAGTGAGGTTGGATGGAGAGCGTTTGTGAACAGCAGTTTTCAGCTCTTTCCACAGATTCTCGATTGGATTCAGGTCTGGACTTTGACTTGGCCATTCTAACACCTGGATACATTTATTTGTGAACCATTCCTTTGTAGATTTTGCTGTATGTTTGGGATCATTGTCTTGTTGGAAGATAAATCTCCGTCCCAGTTTCAGGTCTTTTGCAGACTCCAACAGGTTTTCATCCAGAATGGTTCTGTATTTGGCTGCATCCATCTTCCCCTCAATTTTAACCATCTTCCCTGTCCCTGCTGAAGAAAAGCAGGCCCAAACCATGATGCTGCCACTACCATATTTGACAGTGGGGATGGTGTGTTGAGGGTGATGAGCTGTGTTGCTTTTACGCCAAACATATCGTTTTGCATTGTGGCCAAAAAGTTTGATTTTGGTTTCATCTGACCAGAGCACCTTCTTCCACATGTTTGGTGTGTCTCCCAGGTGGCTTGTGGCAAACTTTAGACGAGACTTTTTATGGATATCTTTGAGAAATGGCTTTCTTCTTGCCACTCTTCCATAAAGGCCAGATTTGTGCAGTGTACGACTGATTGTTGTCCTATGGACAGACTCTCCCACCTCAGCTGTAGTTCTCTGCAGTTCATCCAGAGTGATCATGGGCCTCTTGGCTGCATCTCTGATCAGTCTTCTCCTTGTCTGAGCTGAAAGTTTAGAGGGACGGCCAGGTCTTGGTAGATTTGCAGTGGTCTGATACTCCTTCCATTTCAAAATGATTGCTTGCACAGTGCTCCTTGGGATGTTTAAAGCTTGGGAAATCTTTTTGTATCCAAATCCGGCTTTAAACTTCTCCACAACAGTATTACGGACCTGCCTGGTGTGTTCCTTGGTCTTCATGATGCTCTCTGCGCTTTCAACAGAACCCTGAGACTATCACAGAGCAGGTGCATTTATACAGAGACTTGATCACACACAGGTGGATTCTATTTATCACCATCAGTCATTTAGGACAACATTGGATCATTCAGAGATCCTCGCTGAACTTCTGGAGTGAGTTTGCTGCACTGAAAGTAAAGGGGCCGAATAATTTTGCACGCACCACTTTTCAGTTTTTTATTTGCTAAAAAAGTTTAAAATATCCAATAGATTTCGTTCCACTTCACAATTGTGTCCCACTTGTTGGTGATTCTTTCACAAAAAATAAAATTTTTATATCTTTATGTTTGAAGCCTGAAATGTGTCAAAAGGTTGAAAAGTTCAAGGGGGCCGAATACTTTCGCAAGGCACTGCATATGTCAGCAACACCGGGTTAATAATGGCCATAATGTACCCTATTCTTACGTAAAGTCACATCTGATGAACTGTTAAGCTGTAAAAGATAATATCAATTAACACATCAGATTTCACATGAGCCATTACTGCTCACCTAGAGATCCATTTGTATCTGACTCGACGCACATTCCATCAAATAACAATATAAAAGCAGTTTTAAATCCTGATATAATCTCCACCCTAGACTTTTTCCTTTTACACATCAACAGTCCTCCCCATAGTTGTATGTGTTTAAAGCGAGCTAGCCAAGTGAATATTGGATATTTGAGAGACTCTGTGATAGTCCCAACCCTAAATGTTTTGCACTGCACTACTTTCTGGTTCATTGAGGCTACTGTTTGTGGGAAACTGCCTCTTGCGTGATGGATTTCATCCTGTGTGGTTTTAGTAAGCGGTGCAAATCATACAACACCACCATATTGTCTCCATTTGACCAATTATCTTCCGAAATATGAGCAACATTTTTGTTCTGCTAAGTGCCTTTATGTAGCCAGAGCTGTTTTTAGAATGGCAATTTCCGTCTGTCCTTCAGTCTACCATATTGGTACAGACCAAAATATCTCAACTATTGGATGGATTACCATGAAAGTTGCTACAAGAGATATGTGACCCATTTAAGATAATACCTGCTAAACATCAGCATGCTTGCATTGTCATTTTGAGAAGCATGCTGATGTTACCATAGCTCTCCCTTTCTTTTTGAAATGGAAAGGACAGAAACTGGAACATTGGGCAAGAAACATAAAGGTGAAAGTTGCTCCATGTAGCTGACTGATACACTCCTTCATGCCCCCACCAGCATTGCCCAGTTAAAGACTTCCAGTTCATAACCTTCCACAGTTAGTCTATAACCTTAACCGGAACCCTGCAGTTACTGATCAGCTTTTCACTCACTTGTCAACAATCTTACTTTGCCACTTATTCTCCAAGAGCTTCTCTTTTCTTGATTGATGCACCCTGTAGCAGGGGAGCGACAGATGTTTCGCCCCTGTGAACATACAAGTGTAATCTTTAAAACGTGCCCTTCTGCCTGTGTTATTGCCAAATTATTTTCCGAGCAGCATGTAGGTGACAACAGCTTGATAAATGAATTAATCCCTTGGGCTGTAGCAGCTATGAAAATGCAGTCTCTTTATTAGATCATCTCTTTCCTTCTAACAAAGCTATTCAGAGCCGTCGTAATGGGACTGACTTCAAGGATTAATGCACAGCGCTGGCAGTCAGGAGCGCTGTATTTCCTCTACATGAGGCCTTCTGTTGGCTTACAAACACAGTCACTGAACAAGGATAGACACAGATCAATAAATCAGAGTATGTTGAGTTTGATCTTATAATAGCCACTGTGTGTCCATGAGAAATCATGTGTTCTATTGACATCTTCTTGACCAAGATGCTGTAAAAACTACCTGCTCACTCATTGCCAAGTAAGATGTAGGATGTTTATTTGTCTGGTGATATATGATTTCATTTTGTTAGTTTGGATCTTGACTGGTTGTTCCTACACCTACAGGCTGTCAGATGTTCAAAGTTCAGTTTTTTTTCCTGGCGTTCTTGATATCCTGGTCTTCCTGGTTAGAAAATGGTCAGTGATAAAATGTTAAATTTTAAGTAGAAGCCTAGCAACACTTTTTGTCATTGTCAAATAAATTCCATGAAAAGACCAAAACAAAAAACATTTATTGATCCTACTAACAAGTATTGTCTGTGTATCCAAGGCCTATATCTCTAGTTCTTCTTTATTCCATTAAAACATAATTTAGCCACACCATGTTCCTTCATTATGATGAATTTAGCCACTGTAGTTTGTTTCCCACCCACCATCCCGCTCCTGTACATACTCACCAGTGCACCAAACATGTATTAATCAGCTGCTGAAAATATTCCCTAACAAATGCACAATTTACTTGTATGGGTAACATTTTCTAAAAACTACAGTGTCCAGCTGTTTTAGAAATGTTTTCAGTTATTTAAAAAATGACCCTGCATATTTATTTTTAAAGAGGAAAAACAAGTCCGCAGGTAATGAAGAGTTACTACGTACTATAAACAGAAACAATATAGACAGGTTGAGACAATAGACAGAATTGTGGGTGAGGCACTGAGCCTTAGGGCTCTATCTCAGCTGTGTTGTGATTTTGATGCAGACAATATGTAGAAAAGTCTCATCTTGCTCTGCTGGTTGTGTGCTCAGCAAACTGGGGGCGTATACTCTATTTCTAAACATAAATGGCAAAGAGTAGAATTAAGGAGTTAATGTAGGTGGATGGCAGATGTTGCCATGTAATAATACGTTTTTCTTGCCGTTGGTGAGCGGGTGTGTTCTCCAGCAGTGTAATGAGGATTTTATGACTCTAATGCTACGCATCAGCAAGCAAAACACCATCACATGGCCAACCTTACAAATGCTATGAACAATTGCACCCGTGCCGGGTTCACAAACTGTTTACAAATGGTAGTTGAGGCACCGCCCCCACCTCATGCATTTAGCACACACTGCTATTGAACATGAGTGCATTAATGTTATTCTCAAGTGGCGTTTTCACGTCACTGTCACAATCCTCTAAGATCAATGCTCCCTTGCATCTCTCCCTTTGCATTTAGCTTGTGATTAGTCAGTAAAAAAAAAAAAAAAAAAAAAAAGATTGATTGGCTTGTTTGTTCCTAGAGAGCTTTAAACAAAGGG
This sequence comes from Etheostoma perlongum, assembly GCA_026937815.1. NCBI lineage: Eukaryota > Metazoa > Chordata > Actinopteri > Perciformes > Percidae > Etheostoma > Etheostoma perlongum. The sequence goes on from CM049380.1 coordinate 25,964,768, forward strand.
GGTTGGGCAGGAAGATCTGATATTCCCCAGGCACAACCCCGTTGCCGCGGTGATGTAATAATGCTTCGGTCCTCTTCCCCCCTCCTGGCGATTGTTTGAGACCTTAATGACAGGCAGCACAGCAAAGCACCTGAGCTTTTTTTTGTTGTGGTGATACATTACATCATGGCTCGGTGCAGGAGAGGTGATGTCATACCGGGTCTCCAGCTCCCCCCCTCACCTCCTCCCACACAGTTCCCCATTTCTTTGACTGGAGCAGCTCCAAAACCAGCAAACAGTATGCTGCTTTCTAGGCATTGTCTGAGGTAGCACACCAAGGCTCTTTATATACAGCATAACAAAAAGTTCCAGTCTCAGTGGTCTGCGTACATCAATAAATGTATGTTTCAAATGCTCAAAATGTGCAATAACCTCATCCAAAACTGTTTTTATATTTGTTGGAGTTTGTATGCTGGTGTTTGCACAATTCCTTCACATTTTAAACCCAATTTAGCTCAGTTTCAGCATCGTGATTCTTCTAAAGCTGCAACTTATTATTTTTTTTATTGTCCGCATTGATTTTTGAGCTATTGCCAAATAAATTGTTAAAAGAAATCCCATGAGATGTTCCCAGAACTCAAGGTGACATCTTAAGGTATCTTGTTATGTCTAACCCTCACTCAAAATCTTAAAAAAATATACAATAGAAAAAAATAGATCAATACATGTTTGGCATCTTCACTACATTAATAACTTTAAAAAAATAGTTAATCATAAAAATATTTGTTGTAGTAGTAGTAGTAGTAGTAATGTTGGTGCTTGGTTTTAGTTGCTCCTTTTTCTTAATATGCAAAGTATTGCAGCTTTATGCTGTTATATTGTACTCAAAGGAATTGACTTGTTCTGTCTCTTATTTTTTTAAACATCAAAATGACGAGAAAATAACAGCAATAAAACAGGACGGCAGAGACGTGATTGACACCATCAACATTTTGGAAAAATGGTGTGACAACAAAATGTCTTTTTGAGGTGTGACACTTCTTGATGAAGCGTAAATTATGACAGCTCTATTTGGTAATATGAATTCTTTTTTGTGGTTGTAAACTGAATTGGATGTTGTTTTTGTGATGTGGATAAAGCTCTGTTGTTGTCTTGGTTGGCCTTTAAACCCCTCCGTTGTTCCCTGTGACGTCTTTTTGTCATTTAAACTGCCGTCCTAATGTCTCTATCTGTCAGGAGACCTTCTTATATGGGACCATCTATGTATCCAGAGTCTCTAGAGACATGGTCTGCCACCTGAGCATACATACACAAAGCAGAAAGGTGTAACGTGTTGTTTTGTGTAACATTTCTTGGTGACGCTGCTGCTCATTGTAGTACAGCTGACTAAAGCTAAAGTGGAGATCTAATGCCACTTCTGGTGTCTCTTCTCTTTACACACACACACACACACACACACACACACACACACACACACACATATACACACAAGGCTCCCCTCCCTCCTCCATTTTGCCTTGTCTCGCTGCTTCTGTCACCACAGCAACCGAAAGCCCTGGAGGGTGTGTAGGGGGTGGATGTGTGTGTGGGGGGTGCTCAGCCAGTTGCCATGGCTATTCCTGCTGAGTGACAGAGTGACATCATTGCTGCTAGTCTCTGTGTTTATTTTGAATACTTTTTTCTCCTCCATCTTTGAGCTTCATCTGTCTTTTTACTCATTCTCTCAAGACATTACGCTACTCTTCCCATTTTCAGTGTGCCTACCTCCTTTACTTACACTCGCTCTCTCAAGAGGAAGTGCTGCTGTCTCCATTTCTGTCTCCCCGCCCAGGAAATGGCTTTCCTTCATTCCGTTACTATGCCAACGGGCTCCAGCCGGCAGTCTTGTGATAATGGCATTACCCGCACAGTGCTCCTCTCCTCTCTCCATCCCTTCACCCTTCTATCATCCATCTACCTTTTGATTGTACTGTATGCACTTCCTCCCACCTCTCGACTGTGTCAACTCTTTCTGACGTTTTGCTCTTTGTGTCACCTCATTTCATCTCTCCCTCTCATTTCTCCTGCTCACTTTCATTTTCTCATCTGCCCTTCTCCTCTTCTTCTATCTGTCTATTTTTGCTGGTGGTGTAGTAAGCCTTCCAGAGGGATACAGCCATAGTGGCTGCTCTCACTGTCTGGCAGGGAGGAGGTCCTTATATCCCCCCCCCCCCCACACACTCTACACACTCCACATCCAGCGCACCCCCCCTAAAAACAAACCGCTGGGTTTAACGTTAGTACCACGGTGGGGGCTGCAGGCGTCTCAGTCTTCAAATAATGTAATGGTGCATAAAGGCGTTTGTGTGCGCGCGTGTTTCCGTTTGTGTAGTTGTACTTTCGGGAGAGGGAGGGGAAAGTGTGAGAGAGAGAGAGAGAGGGAAGGCGGAGGGAGCAAACGTGAGTGAAAGTGTTGTCAGCCATTTTTTCTCATCTTTTCTTTTTCCTGTTTTCTGCTTTATTATCGGCGCGCCGCTGTTCTCCGGCTGGAGATGTGATTGTCAAGTGCACGAAAAAAAAAAAAAAAAAACCTGGCTCGTCCTCGCTTGGATAAAAGGATTTTTTTTCTCTCTCTCTCATATCTTCCTTTTTGGTTATAATCTATTTCTGTGAGAAGCAGCGGGGAGGCTGGTGTTGGTTTGGAGAGTCTAATCAGGCCAAGGAACAGCGGATACTCCCCAAACTGACAAGCCGCCGCCTCCTTCCAGGGAGACGGAGCAGCCGAGGGAGGGGAGAGGGCAGGCGGCTTGGATGAAGATGGGGCTCTGTGCTGTAGCATAGAGCAGGTCCGGGATGTTAGATTTTAGCCCGGTGAACATTTTTTCATTATGAAACCATTAGCAGCATCAGACAGCAATGGAGTCCCGAGCCAGCAAGATAAAACCCCGGTAAGTAGCCTATCGAGGTGCAACGTCTTCTTTTCATCTTTCCTTTTTTTCTCTCTCTCTCCCTCATTTATGACCCACTAGATATGATTACCGGCCGTATAATGGATGTGCATCGGATTTCTATCGAGCTTCCACAAGATAAATGAGCGCAGGGCTGGCCAAGGACGGGCTCACCAGAGGCTGATTATTGCCCTGTCGAGCCTCCGATGTGTGTCAGTGTGTTGTACTAGAAACGGCCGCCATGTGCTTGCTGTCACTCACGCGCGCAGACGCAAGCACACTCGCGTGAATGTTAAGAACTCTATAAATCGCACAGGCCTAACACGTTCTCGTAAAAACTAGGCTAAATAAACAGATATAATTACCATGTCAGTGGGCTATGTGGCTAATTATCATTCAAAATGCGTTGAGTCGATGGCTTTTGGTTAAAGGCGCACACTCCCATCCAGCGGCGTGTCTCTGCCCTCGTTATGTTTTACGACGCACTGAGGTGACAATATTTGATTGTAGGTCCCTAGGACGAAATTAATCATCGCGAGGTGTCCTTTGCTTTGGAGATAAGTAAAATCTGTACAAGCAACGCATCAGCTTGCTTTGACGGGAGGTGATGTCATGTGTGCAGAAATGAAGCTGTCCTAAATTCTGTTACCCCACCTCTTCACCTCCGTGAGCTGTTACAGGCCTGGTATGGCGTTATCGTACGTGATGCATAACGAGTTACTTTAAAGCAGAACATAATGAATACAGCTGATACTTTGGGGGTGTTTTTTCCTCACAGCTGAAGAACTAGTGTGACCCTCTAGTTGATGTGGTGGTGCTGCTGGAGGCGCTGTCCGTGGTGCTGGAAGCAGCTCCAGCAGACACTCGGAGGCTGGAGCTGATCTGCACTTGAACGGTGTAGGGATTGATCGGCTGTCAGCCTGCTGGCATCACTCACAAGTCAGACCACATAGACACACAGAGGCGGGGCTGTATATCGCACTGATAGACTGTTCCTGGTTCCAGAGCGCAGATACTGAACGAAAAATCACCTTAATATTCCTATAATAGTGGTAGATGTGTCATTGTTATTGACACATCTCATCCTGTTTGTGCAACAGGGAGGCCTTATAGTGTAGGATACCAAGGGCCCCAATTATCTATTACTAAGATGCTATTTTTCATAACATCTAAAACTATATAATTGCATGTTTGAACCCAATTATATTTTTTTACTTAAAAGAATGCAATGTATTACTTTTTTTTTTTTTTTTGTTTTTTTTAAATGCAAAAGTATACTCTTCATGTGGATAATAATGTTTCCTCTAACATCTCTGGGATTTTACAAGGTCTTACGTGCAACATACATTGTGGTGCTCAATAGTATATTGATGCTGAATATTCCTTGATGTCAGCACAATTGGCATGTCTTGCTAATGTAGTATGATTGTAATAATCTATAATATAGTAATTTCAGTAATAACCTCATTGAAATAGATCTTTCAACATTGATTTAACTGGTTTTCCAGGAATCTAGCAAACCCACTTGGCCAAGTGAGGAGTTGCTACTCTACACACTCAGAAATATCCTTACAATATTTATCATAGGTTTACTACTTTTAACAAAGCAAAACAGCAGAGTTGTTGTCAAGTCACAAATCATTAATTCATTCAGCAATTGTTTTTAGCAGCCAGCACACGATGAAAACTCGGCACAGGTACACTTTAAATAAGACAATACAAGCAGACAAATCAGCAAGTTAACACAAGTAGCAATTAAATAAAATATAATGAGACATGGGTGCTATTATCTAACTTTGGCTTGTTTTGTAATTATCTTTCACCATGTGTAAGGTCTGCTGTCTTGTTTTTTCTTGGGGAAATCCTGTTTACCTCTTCTGTCTCTTTTCTTTGTTTATCTTCTCTGTCTAACCCCTTCATTTGATTTTTGTTTTCTTATGTTTTTTGCATACAAATGGAGGCTTGTGTAAATATTCATTTAGCCCAGCAGGTAACCCACCATGGGTAGAGTCAATAACAGCCACCAGATCTGATTACAGGAATGACGACACCATAATAGGCTCCTGACCATTGGTTGCTATATGTATAATTCCCTGATTGCTTATATCCTCTGGAGAGCTGTGATTTCCATTCTTATAGCTGCATTTTATCTTTACTGCAACAAGGCACACATAGACTCCATCATAGTACTATTGAAGTTGATTTATTAGTTTTTTATGGACATTTATGGCTTTATCTTTTGGTGAGTGTGTGGCCATGAATGCTGTCTCCTTATCTTTCAGCACTGTAATAAAACAATGTCTATGCACCCAAGACATAAGGCTAAATCAGGGGACTAGACACCAACACTCTTCTCTTTACTACTAATACTGTTTTTCTTCATTTACTTGCAGTTTTGTCCCCCATAATCCTTATAATCTTGCTAACCACTGGCAGTAATATAAAAACTGTAAGCAAACATACTTTTTGGAGATTTGTTAAGCGTCCACTAACATTCGTTAGAGAGGAGAAGCTTACTTTTTTCAGTAATTGACATCTGGAAGAGCAATGATTGTAATAGCAGTGAAGTGGACTATATTTCTCCATTGTAGGTAATCATCACCCCTTCTGCTGGTTTGTGTGGTACTGACTGGTGGAATTGTAACTAGGGAGGGGAAAGCCCAGAGAGCATATCAGGCCCATTTAATCGGACACCCTGCCGAAAGGGTTTTAATCTCTTGATCCGCGAGGCTCAGGAAAACGAGAAGCTGTCACCATGGTCATGGGGAAACTTTTGGATGTGCCTGCTGTCTCTTAGCCTTCCATCTTTGGCAGCTCTCCATTTTTTAACCTGTTGACAACGTTCCAAACCACATGTGAAATGTTGAAAGGAGCAGCACAGCTTCCGGTGCTTTTAGATGCTTGAAATCAGAAAGATTCTTTTGTTGTGTTTTGCGTCATAATTTAAACCAACAATTTACATTTCAGTCCTTTCAGAGGAAATGTGAGGGTGTTTGTGAGACCCATTTATTTATTCTTTGTACACCATGCAGGGTTGCATTTCTGAACTTGTCCACCCTCATAATTGGACATCTAGTTTAGCACAGATTCACTCCCAATATATAAAGGCAGTAAAGAGATTGAGAACCAGCCAGCGCTTTCACCCAGGGCTTCCACCCAGCAATCTAGGTCATTAGGTCTACAGTGTAATTTAAGGAGCGCCACATCTGCTCACATGTAGGCAGAGCTGAGTGTTGTGGTTTGAGCATTAGAGCGATGCTTAATCCTCCTGTGACAGCTGATTGTACGTATTTTAGGCTTGCGCTTCTGCAGATCTCACTTCATTTGTTTGCGAGAGAGCACTGAATTCGGAGCAGAGGAGTGCAGAGAGACCGAAATAAGGTAGGAGAAATATCACAATTTTGTTGGTTGGTGGTGAGCATATCACTAATAGATTTAAGCAATAGCGTGCTTGTACAGACTCTGCAGACCGATTTGGGTTACCAACGCACTGCGCATGTATTGCTGTGTTGCCGTGCCACTGATTGGAAAAGCGTAATGAGTGTGTGTCATTATTGTTGTGCTGGTATCCATCTTGGCCCAGTGTCTTGCGTGTCACTGGGTTGAAGAGGTGAATGGCCCACATGGCCCACATACTGATAGAGCAAATGGACGCTGGCTTATTGGCTGATAGACAGATGACCTAAATGAGTGGGGAGAGAAAGGATTAGGTGTTTATTATCCTCTCCCTTTATCCCTCTTTCCTGCCCTCCCTTTATCTCTCCCCCTTTCCAGGGGGAGGGGCTTGTAGTTTATGGGGGTTTGTTGGTAGGAGGGGGGACCTTTCTAGCTGGTTGTGGAAACCAGTGGGGGTATTATTATTGACATACAGACCACTCTGGTTTCTGGTTGGAAGGCCATATTGATAGACACTACAGGACCGTTCTCTTTCAATAATTAGAATATTCAATGAATTTACCCTTGGTGCACTTCCATTCATTGAATGTGCAACCAAACTGTTAGGAATATGTTAATAAACTAGGTATTTAATTGTGCAAGTTTTCTTTGATTCATATTGGGCAGTGGGGTTTTTAAATTGTATTTTTTTAATATTCTGAAATGATGAGGCTGGTGATATTCTATAATTTTGTGATGGTCAACAACCCCCAAAATGGACTAGTCCCTCTCCTAATAAAGCCACAACACTCCTACAACAGATGTACAGTAATCCATATAAATGGTCATAGTTGTAGCCCCAACACAACTCCACTTCTAATGTTTGTATTACACAAGAGTGATAAACTGCACCATAATCTGTTTTGGTCCCAGAAGTCATCAGAAGCAAATGTGATGAGGCTTTATCACTACAGTTACGAACAAAGAGATTTGTCACACTTACACAATAAAGCCCAGCCGGTAATAATAACAACGTGGAAGTCAGCTGGAGGCGTTCAGAGTGAAGGCAACCAGACGAGGGGATGGGGAATAGCAGCCTGAGGGGAGTTAGTGAATGACTGGGCCCTCCGGTCGACCATTTTGGTTAGTGCAGTCATCCAGATAATTAAACATGATGCCAATCTTTGACACAGTGTAGTCACATCACACCTCAGTGCCACAGGAGCTGCACTGTCTGGCTCTTACGTCACTGACACATAAAGGCGCTTTGCGAGTAGGTATTTCTTCTTTTCTCATTTTTTTTCCCTCACAAACAACTCCGAAGCGGCTCCAAATATCGTGTCACACATTCTGCCAAATCAAGTCAGTGCCACAACACCTCCAAGCTCTTTGAATTTATTGTGGGTCTGTCTCAATGGGCAGATCATGAATATTGAGAAGTCCTTTAAATTACCACTTATATAGTTTCCAATATTCCACAGTGATAATTCTGCCAGGAAAACCACCCATTTCCAGAAGTCTTTAATTAAGCTATAATGCAGACGGGTGCTTCAGAAACTGTGACGTTTTCTCAGAGTATGTTCAAGAGCAGATGACGGCTCATACCCATTTACTTGCAAATTAACCTCCAAAGATGTATTTCTAATTTATTCTATTTCTTACCGAAGAAAGACTTCATAGTGTTGCCAATGTTAAGGCTAATTTTCATCCAAGTATCTGAGGCAGTCCAAAGTGCATTTTGAGGTAGATGACACTGACGCCCAGACTACTTTTCTTCAGAGACCATTTTACCTTTTACAGCTCAGATGAGAAGCGCTAAAAGCCTGGCTAGTGGCTGCACAATCTGTGTAATGTCACACCTACATCGGGATTTATTGGAGCAAAATGTTTTTCTAAGAAATTTATAGACTGGCCTTTATTTACTGGCACTGGGTTAAAAATGTACATGTAAAATACATAAATAAAATTCAAAATCTTGTTTACCATCCACATCTGAAATCACACAGCATGCAACAGACTGTTAAACTTACTCTTTAGATGTTTTGATGTAGCTCTGATATCATATGATGAATGAAGCAACCTAGTTAAATCCGCCACAGTTGACTTTTAGGTGTAAACATTTAATATTGATGATCTGCCACAGCCAGAAGTGGATGTTGATACGGCTCGGGGTGGTCTGGTCTCCCTGCTGAGTATCAAATATATATTGGTAAATAAAACATTTAGCCATAAAATATTAACATCTGTACACTCCATGAACCAGTTCAGGCACTTTGATTAAATTCATAATTCACCCCTGTGGCTTTTTTGTCAGAAATGATTGGATCATTTTGAAAACATTAGCCTATAAATTGTGCACATTTAAAAAATAATATATGAAATATCAGTTGAAATTCAAAACATAATATTTACAGATTGAAAATCCAACTCATGTTAATGTTTTAAATAGAGGACACCATACAGCCAATTACTGAGATAAATTATCATCATAGGTACAATTTAATCTAATAGTTGAATTTCCCCAATGATGGAATAATAATAATCTTGCTTTTAACAGTCCAAACCCCCCAGATAGCCAATTTATACTGTGTGAAAAAGTGAAAAATACTCATGCAGTAGAAAGAAGTACAGCATTTTCTTAAATAAAAAGACACAAATACTGTTGATGTACTAACTGCTAAACTTTCATACTTTTTTTTAATCATCTGCGTCTTAAACGGTCAACAGGGGGGTTTCTGATGTGTTTTACGTATCAGGGTCATCTCCATAGAGAAGTGGGTTGGCTCATTTACAATATGGCTAATTACAGCGCGGCTTTCTGTTACTTTATACAGTATTAATTACTCAGAGGGGTTTCCCCCTTTTCTGCTTAGTGTTTATTTAGGTTATGCGAGTTGCGTGCTTAAATTAGGGTATTTCCTCTATGTTTGCAGCACTTCTTGTTGGTTAATTCATAAAAATGAAGTTCCAGTGCTAACAGTCATTATCAGGAGCTGCATAATTGTTCTAGGACTTTTCGTTATCAGTCACTTAGACAATGAGACTGAGTTCATGAGACCGATTAACATGAGGCTCCCTTCAAGACTTTTTGATAAATGGACAGCAGATTTAGTGTGCTCTTTAACTGACACATACAGGGAGGGTGAAGACAGAGATTTTTGTATTCACTCCTATGTTGTGTTAAACTTCATACGTTTATGACAGATTCCTAAGTTGAATTAAGTTAATTAGTTAATTAACATCTCCTTTTTCTTTGCTTTGATTTAAAATGGTCTGTTGAGCTCTTGCAGTGGAATTAATTTATATGTTTCGTTGTGTTAACATGTATAATCACAAATGGGAAATAAAGACAAAAGTTAATCCATAGTATTCATGAATAAAAGAGAGAGATTAAGAAATATTATATTAATATAAGAGAGTGTTAGGCTACTTTCTTATTAAGATTAAAGAGGCAATATTTGTGTGTAGTCGCTTTAAAAGTTACATGCAAAAAAAAACAACCACTGTTCAATTTGAATAAAATGACTCGGCGTCCTCTGTTAAATGATGAATTAGGAAACAGATGCAAGGAAAAGAAAAACAGGACATTTTCTTTACACTATATCTTCAGACAAACTGATGTGATGGACAACGTGCTGCTAAGTGTGTTCCTACTTGGCTGGCAGCCAGCATGAGCGTTAGCGTGAGTGACCAGTGGTGACGGCTGATCTGGCTGATACTGACCATCTGTGGGTGTGTTGTGTGTGTGTATGTGCAGCTCCCCGCAGACTTCAGCAGACTTCATCTGGCCGACGGCTTGCACCCACAGGTGACCCACGTCTCCTCCAGCCACTCAGGATGTAGTATCACCAGCGACTCTGGAAGCAGCAGCCTGTCAGACATTTATCAGGTAAGGACGCCCCCCATTGGCCCTTGATCCCCAGTTTGGACTCCACTGGATAGCTCAGTAAGTGTGATAGTTTGATATCCGGACAAACACTAAGCAGGTTGGTCCTGTGAGATTAAACCTCTCCCAGTCTAGCTAGGGTCGTGGTTCTTCAGCCAATTTTATTTTCTTGTCTTTTTTTGCTTACAGTTAAAGTATGTATGGATGAAACAAAGATGTTTTATTATGTTTAATAAGGTGCTGGTAGAAATATAGTTTTTAACTTTTATGGATAGAGCCGTTTCCACTCTTTGTGATAATGTGAAGCTAAGCTAACCATGCTGGCTCTAGCTTTGTATAAACTGTACACAGACATGAGTGGGGTTTTAAACTTCTCGTGAAACTCTCAGCAATAAAGCAAAACAAGCACATTTCCAACTTTTGAAACAAATGACAATCTAGCCAATCTGTGTGGTTAAATGAAGTAAGAGGGTTAAAGGGAAGCCCAGCTCATGTTATTCCAAGTTGGTGAGACTCTCCTTGGTGAAATGACAACAGGTTAGTCTCATTAAGTAGGATGAGAAAATTTGGGAAGAATGTAAATGCTTGGCAGACAAGGGGGCTATGAGACACTAATAGGACACTGTCTCTGCTCAACGGGGAACGGGCAGACAGGCGGGGGGCTACGAGCAGGTGGTCCAGCCTACATCCTAACTCCAGCTGTGACGTACAATCTCGTTTGATAGTAGGGCCGGGAATCACCTGAGACTTCTCGACACAATATCATCAAGATCACAATACGATATTATTGCGATTTTAAACATACTGAAATATTCTGCTATATGTTGCACTTTATTACCTTTTTTCCCAATTTGAAATTATTTCCCCAAAGAAAAACGTTTGTCAACATCTGTTTTATCTAAAAAGATATATTTTTCTGTTTTGTTCATATCACTTCAATTATTATTGCTGCAAAATGGGATTGTCAAGCAGACAAACTGATCAACACGTATATAATAATAGATCAATACTTGCCGTCTGTGGATCCATACATTATTGCCACGGAAAATATTGCGTTACTATGCTGTATCGATTTTTTTGCCCCCAATCCCTATGTAATAAGAGCTTTATGAGCCATTTTTATTTGCTACATTATCACAGAGATCATCATTAGACTTGAACATGTTTTTCTGGTTAGAGTGTGACTGAGGTAATAAATAAGTAACACTGACGAAAGAAAAGAAACATTTTATATTGCAGCAATCTTTTACACACACACACACACACACACACACACACACACACACACACACACACACACACACACACACACACACACACACACACACACACCCAAGAGGTAGAGGAATAACACACGACTCTGCTAAAAAGAACACACAAAATCTTGTGACTGTGGACGTCGTGCCCCAAAACCCTGCAACTAATCCTCTTAACACAGAGCACCCACCCTATTGGCTCCTACTACTGCCACCTGCTGTGTGCCTATTTGTGTGTTTGTAAGTGTGCTCAGGGGCATCAGTCAGAATCACTTTGTTTTGTTTGGACCTCTTCTTGGCTTGTGCTTGTGTGTGTTGGGGCATAAGAGCAAATTGTTTGAATACAGCTTTATAATTGCGTGTTAGGCCTGTATGAGTGTGTGTGTTATTGTATAGGTGTGTGGGTCTGTGATCCTGGTCTTACAGCCATCTGTTTGCGCTCTCTCTCTCTCTCTCTCTCTCTCTCTCTCTCTCTCTCTCTCTCTCTCTCTCTCTCTCTCTCTCTCTCTCTCTCTCTGACTCTCTGACTCTTTCTAAAACACACTGCCCTGTCTTTTTTATTTAGGCTCTCGACCCTTCTTTGTTGGATGCCAACTCTTAACAGCTTGTCTTACTTGTAGCAGCAGCTGCTCTGTCTCTGGGTGCTATATATACTCAAACACCTTAACTTGTTATGTCTCAACCTCCGTGTAATCAAACGTCTCTGCTAACTGGTGGTCTACTTTGTATGTGTGCTTGTGCTGCATCTATTTTCCTTCTTGGACAGATATTATACAAGCTCTTTTGTCTGTACACTTTTCTTCACAGTCTTGTGTAATTACTGTTTCAAATTAGAGCTGAAACAATTAGTAAGTTCATGGATAATTAATTTGCAACTGTTTTGATAATGTTTTGTTCTTTGAAGCAGAAATCCCAATCATTTGCTGGTGTGAAAGTCCTATATTTGAGGATTTACTGTTATGTTAGTAAACTGAATATGTTGGGGTTTTGAAAGCAATATGAAAGTGGCCCTTTGTGCTCTGGGAAATTGTGGGAGGCATTTTCAACATGTTATAGAATTTGATGAATCAGTTATTTGAGAAAATAATAGGCAGGCTAATTAATAATGAAAATAATCTGTATGTGCAGCCTTGTTTCTGATGGATTAAAACCATTCACTTTCTTTCTACTTGTTACCCCCACACACTATATTACTATATATTAGTCTTTGGGTTGTGAGTAGTATAAATGGAAAGGTCTAAAGAAAAAAAATGATCTAGTAATTCACAGGAACTTCTGAAGTATATTTATATTGCAGAAATATTTCTATTTGCTTCTCCTCTTTATCATCTCCTGACCTCTCAGATTGATCTTAAGACTGATTGGGGTTACTGTTGCACCACCCCTGTAATGAGGATGAAGTAGCAGTTATTAAATAAAGGAGGTAGTTTGTCTTTTACTTAGTCCGCTAGTCTTCAGGGTCGAACAAGCCCCCCTCACTAACTTTTAGACCATTCACAGACTCTGCACACAAAGATGTTAAAATACATAAAATGTACAAGCAGTAAAACAAGGAGAAAAGGATTCAAACTCATCTTACAGTCCTGGGGTACGTGATATGAATTTCCATGACTTGTTTGTTTTATGCAACATTACTTTTTTTATTGCGAGCTAAAGCTGCACCCTGCAGATTTCAGAATTAATATTAGTATAGCGTAGTAGATCACTAGCGATGTTTGTGGTCTTCACTGGGGGTGCTTCCTGAATAAACAGATCAGGGGAAGCCTGGTTCTTTACACTTGAGATCACAGGAAGTGAAAGAAATATGGATGGTATTAGAGTTTAATTTTAGAGTTACAGAGCAGATAGGGGTACAGATTGTTGATGGTAAAGCATTGAATAGTTTAACCACTGGTCCTGCTGTCTCTAATCTCCACAGCCTCCTTTTGGCCCGGACAAATGAAGCACCCCGGGAAAAGTCTCACGTCACCGGCAACATGGCCGCTGTTTTTTGTCTGAATAAATCATGAAATTGGTCCTTCAGAAGGACTTTGAAAGCATTGATCCAAGAATAGCCCTTTATGAAATATTAACAACACCTGACTTGCCTGCTGACTTGTAATGCTTACTGCACATTGATGGATTTTTGATGCATAGATGACATGAAAACGAGCCTGTGCACAAACACTGAGCCACACAGGCAACCTGAAATACAGCGTGCTCACTCTCAGATTTCATCATTTCAAAAAAATGACCTCACTGTGGCATCTATGAAGGAAGATGCATCCTCACTTCAATATATATTTGCTGCAGGTAACAAGTGCAGTGAACCTGTCTGGTGTGTCCTCTGGCCATCTGTAGAAAATGCTCAATGAATATGCAACCATCTGTGGATAAAAAGTGCTCAGGGAATACTATTGAATTATATGGAAGAAGTCTTAAGATTTTCATCTCCAGAAAGTCAGTAGTTTTCACAGCCTCTTTAACACAAAATGTATTTTAGTGCATCCACTCTAGAAATACTACACAGCTTGTATTGTGTACTGTTTCTTACTTGATCCGTGATTCTCCTCTGTCAAAAAGCTACACTCGTACGATCAGATCATCGACCCCGCCCACCAGGGTGTGTGTGCGCTGGTGACGCCCAAATGGCCACTCACTGGCCTGAATCATTAATGAGCCTTTTGCACATGGTGTGGAGAAATGACATAGGGGTTCTGTGAGGGACCGGGCACAGACACGCTGAGCTTTGAAAAATTAAAAGCAGACTGACACTCTGGGAGGTGAAGATGCGTCTGGCTCTGGGATTTTGTGGACAGTTTGCAAAAGCAACCCTTTCTTCTCTTTCTATTCAGAAGCTTGATGTTGGGCACCATATTGAGGTAAGAAGGGTTGTTTTTTTGCACTGTGGCGAGGTAGCAAGGCTGATACTTTGTCGTCCTTTTTTCCAACTGCTTTGGGTTTTTTCCGTCATGTTTCATGTTGTGTGAGCATGAACCCAGCGATATGGCACTTCTGTCATTTATAGAAACAGTTCCTTTGATGATGGCAGAAGGAACTCTGTTAGTATCACTCCTGCACAAGTAATTGCACTACTTTCGCTCCTCATCTCGGTTCATTTTTCTCATCTCCTCACATATTTCCTCTTGTGCTTTCAAAGAACAGGATCTGCCTTCGAGGCAGGCAGTTGAGTTTGCTGAGGGGGAAAGGAGAGGAAAGTTGGGAGTTAATTAGCCTGCTACTATGCATATATAAGGGTTTGGTATGCAGTGTTGACGTCTGTCTTTCCTATACTGTACTGAATACCTGTCATCCATTTCATTTAATAGGTCAAATTTGCACAGCAGTTTTACAGAGGCTCCTTTTCTTCTGTTTTATTTTGCTTTTGGTTGGAAACACAGCGGATGTTTTGTACTGAAAAATGTTTTCAGCAGTGTGTATTGGCATATGCAACCTTTTGCCTCTGTTTCCCTATTATGCTGATTTATTTTTTTACACTGGCTGTTTACAAATCTGTCTGGGTTTTGAAAAGAACATGAGTATGGTCATTGGCTTGGTCAGCAGATAACATCCTTTTATTCACTTTTTAGGCTTCTAGCATTGTTTGTAACGAGCATTCAGGTAGGTGTCTCGCTGAAAGACATGGCTATTGACATGCTACTCTGACTTTTTGGTTGTATTATGTCTTCCACCTACTGATGTTGGATGGAGCCACCAAATCCCTCACCTTGTTTATGTTTAATCACAGAGAACTAATTCCTCGTCTTTGTACTGTTTTCAGGCCACAGAAAACGAACCGGGTGACATGGACCTGAGTGGCTTGCCAGAGACCGCCGTTGACTCTGAGGAGGACGACGATGAGGAGGACATTGAGCGAGCGTCTGACCCCCTCATGAGCCGTGACATTGTGCGGGACTGCCTGGAGAAGGACCCCATGGACAGAACCGACGATGACATAGGTGAGCACCCAGTTGGGGGTTTAATTGTGTTTTTGTTTGTGCTGTAAGTTCTGAAAGAGCTTTCCGTTATAGCAATAGCACTATTGTGAATAAAGTTATTTGGCCATGCAGCGTTTACTTTGAAAATATCCAATCTATTTTTTGTGCATGCCTGAGAGTGCCATCTTTGCAAGACTTCTTTAGAGAGGGTCTGTTTTCGAAATATTACTAAAAAAGCACAGGCAATGTTGTCCCAATTTTAGATTAATTTGGTGCTGTGTACAAGCCACACCAACATTTGCCATTTAAATCGGTCACAATAAATCTACATTTTACTGAAGACTATTTGGCTGCTCTCAAGGTAGGCTTTCGAATAATTCTCAAAGCCACATCAGGCTTGCAGTATCATATCCCTTAAAGCTATGACTCAACTCCAATGATAATGATAGGCATGTTTAAAAAAAAAAAAATAAACATACAAAATCTCAAAGCTTAGCTACAGATGTGGACTTGGGGAGGATGATGCACTGGATGTAGAGAATGAGCACCAACCATTCTCCCCCTTCCCCCCTTTGGCTGATCCCCCGCGGTACACCCCTCCCTCTGCCAGCAGGCTTTTCTAGGTCACTCCAGCACATCCTCTCCCCTCACCTCTCCCAGCACATTAAACTTTCAGTGCTTCCGCAGCTTCACACACAAGGCTGTTGCCATGCCAAACACAGGTCAGCCAGTACGCCAGACTGCTGATGGCTAGCCTGGAGGGCTGAGTTGGTTCGTAGATGGCGAGAGATGGATATTTTCCTATTTGGACCTCAGAGTAGGGTGCTACAGAATGTCTTGAGTATATATCATTTCCCTTGGTGAAACCCTAACTCAAATACATCTAATATTAAAGACATTCACCCAAAATCTGGTAATGTGTATTTTAATAATATATTATTCATGTTAGTCAACAGAAGTTCCAAACCTTTGATAGCTCCTGCTTTTCAAATGTCGGTGTTTTTTGCTTGTCTTTGTCATGAACTAGATATATCGTTTCTTTGTTGAATAAAACAAGTCATTTGGTTTGTTTTTTTTGGGCAACTATTTTCTGATTGAAATAATCAAGGACATAATAGCCCTAAATGTCATTTTCAATGCTTCCAAATTATACAACTCTTTTATTTATTTATTTATTTATTTATTTATTTATATATATATATATATATACACATACATTTTGGTGATCTGATCCTTTACACTTGATCAGAGCAATACATGTGGTTTTAGTTTTAGTGTCTGCAATGGCTTGCCTTGAGAGTTTTATAAATGGAATTGATATTTGGCTTTATTGTTCTCCACATAATGATTCCTCTGTTGGCTATCCACCGTGGTGATGATCCATTTTGTTGCTTAGCCTCCAGCTCGTGCCTTTATTTGCTGGATGTGAGGGCAATGCAGGCTTGCCAGGAGCTTTCTCTCCCCTGGGTGTCAAAACCCTGTTTGTTCTTTTTTTTCTAATGCTCCTCCACTTCCTCCGCTGTCTCTCCTCTGTCCCTCTCACAGAGCAATTACTGGAGTTCATGCATCAACTGCCAGCATTTGCAAACATGACCATGTCAGTGAGGAGGGAACTCTGTGCCGTCATGGTTTTCGCTGTGGTGGAACGTGCCGGCACCATCGTTCTCAATGATGGAGAGGAGGTGTGTGTTGGTGCATATTTATGCACACATAAGCCCTGTCTTGTGACTTTGTCTCACCTTTAATTATATTTATATATATATGTGTGTGTGTGTGTGTGTGTGTGTGTGTGTGTGTGTGTGTGTGTGTGTGTCGAGGAGTTGAACCTTAGCCTCACCTCTTCACACCAATGAATCTTTCCTCTTCCGTTTTTTTTCTGCTCTATTAAATCTGAATGGCAGACAAGCAGCATGCCTTATCTAGGATCCCATAGGCAACTAAAGCAGATATCACTTACAGGCATCACTTATTCTCTCTCGCTCTCTCTGTCTCTCTCTGTCTCTCTCTTTGTCTCTCTCTCTCTCTGTGGTAAAGACACAATATGTCATACAATGAATAAAATGTTATTGTTTTTTTCTACGATGCACTCAAACAATGAAGAGCAGCCCTTGCCTTGAAGGGCTGGTCACTTTAGTAAATGTCTGGTCAAAGAGTATGCAGGGGTTGAGTGAGCATATTGTTGCTCTCAGGGTAAAATATGTGAGTCTCTTAAAGGTCAGCTTTTCAGGAATTCTTAAAAACATAATTTCCACTTAATCCCTTAAAAAGGATAAGAAATAAGATTTTTTTCCTGTTTCAATCAAACATGTATGACTTGTAGCAATAATTTGGCTGGATTGCATCTTTGCATTCTGGTTGTGTTTTGCTAGGCAGCTCTGATCATCCTGTGCTATTGTTGTATTCCATTAGGGAAGTAAAAAAACATCCGTTAGTGCAGCAGTCCCCTTGTAATTTCTGCATATTGTTCTTTATGAAAAAGAACTTTGACTCTTTAAACTGTTTGGAATATTACTTGACTGAACATAATCTGATCTACAAAGTTATTATTGTTATTGGGTTTCCTTTTTCTTTTTTCAACATTTTGTTTCTTTTCTTACACCTAACTACTATAATTATGTGTTTCTTTGGCTCCAGCTTGACTCGTGGTCGGTGATTCTGAACGGTTCGGTGGAGGTGACGTACCCTGAGGGCCGGACAGAAATCCTATGTATGGGGAACAGTTTTGGGGTATCACCAACCATGGAGAAGGAATACATGAAGGGTGTGATGAAAACCAAGGTGGATGACTGCCAGGTAGGATCTTGGCTGTAAATGTTACGGCGTAGTATCATGGGATTAGGGTTAGCAGGTCCATTGTATCTGCATTTTAGTGTACAAAAAAAACTGTCAAGAACCCTGATATCCTATGATATTAAATCCCCAAAAATAATAAAAACATTGTTAAAAAAAAAAAATCCCCACTGTGACCCACTTCATGCAGGCATTGTTTGCACTCATGACAATGCGATTTGCATCCACTTAAATGTAAGAAACAATCATTTCCCAAGAAAATAGGCCAGCACATGTAAAGAGCTATGACATGTTTTTAGTCCTTCTAATCATCAGGAGCTGAGCTCAGTGGCTGGGATGAGACAATCTTTGTTTCTAATTAGTGATAACCAATTTTTCATAATTTATCAGTGGGGGTAGTAGTTTAGTTGCCATGCAAACATTATTTCTAATCAGCTGTTATCAGTTGTATCAATTTGTAACTTTTAATCTGTAATCTTGTAATCAGTTGCTCTCTTAGAGATTTGCTGATCTCTGACCAAATCATGGTTCAAAAATTAGTGGGATTTAGTTACACAAATATCATAAATGTAACTGCAATACTATAAAGCAGGTAGTATCAATACATTTTTTTAAGTTTGAGTCAATATGTTTCAAATCTGTCTCTAACTCTTGCTTAATCTTGTTTTGTCCAGTTTGTGTGCATAGCCCAGCAGGACTACTGCTGCATCCTCAACCAGGTGGAGAAGAACATGCAGAAGGTAGAAGAGGAAGGGGAGATTGTTATGGTGAAGGAACACCGCGAACTGGACCGCACTGGCACCAGGAAAGGACACATCGTCATTAAGGTGACAAATCAACACTCAGCAAATTTACATTTGAAAAATATAATTAGAAACAACTTAGGAGGGCTCAAAAGGGACCAGCCAACCAAATAAGTACTACTAGATATTTAAACAGATCTTTGCAAGCCAATCATGTTGCATGAATGGGTATTTTAAACAAATTACACCTTCATTTTAAACCTTAGGGCACATCGGAGCGTCTCACCATGCACCTGGTGGAGGAACACTCAGTGGTGGACCCCACCTACATCGAGGACTTCCTGTTGACCTACAGGACCTTCCTCTCAAGCCCCATGGTCGTGGGAAAGAAGCTCCTGGAGTGGTTCCATGACCCCAGTCTCAGGGACAAGGTACGGGTGTTTGTATCCCTGTACATCTGCATGAACTGATGAAATCCTTTAAATATTAATTACGGAAATAATGTCTATATACTGTAATTACAGGTAATTGAATAATTGAATAGACAACTTGCATGAACATGTAGACACTCAAACCTAAGCACCGATCTTACATGAACTCATAGCCATTTTAAGGTCATGACGTAAATTACATAATACATGCACTAGTAAACCGGTAAACTGTATATTGACCTGTATTGATGATGTGATTGCTCCAGGTTACACGGGTAGTCTTGCTGTGGGTAAACAATCACTTTAATGACTTTGAGGGTGACCCTGCCATGACTCACTTTCTGGAAGAGTTTGAAAACAATCTGGAGAAAGAAGTAAGTATAACCACTTACACAGGGATTACTCACATGCAAACATGTATTTTGTGTATGCCCTTTACTGCAGTTTCCTCACATGTGTCATACTTCTTTCCAGAAAATGTGTGGGCACCTCAGACTGTTAAATATAGCGTGTGCTGCTAAAGCTAAGCCGCGGCTGGTGACGCTGACCAAGCCGTCCAGGGACTCTCCACTGGCCTTCAGCCTTCTCGGAGGTCAGGAGAAAGGTTTCCGCATCTTCATTGATGCCGTGGAGCCTGGGAGCAAGGCAGCAGAAGTCGGCCTTAAGCGTGGAGATCAGGTAAAATATCATCCCTTTTTTTGTCAGACAGAATACATTGTTTCTGCTGTAAGAAAGGGTTTGCAGTTTGTTAAAATCTTGGGATTTCCTCTTCCTGTTGGCAACTGGAGGGAGGGAAACTGTAAATGCAGCTTCGCATAGCCTTCAACTTAATCAAGTTTTTTTTTGTCTTAAGGCTACAAATGTGAGCAGAAATCACTTTTGTCACAGACCCGCACTTGAACTGAGATTTTTTTCTCTCCTTTTTGTTATGAAATTGGTTTTCCATTTTGCCCTAACTTGCATTAAAAGTTTGTTTTTTTAAGTCTTAAATTGAACTTGCCAGTAGCTGCAGGAACCGGCTTTCTCCTCGCAACTTGACTTCTCAACCATTTTCACACTCTGCAGGCCTCAGGGCTTTAAGCAAAGTCCCTTAATCCTTGAAACCATCTTAAGAGTGCCTGGATGCAAGTTAAGCCCTCTTGACTCCAAACATCCTCTGCAGCTGTTTTCCAAAAAGGAAGCGGAGAAGCTTGCATCCTTGGAAGCATTCACTCTCTCATGCCCTGCTCACACCGTCCGTTTTTTTTACAGCTTCAGTTCCGTTCATCATTCACTCAGGACCTATAATTTCCGAGCTTTAGCATTAGTCCCTTCAGGCCATTAGAGGTAAACTCCATGCAACGTCTTACTAATCGCTGCTGATCCCAAAACAGACGTTTGGTCATCTAAGTCGGTGTTAACGGGCTTCACAGCAACAAAGGATGGCCTGTACTTAAGTTACAGTCAAAGGGGGCTTCCTCTTCCATTAAAGAGGAAGTAGCGAAGGCTGTTAGCTGATTGTGTTAACATGTAACTTTCCAGCTCACATACAGAGGTCAAACTGTTAGGACAATTTGAAGGTGACAAGGACAATTAACATTAATGTCAAAACCATGTTTTGGGCTAAATGTCATGATGTATAACATGCCAGAGGATTGCCTCTTTGTTCACTGGATAAAATATGTAGTTTAGAGATCATTACCGAACATATATTACATTAGTTCAAGGTTCAACACCTTTCTGCACTGATCCAATATGGAGTGCAGTTCATTATGACACTGTGTCAACTGAGGCAGAAAAGACATTGAGTAGTTTACTGGCAGTTTTTTCTCGCTCACCACTGCAGCAATTTGACTGTTAAATCTGCATGCGTTTGATTTGGTTCATGTAATAAGAGAGTAATGTGGTCAATATTATGGACTGTTCGTTCAAATGCACCTTTTCTTTCTTTAGATTTTGGAGGTCAATGGGCAGAACTTTGAGAATGTCCAGCTCAACAAAGCCAACGAGATTCTGAAGAACAACACCCACTTGTCCATAACTGTGAAAACAAACCTTTTAGGTAAGGTTTCATCATATTTATGAGACAAACCTTGTTAGCATTTTATAAAAAGGGGGAGGGGGGTAAGTGAGCGGTCGCGAGATGATTAAACCTATTTCTTGAATACAAAATGATTTCTGACTTTTCTCAAATCATTGCTCTTTTATTGTGAATTAAAAATAAATAACTATAGCATAAGCAAGCAAAAAGACTCTGATTGAATTGGTCACAACTGGTAGGATATATGGAACCGGTGAGGAGGGTCGCAACTAGACATTGCTTCGTTTTAAAACCTCACACACTAAATGCTTTGGGAACTGGTGTATTTAATCAATTATAGCCAATCTTAATACCTTAAACAAAGATAATCCTATTGTTACTGAGCGTGAGTGACTGGGAAGAAAAATCCTATAGTAGCCATCACTGAATGATCTTCAGAATTTGCCCTTTTACCAAATGTTTTTCTCCTTCCTTCTTTTGTCCAGTGTTTAAAGAGCTGCTAACCAGGCCAGAACAAGACCATGATTTGGATGGTGAGGAGGAACATGAACGAAAGAACGGTGCGCCCCACCTTCCAAAGATTGGAGACATCAAGAAGGCCAGTCGCTACTCCATCCCCGACCTGGCAGTGGACGTGGAGCAGGTGATGGGCCTGGAGAAGGTTAGCAAGAAAGCAAAGGCCAACTCGGTGGGCGGACGCAACAAACTGAAGAAGATCTTCGACAAGACACTCACCAGCATCCTGCCTCCTAAACCATACAAGTAATAACACCATGTAACTTGTAACTTTTTATCAGGACAATAAATTGTACCTTATCGTAAAGCTGCACAAGATAGCTTTTCACATTGACCTAGATGGCATTGAGAGGTAAATGTTTGAGATTTAACAATTAAGTACTCTATATAATTACGTTTGATGGTGTCAGAAAACGGCACACAGCTGCCTATTCACCCCACTAGCAGGTCTGTGATTGTTTTATATCAAAAGGATTGTAAAAGCATGAGTGAGAAAAATGTGATTATTTTAATTGGTCCTATGCTGATAACATATGTCCTCTGTGTGCAGAGAGGAGGCGTAATCCACACATCCCCATCTGATTGTAACTGATTGGGCTGTTTGTTGCTTAACTTATCCTAATTGTAAAAGCTCAGAAAGTTTTTCCTCCTATTCCGATGTGCTGCTCAGATTTGATCAATCAATCACCTACTGAGCTGCATCAGACAGATCTTAATGCATCTCATCTTGTTATCAGTGTTACCTTGATGAAAGTTTAAATATGTGATACAATATGACCTTTGCTGTGTGTGGTAGTGCCAATGCTTGTTTTCCCTGAATCTTAATAAGCCTAATATTATGTTTTATAAAAAACATCTGAATCTCTATCTCTTAATTTCTTGCCAGATCTGGTGCCTCCACTATGAATAATTTAAATAAATAAAATAAATTTTAATACAAACTGTGATTGTAGAGAGCTAAGATAAATTATAAATGAAAAAATTAAGTTTGGAAAGTTAAGTTTTCAGGTGTGCCAATACTGAGTTTTGTAACTAGCTCCTGAGGACAGTGGGTTTTTGTTCAGTTTATTTTAATGATCTAGCACCAGGTTCAGGTTTACGATTGATATTTCTGTTCACCGACCCAAATGTGAAACTGTCACAGCACACATCACCAAATATTAGTTCTAAAAAGAGGGTTTATTTCTTACAAAATACATTCTATGGATTGCTCAACCAAAAGGCGTCTACAGCTTCCAACTTCTGCCAACATTAATATCGCCCCCCTGCTGTTTGTTACAGAACTGCTATCTCACCACTCCCATGCTCTCTCTCTTGTTTCCATAGTGACGTTTGCGTGGGCCAATCGCAGGACGACATCATTGTGGGGATGAAGCAGTCCAAACAGATCGCACCAGCTCTGCCCGTTAGTGGAAACCTCTCGTCTTCAAACCCAGACCTTCTGCAGTCTCACCACCGCATCCTTGACTTCAACAACCAGCCTGGTGTGTATTAAACTGCTGTGTGGATACATATAATGTGAGACTGGCAAGTTCGTAGCAACAAATCACTTTTTTGTTTCCTTTTCTTTAAACATTTACATCATCATTGGCAATTAAGATCTAAAAAATATGATTATGCCCTGTATTCTTCTCTAAAGTTTTTTTTATTGATAATTTGCATTAGCAGCAGTTGCAACTTTTTAATATTGAGAAACCCTTAAATGTGAAATGATGAATACTGTTCCTTTAAGGGGGTAATATGGATATGTTATGTTACATCATACTTATATAAATTGTGATATGGTTCATTTTCTTGAAATTCAGTTGAGAACCCAGCTGACAAACCAGTCTCACCTCAAGGTCTTTTTAGTAGCCATTTGTAGTAGCTTTCCATCATAACACATGGACTTCATCAGCAGGTACCTTTGGCCCAGTTTGTCATTTGCTGTTTACAAGGTCAAAGATGAACTTAACCTAATTGAGACGCCATTTGAAGATAAAATAACCAGGTTTAAATGTCTTTGTTGGGTAATTAGACACCACATGGAATAAGGGTACCTTATCATATTGATGCATCACATCTGTAAATCCTTATTGCTGTAAAGAAGACCTGCTCACTGGCCGCAATGGACTAATCCAACCAGAGATATTGATGGGATAGCTGCCTGACAGTCTGTTACCCTACCAACTGCATAGAGCCAATGATAGAAATGTGGTTTCTTTATTTCTATTTTCATTAACTCCTGTTCATCATGTGGTGTTTGTGTTCTTCCAGTCCCAGTCATACTGAGTGAGTATCTTTCTCTCGCTGTGTTCCGGCTTCTCCTGGAACAGTCATGTTTTTGTCAAAGGTGTCATCCTCTTTATCAGACTTACGGACATTAATCAGCTGCTGTACTTTAGTTTGTACACGTAACATAAACTCAGTTAATATGCATTTGTGTTTGTCATGCTAATCAAATTAAGCTAACAACATTACAGTGACTGCTGACCTTTCAATTTTCTGAGGGCACATGGGTATTGATTTTTTTTTTACTGGAGATTTGGGTCCTTTGATCGGTGGCGTTGTTTCTGATCAAACTAATAAATGATGGGAAATGAGGTTTGTGGGTGACATCTTAAAGATGCTGGGAAGATGGAATGGCTTTTGATATAACATGCAAAACAAACGGCCAAAATCATTGCCATTACTTTCATAATGTGATTTATAAACCCTAACAGTAAAAACAACGCTGATAAATAAACAGTTCTCCTCATGTATTCTGTTCATCCCCAGATATGTCGGACCAGGTATTACGAGTCTTCAAAGCAGACCAGCAGTCTCGATACATTATGATCGGGAAGGACACGACGGCTAAGGAGGTTGTGGCTCAGGCTATCAGGGAGTTTGCCCTGACTGCAGCAGCAGAGGCTTATTCACTTTGTGAAGTATCCGTCACACCCGAGGGCGTCATCAAACAGAGGCGGTTGCCAGACCAGCTGTCTAAACTAGCCGACAGGATTCAACTAAGTGGCAGGTAATAACCTCTTAAATTGGATGTACTACTGTAAGTGCCACCTTTTTATGGTGGGATTATTGTTTTCCCTCCTTTCCTTATTCTTTTTCCTAACATGAATGTTAATGTTGTAACATAATTGTATAACATAATTGTTATACAATTATATTATAATATAATAGTAACATAACATATTGTTTTAACCTCAAGAGACCATCCTGGTTAAATTAAGGTCAAATAAGAATAATTTAGGGCTGTAATCAAGAATTAGTTTCTTGGGGCGACTGGGTAGCTCACCTGGTAGAGAGGGTGGCCCATGTGCATGTGTATGAGGCTTATGGCGTTTTTTCCACTGCATGGTACCTACTCAACTCACCTCGACTCTACTTAACTTTTTTGGTTATCCATTACAAAAAAAAGTCCCTTGTACCTGCTAACAGGTACTTTATTTAGTACCACCTCAGTCGAGGTTCCAAGCGAGCTGAGGCGAGACCAAAAGGTGACGTGAAAACCTGCAGACTACTGATTGGTCGGAGAGAACCATTAGTGTTGACACAGCGGCCGCAGGTTGATTCCAACCTGTCTTTCCCCCTCTCTCTCATTTAGTCTTTAAGATGAAGAACACTTGGTCAGGGCTTTAAATTGCTTGTTTTGTCACACCCAAAAAACTAAATGTTAGTTGTCAGTTTAGAATGATAAGAAATGGAGAACAAAAGTAAATCCTTTCACTAGCAAAGCTAAATCCAGCATATGTTTGCCATTGTTGCTCGATTTAAGTGAAACCAAACCCTGCGACCTCTCCTATCATCAGATACTACCTAAAGAGCAACATGGAGACAGAGACGTTATGTTCAGACGAGGACGCTCAGGACCTCCTGCGAGAAGGCCAGATCTCTTTGTTACAGCTCAGCACAGTGGAGGTTGCCACTCAGCTCTCTATGCGGGCCTTTGAACTTTTCTGTGCCATCGAGCCCACCGAATACATCGACGACCTGTACAAGCTGCGCTCCAAGACAGGCTCAGCCAGCCTGAAGCGCTTCGAGGAGGCCATCAACCACGAGACTTTCTGGGTGGCCACGGAGGTGACGCGGGAGCCCAACCAGCTCAAACGCATGAAGACCGTTAAGCACTTCATCAAGATCGCCCTGCACTGTCGCGAGTGCAAGAACTTCAACTCCATGTTTGCCATCATCAGGTGAGACATGGAATAAAGAATATATGTGTAGTGAATTGTGCATTTGGACCTCTTCGCCATGCCCATGCTTAATATGCCCCACCCCCTCTGCTTCACAGTGGTCTGAACCTAGCTCCAGTCTCCAGAATGAGGGGAACATGGGAGAAGCTGCCCAGCAAATACGAAAAGCTGTTCGGGGACCTGCAGGACCTCTTCGACCCCTCAAGAAATATGGCCAAGTACAGGAATGTCCTCAACAATCAGAACCTCCAGCCACCAATCATCCCCCTGTTCCCTGTCATCAAGAAGGACCTCACCTTCCTACATGAAGGTAGAAGACATGAAAGCATGTGTCTATATAAAAATATCCCCCCTCTAATCTGGTAGTAAGGTTTACTGGTAGTTGGAAGGTTTACAGTAAATCAACCAGTGACTGAAAATCTATTCCAGACTTCATCATTTTCATAGCCATATGACAAATTATAAATGTCACATTTTAGATTGAAACAATTGTAAGTAGAAGAACATATAACATTCATGTTACTGTGCTATGGCTATACTGCTCTAAAGCTTTGAGGATAGTTAGCCAGACTCTGAAACAGAAATATATTGTTTAATCTGTGGCGTAGACCAGACATGCCTAAAAAATTGAAATACTGCACTCTTTTGTTTCTGAACGCTTTTGAAATGAATGCGATGTGAAAAAACTGAAAACAAAAAAAAATGAAACAAGTCTTTAGTTGTCTTGTTTCATATAAAATATTCATATTTTTATTTAAAAAGGCATAATGTAATTAACATTCAAACAAATAGTTTTTTGTGGTTTCCTTGGAAATTACACAGTTCTGGCATAACAAACCTAATGTCAGATTGTGGTCCTCACTTTATTTGAACCAAATTTGTAGTTTTGCAGGGCAGTATTATGTCTTTATTACTGCAGCCCTCCTGATCGGTATTAGTTTTGTCAGCTTTGTAATGTGTGAGTAATTGGTGCTCACTTTCTTTCTTCCCTCGTTTCTCAGGTAACGACTCCAAAGTGGACGGCTTGGTGAACTTTGAGAAATTGAGGATGATTGCCAAAGAAATTCGCCATGTTGGTCGCATGGCCTCCGTCAACATGGACCCGGCCCTCATGTTCCGAACCAGGTAAGACGTCTGTCAAAAACCAGATTTTAGATTAAAAATGGTCCTTCACTTTCTCTGTAGGATCAGTCAGCACTCCACAGACTAACCAAACTCTGGGGTTAGCCGGTTCACATACTAGATTCAGTAAAGATTTCTGCATCACGCTTTTCTTTCAAGCAGCTGTTCCCTCTGGCAACTATTCTCTGGCAACTGTTTCCCTATACACATTGTTGGCATAAAATGTGCACAGTGCTCCTGTGAAAGTGTGTCTTTGTCTAATGATGTCACTTCTTAGTGGTGTTACCATAAAACTTTCCTCTCCTCTGACTTTCACGTGGGTCTTTGGTGAAATTTGCTTCTCTTTTTGTGATCTTGGTGGTCTTTCCTGTCCTAAGCTTTGTCTCTTTCTCTCTCTATTCATCCACCTTTTGCCCTCCATGCTTCTCTGTTCATGGCACGCATCCTCTAGGAAGAAGAAATGGAGAAGTTTAGGGTAAGTTTGGTGACCCTATAATCTTTTGCTCTGCCTGCAACACGGTCCTTTTTTCCGCCAATTTGCGTGCTTCTTTTCTTTTTTTCCTGAAACCTTGTTTCCATTTACCAGTTTGAGTTGAATCCTCCCCCTAACACTGCCTGGCCCTATCTGTAGCGCACTTAATTAAACAAAGGTAACTTTTGCTAACATTTGGTCACTCTGGACTATGTCACATTCTGTAAACTTAACATGAACATTAATTAGACTAAAACTAATACATATATCCCAAAAATCCTACTAATTCATATTATTGATGTTTGATTTCGGCCTTACATTAGCAAATGTGACCTTTTTTTGACATGTTTTACCTAACAATATGCATGCAGCTTCAGTTTCAGAATTGTACCTGTCTGAGGTTTTGTCTGTATACCAAAGCTCCAAACAGCCAAAAATTCTGGACGGATACAGTATTTTCTTTTATAATGTTTTACATTCCTGTGGTCAAATTGGACAACGCTGTGCATACAGCATTTACTGGACATTTAATGGGAAACGTATGGAAGCACATTGCGTTCACTAAAAGAAGTTTTCTGGTAATGAAGAACACTGTATCTCGTAATTATGACTTTGTGTCTTATGAGAAAGGCATCTTGGAATTACAAGATCTGTATCTTTTAATTGTGAGAGTTTTCTTGTAATTATGAGATCTTAATCACAGGAATATGAGGTGCTATGTTTTAATTACAAGTTACGAAAGTAGTACTTAAAACAAAACGGTTGAATGAAATGAGTATCCTTACACACCAAACAAAAATTGTACATAGCACTTTGTGGAAATGAAAGCTGATAAATATATTTCCACTGATGAGAACCAACGGGACTTCTCATGGACGTACGCTGTTTTGTGTACCATGGACTGACTCTGTGCAAGTGCAGCTTGTATTACCACTCCTCCTACGAGCTATGACTCAAGCCACAGAAATGTAAAACTATAATCGTGCTACACTAGTAGAACTCCCCCTTTCTACTCCTCTGTTGTTTGACTACAGCCATCATCCATAACCCCCTCTGCTGTCTGGAATGACTGGAATGTTTTGAGAGAAATACCTAAAGCTGCTCTCTGCATGTCCAAGTTTAAATACCAGGCTCCCTGTGTAGCCCAGTAGTATTACCTGTACAATCATACATGTTCAAACTAAAGCAGTATGTTAATACGTCTTTCACTATTCTTTCTATTTGTCTTTGTGCGTCTTTGTTTGCGTTTTGTGCCTGCACATTTGCATGCCTCTCTATGTTTATATGTCTGTGTGGTGGCCTTCGTGTGCAAACAGGTCCCTAAGCCAGGGTAGCGCTAATGCGGCAGTGCTCGACGTCAACCAGACAGGCGGGCACAAGAAGAGAGTGCGACGCAGCTCCTTTCTGAACGCTAAAAAGCTTTACGAGGATGCCCAGATGGCCAGGAAGGTCAAACAGTATCTGTCCAACCTCAGCCTGGAAACGAACGAGGAGAGTCTGCAGACGCTCTCGGTGCAGTGTGAGCCCTCCATCAGTACATGTGAGTTTGTGAGACCTAGATCACACACAAGTGCATAACAGATGTAGGCATATGAATATAATGTATAAAATAAACCCATAATCTCCCTGCAAAGCCCTCTTTTTCAAGAATATACTGTAATTAGAGTTAAACATTGAGTTCTTTTATTTCTTTTTTTTTGTTTAACTGCATATGTTTCCAGGATTTACAGCAGACACCAAAAGGGTTGGGACCACTGGATCAGTGTGTCTTGCTTTAAGACTCATTGACAGTTAATAAAAATGACTGAATCACTAGGCCAGTTTCTCATTGTTAATGCCAACTTTACTCACTGCTAATGCATTGGTAGACAGAAGGAGAGTAAATATGGTCGACGAGACCCTTACACACAGTTTTGAACAGCTTTGACTACCAGTCACCAGCTGTTTTCTTAAATTCCACAGCAAACTCCTGCCGTCTCATACTGTACGTCCATTTACATACACATTTCAATTTAAGGCCTAAAATCCAAATCAGATTTTGTAATGGGATTTTTCTTTCTCGCCCAACTTAGTGCCCAAGAATGCCGGTGGGAAACGGCCAGACACCTCCCCAGTCGTGTCCAGAGCTGCCAGCCAACAGAGGGGCCAGTTGGCCAAAGGAAACCAGGCCCTGCAGGTCCCCGCCGTGGCCCTTTACCCATCCAGAAAGAAAGTGCCAGTCAAGGATCTTCCACCTTTTGGTAAGATTAATTTGGAACTATGAGATTTGTAAGTTTGAATGTATACCCACAACCAGTCATTTGAGGTACACTAATACATTTTTTTGTATTTATAATTTTCTCTGTGTTTGAAAGGTTATATTTTAGAAAGGTATTTGTATTGAGAAGTGTGTATAAATCTTTATGGTAAAGCGCAATGCATGGGACATTTTGCTTGGAGTATCATTTAAAGTAATAAAGTTAATTGGATTGTTTTTAAATGATTTTTGTTGTGGGGTGTGATGTGAGGGTCATGTCAAGTCATATTTAATGACTGAAAGAATAATAGGGTGGTTATGGATCAAGTGAAAATAAGCCTTTTATAAATCTTCTGTTCACTTGTCTTTCTTTGTGCTGTCATTGCCTTGTTTTTTCTTCCACATCCTGTCATTTGGAGACAATAGCAGAGCCAGCTCCTTTATGACAGTGCTGCCACCTGGAGGCTGTCTGACAGCAACCAAATACTAAACATAAACCCAGACAATGCAGTTTTGCATCCCAGCCCCCATGGGGCGGCATGGCAATGTTCCTCATGCTAATTCTGCTCATCTTCTTGTAAATATCCACAGGCACCAGTTCCCCTCAGTCTCTGAAGAAGATCCTGTCTCTGTCAGAGGAGGGGAACGAAAGGCACCGGAGGCAGCCAGAGGACACTGTGTCCAACGCCTCCTCCCAGCTCTCCTCCCCTCCCATCTCCCCCCAAAGCTCACCCAAGAAGGGTAAGCCAATAATCCTCCCTCCTTCCCACACCATCTCCAGGCTCCTTTCTTCTGCCATGATGTGCCACAAATGCCACCTGGTGGCTGCCAGCATGCATTGCATTACGTTTCAGATATGCTGTTGGGTACTGGTATTCATCCTGTGACTAGCAGGCCACAGGGTCAGAATATTAATAATAATAATAATAATAATAAAATATTTAGCCCTTTAAACCAAAGCAGCCACAGATAAACTGGCACTTGTCTGATGGGAAGTTTATAGTCCTGAGAACCATAGTGCTAACTAGTCTGGAGTCAGGTGCATTAAACCTATAAAACCACTAATCTAAGCCGTAAACCTGCATTTTAAATTGTAAATCTAATAATTCTTTGTTTTAGGATTTTGGCAACATCTTTGCTGAGCACGACATATGTTTCACAGAAATCTTTGGTCGATCTGGCTGTCTGTGGTTATTCACAGCATTAACCATTACAGCAAATGTTGTTAGAAACTTGGCATGGTACAGAGCAGACTAAAGACTGCTAAAAAAAATTATAATACTTTAAAGGCCTGCAGTGCAGAAGTTATTACCTAATAACCTAAACATATCAAAATACCAAAATATTTATATTGTAATACCATAAATAATTACAATCATAATATTAAAATTATTCTCTGCTACAAAAAGAGTAACATTTGATCCCAAAAGGTTAGTATGGCAAGCTTGCAAGCATGCAGCATGTTACTTTTTCTTTATGCAACTGGCTCTTGCTGTAGAAGCTGCTGGACTGGGTGGTGTAACTGTAGACTTCACAACTCTGGCTTTATCTGCTGCTTAAATTAACTTAGAAATGAACTGTTTTGTCGCTGCTGGAACCTCAAGGGTCCTGTGAGTTCATGTGTCTCCCCTTACGCCTAAGTTAGGACCATGTCACCTATTAGTGGCTCATGTTTGCTCCACATCTTTATAGTTAAAGCCTCCTAAAAGTTTTCCTTTAAACATCCCCTCATTTGTCAGACTCAGAAATATAGACAGGATTAAGGAGGTTATTGAGGTGATTTTTGCTGAGAGTAGCTGGGGAATACGACTGAACCTAAAGCTGAGCTACAGCAAATGACAGTAGCCTAGAACTAGAAAATATGTGCTTACATTTGTCAGCCATCATAACCAGTGATTCCCCTATATTTTCACAAACTCTAATTCCGAGTCTCTTCATGCTTATTATCTAAACTTTTCCACACTATTCAGCGCTGTGTTAAAACCCTGAATGTTTTAGCAAACTGCTGTTTCAATACGAATCAAATGCAGCTGCTTGGCTTACTTGGAAATGGCCTTCTACAATTATCCCTGCAGTCTGTGTTTGATGCCTCATTTAGAAAGACTGACTGAGATAATATGTCAATTTTGGATGTTGTTTGATTAGAGTTGAAAAACGTTCACCCACCATAAGTTATTTTGGTGTTTGCTTTGTGTTGTGATGTGGTTGAAACCCAGTCAGCATGTAAGGGCACTATGTTAGGGCTTTATCATCCTTTTCCTTTTAGGGATTTGAAAGTAATCTGTACATCTGTGTCTGCACACAAAAACACTGCTGGTGCTCAAATACATTTTTTAAGAACCCCTTTCCTCTATAGGTGAACATTTCTTCCTCTCTCGCCCAGGTTACAACAGAATGGGAGACGCCTACTCGGACTCCGGTCACAGTGAGATCTCCTCTCGCTCCAGCCTTGTCAGCAACTCCTCTTTCGACATGGCGCAGGAGGAGAGGAGACTCCGTCACTCTGGAGGAGTTGGGGAATCACACATCGGAGGACAGCGGCTGGAACGAAGAGCTACCACCGACCCCGACCAGTACAGCCTCGGGTAGGAACTTAAGTAGTTTATTTTGAGGTGAAGGTCTGTTTTATTTATCTGACCTTCAAAATTTAGTAATTTTTAATTCATTACTAATAGTAATTTTTATTTTTTTTGAATAATTTCTTAGGTCATATTCATCAATGCAGGACTGTCGGGGCATTTACACCGGTTGCCCTACAGTGCTCTCCTCCCCCAGTTCGGAGGAGTTGACCCAGGATCAGGGCGATCGGGTTTCCCTTGATGCTGCTGACAGCGGTCGCGGCTCCTGGACCTCCTGCTCCTCTGGTTCCCACGACAACATTCAGACCATGCAGCAGGGGCGTAGCTGGGAGACTCTGGCCTTTGGTGGAGGCGGAGGGGGCATTGGAGGACTCCCTCCTGGCGGACCAGAGGCCTTATTAGGAGGGCCTGCTGCGCTGTGGGCAGCCCAGGCCAGAGGGAGCTGGGCATCCGCCAGCTCCTCCTCATCCTCCGCTGCGTACTGGGGAGAGGACTCCGAGGGAGACACTGGCACCATTAAGAGGAGAGGAGGGAAGGACGTCAATGCCGACCCAGAAACAAGTAGCATCACATCCACGGGGTCAGAGGAGGCCAAGCAGCTCGGCCGGCCCTCACCATCACCTATCACCACTGGGGGTAAAGGCCTACTTTGTGAGTGACTACACTTTACAGTCCTGTTGCTTTAATTGCTGATTGATGATGTTTTTATAGGAAATATATTTTGTTATACTTCAGGTAGAATATTTTTTCTCTCGAGACATGCCTCGGGGGTTATGATGCTCACCATGTAATTGCAGCATTTATTTCCTCAGGACCTTTATTGCTTTTAACCCCTCCTTTCTCACTGGTCATGTCTTGTTATTTCTCTACTATTGCTATCAGGAGGAAAATACCCCCCTGAATGACTTTAAAAAATAAATTACTCTTCTAGTATTCTAAAAGTGGCTTCATCATCTTCACATCTTTTGTGTCTTTCTAGCGCGGAAAGAAAGCCGTTACCGGGAGCCTCCCCCGACTCCCCCCGGCTACACTGCCCTGACCATATCCGACCTCGCTGAAGTGCAGCACCCGGCCCCGTCTGTTACCACGTCTACAGCGACCCACTCAGGTCGCCGGCCACCAGACTACACCACGGCCCTGCAGCGCTCCCGCATGGTCACCCAGTCGCCCGACTCCCACCTGGCCCACCAGGGGACCAAACAGCGAACGGGTGGCCTCCACCGCACACGCTCACCGGCCGAGGAACAAGAAGCTGAGGAGGAAGAGGAGGGTGAGTCCTTGTCTTCCAAACTAATCGCTCTGAGGAAGCCAAAGCCAGTGGCACAGCATACACCTGAGACTCCCAGACCATGAGAGTGTGTGTACGGGGGTTAACAGGCCCCAAGGCAGGTAAAAACTAATTTATCAGGTTGCCCCCCCCCCTCCACTCCAATGAACCTGCATGTGAACAGGAACACACACTTGGACTGAGACTGACCATTCCTTCACACAACTCCCCACAGCACCAGTAGGATCGTCCCGCTCCAGATTACAATTCTCCGTCAATGTTCCTAACCAAAAATGAAATTCATACATTTAGTATTCATGATCTGGGAATTGTTTATTTGGAGTGGGACCATCACCTTTAACTCACAATATGTCATCATGCATGAGTCATACTGGTTGGACCAGAAACTCCCTTCTCTGCCACCACACATTCTGCTCTTCTCTCTCACCGTCTCACACACTGTACTGAAGAACATCCATCAGCAGCCACAGTGCAGTCAGGATCCTCTCACCCATGCAATCAAACTCAATGCCTGAAAACATGCACCACCATTCTCCTGCACCAGCACGCACCTGACTCGCCTACAGTGACTTCTGTGTTATTGTAGCAGCACTTTTTATACACGCAGTTGTCCAGTGTTTTTTATGTTCTCAAGTCTGAAGTTTAGTTTTTAGACGTTTCTTACATTAAAGTGCTCATATTATGCTCATTTTTAGGTTCATAAATTATATTTAGAGGTTATATCAGAATAGGTTTACATGGTTTAATTTTCAAAAAACACCATATTTTTTGTTGTATTACACATTGCTGCAGCTCCTCTTTTCACCCTGTGTGTTGAGCTCTCTGATTCAGCTACAGAGTGAGTCTTCTCACTTCTGTTCCGTCTTTGTTGGGTGTCGCACATGCACAGTAGCTAGGTAAGGACTACTAGCCAGTCAGAAGCAGAGAATGAGGTGTGCCATACTAACGGCTAGGTAAGCATTGTAACATGTGTTACAAAGTGACGCACTGCGTTTGGGAACAGTGTTTTCTGTTTGAGATGGTAGTCCCTTTGGGGGCGGGGGACTTTAGGCTTTTTCACTTTGTAAACCGATTACATGCAGAAAAAGATATATGACACAATAAAGGAAAGGGGGAAAAGCCAAAAAAGCATAATATGAGCACTTCAAAACATTTCCGTTGCACACTTGACTCTCTGCCGCCCAATGTCCACTGGATGTAGCTGTGTCGCACTCGAGCTCCATCACTTCTTCCAGAAGTGACTATGCTGCCCTTTACCCAGCGTGTCAATGTGCGTCAATGTCGTAATGGGCTGAGGGCTTTTTTTGCCCAACAAATTCACATCTCTGAAGTACATATTTCACTTGTGAATTAATATGAATGCCTATATTAATTTACATTGTTAGATAAGTATACTTAATGATGCATTTCATGTGTTACCGACTTTGTCTTAATATAAACAGCAAAACTAGTTTTTCTTATTTGAAAGTAAGCTGCAAGAGAGAGAAGGTGAAAGAAGGAAAAGAGAGGGGAAAGGGGGAGGAAGACAGACTGAATGAACATCATGGGGTAGTACGGTAATTAAACATCTGTCACCCAATTTAATTGAGCTGAAAACCTGTGTTCGGTGGTTGTAAAACGTAGACGTTGTCAGCAAGTCAACTCAAATATACATCACAAATGTAGCTGCTAAAGAATCAACGCTCCAGTGCACCTGAAATGTAACACATCAGCGTCCAGTGGACATCCAGGGTCGTATAGTTGATGATGGAGATCTTTATATCAAACAACAACGGCGAGTTCAAAACTCACAAACCTGCATTACCATGAATCAATAACATAGCTTTGAACTTTTCATTTATTTCAGAATAAAAGTGACTTTGTCACTATACATTTTCAAGTCCCTGCAAGTTGATTTATTTATATAAACAGTATATATATATACCCATACTGACATGGATCATGAAAAAATGATGGCATGCTCTGGGAAAATGTTTGGTAGTAAAGTAGATGCGATTCATGGTTTGTGCCCTATAAGAAGGCAGGCTGACATTCCAACTAAACACTGCTGCAGCTGTTCTTTTTAGTTTTTAGCTGTCACCAAAGTAATCAATTTTATACTTTTTAACCTTAAAAAATCTGTTTATATATTGCATGTCCCATGTCCACATTCAGTGTAACATTTCACTGTTTCTTTTCACAGAGGATGAACAGGTGTCAGCGGTCTGAGGGACAACCGAGGACGTCCTTTTGCAGTAACTTGCAGTCCCCCTGGTTTGGGGTGGGCAGGATTAAAGAGACTGACAGATAGACAGACCAATGGACTCATCAGTTACGTACGTGCCTGCCTCCTCCACTTGGCTCTCCCTCCTGATTGGTGGATTCCTCTGCTCGTCTCCCTCCCCTGCCTTAAAGCATCATACGGGGTTGAATGATCCTGCATGCAAAAAAATACTGTGAAGAAGAGATGGAGAGAAGGTCAAAGACGATGACAAAATGCCTGGCACTTTTTGGAAAATGACTACAGAAACCTAACTGGTGCCAGGAGGATCAACATGGCCACAAACACACAAAACCACATAGATGTTGGAGCGGTTCCTTAAGACCGCCCCTCCTCCCAGTGACAAAACACCGAACCCACCTGTTAACACAACAGAATCAAGACGTGTTGAGCTTCATCTGCACTTTCTCATTTTCTACTTTCGGAAAAACAGAACAAATAAAAAGAAAACAGACTATTGTTTGAAGACAGAGAGAATTAACTTGACTCTTAAATCTTCAACTTCCCACTAGATTTCATTTCTGTTTTTTTAAAGTAATTTTCTCTGACTGATTGCACTCTGGGGGCCGAAAAAGAGAAACCTAGTCAGCCCATTTCTCTGCCTGGACTGAAACAATCTATCTGTTGTTGAGTGTTTGAACTCTAAATCCAGTATTATCGCATTTTACATGTGAAAGCTTATCAAGTGTTGGCTCAAATCAAAGCTAGGAGAACCCAGTCGGGAGAACCAACATACACCGCGTACTGACATACCTACATGCACATACACAACATACATTTCATGTACCAGTACATACACAAAACAAAATTAATTCTAAAAAAAAAATGTTTAGCACTTTCAGCACAATCCTAGATGTTACCAGACATTTGGTTTGGATACCAGGGTATGAGTGAACCATATCTTACTGTCACCCCACGTTGGAGCTCGTCTGGTTATATCAAAGTCTTTTCTTCATCATGTTGCTTGCTGTTACATTCAACGTATAATGTTTTGTTACTGACCTGTAGGTGATTTGAAAACTGAGCGAACATGTTGGACACCATCGTGTTGGTCTCTACAGTGCATCAGACCTACACAAAGTAACTAACGCTTAGCTGTGATTTTTATTTAAGTCAGATTTTTTTTTTTGTTCCTGGAGCTTCATTTTTTAAGCCCAAATTAAAAGCTGATGTGTGGTATGGACGCTGGGAGGAAATGTTATAATCTCACAGCAACTTGTGAATCATAGTGCAAACTGTGAGCAGTAAGCTCACTGACTTTAGAAAAGTTGGCTCTCGTTTCTTTATTTTGGAATGAAGGGATGACAAACCCCCATCAGCATACTTCAGAAGCTGCCATCTATAAATTGTGAGTGTACCTCTATGTACCATTACAAATGATCTTGTACAGAGTCTTATAACATACTTATTTCCCTTTAAAGATTAAAAAAAAAACACAAATTCAGATTTGGCTTTTTTCCAACGTGAACATATGCCACATTTTGTGAATGTCCAAAGCGCCTTACAATGCAATGATTGCATACATTCTTTTACATAGTTGTTCCCATCACAAATCACCTTGTTTCAAGAGCAGTCTTTAATCAAGCAAATAGTGGAGTGAAATGCCTTATCCAAGATTTTCCCCCCAAGACTTTTTTGTTAATATGTTAAGACTCGGTACAAGATGAAGCCAAGCGTTTTCTTTGTTTTGTTTTGACATGGCGTCAGACTTAGTGTGGCCATTACGTGTTAGTGTAGATCTTTTTGTCTACACACAGTGACCTCTCCCTCTGCTGTTGTGCTCATACATTCATCATAGATTCATCCTCCGAAACTCTTCTTACCTATTACAGACAACAGCTCAGTAGATGCTCTATGTAAATCGCTAACGCCTGCATCCAGTTTTCCACCGTATCTTGCCATCAAAGGAAGTGACTGAAGATTTTTATGTTTAATTTTTTATCTTGGACTCCGGTGGGGAAGTTGACATATGAAGAAAACTTTTTCAAGGCTGCCAATCAGTACGATTAGAAATCCAATTGTGAAAAGTAACTTTTTTTTTTGTTTTGTTTTCTTCTATCACTGAGTCGCACTGATCACATTGATCAGTCTTGGAAACTACAGACTGAGAAAAAAGATGACTGAGTGCAGTGTTTTCCACTGTGGTCTGTGACTATACACTAATAATTTCCTGGGTTTCTTTTTGTTATTGTAATTTTGTTGTAATGGCGGCAGATAGATTGTTAATAATTTGTTTGTAATACAGTGGTGACATGCATCATTCACTTTCATTCAACTCTGAAGATAATGTGCATATTAGCGGGCCGAGGCCTACTTCGAAAACAGAAAGTTGCACAAAAATGTACAAGCATAAAGATAAGTGTAGTAGGTAGAACTGCTACTCCATTTGATGTGTGATGTCAGTGAGAAATGTACATTTAGCTGGTGATGACCTTCTTTTCTTCATTCTTTCTTGTACTACTTTGACCTGTATGTCTTTTAAAAAGACAATTGGTGGAGTACGTATCAGTTGTTTTTGTATTTTTAATACAATAATTGTAAATATTGGTTATATTTTTGTTCAAATGTACTATGTTTATGCCTCAACATCCAGTTTATATGAAGCTGGGAATCAATAAATACTGCATAAAGAATCAACACATAGGTTTAAATGCACTTATTCATTTTGATGTCTTTCTTTTCCAATTTGTTTGTTTTTTTCCTTCAGAGGATTTTCCCCCAGATGCCGTCTAGTGTTTGCACAAGTCATGGAAGCAACTTGAAAAGTGTAACTCTCATACTTTTCTATCTGACCACAGTGTGTCAGAATTAATAAAAAAGAGATATTGAAGTCTCCCCTTGATTTTATTTACTTGATTTGTGTTGTCTTGTTATTATAGAGCTGTGAGATTTGCAAGTCCCAGCTCCCATTTTTTTTTCTTTGTTAATTTCATTTTTCATTTGTTTCTCATTTTGGCAGTTTCATAATAAAATCCATTATCTCCAACTCGCTGTGCATAGCACACATTACAAGAAGAATGATTGGGCTATGTTTCAGGGATGCATGCTGCTACAGCAATTTCGCCTGCAAGTAAAACCTTTTAAATTGTGGCTAATTTTTTTTCTCATAATTGCTAATATTTTCTCATATTTTTAATTAATTAAAGGAAGATTAATATACTAGGGATACATTTCCATTCAAATCATTAGATTTATATATATATTTTTTAAAGGGATGGCCTAAAGGTTAGAGGAAAGAGCTTGTGAACGGGAGGTTGTCGGTTTAATCCCCAAAATTCAATTCAATTCAATTTTATTCAAGGACCCAACAGTTCTAGTAGTTTCCTCCAGAGCAAGCAACAGTGCGACAGTGGCGAGGAAAAACTCCCCTTTGGGAAGAAACCTCGGACAGACCCAGGCTCTTGGTAGGTGGTGTCTGACGGGCCGGTTGGGGTTAGAATGAAGAGTGGCAATAACAGTCCCAAAAAATAAAAATAAAAATAATAGTAGTTTGTAGTAGTTCTTTGTAGTAGTTCATGGCATAGCAGGGCACTGTGCAGCATTACAAGGCACAGCAGTACGTAGCTGGGCACCGCAGATCGTGGCAGGGAAGGGAGCGTGTAGCGGGACCATGGCGACAGCGGCAACCATGATTTTGGAGCCTCCCTGATCCAAGGAAATATGCTGGGAGAAAAAGAACAAAAGGACTCCGGGGAATGACTCCCCAGAACTAGGTTAGTAACAAGCATTTCTGGGACATAGATGCACACAAAATAGGAAGATAGAAAGATAGGAGAGAGGAGCTCAGTGTGTCGAAGGAAGTCCCCCAGCTGTCTAAAACTACTACAGCATAACTAAGAGAGACAGGGTAAAGAGAGGAGCCTGGCCAGGCTAGAACTCTCCCCAACCGGATCGGGCTGTATGCCAAGTCTCCCTTTAGTTTTATTATATGACAGATAAATCTGACAACTATGACGAGAAGCAGGTGGGCCGGGTTAGGCGGACGCTGCGACTCATCACTCCCTAACAATATTCAATTCTATGCCCTAACTACAACCCGATTCCAAAAAAGAAATGGAATAATTTTTGAAATCTCATAAACATATATTTTATTCACAATAGAATATAAATGACATATCAAATGTTGAAAGTGAGACATTTTGAATTGCAATGCCAAATATTGGCTCCTTTTGGATTTCATGAGA
This sequence comes from Etheostoma perlongum, assembly GCA_026937815.1. Lineage (NCBI taxonomy): Eukaryota > Metazoa > Chordata > Actinopteri > Perciformes > Percidae > Etheostoma > Etheostoma perlongum. The sequence goes on from CM049380.1 coordinate 26,004,921, forward strand.
GCTACAAATTCCAAAAAAGTTGGGACAGGTAGCAATAAGAGGCCAGAAAAGTTAAATGTACAAATAAGGAACAGCTGGAGGACCAATTTGCAACTTATTGGGTCAATTGGCAACATGATTGGGTATAAAAAGAGCCTCTCAGAGTGGCAGTGTCTCTCAGAAGTCAAGATGGGCAGAGGATCACCAATTCCCCCAATGCTGCGACAAAAAATAGTGGAGCAATATCAAAAAGGAGTTTCTCAGAGAAAAATTGCTGAGTTTGAAGTTATCATCATCTACAGTGCATAATATCCTCCAAAGATTCAGAGAATCTGGAACAATCTCTGTGCGTAAGGGTCAAGGCCGAAAAACCATACTGAATGCCCATGATCTTCGGGCCCTTAGACGGCATTGCATCACACACAGGAATGCTACTGTAATGGAAATCACAACATGGGCTCAAGAATATTTCCAGAAGACATTGTCAGTGAACACAATCCACCGTGCCATTCGCCGTTGCTGGCTAAAACTCTATAGGTCAAAAAAGAAGCCATATCTAAACGGGAACCAGAAGCGCAGGCGTTGTCTCTGGGCCAAGGCTCATTTAAAGTGGACTGTAGCAAAGTGGAAAACTGTTCTGTGGTCAGACAAATCAAAATTTGAAGTTCTTTTTGGAAAACTGGGACGCCATGTCATCCGGACTAAAGAGGACAAGGACAACCCAAGTGCAGCGCTCAGTTCAGAAGCCTGCATCTCTGATGGTATGGGGTTGCATGAGTGTGTGTGGCATGGGCAGCTTGCACATCTGGAAAGGCACCATCAATGCTGAAAGGTATATCCAAGTTCTAGAACAACATATGCTCCCATCCACGGTTGGCTCTTTCAGGGAAGACCTTGCATTTTCCAACAAGACAATGCCAAACCACATACTGCATCAATTACAACATCATGGCTGCGTAGAAGAAGGATCTGGGTACTGAAATGGCCAGCCTGCAGTCCAGATCTTTCACCCATAGAAAACATTTGGCGCATCATAAAGAGGAAGATGCAACAAAGAAGACCTAAGACAGTTGAGCAGCTGGAAGCCTGTATCAGACAAGAATGGGACAACATTCCTATTCCTAAACTTGAGCAACTTGTCTCCTCAGTCCCCAGACGTTTGCAGACTGTTATTAAAAGAAGAGGGGATGCCACACAGTGGTAAAAATGGCCTTGTCCCAACGTTTTTGAGATGTGTTGATGCCATGAAATTTAAAATCAACTTATTTTTCGCTTAAAATTATGCATTTTCTCAGTTTAAACATTTGATATGTCATCTATGTTGTATTCTAAATAAAATATTGAAATTTGAAACTTCGACATCATTGCATTCTGTTTTTATTCACAATTTGTACAGTGTCCCAACTTTTTTGGAGTCGGGTTTGTATAAGCTTTATCAAAGAGGAAAGTCTTAAGCCTACTCTTAAATGTGGAGACGGTGTCTGCCTCCCGAACCCAAACTGGAACCTGGTTCCACAGGAGAGGAGCCTGATAGCTGAACGCTCTGGCTCCCGTTCTACTTTTAGAGACTCTATGAACCACAAGTAACCCTGCATTCTGGGAGCGTAGTGCTCTTGTAGGGTTGTAAGGTACTATGAGCTCTTTAAGATAAGATGGTGTCTGACCATGAAGAGCTTTGTAGGTGAGAAGAAGGATTTTAAATTCTATTCTGGATTTTACAGGAAGCCAATGCAGAGAAGCTAGAACAGGAGAGATGTAATCTCTTTTCTGATTCCTGTCAGAACACGTGCTGCTGCATTCTGGTTCGAGCAGCCTGATAATAAAGAATTTCAGTAATCCAGCCTAGAAGTAACAAATGCATGGACTAGTTTTTCAAAACAACAGGATAAAAATGTGGGTGGGGTAAGTGAAAGAGCAGTGCTTGTCCCCCCCCCCCCCTCATTACCTCCTGAGGTGCCCTTGAGCAAGGCCCTTAACCTCCAACCGCTCCAGTGGAGCTGATCGGTGGCAGCAGATCAGACTGTCCTTCCCTGAATAAATAAAAGTTAAAATAAAAAAAAACATGTAAAAAGTGTCACCCCTGGCAACAAAGGTTGGCAGAGTGAGATAATACAATGATTAAGTAGGTTTATGCTTTTGTTAGAAAATTATTGTACTGTATATCTTAAAACTCTACACTACATACAGTAGATAAAGAGCATAGCAGTATGATGCTTTGATTAAAATGTTGAAAATTATTTTGGTTTCACACCACAAGAGTGTGCTGTTTCTCTGCAAGCAACTCTACATCCTGAAAATATATTCATTATTATGTATACAGATTGTGTTTACTTGTCTGTAATTGGTCTAGGCATACTCAACAAAAGATCACTACTTGTGTCCTTATCATTAAAATATTGAGTAAACTATTGTACACCCACTCTCAAAAGAAAAATCAAGATCTTAAAAGAGTTCCATTAGTTATAATGCCTTTGTTTCCTGTTTATCAGAATGTGGGTGCAGATGGAGAAATGTATTTGACCTTCTGACTGTAGCTTTGTTATGGTTGTGGACACCATATCACAGCTCCCACTTCTCATGAATAATGCAAGCTAGATGGTATTGGCTGCCTCTATCACAGAGCCGAGGGCCCCAATTTGTCATGCTCTCCAAAAAATGATACACACTCACCATGAGAAATGGGGAGCAGCCCTCTCTCTCTCACACACACACACACACACACACACACACACACACACACACACACACACACACACATACACACACACACACACACACACACACACACACACACACACACACACACACACACACACACACACAAACACACAAACTTTCAGCCTGGTCAATGAAAGGTAAAAAATGTCTCTTGCTCCATTTCTGTTTCTATTCTCAGTCTTTCACATGCAGAGAGAGAGAAACACCAGTATTTGGGAGCATTAATTAGAAAAATGAACGCATAATAGAAAATGAACACATGTTGCTTAAGTGTGACTTTTGTCTCTTCCTAGAGAGGAAAGGGAGACAAAATGTTCTGACAGTTATTGTGATCTCTGGACAGTTAAAGGACAGTTTAAGGGTTAAAATCTAAATCATGATTTGTCAGATATACTTTCATACACCAAGAAACTACCCAATTGTTTTGAATATAATCTATTCAGTCAGAAACTTGGGGCTTGATTATAATGGGCTGCGTTGATTTCTCATTATTCATGCGGTGTCAACACTGCAAGTAAAAAAAGTGACAATAACATAGCTTTATAACTTGTTTTTCTAATTTCCACTCCAAACAAATGGAGGTACAGCCCTCTGTAACACCGCTTTAACACCGACAAATCATGTTTTTATTGAGATAAAGTATTTATGAAAAGAAAAAATGTACATACTGCAGTCGCCTGCAGTGGAACGATAGCTGTGACTGATGTGAGGAAAAATTTGAAACTAAAACAACAACAACAATACCCCACAGCGCTGCATGAAATTAGAGAGGAAACACTGCTGTAATCTGTGTCTGACAGTAACAACACCCCCTGATCACAGTTAGAGGCGATGTGTTTACCACTCATGTGGCTCTGTAACTGTGCTGGGCCCTCAGAAGCACCAGGGGGCACTCTTCACTATGAAATGCTGCCTGATGGCCTTGTCCACTCTTTCCTTGGGCAATGGGTCTTATCAAGGGGTAGCAGGCAGCCAATGGTCCTCTGTAGATTGCCTGCTGGTTATGTGTGTGAAGCCCGGGCCTGGAGTTGTCGACCATGTTCAATCGAGGCAGCCCTGAGTTATATTATGGAACTGTCTGGACTCCTTTCATGGTAAATTGGATGAAGGCAGCAGTACTAGAGCTGAAGGGAGTGGGGATGTCACAGTGTTCACTGGCCTCTGTCTGGACTCCACAGGGCTGAGCAGGCCTGAGCAGACAATTCAGTTAAAAGCTGTCAGAGCCAAAGAATTGAGAAAAAAAGCTTAATAAAAGCTGTATGCTACTCTGCAGGTGCTTTCCTGTGTAATTTTCTGCAGTAAAATCCAGTGAGAGGGAGTGAGAGGAAGCTGAAAAGAAGTTTAGAGCAGCTTTTTGTTTGATTTTCCACATTCTACATGTTTCATAAAGGAATTGTTGCTGTTTCACTCCTAAACACTTTTTACAGAGCCTGTATTCTTGTCAGTCAGCATGGAGTTCTTTAGTTACTGCAGGTGCTTACCTTGGGTTATTACATTTTATGATTCTCACAGCTTTGGGATATCTAGTCTGGAAACAATCTTTAATATACAGCTATCTTTGAAATATGTCTGCTGTCAACAAGAGGTACTACTATGAAACATTTTCCTCAACTGAATAAAAGCCCATTTCCTCATACAATAGAGATTCCTTCATGTCTGCTTTCAGCTGTTCAAACCAGAGTCCCTCCATCCAATAACAAATTCCCACTGTTAAAAAACCAACATTTTGAGCATTGCATTTTGATATCTTATGACACTTAACAAAAAAATCAATACCACAAATTCACACAACACCTACAGTATTTTGAAGATAAGCCTCTCCAAAGTATTCGGATCTGTTATTATTTGTCGGAGAGGAACCGTTTTCTTCTGTTCTGCTCTTGGTGCTGCTGCGGATGCCTCAACTCTGCTGCTGCTCCGGCTCTCGACTCCCACCGGTGGTAGATTAATAGATAGTGAGGTATGCCTCTGACAGAGCGCCTGCAAATGTGCAAAGATAAGAAGATAGAGCCGCCCTATAAACAGGGAACAAAACCAGGCGTGCAGCTTCATCACCCTCAGGAGTCTCAGTCCTTCTACAACGTCCTGTCTCTCTTTTTCATACAACATTCACATACCGCCAAGAAGTTAGGAGAAGATTAAGAAATTAATTTAAAGTGACAGTTATGTAAATGTGCTGTATTTATATAGCATTTTTCTAGTCTTAACAACTACTCAACTTTACATCATACATGATTCACACACATTCATACACTGTGGCCAAGGCTGCCACCTGCTCATCAGATAAACATGCCAATAGCTGCTCATCAGGTACTGGGACTGCGGGGTTCAGTGTCTTACCCAAGGACACTTCGACATGGGACTGCAGGTCCCAGATTAATACCACTCTCTTATCGGTAGCTTAAATATGAAGTCATGGGATGGTTAGCTTGGGTTAGCAAAACAACTGGAAACTGGAAAATAGCTAGCCTGGCTCAATCAAGATATATTACATTACCAACTATTAAATCACAACATGATGTACATTTAGCACGAAAACTGGTTAGCGTGGCTAAGCAACAAATGTAAACGTGAGGAAATGGCTAGCTGGCTCTATCCGGAGGTAACAACATTCCCCGCCAGCACCTCTGAAGCTGTTTGTTAAAGCGTACAAAAAATTGTAAGAAGCAAAGTTATGTACCGCAACATTTCTAGGCAAGCTGTTTCCCAGTTTCCAGTCTTTGTGCTAAGCTAAGCTAACTGGCTGCTGGCGGTAACTTAACAGTTAGCCTACAGACACGAGTGGTATTAATCTTGTCATCTAACCTTATGCAAAGAGCATGTAAACGTATTTGGGAAAATTTGAACTGTTGCTCTAATGACTCTAATGAGTATTTTTAAATTTCATAAAAGCAGTATGTTGTCTTATTCATAAGCACTTACAGATTGGGTTCAAAAATATGCTATGAAGATGGAATCAGAATATTTTTTAATTTAACATTAGATTTGTAGAGCCATAGTCAGATCACATTGCAAAACACAGTTCTAAACAACTATGTTCAGTGTACCATACAGTCACTAACATATCGAAACAAAAGCTTTACATTCAGTCAAAAAATTAAATGCTGAAAATGTACTTTTTTGTAATGGGAAATGTGTAGGAAGCATGAAACTCAATAAGTGACTCATTCCCTTATGTTTTGTTTTCAGATGCTGTGTTCTGTTCCTTTTCATCGACCCTGAAGGATCCTATTTGATCGCTATCCAAGCTGTAAATATAGCTGAGAGCCATGCTTTGAGATGCTCTGAATTCAAATGGATCTTTTAAGGGAACCACCCATAGATTCCCTTAAAAACCTGACTTACAATAAGCTAGTTGGCATGCAGAGGGAAGAGGCTGGCCCTCCATTTCAATGCATTGACGGAGTGTGTTAGCATGTGATTAAAAGGTCTCAACCTACTGATGGGTGATATTTTAAAATGCAAAAAATGGTTTAAGGAGTCTACAATAAAATGACCCATAATTTACAACTTGGCAGGTCTACTGAGTTATGAGAACGTTATATGTTTTAGCATAGTTTAAAATACATGAACATGTCTGGTATCCAGGGACCCTCTGTTGAAAATGTCAAAAATAAAACTGTTAATGTCATAATATCCATTTTATTCATGGGGATCATTAAAGTTCCATTAATATTCTCCTAGAATGTGACTGCACTGCAGTGTAAGCAAAGATGTTTAATTTGTTAATAACTTCAGTGATAATCCACAGTGACATTTATACCGGCCACCCATTTTAAAGGAAGGATGTGGAAAGCATAATTTGTGAATGCATGAAATAGTCATTCACCAAGAGTTTCGCCTTGGTGTGATGTCAGACTGGGAACAAAAAATTATATTCCGAGTCCATGTTTTTTTTGTTTTTTTGTGAATCTGATTCATGTATGGCAAAATAGTCAAGGGAGGTGATGGAACCAGCAACACTGTCAACCAATCTGAGTATAAGGTCTTACATAATGATTAAACATCATTAAAATGTTACAGATATGACCGCTCTATTTACTGCTTCATGGTGGTCGTTTTAAACATGTGACCGTAACATGTGACTGTAAATAGTGACCACGGTGGAAATGTGAATCATGCGACTGTGGGGTGGCAGTAGCTCAGTCCATAGGGAGTTGGGTTGGGAACTGGAGGGTCACTGGTTCAAGTCCCCGTATGGACCAAAAAGTACGCAGTGTGAATTGGTGGCTGGAGAGATGCCACTTCACCTCCTGGGCACTACCAGGTGCTCTTGAGCAAGGCTGCCAGCCGCTGGTTCGGCTGGCAGCCCACTCACTCTGACATCTCTCCATTAGTGCATGTATAGATCCTGAGCATGTGTGTGTAGTAGTTCAGGACTGTGTTAACTTACAAAGTGTAATTGTAATTTCCCCATTGGGGATCAATAAAAAGATTAAAATTAAATTCTATTTAATGTAACGGCCGCAGTTTTAAACACGTAGCATCCTGTAACTGAACTTTATAAATATCAACCAAGTTCTTCGGACTTATGAGTTATTGTGTCACTGACTCAGTGACACAATAACAACAATACGTCCGTAAAACTTTGTTGATTCAAAAAGTGACAGCTGACTCATGGTTTCACTCAGGGCTCCAACCCCACGTCTCCTGAGTGAAAGTCCTGCGTTTGTTTGTACTTTGTCCCCTCGCTTCCTAGTTTGCGCTCGCGATTACTACAGGCACGAGAGGTCGCTGTTTAACAGTAAACTTAATAATGGGTTGTTATGAGCTGCTCAACAATCAACCTATGGTGTCGTTTATGTTTTTGTTTAAGGACCAGCTGCAGTGTCAGTTAAACTGCTATGGCACTGTGCCAGTAGCAGTTGCTATTGCAACATATTGTTCTACTTTAACCAATACCAACTGCTAGTGGCAGAATAACAGTGAAAAGTGATTTACTTCATCTAGTTATAGTAATTTACACCTGACCAAAATTGTTCATTAAAATTATAAATAGTTCTCTTCCATTGCAATACATTACAGTCAGTTCTACCACAGCACCGTCTAAAGTCAGCGCCAAGCTTGACACCTATTTTATTATCTTTTTTCTTTTTTATACATGCAAATTTAAAAATTAAGTCATTCATAATCAATATCAGTCAATTGCTCTCTGCACCTGATTGGTGGCAGCATCGCAAATAGATGCAAGAACATATGAAATCCAGGATTCAGTGTTTGTCACCCAGGCTGAGATACTGTATTATCCAGCTGCTGTGACAGTCATCCAAACAATGAGCTGACATTCACCTCCCTTCTGAGACAGTAATTGGCTATTAGACCTAACTGGATTTAAAGGGCCACAGACACTTCCCCTCTCACATCACGTCCCACCTCTGGTAGGTCGGCTCACCTCCACACTGTCTCTCTGCTCTGGCAAGTGGCCCTCATAAGGGGAGGTCACTCCTGCTGGTCAGTATTTGAAACCGTGCAACTTTGGGATAAACAAGAAAAACCTGTCATTCCTCAGGTGTGTTTATGTTTCTCTATGGCTATACTATGCATTTGGTCAAATGCAACAGCAATTTTGATAATACATTAATGAGTGAATTGTTTGTCAACCATCTTCTCAAATATGACGACGTATTGTTTTGCTTTGTTTTATATCCTTGTAAATGGAATATACACTACCGGTCAAAAGTTTGGGGTCACATAGAAATTCCCATTGCACTCCATTGTAGACAGAATGCCAGCTGAGATCAGTTGCATTGTTTTTTTAACCAGGGCAGTAATCAGATTACATTACGTGCTTACATAATTACAAAAGGGTTCTCCAATGTTTTTCTAGTTTTTTATTTTTAAATGATAGATTAGTACACAGAATGTGCCTTTGGAACATTGGATGAATGGTTGCTGATAATGGGCAATGTAGATATTGCATTAAAGATCAGCCCCCCCACCCAAATTAGCAGGTATTCTGTCTATAATGGAATGGTATGGAAATGTGTAAGTGACCCCAAACTTTTGACCGGTAGTGTATATTTGTGTTTTGGACTACTGGTCGGACAAACAAACAAGTTGTAAAGTATAATTTTGGTGTCTTCAAAATTATGAAGGCCATTTTTTCCCACAATACTCTCAACTGTTAAAAACTAAACAAATAATTGATTAATTTAAAATATAACTGACAGTTAATCAATAATGGATATTTTGTGGTAGTCCTGACAGTTTGAAACACTATACTATTGCATTAACATAATTTCTGGTGATATAATAATCCTTGTGACTATAACTGTCATGAATCATAAGAAAAACAAATTAGCAAACTGAATTATTACAATAAACATCATCACTACATCTCTTGAAGTGTGGCTACACATTGTAATAGTTTTTAATAAAGCAATTATCCAGCAAGCCATCACAATAATTAATTCATCTAGATGGTTGTCACATTGTTCAATTATTACATTCTAAATCAATTTTTCAAATACATATTGCTGCAGGCATTTCCAACAATATTGAATGATGTGCGGTTGCTGTTAAATCACATTTATTTTACTTCAAACAAAACAGGTTTTCACCCAGCGCTTCAAACCATATGGTTATGAATATACAAACATAGATCAAAACACAGAGAAAATCAAACACAGGATAGACAATGGGCATTCATTCATTTGGATTCGCTGAGAGCCCAGATCTAAGAAGACGGACCTGTCGCACACGGGCAAATACTGTGGTTCAGGATGGACAAATGGTAAACTCACAGGTCAAAACATCAGAAGGCTCTTTCAAGTCCGTCAGTGCTTAGAAAGAAAGTTTGGTCCACATAGAAGGACATAACTAAGGCCTGGCTGCCACCGCTTCTTAGTACAACCGATCAGATTAATCTGAGGCTCTTTCTGCATGACATAACGCTGACATTAGTTCTGCTTCTATTTCTGTTTCTCTCTGTTGACACCATTAACCATTGAAGCCAGGTCCTATTATCTGAGTGCTCCTTTTAGATGAGAAGTAGTGGGCTGTGGAGAAATAGATGTACAACCTAATGGTAAAAATGATAAATGACTTCACCTAAAATAAATTTAAGCCATAGATAGTTTGATGATTAAAACACGTACTGCGACCCACTTTTGAAGATATCTTGACATAATATGTTGGTGATGCAGCTGTAGTAGTAAGCTTTCCTTTAAGACAATTACCTGCAGAAATATATAAATAAAAAGTGGTGTGAAAGTAGTAGTAGTTTCATTCGTATGAACACACATGCTTTAAAACATGCACTGCACGGTAAATACAGCAGATCAACTTTCTGTCAATGACCAGAAGAGAAGAAGTCCGGGTTAGTCTTGATTTCCTCAAAGTTAATTTATTCTATAATTATAAGGTGGAGCCGAAACTGCCTCTGACACCAAATTCTCATTACGCACCAATTTTATAAGTCACAAGCTTCTCATACAGATGGTCAATAATTCATCATTTACAACGAGCGGTGACAGCGCACATCTGAATTTCATAAACTTTCAAATTTATATAATGCAAATATTAAAAGTGCTGACTCATTGCACAATAACTTTCTCAAAGGTTCGCTTAAAAGGTCAGAGGGCCGCAGGTGGTTTGTTATGCACAGTGAGTTGAACGTTGAAAGATCTTTTGGAGCAATACACCTGTGGAGAAGCATGTATAGTCTACTCAAAATCTACACTCCCCCCTGGCAATTTAAGCAGTCATTATAACTTGTGCATTGGCATGTGCAGACATGTTCTCCTACCATAATCCCACTTTGTTCCTACATTTCTACAAATCCTCTTTCACTGACAAACGTGGATGCTTGTGGACACGTGGACTGATAATAAGGAACACCATTCAACATCTCTTTCCATAATTTGACTGACATTCTCAATCTTTCTCTTTGCAGTCTGTACCAGCAGCCTCTGTTGTGTACAATCTAGTATACTTGAGAGGCAGCACCACAGCGGGGGAGGCAGGCAGGATAAACAAACTGGTGTGAAAAAGCTGTGGACAGCCTGGGGGCAGCAGCAGAGGGGAGGATGACGACTAAACTAAACTCCATCTTAAGTAACATCTCCCACCCCCTCTGTGGTGGGCTGAGAGCTACAGACCGTCTCCAGCCTTTTCTTCAGCATCACAAGGTGCAAGGTGACTGGTCTTGTGTAATAACAACAAACTCTTACTGTGTTGTTGTTCAAAAGGCCCCATGCAGCCTCAGCATTTCATGTAAATCATGTTTGTTCAATATGTACAAAAACAAAAAAGTGTGAAAAGCTCAATTAAAGATGACTTCACTTCAGTATTTGGATTTTGAACTACTATATAGCCAAGTTATAAGCATTATCCAGCAGCAGGTACCCTCTTTAAAAGGTATTTATTTTCAACGTTATTTTACATATGTTTTCATTTCACTGGAACACAATAAATTATGAATCCAATCTTATATTCTGCTTTTCTTTTCTACCTTACAACTGCTAGCCTACAGTGCAGGCCGTCCGGGAGCGATCAATACATATCTATCTATCTAACGAAACCTGATTTGTTCAGGTCCTATCCCCTGACGAATCCGCTATCCTAACCTTAACAACTCTAGGTCAAATGCCTATCCCCAACCAATCGATCACTATTCATAATTTTGCGTCCAGGGTAGTGGACGCCATCTGTAAATGTTGGAAGTAGGCTATCAAGTACAACAAAATGGAAATATTCAAGCAGATTACAAGTAGGCCTATCTCAAAAATTTTACTTAATGGCTGTACTTAAAATAGGCCTACTTTTTAATTCCCTCTAGCTCTCTTTTATGTCTATTTACTTGTTGGCTGCTTGGCTGTAGCTAGCCACATAACCTGACGCGCAAAATACTTGGATGGTTACATGATATTTGATACATCCACGATCCTCGCGTGATCTCGCGATACTTTACCTGCCGTGCCCGTGCTCATCTTTAGCATAATTACTTGCACCTGCAGTCTCTTTAGATGTCTGACCACGGTCTACTAACCGCCACTGGCATCAACACCCCACCCTGTTTACATGAAGGCTACGTTTTAAGCCTCCTGTGTCCTTAAACATTATGCATTTATCGTGCCGTAAACCTATTTTAAATTCATAAAAGCTATTTTAAAAGCCTGACCCCGGCCAACTCTTAAGGAACTAACTGGAACAGATATTTACTGCTACTCTACTTGCTAACACTGATGCAAACAATGCTACAGAAGCTTGCATTTCATTAACTAAGTTACCCCAACAGTAAAATCATGGATATTGGACTGATGAAGTTCCTTGAAGGTGCACATTGCAACCTGGAAGCTTTTGAGTTTCTGAATTTGGACCATGGCTCCTCTACTCCCCTGCGACGCCATAGACCACTGCTTCATTTCAACAAGCCAAGTAACTGCTGCTTTTGCTAAATACTTGTTGCCAGTGGATGTCTTGGCTCTGTTCTGTGGAGTTTGTGTGCTATTGTGAAGCTGATGGCTGTTTCAGATGTGCTTTTTGTCAATTATCTTGGCGTCTTCCAGCTGGTAATTTTTGTTCGGATGCTGCTGCTTTTGCTATTTGTGCATGTTTGCATTGGTATTAATTATAAATGACCCTACTTTGAGGCTTAGCTCATTGGTGCTCGTTTGGCAGGTGCATTAGGATGCTTTCATGCTGTTTGTCTACATAGTGGAACTTAATTCTCACATTTGATTGACTTTACATATTTTGTAGTTGTCAACATTGTTTTTAGGGATTGGTTGCAAGCTCTGTCTCTAGGCTAATATTGTACTGCATATTGGCATTTTACGATACACACATGACCACTGTCTTACACACAATACAAGTATGTCCATGTCATTTTGGATTCCTAGAAATCTGTGACACACATTGCATAGGTAGGCCTAGTCCCATTTTCATATTCTGCTAAATATTACAGAGAACTCAAAGCAATGTCACACCTTGCTTTACTAGCCTATTCTGCATATCATAATTACTATCATAATTCTAAAATACTGAGCTGCTGTTGGTTTCCTGCTGCTGTGAAATTAAACCACACCGATTGACATGTTTTGATGGCAATCATCTGCTTATCGTGGTATGTTTCAAGCCATGAATGTTTTTGATTTTTAAAATGCATAACTTATCTGCTGCATAGTGGGGAATTGCTGGCTTTGGTTGTGATTCACTAGATTATATATTCCTTGTATTGGGTAATGGTCACCCCGAACAGTAGTTGGTGTCCACAGTAGATTCCACATAATGGTTGTCAGAAGGCTCTCTATGTCATATAATTTTAAGTGGAAAGTCACTGCTGAGTCTATGCTGGCAGGGAGCGATGAAGTCAGGGCCTAGACCAACTGGACATATTCCGTATTCATAAATCCGTTACCTCCATGTGGTGTGGCTGAATGACACGGATGGGTCTGAGTGTCATGATTCAAGCAGTTGAAACAAAACAATTTGGCTCAAATGTCTACATTGTTGATAGAATAATCTAAAGCAGTGTTTCCAATTTTATGAACTTGTGTCATAGGGCTTGGAAGTAAAATACAAGCTCCTTTTTAATAAAGATTTGCTCTTGCTTTGGCTTGCATTTTGCATCTGTACAGATGCGTGACATCCATAAACAGAGCACTATGTGCTAATGACAGAATTAGGCACTCATGACATAAGAGATCATGAAAACAAGTGTATATAGTGCCTTTTAACCATGCTTTAATTTTAGTAGTCAGTCAATAATGCACATAATCAAATCCACACATAGTGCTGTATTAGGTTAAGGAGACCAATAGATGTGAATAAATTTGATTTTCTTTATCGCATTTGTTATACAGTGTGTGTATATACTCTGTTTTTCCCAGGTTGTACTTTATTTTAATCATTTATTCTGTAGGTGTACTGCTGCTTAAGCCTGTCCTGTGAAGTGATTATTTTTTTTCATACATTTGTGATATTTTATTTATTTTATAAATTTCTGCTTGTGAGTATTACAGAAATTGTAGGCAGAGCATATTTCAATGGCCCTGTCTGCTCTGCCCTGCTTTATTTCATGCTTTCTTGCTGTTTCCTTTCATGTTTATGCTTCTGGGCCCCAGGAGGAATTGGCGAAGTCGTATCTAATGACCACCCCACCATTAAAATCAGGTTTTGACAGATTTACAGTAGTCTGTGAGAAATATAGCACATATACGCACAAGTAACACAAGTAACACAAGTATAACAAATCCACTGGATGGAAGGTGGTTTTTTTTAGCAGACTGGAAACAGTGTTGTGATTGCATGGTTAGAGTGAACATCCTGGTTTCTGTAAAGGTTGAAGTTAGCTTTCGTGTTCCCAAATGTCCCCAAAAGCCTTTCACGTTTCTCACAAGCCTCAAACACCAAAGTCATGTTTAGCTGCAGCTTCATGTTGCAATCAGTGGCTCTTCCACACAGCTGCCATATGACCTCTCATACAGCAGGGGGAAGTGGAAGGCCACAACCCACCCACATCTCCTCTGCTGTCTCTGGAGAACAGCCAATCAGCTCCCTGATATTAGTATTCCTGTATCCTCTCGTGTTATTTTCACCAGCTGCCCACACATATCTGAATCGACATGTGCATTTAAATGGTGTCCACTTGAGTTATCTTCAGCCATTCACATGTAGACGGCTGCTTTCACACAACATTGCACAAAAGAAAATATCACATTCACAGCATCATCATCAGAATTAGTTATGTTTGATTCTATGATGTGAGGTTGTGAAATGTCAAAGTGGAGTTTAACTTGGCCTGTAATAATTCTTAAATACAGAACTATTTAAACCTGAACTCTACATCATTAGATTTAGCAGAATGACAGGAAGAGGGGAAGGAAGGAAATATGAAATGCAATTATGTACTGTATGTCCGCCGCAATAATTAAATAAGTACCTACATACCTACTGTTCCGATTTATCTTTACACTAGAAAAGGCCCAAAGTTGCTCTAAATCTTACAAATGGATAAAAGTATTTACCACAATCTGCTTTGTCATGAAATCTGTAAAATGAATCGGCGTGTAGCAGTGATATTCCAAACCTGCTGGAATTCTTTTAGTGAAGCTGTAAATAGTCATCTATAGCAAAGCACCATGTTTTATTTTTTAGATTATTCAGAGGGACACAGTGAAGAGGGAGGTGGTTTCTTTTTGAAAGCACAGTGAAGTCTAAGACTCCATATTAATACATGACATAATCTGTAATCACACAATATAACAAAGAATGATTAGATGACCTCTGGACAAATTATGCTGATGCAACTGGTACTTAATAGCAAAGTGGAAAAATTAAACTTATTTTACAAGGTGTTGTCTAGTTTCTTCTGGTAAAACAACCAAACCATAAGGATGCACACTAACATCATGTTGGGATGTAGGAATTCCTAATGTTTTGGGGGAAGCGTAAGTTAATAACACTAACAGACGATTCATGTTAGTCATACCACATTTCTTCCTAGTCACTGGAAGAAAAGAAAAACCTCCCCTCCTTTTGTTTGGAGCCCATTGTCTCTTGGAATTACATTTATATGCTGCTGTAATCAATTTACATCCAGGATGTATTGTATAGAGCTGCATCTAATGATTATTTACATTATTCCAATTGCTTGTTTTGTCCAAGCAATTTAAATACAGTCCAAACAGCAAGTATATTCTATATATAATACAACAACATAAAACAAGGAAAAGCTGCATATTCTCATTTTTGAGAAGCTGGAACTAGGGAATATTTAGCAATTTTGCTTAAGAAAATGACAAATGATTAATTGATTAAAAGATATTCTCTTATCGGTCAATTCTCAATCGATTAATAGTTTCAACTTAAAGGTATTGTATTGATTAAAAAGCAGATTTGATCTTGAAGCCAGAGATCAGGTTCTGTGTTAATATTTTACATTTTCAGAATTAAGTCATGGTGTTGTAGAAATGTGCAATATCAGAAAAGTGTTTGCTGAGTAATTTTGTAATAGTGAATAATCAGCTTTAACTTGACTCCAGCATTACTGGCCAGTGGCTGGTATTTGAGATTTGTCTTCCTGTTGCTATCATAGAAAAGCCTTAAAAGCTATGCTGCTTGTCATGTTTCTTCTCCAAATGAATGACTTCTGTGTATGAGTTGAGAGCAAAATTAGAATGCCCCAGTGTACTGAACTGAAATTTTAAACCATCTGAATAAGGAAAAATACAGGCCAAGCTAATTGCAAAGTTGACATTTTGGAAATATGTCAAACCATTTCTAATCATGGTGTAAAATACCTGTGTACGCTGAAATGAACCCCGAAGCGCCTATTCACTTATAGTGGTATAGACACTGACATAAAGTATTTATGGTACATACAACTGCAGGGAAAGCAGATGGTTATTCTCCTTTAAAATGTTATTATATGCCTCTTTCCTGCATAAATGAATCCACTGAAGCGAGGAGCATGTTGTTACTCAAGCTTCACTCATTAACAGTCAGTATGTTGCAGCTGTTTAGGCTATAAGTGATGTGACTCACATTTCTTATCAAATAATGGACTGGATTTTAAAAAAACAATGAAGTGACCACAATAATGGAATATGTCTGAAGCCTCTCAGTCGACTGTTACATATTTTGTGTTGTACGGATGACAGGTTCCTGAAGACCTTGGATGGATTCACAAGTTGTTGTTTTTTTTGTTTTTTCTCTCAAACTGAGATTCCATTCCCTTGCCCTATGATCCAAACGGGTCATGTCCACCTTTTGTGCCAGCATCCATCAGACTGTTGAACAAACAACCACCCCCCATCGATCGATCCAGACTTTGACCTATTCTCGCTGCACCACCCCTCTACTTCTACCCTCAGGGTTTTTAGTTTATTTTAGTATTTAGCATTTATCTGTTCTCTGGTATGATTAATACGGAATATGTATTGTTGAATGTTGTGTTTGAATGTGTCTGACCACAAAGTTCCCTCACAGGAAAAATAAAGTTCTTTTGATTTTGACTTTTAAATTAAAGGCATCTGTTGGTTTCTGCAACTCGAGGTCAGTTTGAGAACCCTAAACGGAGTAGTTTTGTAGCTCCAAATGGTAGGGGGCCTCTTAAAGAGCAGGTCCTTGACTCTGGCCTAATATTTGGTTTTTAAAGCTCAGAGTGAAATTGTATGTGCCCCTAATCAAAGTCTGAATTACCAGCACTCACCTCAACGCAACTATCCAGAGAGGCAACACACCACAGTAGCGTGGCATTTACACATTATGTGTTTTGAAGAGGAAAAACCGGTCTTCTGTTAGTACGTCCATGAAAGAGGTGATGGCCTAATTATTGTTTTAGTTTCAGGTGTTATGACCTTTTCAATTTCTCAGTGTTTGATTCATTAAGTCATGTCCCTCTAATGGCTACTGAGCCCTAAGTAGCTTGATATTTGACTGAATTGCCTTCTGCTAACTGTCATGTTTATGTACAAAGGAGTCACTGTGAGTCTGTCGCCTGGCAGGCATATTGGAGGTCAGCTCCTCAGCAGTCGCTGGGAAAAACCGACAATTTATAAATCTAAAACTTTAATGTCTGAAAAGAAATTGATTGTAAGATTAGTGGACATGTACATAAGAAAAACTTGTATTAATAGAAGCATAGTGACAACAATAGTTTTGTTGATATTGGCCTCTAAAGTAGCCTAGCTAGCTTGCCAAAGAACAGAGTTACAGTATTGGGGATAGACTTGGACCAGTATGGCCAAATTGTCCTTTTTAACAAGGGGTTACCTAATCTGAGTCGCTAACTGTTAGTTCAGGTCCTAATTCTACCAGTATAATAATTACCGGAAAACATATGTACTTCTACAATATCTACTGTATCTAGAATAAATCTTTGTAAACATAATAGGCTCTCAGAATGTAAAGCTGCGTACATTGTGTTGATTTTGGAGCAGGACAATGTAAAAAAAGCACAAGTTGACATGCTATTGTTTTCTAACATTATTTGGGCAAAAGTTCAAACAATTGCCTATTTACACATCCATTCAATATTCCCCCCCTTCTTGTAGCTCCGTTTTTGTCTTCACCAACTCCTGAGGGAAACATCTGTCTCTTCATAGTTTATTAAATGCTCTTCTGGCTTTACCAGCTGCTAACTGTGTCCGTCTGCTGTTTGCTGCTTGGTAATGTTCAGCAGGTTTATCAGAGCTTTTTTTGCTGAAAACTGCTGCAGAAAGATGCTAAAACACTTTGTAAGCTTAGAGGAACCTGCAGAATTGGGTGAGAATTGTTTGTCACTCTCAAATTACACATTGTCATTTGAGCCATTGTTCATGTAAAATATTGATTTTTGCAACTTTAAGGAATTCAGAGCACAACCACATGTATTGTTACAGCAAACACATCATATAGCAGAAATAAATGCTTTAGGTTTTAGTCCCTTAGTGGAATACTAAAATGAATTTTTGACATCTGTAATAAATTTAAACTAAAATAAATTGGGCTAAAGTGGGAGGCAAAAGACTTTCTTTTTTTTAAGATTATTTTTTGTTTTTTTACCGCCTTTATTTGATAGGACAGCTAGGTGAGAAAGGGTATAGAGAAAGGGACGACCTGCAGGGTCACAGGTCGGATTCAAACCAGAACTTCTGCGTCGATGCATAAAGCTCTCAGTATACTGTGTGTGTGTGCCGGCTCTACTCACTGACCTAACCCAGCCACACACAAGGCATTTTACCTATCTCTTCAGCTTTAATATTCACAACCCATACAGCTGCTAACAGCTATATGGGAACACATATCTCAGTAGATATTTTAGTGACACATTATTGTCATATGAATCTGCTAAGTGTAATTTATTGCCATGCCCCGAAAATGTAATGTATCTTAACCTTTTGGGTGTCTGCAGTAATAGCAGGGGAATGTGTGTCCTGTTTGTTTAATATAGCCAGCATGTAATCCTGCCTCCACCCTTGGAGAGACAAACAATCCAAAATATGATGTGGTACCTTTCCAGCACAGTTTTGATAATGGCATACCTCTGCTCAGGCTATTACCAATGTAGATACCACAATAGAAAAGCAGACCACTCTCTGTCAGTGTGGGTGCAGGCATGTGGAAAACAGCATATCTAATCTTTACTGCTGCTGCAGCCAGCTGTGACCATTCTAACGGAGGTAAATTGCACAGAATCAGAGTGTGTATAGGCGCTCATTAGTGTTTTCTTTCTTTGCATTTACTTCAGTCTGACCAGCTGACAGCTCCCTTTGTCAATAGTTTACACAGTGTCCCTAGTTTTTTTTTTCTGGATAAAGGACAACACTCATGCCTCATTAGTAGAAAACTATGTTTGCCTACTGTATTTCATAGTCCAATCAAAGCTACCGTTGGAGCTGAGAGCAGCTTGAGAAAGGGAACCCAGTAGAAACCATCAGATCTATCTTAAATTTAAGAGCTTCACTGTTAATGTACTGTAAACACATTGTAATGTTTCTCCTTTTTTAATTTGTAACAATGTATAAACATCCTTGAGTTTTTTCATGCAACAATACATTTTAAGATTAAATGATATGTGAGACTTGATGAAAACAATTTTTTTACTGTACTGTAAGGTACTGTATACTCAAATGAATGATCCAGTGTAACCTGCATTCAGTGTGGGATACATATAGTTACTAACACATTTCATGGTCTGTATTTTGAGTGAGATACTGTGCTGTAGATCAATAACTCACATGCTGCACACTTTATTGAACATATTCATTTTAGATTCTCTACTGACTTTTATAGAGATATTATATGAGAAAGCTTTAGTTAAACAGATGTGATTTTCTTTGTTAAACTTATTATTTATTTATATTTGCTTATAACAGACTTCCCTTTTTTGGTTGTTTTATCTATAAAACACGTTTCAGTCATCATGCTATTCTAAATTGTCTGGGAACTCAATCCTGACAATTTAGAATAGCATGATGATGATAAAGGAAAGGAAGCGGTAAATTGGAGAATACACAGGATTGAAATTTACTTCATGTACAGCAGGGGACCCACAAACAAATGCACAAGCACCACAGGTGCAGTGGCTGCAGATGATACTGAGGCTGCAATATTTAAAATGTAGCCTTGAGTGTTAGAATGTGTTGAAAGAAACTGGTGCTGGTAGATTTCACTTGATATGCAATACCCACATAAAATAAGTTATGCCTTTTTTAGACTTTGCGTTTGAGCATAGACCAATAATATAAAGCAGCAGCTCTTGTTAGTGGCATAGTCTTTTTAACAGAAAATCATTTGTTATCATGGTATAAATAACTGTTTGCTGCTTTAAACACTATTAAAATAAAACTTTACAGTCATATCCATTCTAGAGCAAGCTCACCAATTGATTAAAATTCAATTGATCTGGCCTCTTTCTTGCATTTCACAAAGCAACTGCCTGAATGTACCTCAAAGATATTTATGGTGAGCTGAAATGTGGCTTTTGATGACATTTATGGGTATCAGTTGTTGATTAATGAACATTGAAGCTGCAAATATATCTGAATAGATGACAGGAAACTAAATCGGATAATCAGATACTAGTCTGGCCCATCTGATATGGCTGCTAAATGAGCAATGAGATCAATGTCACGCATTGTTCCTTAAAATTAAATGTCCTTGGAATTACAGTTATATGGGCTTATTAAGTTTTATGTGCTTGTGTATTCTATTTAATTGTTATTTAAAAAGGAAAACTGAGTACATTACATTTTTAAAGGGGGATTAAGTGATCTACAATTGTAATCAACTTTATTTACTATCCAGGAATCACAACATTGATGAAACGTCCCCACCCATTGTCTGTGCGTACATTCTTATGGTCTTTAACCGACACTCATTGTAAAGCTCCCATTTAATATTCCAGTGAGCAGAGAGCTTTTGTTTTGAAAAAAGCAGCCTGGGTCAGAAAGTGAAATCACACCAGGTGAAGTGAGAGTTATTGGTATTGATCAGCAACCCCTTATTACAGTCAGCTTGTGCTCTGATGCAGTAAATGTCAAAGTTATTGCCCCCGTGAAAACATTTTAATGGAATCTGTGACTTTACTAATTAAGGTTTATTAAGTGCTCAATAGATTGTTTTTGGTAGAACTCCAATAACACTGTGTATGCTGTTCTGTGAATACAATGTGTTTCATCTCTAAGCTTAGTTCTTACAATCAGTTATTGAAACAAAACAATAATCTAACCAAGTGATTAAGTTCACTTGATACTGTTTCTGCTAATTTGGATTTTACGTATTTCATAATTTTTCTTCATTTTACTGGCACTAGTATTTGTAATGCTTTTATTTATACATGTAGACATTATGTTTTAGTCAGGGATTTGTTTAAATATTTAATTTTAATCATTGAAAACTACTTTGAATTTTCTTCTTAGAAACTGAATAAGTATTTATTAAACCCAATTAATTAATCACCTAATGGTGTCAGCAGAACAGTAGTTTGTTGACATGCATTTTTATATGAAGGATTTACTTTTAATTTCCATTTAATTGCAGCTAAACATGGTATTAGTATACAACAACCATTAGAAATAAGCCAATATTAGGTTATTGCCAATATATCAGTATTTGCATATTCATTTGCTGATGAATAGAAAACAGTTGGAGTACAAAATATTGAAGAGAGATACTGTATATTAACATGACCCAGCTCCTAGGCCATGACAAAAGAAGGCCACACTGTTGAACTTTGAATATCAAACAATCCTACAGAAATTGTAACAAAATACATTAACGGAATGTATGAAATCAATCAGTGATCAGATGATTGCAACTAAACCAGCAAAAGAAAATATGTGGTACAAGGTTGAGAGCCAGAAATGGAGTGAGATAGAAGGAATGGGGATGGCTGGCAAATACTATCTCTGCGTACCAGGGGCCTGTTGCACAAAAGTAGAATAAAGATATCCAGGATAAGTGAAAAAGTACAGCTTGACTTAGTGTGACCTGCTCATCGCGGCTTAATCGGTTGCACGGTTACCGAGCCAGGATGAGAAAGTGAAGCTATGTCAAGCCAGGTGTAGATAGCTGGGATAAGTGCACGTTCACGGCTTTCTCACATAGATCACGGTATTGATCGCAGATTTACTGATGCAGAGATGGAGAAGACGCATGCGCCATATGTTTCACCCAATGAGCAGCAGCTTCTAATGGAAAGTAACGAGGAGGGGAAGAATATGCAAAAAGGGAAATACTAATAAACTATAATAATAATATCTCCTTAGCCTATAGTCACTCTACATTTTTACAAAGTTGTAGGCTACACATAATTGCTTTAAATATGCTAGTTTCATGTTTCTGTTTTTATGTGATCATCCAGGATAACTTGAATAACCCGGCTTAATCCCTTATCCTAGTTCCGTGCAACAGGCCCCAAGACCTGTAGGGAGACACAAAACAGAAGCAGCAGCCAAAAAGAAGACAAAACTTCCGTTTATGACTGAGTCAATGGGACTTCTCAGTAGTTTTCCAGTGTTGCCATTACATATTGTAGTTTTTCCACCACAGAGTACAAAAATGTCCCCATTAGTACATATTTAGGTTAAAGAAAAGGTAAAGGATCCATATCAAAATGTAAAAGAAAGTAAAACATATGTATTTATATTTTGGTATTACATATAAGTTAAGTTCTCAATTATCCATCAGTAACCTATTGGTATAAAAACATTCACTATACAAGTATGTTGGAATATAGCAATCTATTTCCCTATAGCTTTTTAAACTTGTTCAACTTTATCAAATTAGAAAACATTTTATAGATGCTAATTTTACCTGGAAAAAAGAAACACAAGTGGGTTTTTTTTGCTCATGTGGTCTAAATGGGGGCATCTTCCCTGAACTATTGCAAATGAGCTCCTCGGCATTAATAATGTCCAACATTAAAGGTAACACAGAAAAAATCAAAACAAGCGTGGTCTCCAACATGCAAAATGGCGGCCTATAGCTTGGTTTGTTTTGCAGAGTGACGAGCGGGGGTCCACCAGATGAGGAGTGTTGGTAATTAGCCACTGGGGCAGCAGCTGAAAGTAACGGTCTCCCTCCAAGCTGTCTTCTGTTGCATGCTGATAACATTGACATGTCCTCCTCTTACACCACATTCTGCTGCCTGCCAGACAATGGGAGAGGAGCAGAAGGGAATAGAAACTCACGGGAAAGAAAGGATGACCAGGAAGACAGTGATGAATGGAGAGAGTGGCTGACCTTCGCTCATTAGTGAAGCAACCTTCTATAATCGATGAGTGGTCCAATTGAAAGCCCAGAGACCCAGCTGACCACACTGACTTCTGGAAGATATAGTTTGAAGAGGAACGCTGGGAGGATTTTAATAGGGCGTTTTGTGTGATTTCTTCTCCGTCAATATGATTCAGACATTGAGAGTCTGAGTTGTTATACAACTTGCATCTATTGTGCTGTATAAACCATGAATAAGACAGTTGTGAGTCGTACTGGATAAATACAAGTTGAAAATGCATATTGGACATGCAGTGTGATAGCAACATTTTCCTGTATCAGTCACATTGTGTATGGTGGTAAGAAGTGGAAAAAATAGATTAAGCCTTGTACTTAAATCATTGTGGACCTGTTTGATCTTCTTTTTATTTGTATATTCTAAAGTCAGCTGTTAAATATGTGACATTTAACAGGCATAGGCTAATGCTTGAGGAATGTTTGTTTCATGTAGGATGCAGCCACCAGAAGTCATGTGCATTTGTTCTGTCTGACATCTTTGTTAGCTGGTGGACTGTATCATCTCTTGGTTCATTGAAAATCTCATCATGACCATCATTCTATTAAATTTATATATTCTGTACTGAACTTTTTCTGAGGATAGACTAACCAGAAGTAAGTGTTCGACCTAGACACACTGTTTAGAGTACTGCAGTTGCAGGACAAAGTAATTAAATAAACTTAAGTTGATTAGAGATGTTGATTGGATTGTTTGACCTGGTTTGACACTGCCAGTAAAGTCTTTTTAAACTAGCCAGTGGACAGGAAGGAACGCATTTAAATCAACAGCATAGACACAGTAGTAGAAGAGACTAAAAGGGACTTTTTGTTAAGTAAGCCACTGAAAAGTTGCAGTGGTATAAATAAAGTTAAATAAAACAACTTATGAATCTGTATACGTCGTAGTATGAAAACTGCTTTTTTTCCCCCAACTTCAGGAAGCAGGAATGCTCCATCCTCTTAACCTGACCTCAAAAGGTTTCTATGGACATAAACAATCTGCGTTTGTGTTCATTGTCAATGTGTTTAAACCTGTATGAGTTTTATTCTGGATGTACTGTATTTCAAAGTGAAGCATCAAATGCATGGAATTCAACATTCTCAAACCATAAATATCAATGACTCTCAACAACACACACCTCTATCATCTACTTTAAGAAGGGACAATAACCCCCAAGTAAGCTGAGGTGGCCCATGGCCCAGGCTATTATCATGCTGTTTTTGTGGTATGAAGGACTATACTAATTCATCCTCCAAAGAGCATGTCAATCCGACTGGCCCCCGATCCATCTCATGATTCTGACTGTCAAGGTTGGAGACAGTTATTTTATGGATGATTTATAGTCATGGACAGAGATGTCTCAGTTTATTTTGCCTTTGAAATCAGTCATGAATATGAATAGGTCTGATGTGAAGTACAATGATGAAGGGTGAGGAATGTTGGCCTTTGATTCAAAATGACTGTCTTAGCTCTTCTGTACTCTGACACAACATGAGTATCAATGGGGAGCTCTGCTTGTGTGGTGAAAAGGGGGAATATTTCAACATATGAGGTCCATCAGACAGGTGAGGTGATATTATATTCAGCTGGCTGGAGGACATATAGTCAGATGTTGAGTGGTCCTGTGTGTGGCTGTAATAAGGTAGGAATTACATGCACTTTTGGATTGCCTTGGAGGAAGCCTTCAAGGGATGCTTTCATATGATGCTGCCTCAGGTGCAGAAAATGCAAGGACTGCCACTGGCCATTGCTCCCATTCAAAACATTGCTTACAGCTATATACAGTATGCAGCTCCGATCTATCCAATCTGTCTAGAGAGGAACTGATAAATCCATTCAGGTTATCCCACATACTATGTTCAGGCCTCGTTTGTCATCTCTGCAATTTGTGGAATATCAACTAAGTATGCCAACAGGAAGTACTGCATAATGATGTCCGTAAAGCCAGACTGAAAATGTCTTGTTGGAGATGTGATTTGAGACGAGGTACTTGAATCTATTGACCTCAACCTGTAAAGACACTGATATTTTAACTATGAAAAGAAGAGCTGGCAGTGAAGCTATAAACAAACTCTGCTGATGGTAATTTTTTAAACAAAAAGTCAACTTTTCTTGTTTTTTGTCAAGTGAGTATTTTGTATGCCTTTACTTATTGGAAAAGGAGACAAGCCTAGTGGTCAGGCAGACCGACAATCAGGACAGGTCTGACCAGAGCAGAGCAGCACGGGAAGCCAGCTGTTGTTCACCACCTGTCACCTTCCACAAAGGATCCCAAGACTCCACTGCTCTGCGTGTCTCTCTTTGCCTTCCCGTGCCCTAACAAATGTAAGCTAATAATCCAATTACACCACTCATTTGTGAATGCACTCTTGTTAAAGCAAGGAAAGTTTTCATGGTAAATATGAAAATGTAGGGTGAAATTTACTACTATTTAGTTGGGAGATAAGACAGAGGCCACCGACATAGGACTTTTGTTGTTTTAATTACTATTTATATTACAGTATAGTATAATATATAGTTTATATTACTATTGTTTCATATGCATCCCTTACCTACAAGAACATCTTTACCTTTTAGACTAAATCTCCAGGTCCTTCTTTTCCAGCAGATTCAAACCTGTCTTAGAGGATTTCCCTGTGTGGGCAGTCCAGACCAAGGCAGGGATATAGTCATTAAACCATGTCGCCACCAACTTGTCCCTACATTTCCAAAGTTGCAAACACCCACACCTCACCTATAATCTGTAGGCTCAATACTTTCCTTATAATCCACATTCCTTTTAAATCTTCTCCTCTACATAATAATGTAGGGAAGAACATTTTTATTTTTACTGGACATAGTGATTGGTGGTCAAAAATGTATTGCCCACTTTAAGACATTCTGGTTTTTGGTAAGATTTGGCTGGTGTAACTCTCCCACTCTGGATTTGCTAAATTAATCTGTTCTCACTAATCTCACTTGGTTTCTTACTTTTTAAGATTATTCTTGGAGCATTTTAGGGACATCTGAAGAAGTGAAAGGGGGGAGAAAGAGGGCGAAGGACATGCAAGGGCTGCGTCGAGGAGTAAACCTCTATATATGGGCGCCCACTCTACCAACTGAGCTATCCGGGTGCCCTTTCATAAATATCTTTAATCAAAAATGCAAAAATGGATACAGTTTAAGGAAGAGGGCAGAGCTCATTTTTGATGCTGTTCTTCAAGGAACACGATGGGCTTGAAAAAGTTGGTAGACAGGACAGAAATACAGTGCCTTGCAAAAGTATTCACCCCTCTTGGCTTTTTACCTATTTGGTTACATTACAGCCTATAGGTCAATGTTTTTTTAATCTGAACTTTATGTGATCGATCAGATCACAATAGTCTAAGTTGGTAAAATGAGAAAAATATAAACATAAAACTATTTTTTAGAAATAAAAATAACTGAAAATTGTAGGGCTGTAATCAACCAAAGAAAATCTTGGTCGACTAAAGTCGTGAAAATTTCGACTAAAAATCGGCTGGGGGGGGGGGGGATGGCTGTGGAAAAAAATGCTAGATTAATTAACTGTACTGTCCTGCAGTACTTGTCCTTGTAGGCTATTTGCAGTATATTAAATTGTTTTGGACCTAATTATTTTGCACTGAAATGACTCGTCTGTCGGCTCTGACAGCGCTGCATCAGCCTCATATCCTGAGACATAAAGTCGACAATTCCTTCCGTGATATTATTTTAGCGTTTGGATGGTAGAGGCTTAACATCCAGCGTGGTGTGGGGGGGGTCTGGGGAACGCTACTGTCGTTGCGGGTGGGTGCGTCGGCAGTTATAAAACCGTAAGACCGTAACGGTCTATGCTTCCACCTGATGAAATTAACACGGCAAAAAATCTGAATTTTGGTCGAGCCAGAACGTATCGACCAATAAATCAACCAGTCCACTGGAAGGTTACAGCCCTAGAAAATTGGCATGTGCGTATGCCCTTTGTTATGAAACCCATAAAAAAGCTCTGGTGCCACCAATTACCTTCAGAAGTCACATATTTATTGAAATTATGCCTGCCCGTGTGCAATCTGTCACATGATCTGTCATTACATACAGTATACACACCTTTTTTAGTACAAGTCAAGGTTAGGTTAGAAAAATGTATCCAAATCTTTGATCACCAGGTGTACCATCAAATCTACCATAACCAAATGGAAAGAACATGGCACAACAGCAGACCTGCCAAGAGACGGCAGCCCACCAAAACTCACAGACCGGGAGGGCATTAATCAGAGAGGCAGCACAGAGACCTAAGGTAACCCTGGAGGATCTCCAGGGCTAGGACGGAGGTTCACATTCCAACAGGACAATGACCTCAAACACACTGCTAACTCAACACTTGAGTGGTTTAAGGGTAAACATGTCAATATGTTGGAATGGCCTAGTCAAAACCCAGACCTCAATCCAATGGAAAATCTATGGTCAGACTTAAAGATTTCTTTTCACAAGCGCAAACCGTCCAACTTGAAGCTGGAGCAGTTTTGCAAGGAGGAATGGGCAAAAATCCCAGTGGTAAGATGTGGCAAGCTCATAGAGACTTATCCAAAGCGACTTGGAACTGTGATTGCCGCAAAAGGTGGCTATACAAAGTATTGACTTTAGGGGGGTGAATAGTTATGCACAGTGACTTTTTCTGTTATTTTGTCCTAATTGTTGTTTGCTTCACAATAAAGAAAAAAACATTTTCAAAGATGTGGGCATGTTCTGTAAACTATATGATGCAAATCCTCAAACAATCCCCATTAATTCCAGGTTGTGAGGCAAGACATGAAAAATGCCAAGGGGGGGGTGAATACTTTTGCAAGGCCCTGTACTTCTGTTTGTTTTAGTTTTTTTTACAAGCTCAGACTTTTAAAGCTCTAAGGGCAGAAAACATTTGCATGTTTTATACAGTAAGATTTATTTACATATGGTTATAGCGGGTTTAAGCAGAACAATTTCCATACAATTGTTAGAAAACATTTCCATCAGTTTCACATGATTTTTTCAAACTTTTCTTAATCTTAGAAATGGTCTTGGTTCCATGTTACCTTCTTTAATGCCTCTAAGGTCTAATTTATGAATCTTATAAAAGTAATGATTATCAATCACAACAGCTTGAATTACAATAGTTATACACTCATGAAAGCAGTAGTTTCTCTCAAAAGACATCAAATAAGAACATAGCTAAAATCACTTCTGCATTGCAATACCCCTATAACAGTAGGTCTGTAGATAAACTAACTAACATTAGTCATGTTTCTAATACTACCAATTATAGGACTGTGTACTTCTGCACGGTTTGTCATTACAGAGAGA
The DNA here is from genome assembly GCA_026937815.1 of Etheostoma perlongum. NCBI lineage: Eukaryota > Metazoa > Chordata > Actinopteri > Perciformes > Percidae > Etheostoma > Etheostoma perlongum. Next base: position 26,033,137 of record CM049380.1, read on the forward strand.
GTACACACGTTGTGAAGTGTGAAAGATGGTGCAGAACTATCAACATTTTAATATTGCTGTACTACATGCACTAACAGACTATTTTTGAACCATTGGCTAATAAATTGGTTTGTCTGTTTTAACAAGATGCAGATTGGTTTGTGTGTTTGTAATTATCATCACAGAACTTAGGATTCAGTACCTAAGGGTGTTTCTTCGCACCTCCCTTTATACCCAGCCTCAGTTGCCCTTTTTGCTCATTAGAATTTTCCTCTTAAAACTCTCCAAGGGGTTCCTCTCAAACTAGACAACCGATCATACGGCATGTTACTTGATTTGGTACATTTCTGTGAGTTTTAAAATTCTGCCTGGGACTGGCAAAAGGTGGCAGGAGTCTACATTTGGCCATTCCCAATTTTAGCTACGTAGCACTATGTTGTCACTGAGCGAAATCTGCTATGACGCCAGACCCAGATTTCCGGTAATGAATGACCTATTTAACAATCCTTCATTCATGGTAATCAATCCTATAATTTAATGTGCTGTGCAGGCCTCAACCAGGTACTTACTATACTTTATACTTTCATTCACTGCAGCCATATCCCAACATTTTTAGCACCATGGTAATCCCTTGTGCATAATGTTGACTTATTAATAAGCTGTTTAACTGCAGTGATTCTGTCACTAAGGCGACATTGTCACAGCAGGTGCTCTGTTTTCTACTCCTCTCTCTTCATTTGCTTCGGAGAAATGGTGATAAATAAAGCTGCTATTGAGAAGAGCTCATCGGCGTCTGAATGTGCCTCATAATTTGTGTTTCAATGTGTTGGCAATGGTAAGACTTTACTGTGAAAGTAGGATGTGTTAACAATAGCAGCGAGGGCAGCTGATTCTTCCAAAAGTTAACCCAATAAAGTTGATCTATAAACTGATGTAGTTAAAAAATCGCAATACAACAAACACTGACATTACAACACATGAGCAGTAAACATTTTGTAAATGGAGCTACATATGTAGTTTAGCAGTTCACGTTTGGTTTGATAGCATTAACATGGCAATGATGGAGCCAAGCACAGCTGTAGTGGTTAGATAACGTCTTTGTGGTTACTAATATCTTCTTAGTAGTTGACACTATAAGGAAAAACAAAATTAGTATGTTTGGATTATTTCTCTGGATGTCTGTCTTTAATCACAGGAATTATCATCCTTAAAGATCTCAAGTGAAAATCTTAAATGTTGCCCCTCCCCCAACCCCCCCAGAAAAAGAGTTAGTGTCTCAGTCTTTCTGCCATACATCACCATACTTTAGCACTCATTGTGAGCTTGATTCAGAGGGTGTAAAGTTATGTGGCGTTTATGCAGATTAACAGATGCTTGCATGAGTGTTCGTCCATACAGACTTGGCCTATTCACTGTACGCACTGAGGATTTGGGATGGGCCGATGCTTGCAGACAGGATTATTCAAAACCTTTTGCTTCTTTTTCCTTTTCAGTAGCTTTTCTTTAATTTTTTTCATACAGCATTTCCTTTAAATATAGTGTTCTTTTTAATTCAATTTTGTCTAGGATGTTGCACACAAATTAAATTGGCAAAATGTATAACATACAGAGAGTGGACACAATAAAAAAAGTTTTCTACACTGAATAGTAATACCAATAAGATATCCCTGCAATGGATACTAAAGTACTATTGTGAAATGTTTGTTTCAATAGAGGTGTTGATTCAACTCATGAGGTCATTTTATGACTAAATTTGTTGTATTGGGTTATGTAATAATGACTTCTGTTAGACAACAATTCATTGTGAAACTTCTTTTGTTCATGTGCCTTTTTTGTCTGAACATACTGTATTTCGTCTAAGAAATCACTAATAGATAATGAAAGTGTCAATTATTTTAAAAAAAATGGCATTCAACAGACACACTGATTATATTCATGCCTGCAGTTCCATTTAAAAGTTTTTAATGTTTATTATTTCCACTCCTGTAAATCTGCCCTTGTGTGCTCAGCGGCCTGATGGTCTCTCGTCTACAGTCAATGACACCAGTAATGAATGCTTGCAGAGCAAACACATAAAGAGCTAAACAATGATATACAAATATTCTCTGGCCTTTCTTTTTAGAGCTCCACCACATAAGCAACCATACAAGAACTTTTCTGAAATAAAATACTGTATATAACAAATAGCATGATTGTGAATTGAATCAAGAACCAGCATTGCCAGCATTTAGTACTGTTGGTATTTTCCTTATGCAACCTTGCCTCCTTATCATCAACAAAATCCATGAAAAGACCAACACCAACAATAAATTGATCCTACTAACAAGCACTTTCTGTAAAGCCAAAGCCTGATGTGGCTTATTCATGTGAGACATAAACACTCCAGAAACATTTTAAAACTATAAAAACTTAAATTTACTTCATTACAATAAACACCTCCACTGCAGTTTATTTTAAGTCAATTCCACACATGCTGTCTTGTTGGCATAAAAACTTGCTAGCACACCAAATGTGTGGTAATACACAGCTGAAAGTATTCCCCAACAGATGCACATTTTACTCATGTTTGATTATCACTTGCTTAAAAATATACTGCCCGATAAGTCGAGTGCAGATGTGAGTTGTGCATGCGTCACTTTGCGACAAGCAGCCTACAAGATGCTAACGAGAGACTTCTGTAATGTCAACACAGTGAAAATGGACCCACTTAACCAAGTTGGTTCACTGCTGACTACAAGTTAGCAATCAAACAATCATAGATTGTTAAAACGTTTTTTAAAATGATTTCCATCTTCTGTTATTGTTTGTAATGAGAAGTTTTATTTTTTATTTTTTATACAAATTTCAGTATGACACTTTATGCCGTAAACCGTTTAAATCTGCACTTGACTCAATTTGGGCAGTGACAACTGGCATGCTATTTTATACTTTCCCAATTTTTTTATCGAGTGTTATTTAGTTATCATACATGGACCTTGGACTACCTGGCAAGCAAGATCATTACTGAGTCAATTATCCAAGAGAAATCAAGAATTGAAGAATGAATAATCTCTCACACCTATCAAAGCACAGAGTTAGATGCACAGGTTGTTTCTCTACCTCAGCACGCTTACATGATTTCTTGGCACTCTCCATGCACACAGGTAGCACAGTCTGTTTTGATAAATCCTTAAAAATTCAATTCTTCTGTGTGTGGAATGAAGTGTAGTGGATCAGAGCATGAGACAGAGTTGGAGTAGAGAGGAAGTCATATGCAAAACTGGGTTTATTCATGCATGTAGTGAGCTGGAACGTTTTAATGATTTGGAAGTGTTTTATGACTCAACAAATCGACTCACATTCTGTTTTTTTTATGGTTTTACAAACGCGCTGGTAACAGTTTTAGGGTGATGTGATTTGTTGATGGGCACCTTGTTTAGTGATAGTAGACGGCTTCCAATATACTTGGTAATGTAGTGGATGAGGAAGCAAAAATTCTGAGTTTGAAACTTCTTGAGAATTGTTATGAGATACGTAGGTTTACCTATGATGTTTCTTATTGTGATATGGTAAGTAATACATTTTGCAATATTAAATTGATCACTGCAAGTTTTTTGTTAGTTTTTTTTAAGATAATTTTTTGGGGCTTTCCCTTTTATTCAATAGTGACACTGGATAGACAGGAAAGGGCTGCAGGTCGGATTCTAGCACGGGCCGCTGCAAAGAACTCAACCTACATGGGGCGCACACTCTACTGGGTGACCTAGAGGTCATAATTATAAATATTTTCATAATTATAAAATAATGAGACAGCTATGCTGGACCTGAGGCTGCACTGGAACAATGGTTTAAACTAAATGCTAACATGTTCACAATGACAATGCTAACTTGCTGATGTAAGCAGGTTTTATATTGATCATTTTCACAATTTTAATGCTAACATTTGACAGTTAGCACTTCCACCAAAGTATCACTGGTGCTAATGGCGATGTCATTCATTTGCCATTGTTGAGTGAAATGTCAAGAGTATCCCAAAAGTAATTACAAATGATCCTTCAAGGGAACATGAATGACTAAGCCATAATTATTAATCTTGTGTTGGCGCAAGAGGAAATGTCAGGAATCACCAACTCATTTTCTGGGCATCATGCATGTCTGTGCAAACTGTTATGGGAATCCATCTGATAGTTTTCTAAATATTTCAGTTTGAAGTTAGTGGACTGACCGGCCGACGGTCAGACATTAACATCCCTAGAATCATGATGGTAACATGGCTAAAAAAGACTCTTAACTTCCCTGGTTTGAGTCATGCAACCCTGTCTCCTAGAAATAATGTTTGCATACCACTAAAAAGTGTGAAACTTAATTGCTGCCTGGATTATGTTAACTGGCAATGTTTCATTCCGGACATGTTGGATGCAATATTTTAGAACTGACCAATGGGAGAGCACTCCCAGATCGTGTGGAGATATGTGCCTTGTGCTTTTATTGGGCAGAAAGTGCATAAAGGACTGTTAATTATTTACACGTGGTGCATTTTTTTTACAGGGGTGTGATATGTCCTATGAATGAAATTGTAGTGAATTTCTTACACAATACTAACTTGTACCTGTTTTGTTTTTGCATGTCATATCAATGCAATATGATTCCAATAGTTTGAAAGTCCCTCAGTATTGAGCTACTGCCAAGCACTACCTTTCACCTTGTAATTATGGCTCTCATTTGTTTTAACATAATACTCCATTGTGTAAAAAAATAATATAAAATAAATAATAAAATAAAAAATAATAATCATTATCACATTATCAGCCACTGTCCCAGGGTAAGTATATATTATTTTTTCTGTACCGTCCTTGCACCACCGCACAAGAGTTAGTATGAAGACGGCTAAAGGGTCACAGCGGACAGAGATGTTAATCAGTTGTTTAAACTTTGCCATATCAATACTGTGCAAGTCAGTAGCTCCAATCCACCCCCATCAGTCATTCTTACACTCTCATTCACTGTTTTTATTTTTTTTTTTCTCACCAAAATGAACTTAAGCGTATGCACAGCTTTCTTCAAAACATCATGAATCATTTATGTGGCACGTCTTTTCAGAATAATTTCCCCTTCACCTCACAGAATTAAAGCCTTGCTGTCTCATTTTCAATCAACACAGTAAGTGAAGACTGTGATATTTATCACACTAGCCATTAGTGGCTTAAACCTATTTTTCAGCTGCATGCTCTGAGTGTTGTTTCTGGCCAAGTAGCAACTAGACCGCAGCCAGGATTGGAGACTAAATAATTAAAAGCACACTCAAATGATTGAGTATTGGGTTCAAGCAGTTTTACAACCAGAATGAACCAAGCTGTGTTTACTTATGCCGTTCTGGCCACAAATGGAGGTTTTTTTGCTGAAAAGGCAACATGTTTGTTTAAATGCTTCAAATTAACAAGTAAAAGGAAGAGTATTTCCGGTAAATGTTTATTTGGAACAAAATGTTTCAAACTTGGTCAGTCAGCAGGAGACTAGTCCCTGGACAAAATGAAGAAGATTCTGGCCTTGTCTTTTGACATGACAGATTCATCCCTAACTGTGTGACATCATTTTTTTTTTTTTGTTAGTAGAAAATGGAATTTCTTTGGAAAAAGAAAACGGCAGCGTCAAAACTTTCTTGTCAATGTCCTGTTTGCTTGCAGCCAGCCTAAATAAATCATTAGCTAGCTAAAATTCAGAGCTGATTATATCACTGCAGTCAACCTGAAAGGGAAATGTCATTCTCTGCTACTCAGATGTGATATCATTAATGTATGCTGCGCATTCCAGGAGTTCATTTATGGTGTAATTTTGTGTATTTTTCCTTTTTATATTACTTTACCTCATCTTGCATTGGTACGTCTACTTCATTCAGTGATGTGTTAAATGTCCCAGAAGTGCATGTCTGAACCTGTTACGTCCAGCTGTAACTAATGAAAGCAGGGGAAGCAGATGCAAAATAGCCTTTTGGCTAATTCTGGCATTTTATAATTATGCATTTTATTAAGTTGCACTGTCAACTTCTTAAAAGAATTGAAGTGACAGTCACAAGAACGAGACAGCAAACGTTCTTGGTCAGGAAAAGTGCGATACACCACAAATTGCATTCTGGGAAACGTTTGCTGAAAAGTATTATACATTTGTCCTGTATGGTTCTGTAATGTTGGACATTAAATTGGTGCCACTTAAAATACCCTTTGCTCTTAAATTTGCTGTTGATACTTTAGATAACTTTAAGTTTTTAAAGCAATTAAATTCCTTTAGCTGTGCTAGACAGGTCTTGACATATGTCGTCTATATTTGGCTAATTAACAACAGACGTAGAAATGCATCACGAACAAAATGGGCCTAGAAACATTACTAATTGCTGTTTTCCAGAAAAGCTCCTATTAAGAGTTAGTTACTTGCATAGAGCAAATTACAGTCTGAGGAATGTCTGCTGCCAGCAATTTATCTCATAAGTGGGTTTGTCTATTTCACCATTATCTTCCTATGTTTTATCTTAAATTTGTTCTTAACCTTGTGTATGGTATTTGGGTCAAATTGACCCATTTCAAATTTTTTATATATTTGTTAATAGATTATGAAGTAAAATTTTATTTCAGAATTGTTTTTAAAACCCCAAATAAGTCACGGGTCAATTTGACCCGAAAGTGAAGACAATACAAGGGTTAAGAAAGTTCCTATGAAAAGTCTGTCTGATTCCTGATGTGTTCATAAATAGCAGAATTGTGTGTTCTTAGAGTGATGTATCCCAATGTGTTTGTAAATTGAAAGCTTATGCCCGTGGCTCCTATTTAGCAAAGTTAAACGCCCCGTTTTATTTCCATAAAAGGGGCAGGGCTGTGTGCACACTTAGAGAAATGTCAATGTGTTAAAGACAGTAGAGACACATTTTTTTTGTGAGCTTGCGAAGCTGTGCAGCGTGGTCGGTCCTGTAGCTTTGTCTTCATCACAGAACATTTGAATTGGTCACCTCAGAGCAGAGGCCCCCCTACTGGTGTGGGGGTGTAACAGTTCGGTTTGTAAACTGAATTGAAGAAATTAATTTTCGTAGTTGTGATTTTCACAGTTTCAATACAGTTAAAAAAACGAAATTAAGCACAAAGTATTGTTTTAAGCTAAATTAATATCAGCCTTAAAATAAAAATATTATCTTGCTATGCTGTTTATCTTACTTAGATTTTATAAGTCCAATCATTTTTGAGTGAATCTAATTCAAGTGACTGCAAACCTTTTATGCTACTTCGAAATCTCAGAACAACCAAAAACAACCAAATGGGAACGATGTGTGGAGGTACAGCGCAGCCGCAAGAGAACGTTACAGTTGGTTGACTTATAACCCGGAGGGAATGTTCTCTAAACGTTAGTTTTTGGTTTGGTTCGAACTAATCTTTAGAGAACCATAAACTAACGTTCCCTAACGTTCTGTGTTAGTGGGGTTGTCATCAAAAGAGACAGTCCAGCTGCAGTTGTAGATATTTTTTTTAGCAAAAGCTGTAACTTCTTCTACTGTCTAGCCCAAGCAATCACTGCTTTCCAATGCTCCTGGGGACCCACTTCGAATAGACCTAATCCTCACATGTCATGCCGGCTGTACACTCCTTCTATGCTGGTAGTATGCACTAGCAAAAAGTTTAGGATATTTACAAATGGGTTTGCATGTTAATGAGACTTCCACTATACCTGAGAGATTACGATTTTTGTTTCCTTCTTACAACTTTATTTTTGATTTGTCTCCTCTCAGGAAATACACCAGGAGAATTCCTGTTCATAAACATAAATCCTCCGTCTTATTCATTGTCCAGTATTACTTAAGTGTTGCTCTTTCATACCAGACACAGCTGTACACACCCACAAACCTGACTGCTTGCCTGCAACCTCATACAGTCACCCTACATCCCTGCATGAGCACACAAAACTTAAAGCATCTTACACTTCTAATCATATGATACTTTACTATACTATTACTACACTATTATTGTGGTATGTTTTTTTGCTATTCAAATATTGTGTCATTGCTCAGTAAAAGTCTTTCCAGGTTGTCTCGGTTCCTAGTACATGAAATAGGGCTGGGCAATAGGGAGAAAATCAAAAATTATATTTTTTTGACCAAATACTTTAATATTATAAGATATTGTAGAGTCGACAAGTGTTGCTTTCCCAAAGTATTTACACAATGAGGTTTGTGATAAATAAGCATCAGTAATGCGGATATAATGATTAAGTGGGTAAAGGCAAATAACAGAACAGCTGGAACAGTCTGGTAGGTTCGATATGTCTTATAATCCGAGTGGACTAGCTGTCAGTTCTGGTCAGGTTAATTGTGAAATGAAAGAAATATGGCATGTGTTGCTAGTTGTTTCAACTGCAAATGTTAAATGGTGGCACGTCATGCTATTTTTTTTTATCTGACTGTTCTTTGGTCTCTTTATGACCAAGTTTCTCATCTTTTGAAGATTAATTCATTAAATAGGTATTTCAGGTGTCCGTTTTGCATCAGGTCCAAATGTTGGACTCAGGGCTGACACAGCTACCATCTCTTTAAAAACACTGAAATGCAAAGCATCATGACCAGTCAGATCAGATGATTAGATTCATTAAACAGGGCTGAAAAAATTTTCAAAATCAATTTTGTCACTTCATTGATCATTTCTTTGCACGCCAGAGGCCTGTGCTACGAAGCAAGATTTGGCCTTAACGAGGTAACTTCAGTTTCAACCCAGGGTTTTGTGTATCACGACGGTGGATCACTTGTTACCGGGTTAAATAGCCATGGTAACTTATGCTGAACACCTAACCTGGTCGGGAGCAGGTTATCTTGGAGATTAGCAATCAACCGGTGTAAAAACACCGCCTACTGACCAATCAATACTTAATTGATAACGGCGTCACCGAGAGATGTGTGCTCATAAAAGTTAAAACATTTAGAGACTGACAACCCCGTTAACATTCTCTGATGGGTATCTTTTATGAAAGATATAGATTTTAAGCAGAGGGAATCACCCACAGGCTATTTGTGTTTTACGATGATAAAAAAAAGGGTCTGGTGAGTTTGGTGACAGTAATTTGGCCCTTAAATTAATGAAAACATATTCAAATGTTGGCTGAGTGAGTTTAGCCTACGGGATTATGTATCGGCTATTTGTTAGCTTCTTGAGCCGTGTGTTGCCAATGCGCACAATCGGTTTGAATTATGTTTTTATATTTTTTTGTTGCAACTGAAATAATAGGCTAAAGTAACAACAGTTTATTTATGGTCAGATCTTGTGCCTGACTGATGGAAAAGTTATGTTGATAGGCGTCGGCTTTTTTGCCAGCTTTCCTTCCTGTTTAAGGAACTGCATTCATATTTATGTAGAATTATAGTTTGCTCTTCTTATGTAACATATGCAGCTCTGGTAGATGTTTGCGATTGGTCACACTGTGCAAACAGTCTTTTATGTGAACGTGCACGTCGCTGGATTGAGAAATCCTGGGTTGACTGAACTAGTTAACCACCGTCATGACATGATAATATGAAAAACAGAGAAAAGCATCAAATCCTCACATGTAAGGCTGGTGTCTGTAAATATTTGCCTGAGAAATTACTCAAAACATGTACGGCTTTTTAAAATTGTTTATAATCACACAAATTGATTGAAGCAGTATTCAGTTTTCTAGAAACTATGTAACTTTTTCTTTTTTAAAAGCTTGAGTTTACTGTTTGCAGACAATATGCATATTCTGGATACCCTGCTTTACAGAATGTAGAACAGGTTTTAATTTCAAGCACGATATTCTTTCATGTTCACCTTGGTGCTCGTCCGTGATTTTAGTACTCATTGATCCCCAATGACCCTCTTATACTGTATGTGCCTTATGCAGTTGTGTGGCTGTTCTGGCTCAGAGTTCTGTTTACGACAACCTGTTGGCAGTGTCTGGGAGCTGCACTACTGCTGCCAGTTCCCCAGATGTGACAGTAATAGGACCAACTGATCAAACTGATGCCAGCCTATCAGATGCCAAAAACACAGGGGCACAGTGTCTTCCTCGTGAATTTAATGCCTAAATACCGGTTGGCAGCAACTGCTGTGGTCATCAGACATGAAACATCTTCATTTGGTTGCTCTACTGTAAAACATCTTTGCCAGATATGTGTTCCAGGTTGGCAGACAGTTTCATAGCTATAACCCCTGCCAAGGAGGTCAGGTTTTTGCCTTGGTTTGTCTGGCTGGTGGTGTGTTTTTGTTTTTTTCTGTCTGTCTGTCTGTCTCTGTCAGCAGGGTTATGGAAAACACTACTGTCCAGATTTTATTAAAATGGTGAAAGGGTTTAGCATGGGCCCAAGAAAAGTCCCATCACAATTTGCTTCATTAAGTAAATCAGTACAAAATAAACAATCATAGTAATTATGCATTTGCTTGCTACAGTGTTGATGATAGTTAATCCACTCAAACACAACATAGAGCAATATAACTCAATGGCAGCAGTAAAGCCACAGTAAATGTGCCAGTGTGAACTTTCAACAACACTCTACCATGCAGATAAAGTAAACATTTCAACATTTGGACAAAATTAATGTAACATGGATGGACGTGGGCCAATCCATAGTCGTGAAAATCTGTTACCTAGCATTGGCTTAATATGGCAGGTTCTTGCTCGCAATATATCAGTTTGGTTGTATGTGTTATTATAAATGATTAAAAATAAGTGTAACCACTCTCATGGAAGTTTCTTGTACAGCGAGAGAGGAATTTGTTGGAAGTGAGACGTTGTTGAAACAAAATAAAGACAGGCTGCAAACTGAATCAAGGTTTGGTCTTCGGGGGAAGGTTTAATTGTTTTCTTCAGAGAACAATCAAATGACAAGAACGGTTTTCACAATGCACACATCAGCTACAGAGTGACAAATGTCTTGCCCCCTTACAACTACAGTTTCCTGCCTTATAACCGGTTCCCCCAGAGAAAAACATACCATGTTTGGAAAACAGTCTAATCTTAGTATAACAATTAATCTTCCCAGGCAGACAAGTTGGAGCTGTTACGTTTTTCTGAATCTGCCCTTTGAGTGTCAAGTTTCTTTACCAGTCACTCTATCTTAGCTGGAAAAAGAACATTTTGTAAGTTTCTCTAGATAGGTCTATGGCCCTGACCTGGGACCTGGTAGCATAAACATTTGTCCTGGGACAACTGTTTTGTGGCATTTGTCCTTAGGGGAAAAATGCGAAGACAAACAGTCGTCTTCTCCTTCAGAAAGGACACACAAAGAGAGATTCAAAATTCATACACCCTGCAAAGCATTGTGAATAATTATATGAATAAGCAGCACATGCATATAATAGAAGGACATATGAAATCACGCTTAAATGTAATTTCCCATTACACCACAGTCCAACATTCATTGTCTGTTCCAAAGGTCTTGCTGCTTGCAATCGTTGACGGGATTTAAAATATAAAATAACATGCAAGTAGAAATAGAATCCAAACAGAATCTTTGTTGGCTTTACCTTCAGTATATACCATCAAAACAAAAAATACAGAGCCTTAGCAATTGAGTAAATATAGGGAAAACTATAATTACACACTAACTCTGGTTGTCGAAAAAGGAAAAGGACTCAAACGGTCAATAAGCAGCAACCCAACCAAGAATCGAATTTTGTCAAATGACATGATTGACCTTATTGGGAACCAGATAACTTGAACTAATCTTTTGATGCAAATTAACAAAAGGTATTAGCATAAGTAGAGCCACTGGGCATCAGCTATAGGACTATAAAGGGCACTACCACAGTCAGTTGCAGTTTACCAAGCAACTTTGAAGTGTTGTATTAGTAAAATCAGCACATGTTACTTTGCCCCCGTGAAAACATATCATATTAGAGGTGGTCTGTACAGTTAGTTCATGCTCTGTTGGGTGATTCATTTGCACAGGTTGTCAGGATTTGCCTTGCAATAAGCCATATTAGGCTACACAGCTTTTAAACAGTCTTTTCTGCAGCTAAGCCTGAATAAATGTATTAATGTTCAGCATTTAAGGGGGGTTCTGTACCTTTTATATTTTCCCACAGTCTAGACCAGATGCTCCACGCATTGAAGGAATACTACTTCAAACATAGAGTGGAAGTAAATAGCTTTTTTTAAGGAAAATGTACTAATTTGCTGACTGTTGTGTTTGGTTGGTTGGCAGGTGGGATGATGTGTTCCAGTTAATAGTGGAATCCTGCTTGTTCTTTTTATATTTAATTTGGACCAGTTCTAAGCCCCTATCAGTTATCTTCCAGTTACGAGGGTATAAACAACCATTCTTGCTTTCAGAGAAGCTCCTGTCATGTCAATGTTCTCATCAAAACTTTTAATTTTTTACTAATTAAAATAAAATGCAGGTTACTGGAGAAAAAATAATTAAATCTGTACAAAATGAAATGACATGGAAACAAACTGAACACAGACTATAATAGCATGGTAACTCATTATTTGCTCAAAACAAATCCTCAGCTGAATAATGACCCCACAATGCACAGTTACACTCGTTGGTATAATAATCAACTATTGGAGTGGCTTGCAGGGACATTGAGAATGAGCAGACAAATAAAAACTCCATTCAGTTCAATGAAAAAACCTACAATTGGGGAGCAAAAAATCTCATATTGCTTGTACCTTTTTACATAGGTTAAAATAGTACTGAAGAGATATTTAGATTTCTGATTATGGACTGTATAACCCACAGTGCTAAAATTATTTTATAACCAGTCAAATGTCAATGGTTTAGGAATTGGTCTTAGTGTCTAGTAAGTGGTCTAGTAAGATTGTACATATTACTCATCATATTAATAATGTATTTAATTTGTTTCTATATTGTTAAACGTGTAGACCTACTGTATATGGCGGTAGAAACGGGACTGCCGTCATGCTCCTCATGTGTTGTTGACATTGGCGGCTGTAGAGGAAGTTGTACTAGCATTAGCTCCAAAGGTAGTTTATCCAACTTAGCTAACGTTCACTGTAGCTGATAACGTTGAGGCTGCAAAACAGTCACACTTAGTGTTGTAGTAAGGTAATTTTGAGACAAGACTCCATGCCATGCTGCCGTCCTGCATTGCCCTGTTGACTGACAAAATGCGAGTCGACTCCTGGTGCTTCTCGGCTGATTAGTTGAATCATTAATGTTTGTGGGGCAACCGTAGCTATTGTACAAAACATGATGATGGCACATCTCTAGAATACTGACTTAATTTCCAACAAACAAGATGCATCAACACTTGGTTATGGGTAACAAGTACAAAGTCACATGATCCTGCGGGGCCCTTGGTGGATGAGATATTATAGAAATATGGTTCTGCCTGTGTAGAATTCTACCGTATTGGTCAACAAAGTTTGGGTTTCCACAAAATTGTTCATTGATTAAGCAGCAAAAAGGGGAAATTATCATTATTGTTGGCTAAAACAAATATTAAAGTGAACTGAGTGACTTGGTCCCATTTGGGTTGTTGTAGTTAACATTTTGTGAGATTAGGGTTGTGGCCATTCTGGGGGTATTTCTGAACAGGAAACGAATAGATGTCTGAGAATTTCTCCAACGCGGGTGTGACATAGATTTTATGGTAAAATCTACAAGAAACAACTTTTGCAAAGTTTGCCGTGATTAAACTAACCCTATAGTGATGACTATATTGTAGTGTAAAGAAAAGTACTTCCACTCTTGGTTATGGGTAACCAGAGTACAAAGTCCCATGATCCTGCAGGGCCCGTGGTGAATGGCTCAGATGGTAAAGATGGCAGCTGTTTTTAACTGCTCTTTAATGTTTAATTTTCTCATACTGCAATGTAACTTTTTTTCGGATTTTATTTTGACTGTTTTTAACTGCTCTTTAATGTTTAATTTCTTGTACTGCACTGTAACGTTTTCTATTTTAATCTTTATGTAAAGCACTTTGAATTGCTCTGTTGCTGAAATGTTCTATACAAATAAAGCTGCCTTGCCTCGCCTTGCCTAAGCTATAAAACAAGAAACACATCCTTGAATTTAAGAATGCATCCTGCAATTGAAGTGCAGGAGAGACAGAATCCAAACAGAGGCAGGTCGCTCAGCTTTAAGTCTCATCTTATTGGTCCAAAACGTTACCACTGCTGGACCAGTTTACTCCCTCTCACCAGTCTGGTCTTTTGAACATATTGATTTGTGCTTCTGAAAGTGATGGAAATAATTTGTTCCCATTGTTAGATGTAGGAGTTAGATTAGTACTTTGAGTGAGTACAATGCACGTGGGCTTTTAATGCTGTTAAACACATGCTGTGTGATGTGGAATGTTGAATGATTAATTGTAGTATATTATGGGATGGAACAGCCATACATTCTTTAAAACATCTCTCAATTCTAACTCTATGCATGCACTTAAATTACTGTAAAATAATTGTTGCATCAGATTCTGTAAATTGCTCAGAGGTTTGGCAAATAGCTCTACTCCCTACTGCATTACTATGTTTTAACAATATACACACATATTAGTAATGCAGTTTAAATCATAGTTTAGCTAGAATTTACTGTGCTATTTCCTTCTAATTGCACCTCCATATATGTGATAAGAGAAGCTCTCACTAATTGGCTGTTTCTGCTCGCCCGTATAAATGCCACAGATCAGCAGCCACTGCTGGCTCCACTGAAAATAATGAGCTAATAAAGATAAGGATCATGGGAAAATTGCAGATTGGGGTCCACTCATATTCCCTGTGACTGTGGATACACATAAGACCCTCTATTGTGAAGTAATTATAGACAATCAGTTCTTTCTATGCAAGTATAAAGTCCAAAAGTAAAGGCTATGGCCACATTGAAGAACCTTGAGGTTCTTAAAATGAGGTTTTTAAAATGTGTGACGAGTAAAGACCTTGACTGCTAAGACCCTGACAACTCATTGTTAGAACTCCTTTCATTCTCTGGACTCAGTGTCAGTTCATTTCAAGGCCTGCAGTTTATAAGCAGAGTCATCTTTGTTATGTTTGTATAGTACAATGTCTGTATCTTACACAAACTTTAACATGTCCTTTTTAAGATATTACCCAAAGCATGTTTTTGTTGTGCACACTTACATCACAATTGAACTGCCAGTCCAATTTTTGATCATCGATAAACCAGAATATTTCAAGGTTTTGTCTTAAGATAATAATTGTATGTACAATATAATAGAGGTCAACCGAATAATCGTCCGGACGATTAATCAGCATATTTTACATAATCTGCATTGTCCATTTTATTTGTTTTATTTAATTTTTTTTTTTTATTTATTCAGGGCAGAAGTGAAGATTTTTTGTGTTCAAGTGTTACACATTTTCTTCAAACCTAAAACAAAGAAATGTTGCTGGTTGCTACTGTGTGCAGTACTACTATTGTTGACATTTTCATTTTTAGGGTTAGAAGAAAATAGTTAATTTTATGTGTATACAATGAATAAGTAACAAACACTTAAGTAACTCAAACTCGCAGTAAACGCAGCATCATGAAAATTGTCTCATTGCTGCTGATCATCAGCATTTTACCTAATGTTTCTGCTTGGCTTTTGGTGAAATCTAGAAATAGCAGATATTTTGAAATGTTATGATAGAAGTTCAATTTAGGTAGTATATGCATTTCCACAGTTAATGCTATTGCACGCTTCAGTAAGCTCAGTGTGATCCTGATCTTCTCAGTCAAGTGAGCATTCACCTTGTGATCCACCAGAGTAATACCAGTCAGAGCTGAGTCCGGATGGGAAGTGAGCATAACATGCTATTCAGTGAGTGCTCAATTGACATGCAACTCCAATTGAGAGCAGATGGAATAGCTAACCATTGCTTCCTTGCTAGTAGAAGGAAATTCATGAGTCTTTCTCTGCAGGATAGGAATTTGGTATTAGGAGATATGGGAAAGTACTTCTGCATCTTAATATGAAGATCATTTGTATTCTGTGCTGTGCCTCACATTGCACACATTACACCACCATTCATAATATACACTCATCTCTAAGGAAAGTCCTTAAGCCACTGAGAATTAGTTTGCTCAAAGCATCATATAAAGTCATATAGAGTGTGTGGAGCTAAAGTCCGATATGTCACCTACAGCATTGCAGCAGGTCAGGGCTTCATTCAAAGGTACGGCTGTATTCTATAGTCATAATTGGCTGATTGAACAGTTAAATTTGGGGAAATTAGAAGCCACTGAGACCTGTTAACAAACGTTAAGCTTCTTGCCCTGCAAAGTCTCTAAAACTCATTAAGAACCAAAGCCACAATGCATCTCCGGTTGCAGTTTTGTCATTTTATAGCTTCTCTTGTCCTTTTTTTAAACTTGTCACATTTCAAAGCAGATGGGTTGCACCCAAGGATTGGCTCTCTGCTATTCATTCTCTTTTTTAGCACTTCTTTCCACTCTGGTTGTTCCAACATTGGGGCAATTACCATTCAGCACTCTCCTGAAGGCTTTGGCTCTAAAATCCAATCGGAAACCAAGCAAGATTTAACTCTATAAATTCCAATATGTTGAAGCAGTAAAGCCCTGTCCATTGATTTAGCGATACCATCCTCCTCTTTCAAACTGCACTTTTTACATGTGGTTGTGTTCAAACTGCACTGGCTTTTAAACCGATGTGGTTTGTTGTGTTAAACTGGACTGCATTTAGCAAGAAAAATAATTGTAATGTTTCAACACTTAGAAGACAATATTGGCAGTATTGACGGCTAAATAGATTACAGAATATTTCGTTCTGTATGACAGGTGCAATATTTGAAAATCAATTTTCTTTTCTTTTTTACATTTGTCTGAATTTGTAAACTTGGAGACTTCCAAACATCAACATGTCATTTATTAATATATGTTTGTGTCAAAATGACATATAAACAAATTTTTCTATTCTATTTAGTCTGGAAACGCTTCCAACACGCCATGTTGCATGTTCTAGTATGCACGTGATTTTGGCGGCTCAAGCCGGGCGTGAGACGTGCAGGCAGTGTGTAAGCTCTAACCTGTTAAGATGAGAGCCAAAAAAAAAATAAGGACACGCCACGCAGTTGACAGGCTCGCGTGACGCATCCAATCTGTGGACTGCCTTTTAAAATGCACCGTTTACGTGAATAGAAAATTACGTCACCTGTATCTTCTAACGGCGAACGCGTGTTTGTGTAAAACGATCGCTTAAAAGCTAAAAAGTTGTGTTGTGCACAAACGTAGTGTTTAAAATTTACGGAGGCAACAAAATAAAATATTGACTTCTTTTGAAATAAATTTTCCAGTTTTGTTAGTTTTGATTTGTTTGTATGTATTAAAAAACAAATATTGAACTATGAAATATTGAATATGGAGGTGGTTGCCAAAGGGGGCAACCAGAGACCACAAAAACATTACTGTCAAGCCCTGTAAGATCTGGTTTGAATTTGTTAATAATAATTTTAAGGGCCCTTTTTTAAAGACCATATAATCTACAAACCCCTCTCCACAAGAAAAGAGGGATTTTCAGAGCTCTTGCAAATGCTTATGGTTATTTTGTTGTCCCTTCAAACCATTTTTTGTTGCATGGATTAAAACTCAGCATTGTTCAATCTCACATATTTTTTTAGTCATTCTCCTGTCTCCCTTCGTCCTGGACACAAAAGACAATAAAACACTTGCAGAGAATGCTGTGCCCTCTAGAAGGTAGTGTTAGCTACCTGCCACAAGCTTATTACTCCGGGCCATATGTGACACAGCAAACCTATTAGAAGGGAACTGTTGGTATGCTGACAGTACGCCTCTACTTTAGCCACCCCTGAACCTTCAGCTGCCTTTACATTTGATGAGCTTCAACAACGGAAGCTGTTCATTCTCTTTTCTTCCCTTCTCTAAATTCTGTCCCCTGATTATTTCGGTGTAAATATTAATTATAGACCTTTTGTATGAAGTCCAGCTCTAATTCTTTTCTCTGTTGAAGAAGATTATACATGGTGGCGAAGACCTCCAGAATATATAATTGCCTTGGTAAAGCTGATGTGATGGCAAGCAACTACTCTACACATTCTGCAGCAATTAAGCAATATTATCATTCATTTTGCGGCAGTTTTATGTCCACATGTGGAAAGTAAATCCAATATTCACGTTCTTTTTAGCTCTAGTTTGCAGTGTATCTTTTGAGTAGTAGTGTACAATAGGTTTATCAAAGGTGTATTGTTGAAAACATCTGCCTACTGCCGAAAATTCAGTTATTAAAACATTTAGATTGGTCATCTATAAATTTGACATGAAACCAAAACTATGTTATATCAAATGTATAATGAGGGGAGCTTTACATATTTTTTTTTTTTTTTTTTTTTTTTTGCCAAAATATCTGAAACAAAGGCCTGGTCTCAAAATGGATTTGTCTGATTTTGATTTAAAAATGATATTTTCCACCTTTCTTTAATTAGAATTGTTTTGCCCTCAGATCTACATTAACTGTTGGCTGCGGTTATCACATAGATGTTTGATACCTCTTGCCAATGCCTTTCACAGCTTGTCAAACACAAGTGTAATTGATGACATTAATATTGGCTGCATCCAATTTACTGTAGTTGTGCTTGTGCCACGACATTGGTGTTATGCATGCTGGTTGACTGGCATGTTTCCTAAATGGAGCAGAGCCATCATTAATGTTATTACTTAACACCTGTGCTTTTCCTGCTTTGACAAGTCAAAATGTCTGATGTGAAAAAAGGTCAGTTTGACTGTGAAAGAGAATCAGATGTTGACAGTGATGCATCATTTCTAGACATCTGAGGCTAAAACTGATATACTGTGCCACAACAATGCCATTTCTAATTTTTTATACATACATACATACATACATACATACACACAGTACATTTCATCTTTTAGACTGTACTAGTGGTGATTTCCATTAACGAGCTATTACTGTATTTTCAGACTCATTTTAGTACTAAAAATGACCACATAGAAACAGACTGGCTAGCTGTACTTCTATACTGTAATAATGTCAAGCACATAATTACACTCCTCAAAGCCACTGACTCGTGCTTTGAACTGTGTCCCACTCTAACAAACATTCACTTAACCCAGTGGAAATTTTTTGTTCAGCAGACATTAACAGCTCTACAGAGCACAATCCATAGATTTTAATTGAGTCATTTTTCCTTGTCAAAATCTGCATACAAGGACAGACGTTCCCAGGGTGCATAGCGTTGTTGTCCGACACCAGAATCCCTTGAGCTGAAATTTGAACCAGATACAGTGTTTGGATGAATGTAGGGTGTTTTGGGGCAGCAGATTAGTGGGTGTATTTGTTTAACAGAGAGTCAACCAGTATTGTATCCAGAAGCTTTAGCACTTCAGATGTTTTATTTTTTGAAGATCATATCCTCTTGTAAGGATGCATGGAGAAAATACAATGTATTACCCCCAAAAAACTCCTGTACTTTAAAGGCGTTTGAAAATAATGTCAGATGATGCAAGGGAAGACCAAGCCATGAAATTAGCCATTACATCGCTCATTCCAACAGCATCCAAAAACCTAAGAACAGTTGATGATGACATCTCTTTGATCTTTAATTAGCAATTCTGATTTGTACAGTGCTATGAATCTTAATTCACCATATCTAGAAAGAATATATATTTTCCCCTGCCTCAACAGGTTCCCAGGTATACCTTTTACATATCGGAACTATTTAATTCAATTTCTATTCTATAATAAGAAATGGGTCACAATTCTTTTCAAATATGTTTTTGCTGGTATCAATCTCATAAACAGCTGTATTGCCACATGGGAATTGTGTATAAATAACAAGATTTCATGTATACATTTTTTTATTTGGCATTCAATCAATACATCTTTTAGCACGTACCGAGCAGCGTTTCCTTCCCTGATTCATTTTAATGAAGAGAAGTTCCTGAAGTCATAACAAGGTAAAATGTGTGCATCAACTCTGCAAAGAAGTAAGAAGAAAATAGGGTAGTCTGGCTCCGCCCTCCTACGTACTTATGCTCAATGTTCATGCACAAAAAGAATGCAGCAGAAAAAGTTAGGTCCACAGCTTACAAATAATACATTCAGAAACAGACATACACAAATGTGGACATAAACATGGACAGACGGATGGACGGATGGACGGACGGACGGACGGGACCGATCACACATGGATACAGAAGTAAAGACTGTAACACAAATTCACTGCATAGATTTCAAAGACTCAACAACGCCTAGCCAAGGGTCCAAAGTCTGTCCTGGGGCTCCATTAGATGAAGGTTTTTATGACAGGAAAACATATTAATGTGTTTTAAATGCTGCAGCTAAGCTTAACTACAGGTCGCGGCAACGCAGACCACACCAACTGTGATTGGTCTGCTAGGCAGCATTGCATTTCCCCCTACTCATTTCTGGGTTCTCCTTCTCCATAAACATGAATTCAAGGAGACGTTAACTTTTCCTGCTACAGATTTCCGACCGTGTCCAGAAAGCACAGGGGAGACATATTTTTGTTTTTCTTTCTTTCTTGCTTAATACCAGTGTAAGGCAAGCTATTTGGATAGTGCGGAGAGTTAAGCTACAAGTTACTCCACATTCTATTAAGCTCTACAATAAAGCTAAAGTTAAGGTTAAATGTAGCAAGCTAAGCTACAGCAACGTGGCAAAAGTACTTGAGTTAAGTTACCTAAGAACCTAAGAATCTACATCGCTATAGAGTAGTGAAACTAGTACCGCCTCTGCCCAACATGGCTTGCAATACAAGTTAGATTTAGTGCAGTGACGGCGTCAGCAGAGGTTGCTAATGTAGGCGACTTTAATTTTGCCAGAAGGTCACAAATGCCAGTTAAACCAGTTAGCATGAAATAAAACCGTCCCAACTCTAGCAGCAACTTCATCTGATCAATATTAGTCATGTTTATACAACATTTACTCACAGCTTTACACAACAGAATATTTCAGTTTTGTAAGTGATGTATGATTAGTTTTCAAATTACCTTATATTACAAGCCAAATATTTATTAGTTTGCACAAAAATACCAGAAAGGTTGATTGTGAAAATGTCTTACAGCTACATCAATTATATTAAAAGGGTAACAAGTTTTATATTTTATTTTTTTTAAATGCTCCATAGCAACATCCAAAATTATAAAACTGCAATAACTGATAAGGGCTGTTGATCAGCAGCATTGACTCAAAAGTTACTTTGACATTTCTGGCTTTCAAAACTCATTGTCTTTATTTTTTCAGTTGCTAAAGTGCTTCAAGACAAACCTGCAAAGACACAACTGCATTCAACATAAATGTTCTTTGGGAAGATATAAATTACACAGATATACCGTAACACACTCAATCTCTTGTGTAACAGAATAACATTGTATGTGCATATTTTGGCACAGACAATTACGTTTTCAACAGTGCAGTTTGCAGAACACAAAGTAGGCTACTGTATTGACCTGAATACAAAATGGCCAACCTGTTGTGTAAGAGCTGTTTTTCGAAAATTACAACTTTAGACTTGAAAGGGTAGAGAGAAGGAGAATGACATGCAGCAAAGGGCCGCAGGTTGCACTCAAACTCCTGGTAGCTGCGTCGTAGGAGTAAACATCTACATATGGGCACCAGGTGGGCTACCCAGGCGCCCCGAAAAATACTTTTTGAAGATTCAAAAGTCTTTCAGTCCAGCTGGGAATGTTTCCCTAATTTACTGTCAGCTCAAGAAGATAGATCTTCATTTGTGAAGCATTTTGTCTTGTAGATGTGAAATTCTACATTTGTCTTTCAGTCAAATACTTGGACACTCTTTTGTTTAGTTCTTTAAGCTGTCAGAATTTTGTCTGCTACCAATTTGCAGACTTTGTTTTAGCTCCTCGTGACATTTAGTATTCTGTGTAATCGTACATTGTTGCATTCTGGACCGGTTCATGTTCACACTGACTTTTTACAAACCAACCAAGAGGAGTAAAAGCTAAGTTATACAGACTGTCAGTTAACTCATTGATTGGAAATTTATGTTGCTTCTCATCCTGCATCATGAACGCATCATCAGAACCCAAATGGGGAAATTAAATTCTGGTCACTGACATCAGGTCATGCAGCACTTTTACACTTCTAATATCTATGTTCTCTGGTGTCACAAAGAGCGCAATAACTGATTATAAGCATTTTTAGTATCATTAGACTGCAAATTGACCGCATGTTATGAATAATAATGGGTAGAGACAGCACTAAATAGAGGCATCTTGTAAAGCAAAATTCCGAGGAGTATATTGGATGACTGTAGGATGTTTTGAGATCACAATGTCATTCAATGTTTAATGGACTTAATGATCTGCCAGCCAATACGGAGTAAGATACAAGCACAGCAGACTGTCTGATTGATCAGCAAATCAAAGACTTATACAGACTGATTATATAATTGCTTCCTGAACTGTTGACAATGTGCAGATGGATTTATCAGTGTTTGTTTGTTTGCTTTCACACCACAAACAACCCGGATCGGAGTCCACATGGAAGCGGACAGAGACCCTGCTTTTCACTTGGTCTCAATCTGGTTGGTTGGGCAACACCAGAGTTTGATTATCAACTTTTACTCCAGCCTTACAGAACTATAGAAACTTGCAACATTAAGGCTACAAACAACTCATAATGCATTCGCTGTTGGAACAGGTGTTACTCCAGTACCTCACTATTCAAAAAATATATATATCTGATATAGTTAGTTAGTATGCAATTGTCTAGTTTAGTGCGAGCCTCAATATTTGAAATGCATTTTCCAGAAAAGAACGTTGTCTTATATTTGGGCCAATATAGTATTAAACCAGAAAGTAACAATCATAGTAACAAAGGTTGAATTCGTCCCAAAAGGTCAGTATTTTATATCCATAAATAATCAAGGCTGATGACGGGTCATCACATTTTCTTGTCAGCGGAGACTTTTGTGATGAGGTTTTACACCATCTGTGTTGTAAGTTAAGACTAATTACACGGCCTTATCTGTCTCACATCTTAATCTGTCATAGTGCATTATAGAAATCTGTGTCGTTTTTCACATTGCTTTACCAACAGCCACTGAGGGTGAAAACAACACAAATCTGAAGGCTTTTGAAGCTCTAGTTTATCAGCAGTATGTTTTCGATTTCAATTCCAGAAAGCTTAATGAAAATGCCTGACATTTTCACCTTTTGTTACATTGCTCTGTGCTATAGTTAGGCTAAATGCAGTAACCATAACACTGGAAGAATTTCAACATCTGGTGAACATTTAGTACCAGATGTGTGCATATTAAATAATATTCTGCTTTCAAAGATGTATATCCCATCACATAATAAATATAACAAAAAGAGTAAATGCTTTTTGTGAGAGAATGCAAAATATTCACACTTTGGCACAGTATACTTATGCCCATTGCATCTGTTCCTTAAGCTTTAATGAAGAGCTATAACCCAAAATGATGTCATATATGCTGGCAGTGTAATAAAATGCCATTAGCAACCCAGACTGTACTATTATTTTGCGCACATAGCGTGGTTAAAGATTCAAGTTAATTGCAGTGTAATTCGCCGTCCCTCCAGATCTAATTTAGGCAACGTGTATTACGAGATAATTGTCCCTTCAGCGGAATGTTGCCTTTACAGACTGAAGACCTCATAAAAATCTGGTGCAGCAATGCCAGGAACAAAATATTAGTCCCCTGCTAGCTGCAACAGGGTACAAATTGTCCTCAATAAAAAAAGCTCACTGCGGCCAAGTCTTCCTCCGAGGTGAAGATTTCCCAGGGTAAACCTGACACTCAGGGAGATTAGCTAATGATTTTCAATTTTGACCTTATTGTGTCGGTTAGATTTATGCCTCGCTTAAGGAAGGGAGTGAAACTTCAAAACTGTTGTGGGAAGTCAACAAATAAACTGTAACTCTGCCCTCTCCACAAGGCCAATACTGTTTATTGATACTGCTCCTAAAAAGTGGCATTTAAGAAGAAATACATTTATGGAGCAACGCCACTGAATTATCTTAGGCAGGGTTCCTCTGTACGAGCTGTAGGATATTTATTAGTGTTTCCCGTGTTTGCAAATTACGGCGAGAATGCAAATTGTGAACACTTTGCCGAAGGTCATAAGATAGGAATCCTTGGGCTGGGAGCATTGTATATATAAAGTTAATGGACCATGGAGAGGAGGAAGAACGGGACATGAATTTGTATTTTAATGGCTTAAAAGAAAACGGATGCCCTCTAGTTTTGCAATTTAATTTGATTTAATTTGATTAAGAATGCCTTACAAAGCAAAAGATATCCAATACAATCGAGGATAAAAACGCAAAGTCCAGGACTTATTTCCATTGTGTTCTTCCTAAATAAAGTTTAAGCCAAGAGCGCAGTCTTTCACTTCACCAGTGGTCCCAGAGGAGTTGTACACCAAGTGAGTCATTAAAATAAATAAATAAATAAATAAAGTTTGTTTTTTATTTTCTGTTTTGAAAAAATCCTAAAAAGGGGGAGGGGGGTAGGCAAATCAACTGAATGCAGTCACCGCCTTGCCATAATTATGAAATTCTCTTTACAGACCAATGGTTTTACCCCATACCACAAGTATCTATAACTGTAAGCCGTTGTAATCTTCCTGCTATTCATTAATATGTGAGGGCAGGACACTGCGCACAGAAATGGACATTTGGCAGATTTAATGAGACTGGCTGCAAAAAATATGCTGTTGGGGTCTATAGCAGGGCAATTCACACTTACTCAATTTAAAGGGGTGATTAAATTCAACTGAGGTATTACTGACAGTTTGTAACTCCCACTTCCCTTCACACAACAATCACATTCTGTCAATGAAGTTAGGAGACAGATTGAAAGATGAACAAAGGACAAATGCTTCTGTAAAGTTGTGTGGACCGTTTTCAACGTGCAGAACAATATACTGATGTAATGATGATAGTCATGTTATAGTTGGATTTGTGGTGGGGGAGGAGCAGGAAGTGAGGTAGTCGTAATTGCATTTAGTTGTAAAAAGAAAGGCTTCACTGATTATCCTTTTCATTAAATGTTAATTAGTTGTCATACATCAGTTCTAGCTCACAATGAGAAACAATATTTAATTTTGAAAAAGCGATTGATTAAAAAATGGAACCATGTACATTCCTTTAGCTGATCTTCGTATTTCTTAATAACTGAACAAATTATGAATTCTTTAAAATGAAAATGTCAGACTGACCGCCAGCAGTGATGAGGCCCAGTAGTTCTTTGTCCTCTGCACACCTGTATTTTCACAGTACAGGTGTAGACGCCATCAGTTTGGGGAACAGTGAGACTCAGAGCAGTGTACAATATTAAAACTTTTGAGTGTTGACAGTTTCATCAGGTTCTACCTGGATGCCTGAAAAAGTAGGTCACCATTAACTACAGTTCTATATTTATTTTCGAGTACTGTGGTGCAGTCCAAAGCTTATACAGGAAACACATGAGTTTACCAGAGCTTATTCAGTGCCTGCTGTAGCTGTTAATGACTAAACCAAAACAACAAAATGATCATTTGATCAATTGTTTATCCAAAAATGGTGATTATTGCAGCTTCAATGACAAGCCTTTTATATTTTAATATTCTCAAATATCATCAAAGTCATTAAAAATGCACACCTGAACTTCTCAGGCTTTACCAGACTGAAAATTTTGTCAATCGATTTGGATTTGGCTGTTTGATAGTATTATTGAATTAACTATTGGTTTCTTTTTTTCATATAGACTATCAAGCAATGATTAATTGACCTGGAGAATTTTTTGAGCAATTTCACTTCATTAAATGGGAATTTTACTATACTTGTCTACTCTGTACACACAGCATTTATACATGTCTGTCTGTCTGACATTGATGGGGGATCTGTTGATCATTCTGTGGTTTCTTCTATTTTCTAGCAGCCTGTTCTCAATAACCATACATTTGAAAAACTACAAAGTTAATCACTGTAATTAACATGATTTACCCAGTAATTTTATTTATTTTTTATTTTTTTGCTGTGTGCAACACATTGACTGCTTCTGTATAAGATTGTGGCTGGCCACACAGGAAGGATTTTCAAGCCATGGAGCGGAGTTCTCTTCTCGTGGAAAACAAAAGACTTTCAGAAATGTGTGTTCCTTCGGAGTGTTTTCAAACAAACCACGATCTTTTCCTAAACTTAACTACTCATTTTGGTGCCAAAACTTAACTCTTTGCCACATAAAGTTAACTTTTTCTTGCTTAAACTTAACCATATTATCTGCTTAAATGACAGGCACCCCACAGTGCTCTGTACCCAGCGCACAGTCACTTATTTTGGGGTAACTGGACCACCAACTACCGCTGACCTGGCGGAGCACCATGCGGTATGTGCATCTTAGCTGCTGGTACAAAGCTCTGTAGCGGCTTAAACAGCTAGCAACTGGCGCTCTGCTGTACAAAGATCTGTAGCCGATGTCACATGACCAGTTGGAGGTCTCCTAGTTTTTTTGTATAATATCAAAGGTTTTAGTGTGCATAACTTTTCGTACGATATCATACAAACTCATTCATGAGAATGAGTCAGTTAAAGACAACCTTGTCTATTTACTTATTTTTTTAAGATATGTCCCTGAAAAAACCCCAGAAGAAAACAGTCACTCATGAATTTAAAGCTTAAAAGCAGCACTTGCCCTACATTAAATGCCCTTTACAGTTGCGGACAGCTTAATCGACAGTACTTTAGCTGACAAACACAGGGAATCCATACAGGTGGCAGGTTTGGGGAATGGAGGGGGTAGAGATGGATTTCAGAGGTAATTAGTGATGACATTCTCCAAAGACTGTAGTCAGCTTTAAAGACCTTCTCTCCAACGGAACAGCTAGTTTCCTGGGAAAAGGTTAGGAAAGACCCCTGGAGCCTGCAGGCACCAGCTCCCTTTTCCCTCTTCTTTAGTGAAGTAGACGTGTCAACTGGCTGACACTGTACGTTATCACACTAACTGTCACTGAAGGGAACATGAAAGTGTCTGATTGACAGAGGCATGGATGGCAAGAAACTGGTGGGTAAGAATAAGGGGGAAGGGGGGATCTGACAATTCATGCCTTGTTTCAGTTTCTCTCTGAGGTTATAGAAGGGTAGTAGCTGCCTGCAGAGACTGTAAAGTCACCAGTGTGAAACCCTAAATTAATATTATGAATTTGTCCTTCTCTAGCATACCTGCCACATATAACAATTGATATTGAACATGGCATGCGATCATTTTTGCAACAGAAGAAAGTAGGCTAGGTAATTATACTATTATTATTTTATTATTAAAATGCTGTAGCAGGTTATACTGTCTGAAATGTCTTGATGAAACACCAGCTGTTTGCTCATCTCATTCTAACATAATTAAGAAGATGGAAATGTCAATGAATGTCTGAGGGTAATAAACTTAGTAGATGTGGAGTATAGAGTGGAACATGTAGATTAAAGTGTATATATATATATATATATATATATATATATATATATATATATATATATATATATATATATATATATATATATATACACAATATATACACACACAGTACTGTGCAAAAGTCTTAAGCAGGTGGGAAAAAATGTTGAAAGAAAGAATGCTTTCAAAAATATAAATTGTTTTATTTTTTATCAATTTACAAAATGCAAAGTGATGCAACAAAGAATAATCTAAATCACATCAATATTTTGTGTTCCTTCAAACCAGCATCAATTCTTATAGGCACACAGACACAGTGGTCGGCAAAGGAAAGTGCGGCAGGTGAAAAACACATCAAGCTTCTATCCCTTTGAAATGGGAAGATGTCCAGCAGTGACATCAGCTCCGAACTGGCAGAAACCAGTAAGACCCAGGTAGAAGAAGAGTTACAGACAAAAAGCCTTACCTCCAACATAGAAACAAGGCCAAGTGACTCAACTATGCACGAAAACATAGTGTAGCCATCTTTACAGTAAGCTAAATTTATGTGGGATAAGGTACAAAAAGGACTAATAATAATAGTGATAATAAAATAATTAGAGTTATCTTTAAAATAATAAAGATAACTCTGGGAGTTGGACGGGGGGGTGGGGGGGGGGGTGTTGCAATTCTGCCTTCTCACTCATATTGCATATCGTTACAAAGGATAGTAACTACGAATATTGATGTGACTTAGATTTTACTTTTGTTTGCTTACTTTGACATTTGTAAATTGATAAAAAAATAAACAATCATTATTTATATTTTGAAAGCATTCTTAGTTTACAGCATTTTTTCACACCTGCCTAAGACTTTTGCTCAGCATTGTATATAGTAATTCCATATGTTCCATAAAAACAACAGGCCAAAACCAACAAACAACTCAAGCGACTCCCCAGCCTTGTCAGTGGCTCTAATTCCCAAGTCCATTCATTTGTACTGAAGATATGAATCACAAATGGTCACAATAGTTTGCCTTTTATTTGACAGTCAGCTTAGAGAGACAGTAAACATGGGAGTGAGAGAGAGCAGTATGACATGTAACAAAGGTCCCCGGTGGGAGTCAAACTGCTGAGGTAAATCCTCATTTACCTCATTCATTGTGGTGTAATTCACACCATCTGTACCTTCAGATTAGTATGGTTAGTCATTGTAGTCCTCTAAACAACATTTTCTAGTTTAGGTGGGATTTGTGACTCCAAATAGTACACGGTATTGCCCTCTAATTTTTGGGACATACATGATTTAAAAAGGTTAGTTTAGGAGAATATATGAGCATTCATAATAATTGTGTGGTACCCACACTTGGTTTCCTCCCTAATCTCAATTTAACGATATTTTCAATGCAAATCATTAAATAATGAAATTACTGTATTGTGTGCCAGTATATGATTAATGTCTTATCTCTGTATATCTTGGAACAACTGCTTCAGAATTACACGCTCCATTAAAACTGTGAAGAAAAAGTAGGGAAGAAAACCACATCCTCTTGCAGAAAGTATACTACTGTATTCCCGGTGTACCTCAGCAGATATCAATTGTGGCACTGAGCGGTCTTTGTAAAGTTGATTAGATGGGATTTAGAGGCCACTGCATCCATCAATTAAATGATGCAAAAGCAATAAATACATTTAGTTTTCAGAGTCCTTTTTTATCAATTCTCTGAAATTATTAGATGTATTCATCTTTGCTCTCCGAAGGGAAAACAGGGTTGTCCCTGTTTCAGGAGTTATTGTGTCTCCTATTTTGCTGAATGTATTGACTCATGAATATATAATGTCATTGATTTTTAGGAAGTGCTGGCAAAACACAACACACAAAGCTATTGTGCGAGTCTCCCTGGTTTCAACCTACAAACTTCCATTTGTGACACATCAAAGCAACGTGGTTATAAATTGTGCTTCAGTGTATCCCCCTGTTTCATTTTGTTTTGATGTTTTTTTTTTTTTTTTTCTCGGGCCGGTTGGTACTGAAGTCTTTCTTTTGGTCACAATGCTGCAACACACACACACACACACACACACTCTTCACACACACACCTCTCCCAGTAACATGCCTTTGGAAGCTCGTCTCCAAACACCTCTATGCCAATCATGACTCTCAAAAGCACCACCAGACTGCTAGGCTAGATCAGAGAGGCTTTCATTTTCAACATTTCAATTCTCCATTTTTTATACTAGCCATTCATATTTTCTTGTTCCTTACATCACTCCCTAAGAGCTTTACGGTCTGCTGCTCTGCTCCGCTCCTTTTCTGCAATGTGGTTGAATTAAGTGGGGACTGCGACAAAGCCGTGGAGTTTTGCAGTGGATCGAAGGGTTTTTGAGAATTACAGCTCAAAGTGACTACATCGGTGTGGGCAGCTGAACTGGGAAACTATTGCTGAAATTAACATTAGAATGTTTTCTTCTGATAATATCACATAATCCAACTGATGCATTACTCTTCACAGGAGTAAAACAAAGCAAACCTCTGTTTGACCTCCACACTATTCATTTTATCTTTACAATATGAATGTCATACTACTTTCTGCATTAACTCGACATGTTTTGTAGGAATAAAATTAGAAAATGTCATTTTTAGGAGACATTGCAGGGCTGTTTTTTTCTTTTTAACTTGCTTTAATTTTGCACGCCTGGTAGACTTTAAGGTAGTGATCGACATCGACCGAAAAGCAGCTGCTGAGCTGGTAGTTTTGTCCTGCTATTATTTACAGACCGGCGTCCACACTGGTGTCACTTGCAGACCATGCACTGCCCCCCCACTAGAATGCTGGAAGCCTGCTCTTCAAGACAACGGTAAGTTTGAAACTTTCAAAGCATCTCTTGACTGTTTGACTGAAATATTGCCATACACTTTGAAAGTGGAAACACGTTGCTCTATATGTGCTTGCAACTATAGCTAAGCATGTTTGTGGGTCCAAATGGAAAATGTGAATGCTGAATGCCTCCTCTATAAACCTGCTTGCCATTGTATTTAGGGAGCGGCAAATAGCTGAGTTCTAGGCTCTCCATAGATGTTACGAACAATGGTCATATGATTAAGTAATGCCGATGTTCCATGTGTGGTATTTGTGGGAGTTTTATTCAGCGACCACCTGGCTGAGGTTTAGACGTGTGTGGTGTGTTTCTCTCCCTCTCTCCCTACTTGGAGTGGGGCAGAGTTGCCATTGCAGTGATATCAGAGCACATCAGAGTACATTTATCATGTACCAGACATAAGTGACCGTCACCGTGTATGCCTTAGGCCTACTTGTGTTTAGAGCCGTTTGCTG
Source organism: Etheostoma perlongum (assembly GCA_026937815.1). NCBI lineage: Eukaryota > Metazoa > Chordata > Actinopteri > Perciformes > Percidae > Etheostoma > Etheostoma perlongum. The sequence goes on from CM049380.1 coordinate 26,063,792, forward strand.
ACGTATCATTATCATTCCAGTTCAATGGTGGTTGATGTTTTTCAGTCAGTGTCAGCTATCAAACAGAAGTTTGTGAGTATGAGTGTGTGTGTCTGTCTCACTCAGTGGGACACACACATCACAGTGATATATGAGAGTGCTGCGCCACCTGAAAAAGAGCTTTTAAAACTTTGAGAGAGTTTTATACGTGGTTGAATATTTATACCTTTTAAACGTTGATGCAATTTAGAACAGAAACTTGAACAATGTGTTGCTTAATGTGCATCTGACATCATGTTGTTTCCCTCTGCTGATTTATGTTCTGTGGTTGACAAATCTGGCAGCTTCTTGTACATTTTTGTTTAGACCTACAACTGTTTTGTCACTTTATTTTATGTAGAAAAATTGAAACCATGGCAGTCTTAAATTATTTCATCGTTATTTCAATGGCTACTTTTCAGGTTTATTTTCTTAAGTTATTTACCTGTACATGTGTTGACAAAGGGCATTTTTAATGACCGAATTATATCGGTCTTATGTCGTAAGCAATGCATCATCAAGGCTGTGTTGTAGATGTTAATGAAAGCCTTTTACCCTTACACAGTTAACCATGTGCAGTGCACCCATCCGTATGATGCACATTGCACACATAATTTGGGTGATATGAGTGTAAGGTGATTGCAGAAGTGACACTGATCTGTGTTTCTCTTTTTAAAGAAATGGCAGAGCACATTCCAAATCCAGTGTGGAAGCTTTTTACGCATTCTACTCCAGGCAAGGCTCGCTGCAACATCTGCCATATAATGGTGAGCATGGGAGCTGAAAAGGGAAGGACAAAAAATACTTCAAATATTGTCTATTATTTACTTGTAATTCTTACTTGTTCTACCTCTCCTGTTTTTAGTATTTGTTAAATATTGTTTTGTTCAATAAATGTTCCTTTCTTAAATTGAGACTTGTAACATTTGTTATCATCATTGTCATTTTTATGATGTAAATTGAGGGAGCAAAAGCACTATCAACTCCAAATATTGGGTCAAGAAAATCTGCAGCCTGTATTGGTTATTGGTTAAGGCTAATGGGGGGAATCGGTCGGCATCAATACTAAAGAAATCCATATTGATCCCTACTTTAAGGAAATAATTTCCCAATTTGTAGGGTCATACCATTTAAAAAAAAAAAAGAAATGAAAAAGGAAAGCCAAAACATAATCTCACCTGCAAGCGCTGCACAGCTGCTTGCCTTTGGTTTGGCCCTCTCGCACTCAAACAATAATTCTGAGCATGCAATAATTAAAGTCTATGAAAGTCATACACCTTGAGATCCAGCCCTGGACCGTCTTCTCCTCCTGTGTTACCGTTAGCCTGTAATTTGCACTCACACACATCTGGCAGGGACTGCTAAGCAACATGCCAGATGTGTCACAGGGAGTATACAGACGTACTTCCTATGTGTTAAACAAGTGCAACAACAAGTTTGATTTCACACAGTTTAAAGTTATTTTCTGGTGTATTGCTCCCTTCATACTGAGCAGTGTTGTTGGTCTTATCTGCAGCAGATCTGTTTTTTTCCCCCTCCTGAATCTGCCAGGGGCCGGGAAGCGATGATACCCATTAGTAGGGCTGCACGATCATGGCCAAAATGATAATCACGATTATTTTTATCAATATTGTGATCACGATTATTATCACGATTATTTGTTGATTTTAACCAAACAACTTTTACTGTCACATTGGCTATTTATAACTGCTTTCACATCCATATTATGCTACATTCTTCTAATGTTGAAGTTGTATGTTGTATAGACATACAGCTGCAACACGTGTAAATGAAAATTAGCTATCTGAAATAAATAGCGTAGGATATATATTTCTTTAAATGTATCTCTGAGAAAGCTCCACTTGTTTTAAACAATAACTGATTAAAAGAGCTAGGGAGAAGGGGGGCAGTGCTGCTCACTGAACTATTGCCAAGTTCATTTAAGCGCAAAGGTAAAATTTCAAGTCAATAGGAATTCATGAAATTGACTGTGGTGGTCAATATTTATAAAAAAATGAATTTTGTTTGTGAACGGGCAACACAGATTTTGATAATGAACTACAAACGTTACACACTGGGGCATTGGAGGACCAAACTTACATGATAAGGTTGTGCTTGAGAAAACTTCTGTAATACAGAATACTAGAGTAAAAACAAAGATTGTGGTTAGGCAAGAACTTTCAGAAAACTTAATTGTGTACACTGTAGGTCTTTGCAAAACGATTTTAATATTAAGCAACATGTTGACCTAGAACCTAAGTAAATAAAACTGAACTTAACTTAATGTCGGGGGGCTTTATTTAATCCTAAAGTGCTTAGTCCATCTGTTAAAACATGCTGAGTTATGTACGCAGGGGACTCAATACTTGTCTTTGAATACAGTTTTTGTGGATCACACACTGAGAGGAAGAATCATTATAATGTCCCTGCCTGTGTGCAATATTTTTTTTTACTTTAGATAGTGGCAATTACAAAGTAATATTGCCTTTGACAACAGATGGCTTTGAAATCAACTGCTGTTAAAAAAACAGACCATGATCACATTCACCCCGCTAAAAGATAGCACTGTTCATTGCTCAAAACATTTACATAAGCTTAAGTTTTTGTTTTTAAAATAGGAATGCTGCATGAAATTGATGTCCACTGCACACCTATGGGTCACAAACAAATCACCTGTCTCTTCCTGCCACAGTTATGGAGGGAAAGACTGGTTTGGTAACCACGACAGCCATTCCTTTGTTAAATACAAACAATGAGATGTCAGAAGGTGTCTTCCATGTGTTTATTTCTCCACTAGCTGTTCATCAACACAAAGGTGAGGTTTCTCATCAGGCAAAATAATTAAACATCACCAATTGAACTAATAATACATTTTATTTAAAGGCGCCTTTCTCGGCACTCAAGGACGCCGGTATTTATATATTAAAAACAGCAATACAAATACTATACAACAAAACAACGGAAAAGGCAGAGCAATAGACATTTAAGTGGAATAGGAAGTTTTAAACAGATGTTTTGAGTTGAGAATTAAAATGGGGGAATGAATCAATGTTTCTGAGTTGGGGTGGTAATGAATTCCAGAGACGACTAGCGTGTCGTTTTCAGAGAAATGAACATTATATTAGACCCAAACTCTTTTTTTCGTCGTTTTTGTAATGATATAAAACAATGTTTCAAAAATCACTTTGCCTCCTGTGAGAGGAGGGAGAAGGAAGGAGAAGGTGGATCTTGATGCTTAAACATCAAGATCCACATTAGATAATGTGGATTTGTTGCATCACTAAGGAGAAAGCTGTTTATATGCCTTACTCTTTTTTGTTTTTGTCAACTAAACTAAATATAAAAACAAACAAATGAAACACTAACAGTAGCCCCCAAAGGGATAAATCTCAAACTCTGGACTATTCAGCGGACAAATGTATATTCTCGTACCTTTCTGTCTCATCAAAAAGATAATAATATTATAATATAATATGACATAATCAGTGACTAATAGACTAGTCACTAGACTTTTCTCGGAAGTGTCTTCAGACTTTTGCACTTTCCCCCCGGCCTAAAACCTGGTTAGTAACCATCAGTATTAAAGCGTCATTAGGACCGAACTGCACTCTCATCTCATTGAGATGCAAAAATCTAATTTACATGTCACATCTCTGGGAGAGAAATTCCACACTGCAAAATTGCATCGCAGGACTAATTTGATTTCCAAGTGCCTTCACTCACATTACCACATCTTTATGTGGTTTATGTAGACAGCAATATTACTGCAGTAGAAAGGGTTGTATAACGTTGAGTTATAGATAGATATAGATAGATCCTTCAATCAGATCAAATTTACATGGTAATAAAGTCAATGGTGGTAATAGAGTAATTTATTGGTGTGTTTCTTGCCATGCTTGTTTTTCCTCATTTAGTCACATAGTGTATGCAGATGTATAGCTGGACAGATTTCACTGTGGCTTCAGGTTTTAATTTGCTCTTTCTTCCTATAGATTTGACACATTGGCTTCTGGTAACATATGGTTATGGAGCTCATCATTTGTATTATAATTCATTTTTATTTTATCTTCACATCAGCAATAACTTGCCACAACAATATGCAAGCCCATTTTAGCCTCATATCAGTATCACTGCGGCGGTATGCATAAATGAGTATTACATAGTACTCCAAACACAAAAGTACGGGTAATAAATGATGTGAAAATTCATTACCCTGACAGTCTTTTTCTTCATCTGTAAACAATATACCTTTTAACCAAGATCTCTGTGAGAAGTGCTGGCCATTAAATCATGAAGCAGCTCTGCAGAGGACATTAGGTTTAATGCCTACATTGATGAATGATGGGGCTGGGGCAAGTTGATGAGGTCAGGGAGGGATCAGAGTGTGAAAGTACCCCTATACCCACAGGGAACACGTTGTGTTAAACCTTTTAACAGTTTACTTTTAGTTCGTTTTTTGTTGATGTCATCACACACACTAATGACCACGGCATATTTTCTTCTAAGCTTTTTGCTTTCACTGCTTGTATGAACTTAAAGGTTACAGTTGCAGGGAAAACAAAGTGCTGTACTGGCTTTAGGCTCTGCAGTGTGTAAATGCTTGCTGGCCAAATTCATTTAATACTCCCATTGTGCACCCATCTGTGGTTAGTCTAAAATATTACGCAGTTTGTTTTGATGTCTTGGAGATCTTCAGTTTTATAGCCGATCAAATGTCTTCCTAATCTTTGCGTTCCCTCAGCCTCCATAGTTGCTCATTACCCACGGCCATTGTTATTGCTGTACTCAGTTTTTTATCACACTACTGGTACTGTTGTACCTAGGTTACCATTAACACTTTAATCTACACGACCCCCATTGTGATTTAAAAAATAAAGGATTCAACACAGGCTCCATATGTATATACAACTTCCTATTCTACAGTGATACAGTGCATTTAATCAGTTTGTGTTACTGACCTCTCACTGGTACGTTAGTGGATCAATATAGTATAAACTGCACTTTAGGGACTATCTAAGGAGGTGAGATTGAGATATGTGAAGATGTTTTCTATATAGCATTTTCTGCAGTTTGATTCTATAGAGAATTATTAACTACATTTACCTCCAAGCAGAATAAAACACAAGATCAATTAAGTTATTTCTTAATGGTTGATATGGGCTGTGTCCATCTGGATCTAATATCCAGGAAAAGTCAAATGAGAATGAAAGTCAATCAATAAAGATATGCCACTTCTACACAAGTTAAAGTAAAAGTTGATTGCTCGTTTCTTAAAGGCCTTATTGGTGTTGTTGACATAATTCTGAGTTGCTCTGCAGACGGTTAATTTCATCACTGATGGAAAAAAGTCTTTCACTCTCTGAAAATACAAATAAATCTAGATAGCTGTCAGGCCTGTCGCAATAGTCAACCTCATTTTTATTTATCATGCGATTAATTGCATTCCTCCCTCCCTCCCTCCCTCCCTTCCTCCCTCCCATAGAGACTGGATGACCACTCTCGGTTCCTTGGCATTACGAGGAGTGAGCCCTCTAGTCACTTGTCAGCCGCATGATCTCTGTGTGGGGACAGTCGGGGGACTCCTGGCGTAGCCTGCCGCAGAGTGCAGCAAAAAGCTGGGCGAGTGGAAAACGCTAGTTGAGTTACAGGAATGGAAAAAAAAGGTTGATTTGTTTTCAAAGCCAAATGCGACAGCTGCAGTGTGGGAGCACTTTGGATTCAAACCGAATGACTGCGGTGAGCCACTTAACCTGAGCGAGCCGGTATGACGAACACGACAACAAAACAGACATAAGCACCTAAAACACAATCATCTGGTGCAGTTTTCCGAGCTGGGAGAAAACCTACAACAGATGGGTCGTCTGTCTTCCCTACAGTACACAGTCATCGGGGAGTTTATTTGACAAACAAAGTACAAACAGGAAGTATTGTTGAAAAGCTGGCATTTTTGACAAATGCTTTTCTCTCTCTCTCTCTCTCTCTCTCTCTCTCTCTCTCTCTCTCTCTCTCCTCCTCTTGGCATACACCCTGCTCTGGACGTAGACACTGCAATTCACTTTCGCTTAATTTGAACAAAGCTTTATGCTTCTGGACAAAGTAGGGACTCAGTTGTAAAAACATTACTCCATAGAGAGTATACTTTACACATGATCGAAGTCATTCGGTGAAGTCTATTTCAATGAATATATGAATATTATTTTTGAAATGTGTATCAAGCTGACTTCAGCCAACACTAACTAGAGTTGTAGCTATAGATTCTTGAAGGCATAGACTTCCCAAGGCTTCATTTATGACCCTGTAGGTGGATACATGATTGCATAACCATCTGAAATCTGGCTGCAAAAAGTTTCCCCATTTAGTCACTGAACGACATGTCCATGCTTAATGTTATGCATTTTAATCAGCTTTGTGAAACAACTGCATGTGAAAGAGGAAAAACAATCAAACTGCAAAGTAAAAAAAAAAAAAAAAAACTTGCTGAGGTTATGGCCAGACAGGCTACACTTGTATTCTTGTGTGACAAATAAGACAAACGGAATGAGTGGAGTGGCAGCATGGCATAGCACTGACTCACAGCTCAGACAGGCAATTCATCACATAAATGTACAGGTAGTGATCAGATATCAAAGTGAAGAATATTCCTGTGCTTTGGCAAAGGAAATGTTCCACATGTGAGCCAGAAATGTAAGAGTAGGAGAAGCGTCAATGTCTGTTAACAGAAACCGATAATCAATGGATTTTTAAAGATGAATATTAAAGCAGAAATGCCTAAGATTTGTAGATCCAGTTTCTTTTTTTTTTTTTGAATTTGTGTCACACCTATTAAGCAATTTAAAGATGCCAACTTGTGTTCTGGGACATCCTTTAGTCTAATCAATAGATCCATTAATTGAAAAATGAAACAATGAATCAATTAATAATTAAAATTATCATTAGCTACATCATAGGGTTTTTATAACTCTGAGCCATAATACAGTTTAATATTTTGTCGATATTCCTCTACATAGATGGTTTAATGGTCATTTTGACATTCAGGTAGATGTCAAAAGTTACAAAATCGTTATCACTTTACTCTTATGCAGCCTTTAAGACCAAGAAAACTCAACATTTTAGTTATTTTGTAATTAGACTTCAGCCAGATACCAGACCCTAATGAGATATAACATAACTTAGGCAAGCTCATACTGTAGTCAAGCAACAACACTTTCCTCAAATGACTTATTTAAGCTGATGTGCTTTCTAAACATTGTCTTCTTAAGACTTAGCATTTTCAGTCTGTATCAACTTCAAAACATTTAACATTATTGACACCAACATCGGAAATATTGCCTATTACCATTTCCAAAAATGCACATCCTGGCTCTGCTTCTGGGGGGCCCGGTGAACTTAATGATAAATATCTGCCAAGAAAACATCATGGATCAGCCAAAACAATTATACACCAAAAAATGCCAGAGATAAGACACAGGTTCTGTGCAGAGGAAGAAAATAACAGCCAATTTATTTGCCCGTTTGACACGTGTCGTTCTGCTTTGATTTAATTGGCTCGTGGTCAGAAATGGTCCACCATTTTCAGCAGGAACAGTAGGCCAAAGACTGTATCACCATGGTATTAAATGTTATTGTCTCTCAGCGCTACAGAGCACGGTGGATGACCCTTAATGAATTATCCACCAAAGACAAATGTCCCTGCATTTGGTAGATGGTTCATTTCGGAATCTGCATTAACACACCTATTTATTAGGGTTTTTTAGAGAAAATTGCACAAATTACTCATGGGATAATTATTTCTTTTGTTATTGAAAGCCATCTACTTAGTCAAATATAGAGGGTATAGGTGACAGGCTTAGGCAATATTATGTTAAGCTATTCTGGGATACTTAATCAGGGTGAGATAGGTTCTTTCTAAATAGCTTAATCCACATTAGACCTTAATCAGAGTATTTGGTCGATAGCCAGGGTGCTCTGTGCATGCAAAATGTAACAAACTAGAGAGTAGTGGAGACATTTTAACAGGACAAGTGGCTGTCGATGGATGTGTTGGCTGCTAATGGGATTTAACTTGTGACTTTCTAATTACAGCACAGTATCTTTAAACCACAAGGGCACCTAGTCTCTGCTCCACCAGGGAAATCCAACTGAGATTTTCGCTCTTGGGTTTGGTACAGGGATGTTTTGCATTATATTTTTATTTTATGTTATTGTCCTTGAACTTTGTCTCCTGACTTTCTGCTACATCTCATCATGCTTACTGAGATGTTTCAGTGCTTCCAGGACCGGGTATCCCATGTTTTCTGAAGATCAGTGGGCAAAGCGATGCACTAACACTGCCAGGATTAAGGGTTTTATCACATGTGTAGCTCAATAGAGCATCAACCTGACACTGCCAAGCTTAGGGGGTCTGCTGCTGTTGTGTGACAGCCCATCGTAATCACAATGCTGTATAGTTGTTTGGATTACAGCTGCTATGGCGACAGAAAGATGCCATGGCCATACTGTATGTGAGCATTAAAGGTCCAATATGTAATATATTTACTGTAATAAATCCAAAAATGACCCCAATGCATCATCAGACATTAAGGAAACACGCTAAGTTGAAATTCTATCTTTTTCTGACAACAATGCTAATGCCCGTATTTTCTCCTTTTGAAATTTCTGTTCCTTGACCGAATCTGTTTGTGTTTTTGCCTGTGTGTTATTATCAGCTAGGCCGGGTTGCCAGATATCCAGTACCTATAATAACGTAAACCCAGCGTGCTACAGCTGCAATGTCCGTACAGCCACAAAAATAGCAAACAAATGAACATGATCAACAGAGAGAGATTCTATCCGACCTAAAACAATGGCATGTTTCTAACAGTTGTGTGACCAGCGACGTTACAAACCCTGGGTAAATAATGGCGATGTTTTTAATAGATGGAGACAGCTTAGAGCCCAAAAGGATGCAGAGTTGGCTTATTTACTCTTGAACAGGTAGTTAAACATTAACTTCAGCATTATATTCAGCATTTAGCTTAATTATAATTGCCTATGGCCCCAGGAGATGTCTTTTTAAAGTGCAGGTTTTGTCTGATGAACAGTTGAAACCTGAAAAATATTCAGTGCACTATAATGTAGCAAAGAAAAGGCCTTAACAAGTTCTCACATTTTGAAACGCTAGAACCAGCTAATATGTCTGTATCTTTAAATTAAAAAAAATGACAAACAATTATCAAATTATCAAAATAGGTATCAATCAAATTATTAAGTCTAATCACAACAAAATATACTACCATTCAACACAAAGGAAAAAAAAGAAAACATTCAGACATTTGTTTTCATTTACACATAGATCATATATACCAATTAATTCACAGCACAGATCAGATGTCAGTGACTGTACTGGCCATAGACCCTGACTATGGAGACAACTTTCTCCTTTTTTTTTTTTACTTCTGATGTTACAACTTTTGTCGAGGGATTTTACTTCATTTGATTTAGCCAGTCATGCATTGTGTAGGTGGATATCGAGATTTCAAATTTTTGCAGCTAAAACTGAAATATCAATATTTTTCTTTTTGAACTAATTCTAAGTATTGTACTTGTGCCATGTACCGTACATACAGGCGAGGTAATATTAGAATATCAAACTGAGGACGCAAAGATGTTATACTGATCACAGAACTTCAAAATGGTTGCAATATACTGCAAGACCCCAACATATGAAAAAATAACCACAAGATGGTTAATAATAATTAGCATGAATGTGCATACCGCCCTCCCTGAGTCCTGGTTCTGCTCGAGGTTTCTGCCTATTATAAGGAAGTGTTTCCTTGCCTGTGTCGCCTAGTGCTTGCTCTTGGTGGGAATAGTTGGGTTTCTGTAACATCACAGAGTACGGTCTAGACCTGTTTTTGTTGTGATTTGGCGCTTTATAAATAAAATTGAATTGAAAATGCAGCAATATCTCAGTTAAATGAATAACAGCCTGTCTCCTGCGTTATACAATCACAATATGTTTATTGTGAGGAAGGAAGTTGGAGATGGACACGTTAATTTTGTGGTGCTCAACTCTACAATTTTACCTAAATCCAAAGCTTTAGCAGTGAAATGTCCATGGTGCTCGAGTTGTCCAGTTAACTTAACAGAAACAAGTACAGTATTGCTGGCGATTCACAATTAACTTGGAAGAACTCACCTGTTGCAAAGCTCCATAAAATGTCAACAATAGAAGCACCTTGTACTATATTGTGTATGTGTTGGCTTTGCCTTGGTACTAAATTGAAACCTAGATGAAATGTATACAGAATCGAAATATTCTTTATTGTCGTTTGGAAAAAGCTGCTTGAAATGTTTGTAGTGAAAGGCAATTGCTGTTCATTGCTGTCCACCGTCGAGCACCACAGAGATGTCGGCCGGTCTCTTGAGGCTGACTAGGTATTTAATGACCTGTCAATCACACATCAAAGGTGACGCCCAGGTAGGAGCAGTTGTCCATACATTAAAACGTTCTCCTTCTGCATCAAAACAATTTGTAACAGTTGAGAAACAGAAGTTGGAACAGAAAATACAGGTAAATAAAGGGACATTTTTTTTGATTATCAATCCTTATCAAAGCTGAAAATGGTCTCCATCAAATTCACAATTTACTTCTGTTTCAATTACCACTAAAAAATGTTAACAGAAACTTTTTGATTGCTAAAAGCTACAGTGCACAGACATTTTTGCAAATAACTGAGCCTTTAAAAAAACTATTGTTTTAAGAATTGAGAGACAGACTTTCATATACAGTTTGTCTTTTTATACCGGTTAACAATAACAAAAAAACACAATACCAGCAATGTAATCCTATATCTACCAAATGCTGCATTTTTCTAGGTTTGTTGAGTTTAAACATATTTTAGCAAAGATGCATTCATACCAACAGTGTTTTCCTGACAGTTCGTCATTTAGAAATGCAGGCAACGAATTGTTCAGTCGTCAACATACATGCACTCAAAACACATTTAAACCTTTTCATGTTGAATCTCTCACTCTCGGGCTCTGTGTGTGTCCGTCTCTCTCCCTGGCACATTTCTCACTCAGAAAAGCTATTGATTGAGATTACTTGATCCTCAGCGCTTTGATGTCTCTGCACACCGCGGTGTCATGCAGGACATCTTTATCTACACACAAAGTCATCCTCATCAGCTTCACCGTGTTGACAGATTATCTTCCAGCAGGTTGCACTTTTCATCCTGCCACACAGACACATTGTTTATATATATATATATATATATATATATATATATATATATATATATATATATATATACACACATACACACGCAAAAGGTATATTCCCACGAGATTGTTCATGACAAAAGTAAAGTAATTGAGTTAAGACATCTTAATTAATTTCTGACGTAATACAAATTAAAAAACAACCCCAAAAAAGACTAAAATAAAGATGGATAGATAGATTTATCTGCTTGATGCAGTGACCACAAAATTCTCAAGTTTTTGTTTAATTACTCAAATTCCGATGAGTTAAAAAAGTTTGAAATAACATTTAGTGAATTTAAAAAGCACTTTTCAACTCAGCCCACTGTAAATAGGGCTGTGCAATTAATAGAATTTTATTTTTGCCTCCTAGATCACCAAAACAGTATAATCGAGGAAAAAAACGATTATTTTGCCAGTTCTGTTTTCCAAGAAGACTCTAATTTTGTGTTCTGAAGGACATGCGCACATCCGCCCCTCCCGAAGCCATAAATTCAATCAGCTTATACAGTCAGGGATGCAAGTCGTGTGCATATCATCTACTGGAATTTAAAAACTCAGAGTGAGTAAAGATGGCAGAAGGAGAGCCAACACGGCTGCGTTTGATGAGCAAAAAAGCAAAACCAAACCCGTTCTATGGGAACAGTTAATGTTAGCTAATCCTGCAATCCCTCTGAAACTCTTTCTGTGAGATAAAGGACACTAACATTGCACACTGGACACTATCCATTATATCCAGAAGTTAATGAGAAAGTGTTAAATAATCGGGATTTAAATATTGACCAAAATTATCGTGATTATTATTTTTTCCATAATCAAGCAGCCCTAACTGTAACCATGGATTGAACTACTATTTAATATATTCTGCAGGGAGTGAACATTATACTTAGATTCATCATTTGTCTCTTTCGGGGAATCAAACGTAAGTATGATCATGGTTTGGGAATTTTCTTGGTGGCCTTGGTTTTGATGGTGCTGTTGTCATCCCTGGTTGTTTTATGACGGGGTCTAGATTGAGTTTTGTTGGGGAGCCTTGATTACAACTGCAACGCTGCTCAGTGGACAGCACACCCTGTTGTCATGCAAAAACAGCCAAAATGTCTCACTGTTGTTGGACAGCACTAGCCGGTCTTTAAATCATGGACATACTGGATCTGAGAAGAAATGTGCGGTGGAGGAGGAGGAGGAAGAAATATGTCCTTCTTTTGTCTTACCCATGCAGAGAGTTAAGCATGTTGTCTCAGGAGTATTGTATTTCAACGGTGCAGTTTCTGGTGGGCATGTCACTTGCTGCCTGTGTTTATTTGCTTCAGTCTAAATGGTATGAACAGCCTGTTATGAGTTCCCTCATCTAATCCACTGCTGGAGTTATTTATACTGCTGTGTTGTCACTGTGGATTCAATCTCACCAGGAGTCTGAGCACCCAAAGAGTAGTCATTGTTGTGTGTCATTGTCAGTCCAGCTCTACATGCTGCAACTCTGTACTTTTCTCACCAGCAGAAATGCCTTAAATTTCTCTCTTCCAAATGTTAAAGGTGGAGAGAATAATGCAGCTTTTTAAAAAAAAAACATCATAAAGAGAAATCTGATGTGGATTTGACCTTTTAACCCAGCCCAAAGGTCTTAAGTGATGCAAAACAAAAGATAGAGAGAGCCAGTTGGAGCTGGACAGCACTGCAGTACATCAGCAGGCGGGTTTAGACTCAGAAAGGGTGTCTGGGGAATACAACTCTCCGTTTGTTCCATTAGTCTCCTCCCCTGGCACTTTCTATTCCTTCGGGGAATTAATCCGTCGATAAGACAACGTCAAACCTGCAGCAAAGGATGGAGTCCATTTAAGCAGCCTTTTGTTTCCGACATTTTTCAGCCGCCATCTGGAAAATGTCATGGGAACCTTATCACAAAAGTCACACGCCGTTGTGTCGACATTCTGCATTTGACAGTGTTGGAAATAATGTGACATGGTCCAATCCAGCCCTTGCCATTTTGCTGAGTTGGCCACAGCAAGCTATAAGTGCTAATATAGGCAGAAGTGCAGGTATGATTGTTTATGCACTGTTGTACCACGTTTTGTACCATTTTACTTGCACGCTAACTTTTTGTTGCACAAATAAATAATATAATCAAATGTTTGTTACCATAGTAATGGTTACCATAGTTAGACATAGTAGTAATAGTGATGGTATTAAAGGTGGTGAAGTAAGGATGTAGGTGGTGGTAGTAGTAGGAAGAGTATTAGTTGTGGAATTGTAGTAATAATAAAGAATGTTTTATTACAGTAAGGGGATAACTGTGATGTTGTTGTTGTAGTATTAGTAGTAGTAGTAGTAATAGAACAGGTGGGAGTTATAACACAATTACAATTTCAAACAATAGTACTCTTGTTTCTTGATTCTGTGTTCAGTGCTGTAGCCGTTTTCTATTGTTGTGCTACTTAGAATGGCTGTAGTACTACTTAAAGCGGTGTTAGTAGTATTAATTGTAGAAGTTGCAGTTAGTCAGATTTCATGCTGTTTGTGTTTCCACGTTTCCTGTTGGAATTCCTTTGAAGAGTGTAGTACTATAATCTCTTTTGGCATTTCTCAGGAATGTTGAGGAAACCGAAATACCACAGAGTCCATGATGTCTGTATTTCAAACCAGCAGCTCTTGAAGACAGCACCCCCTTTATTTTTTTTAAAGTAAGTCCTCTTTTTAGCAATTGCAATATGCCATGCTGCAGCAGACAAGCAATTAGTCCACAAAGGCCAGACAATTACAGAGACCGCAGTAACACTTCAAAGATACTAGGGCATAAATCCTTAAGGACATAGAATGCATCCCTTTGCACATCTACACTGGTTGGCAGTTTGTTATTTTGTCTGCAGCTATAGTGCAGAGAAGCAGCTGTAATGTGTCAGTTTGAGTCTCCTCTGAGCCCTAGGCAAGATAAAGCAGCAGAATTGAGAGAGAGAGAGAGAGAGAGAGAGAGAGAGAGAGAGAAAGAGAGAGAGAGATCAATAATTTTGGGGGAAGGTTGGCTTCTCTGTGCAGTTGTGCAGTTAGCATTTGCTCTTCTGCTGTGAATATTCAGCCTGTGCCAAGTCTGACCTCCACTCTGAAAAGACATTTGCATCTAAATCAACTGACTCTACCTCACACAACATGTTGTCTGTTGGATATGACGTCAGTGTTGAATTAAACTTTTTTTTCTTTAAAGTTGGCTGGAAGGGCTTATGACTGGAAGATATACCGACTCAATCCTACAGCCGCTAACATGCTTACTACCAGCCAGTTATTCCGTTGTTGTGTAAATGTACTGCAAAGGAAAGGAAAATATAGTTGGGAAGGCACAGCAGGGGAATAACACAATTTTAGTTTTTCTGTGATTATTGTAAAAAAAAAAAAAAAGTGCAAACCAGAAGAACTGCCAATGATGAGTAGCTGCTGAGCTCAGCGTCTTGCCAATTGCTTGATTACACTGTTGTTGATTGGAGGAAAAACACTGTCATTATATCAAATTACAATGATTGGTTCAAATTGCAGACTCTACATGTTCAAGTATGTGAGGTGAATTGTGTGACATACTGTACATATTGCAGCTGGCAAAATTAGCTCAGGCTACTCAAACATTTGCATACCTTTTATTCCTGTAAAATGCTGTCATTAAATGAACACAACAGTTGACAATGGTATTTGAACTTTGTGGCATGTTAGGACATCCATGTCAGAATCTTCATTTCAAATGAGTTTTATTTTATTAAATTTATCAGACAAGACAGTGAAATAGTTACAAGATGTGTTTTGACATATTCTTAACCAAAAAGCAGTTCTACCAGCATCATCCTGTTTTGTGTACTTAGTTTAGACTACATCATAATTTGTATCTCTTTCTTATCATCCCTAAATTCCATTCAGTGTTTGAATATTTGTATCACAGAGCCACACATTTCCAGAACGTTCACTATCCTATTTCTGTGTCAATGCACATCAACTCTGGAAAAGCAGCTATTTGTATCACATTTGCTCCACAGAGCAGTATCTTGAACTGCTACTTCTTGTCAAGCCAAATTTGTGTAGTTACTTACTACATCAATTTAGGATGAATGATTAACTTTAGCTATTTTGTTACAACAATGTTGACTAATTCTTCCCTGCCATTGTTTTGCACTGCCCAACCTTATTTTAAATTGGATTCATTGGGAATTGTTGAAATGACTTAATTGTCACTACATTGAGGTAACTCTGTCACATTGCTTTTGCTTAGTTGTAATGTCTTACTGGCACCACAAAATAATAGTTTGATTCGAGAAAGAAGCATTAGTGTGTGTAGTACCCGAGAGATTCTTAGATAGCATAATTCAATATTTCAAGTTTATTTGCTAAAATATTTCTGTTTCCTGTGTTTTTTTAAATAAAATCATCCACCAACTGTGATCAGCAAATTGAGACCCATTTTCTGTCTTTCTTTTGTTCTCCTTTAACTGCTTGATTATCACAGTGGAGCCATCATCACGTGAAAGAATGCAAGGCTCTGCATAAAGTGTTGTATAAGAAATTACTACAATTAATCCAGCTCCCTGAGGGCAGATGACTTGCCAGGAAATGAAGCCACTCTAGAATAGAAATCCCATTTGTCACTTGGGGAAGACTTAGTGTTGACAATTGGGTGGTCCTATTACTTTGACCCTACCTTGTATATAATTTATCATAAGCGGTGCCTGCTGATCAGATAAGCTGTCTATTTCAGCTTTGAAACATATATATCAAAGTGATTTTCTGAAATCACTGAAGTGCAAAATTGCAGCTCCACTTACCTGACGGTCCTATCAGGTTTGTGATTAAGTGTCCATGATGAATATGAATCCATATGCAGCCGTGTTTGTTCCCTTGGCCACAGGGCTGCACTTGTTTGATGACATGCCTCCTTTTAAAATGCAGATGAGTCATGTGTCAGTAATCATCTGCAGCATTGCCATCAGACTTGGTGTTGATTCAGGGGGGCAGGACATCTGAATACTTAAAATGAGCTTCCTTTCATCCACTGAAATAATTTATCACTGGTTGAATTTGTGTTGTGTTGACTTTTGTAATATTTTTGTGGATGCATTGCTTTTCAAGCTAGCACAAATCATTTTTCTCAGGTTGAAGCAACTATAAGGAACTTTCATTTTGTGTTGATTTTGGAGGCCCTTATGGACAAGCGGTGGCGTTCCTATTAGCATGACAACTTTTTTGTTGTAAAGATCTGGCAATCGCATGCATTAGTTCTGGAAGAGAGTGAAACAAAGACACAACTTATTTTTAAAACTACTTTTCTTTTTTAAACACAGCTGTCTGCAGGCGGCTTGAGTAAATGTATCTATTTGTGACTTTGTAAGATTTACTGTAATGCGACGATATTAAGCCAGCAATGTACATTCATATGTTGATGTTAATCCTCGTCTGCATTAATGAAAATGGAACTATTACATACTGTACCTGTCTAGTAAGAAGAGAACCAATTCAGTATCTGTTCAGTCCCTATCAACCAAGGTTGACTTATGTTTGCGCCTGTGCCCTATCATTGTCCTTTTTTGTTGTTGTTCTTTGGTCAATTATTTTCATTTTCTCTTTGCTAATTCTGCCCCATTGTCGGCCATAACCACAAAATATAACCTCAAAAATATAATTTGGTAAAGCATAATCTCTTGCTTTCTTTTAACTGGCTAACGTACTACTCACTGCCAAACCTTGCCTTGAAAACAATAAATTGTAAATTGTTTGGTCTGATTTTGCTGGGAATTGGACCCATTAAGAATACCTATAGTAACGATTTTCTGGGGCAATGAGTTGGATTTACTCCTTTCTGGTCGGGCACTGCCCATTTGTCCGACGCTCCATTGCTCCGACCTCTCAATAACCCGAAACGTTCCCTACAGCCCACTAGTTCAACGTCCCTTTGTTGCGAAAAATAAACCCTTAGGACTTGAACAAAAGGGGTTACGTTTACGGGAAATTTGGGACACTAATTTTGATTGTATTGATTAGGCTAGATAAACATTTAAACTAATTTCACTGGTTATTGTTGATCCAGATTTTAGATTATGGAAGGGGATCCACAAAAGCCTAGCTATATGGGTGGAACAATAGGATGTTGGAACAGAGTTTTTTTTTTCCAAAACAAAGGGACATTGGACTTGTTGGCTTTAGGACCAAAGGGAATTTTTTGGGTTATTGAGAGGTCGGACCAATGGAGCATCGGAGAAATGACATGGCACCATCTGGTCTGTTAATTATTGTCATCCCCTGTGGGGATATTATGTATCCCCTCAAAGTGATAAATGCTTCTTCACTAATAGACCATATATTATATACCAAAAAATAGAAGTATTTTAAACTAAGTAACGCACTGTAACGTGAAGTTGGTGCATGTATTTAGCTGCTACAGAGCTCCGGGATTCAGGCTACCAGTGGCAGTTGTTTAGCCGCCAGTAGGTGACTCTGAGTCAGGTACAGGCACCGCCAGATGACAGCTCTTTCAGAGGCCATCAGAGTAGAGTTTAGCTAGAAAAAGTGAGCGTCATGTGGCAAGGACAGTAAGGTTTAGGCACCAAAATGGCTAGTTAAGTTTAGTATAAAAATTGAGGAATGAAAAAAGCGTTTCTTGGGTGAAGTATTTCCACATATGTGCTACTTCATTTTGAGATTATTTTCCATTTTGAATTTTATTAAGTGTTTTGCCATGGCTGGCTGCGTGGCACTATATCCATGGTATTGACAGGGGGATTTAATTCTTGCATGTTTTGTTTTGAATGATCAAAAACCTTCCCCCTCTGCTTTTTTCACAAATTTCACCCTGCGTATAGAAATAGCCAATCTTCTGGATGATGGTCTCTTTTGCTTTTATAGGTCATATAGAACTATCAGTATTAAATTGAGTCTGAAATTTTGCCAGAGAAGCAGAAAAGGAGAGACTACTTCCCGGACTAAAACAAATAGTCTTACATCTGAGCATGGTGTTCTGCTTGACTGAATTTGTCTGCCAGCTTGCCTTTTTTTAGAGCCCGACAGAAACCAAGACAGAGAATGAAAGAGAAATGTGGAAGAGTAGCCCGGGAAAGCTTAGCTCTGCCAGATGCTCACTTGCTACCAAGAAAAGACAAAAAGAAGAGCAAGAGGGCTCGGGGCAGCAAGATCATCCTTCCTCTCTCTTCACCTCATCTTTCTTTACTGTCCTGTTCACCTGCTTGGCAGATATATCGTCACAAGCTTGAAAGCTAAGAGACAGTGAACTTACTGTGTCTTCCAGATCATCTGGCTCCCTAGAGAACAGCTAAATCCTAAAAAAAAATCCCATTTGCTGAGAACCAAAACCAAGAAAATACCCCTCCAACCAGTCTTTTACTAAAAAAAAAAGACTTAACAAAGACGGCATTCATTTGTCTACTTAAAGCACCATGCATATTAGATTAACTGAAATCCCTACCATCAACAGTACAAACGTTTGCTTTCTAATGAATTTTACTGAAAACAAATGAAAACACAATAAATTAAACTAGCTCCAAGTTAATTTAAAAACTGCATCATCATCATCATCATCATCATCATCATCATCATCATCATCATCATCATCATCATCCGAACAACAATGCTGGAAGTTGCCAGTTGAATCTGATATTAGGGTGTTCTGTTGGCCAGCACTTACATGCAGCACATCAGTTTAGTAGGATGAGTTCAGGGGACAGGAAAAGTAATTGGAGCGGAGAAGATGAGGGCGGAAAGAAATTGGTTAAAGAAAAGTAGAGAAGAAATTGGAAATACACTGAGAGGGGAAGATGGATGCTCTAATCCGTTACTTTCATTGTCCATTAATCTGTTGCTTATTTTTTGCGATTATTGGATTGTTTAGTCTTAAAAGTGTCAGAGCATTATAAAATGCTCCTGATATTTTCAAAGGTCTTGTTTGGTCTGACGAACAGACCCAGAGACATTTAACTTATAATGATACAAAGCAAAGAAAAGTAACACATGTTCACAGCTGAAGCTGAAATTGAAAATGATTAGCCTTTCTTAACCCTTGTGTTGCCTTCCCGTCAACCATGAAAAAAAGGAAGTTTTTTTTCAACAATATTATCACTTTTTCCGACATTTTTGTCACTTTTTCAATGTTGTGGGTGCTTTTTTTTTCCAAAGTTACTTGATATTTCTAATGTTGACATGCGCTTATTTCAAAGGCCCATTTTTTGTGATTAAAAAATCTGAAAACGGGTCAAATTTGACCCGAGGACCACATCAGGGTTAAATCAATTATTAAAATAGTTAACAATTCATTTTCTTATTGATTGACTCCCTGAGTAATCCTTTCAGCCCTATTCAGCTTTGATACAGACCTTTTTATTGCATGCATTATGTGACCAATCCATGTCAAGTATTTGCCCATGTCATAAAATTCAGTGTTTTCACATTGGGTTGCCGTTAAGTTCTTAGCACCACAAGAATCTTTGACATCATTACAATATTCTAATTAGGTGCACAAAGTGAGGAATAAAGAGCACTGGATCTGTATCAGCAGATTTTCTGTTGAGACATTGGTATCTGGAGGTAAAAGGTTGGATCAGTGGATTCCTAGAGGAGACGGAAGGAGGTGGAATGTAGGGAGAAGGTGACACTGAGGTGGGAAGAAAGGACAGTACAAGTGAAAGGATTAGAGGAGGAGCTACTGGAAGCTCAGGAACATTTTGGATGTCTGCCCTGCTATTGTAATGCTGCCAAATCTCCTCATGGACCCGTGAGCTGCTGGGGCAGCTGAGACAACTGTGGGAGGTTCTGGGATGCTGAGGGAACATCTACAGCAATGATGAAGAGGCAGGTTATCATTTTCATCTGGATATTATTAGATTATCCTACAAGTGATGCCTCTGACACAGTACCTTGCTTGACTTTGTAGTCAGATTTCATTGCACAGGCATGAAATTAAAATAATCAGTCAGAGAATCTCCAGATGAATCGCTAGTCTCTCTGTGCGATTGTCAAATCGACATTTCTCTCATCATTGCAACACACTCTCCCTCAAAATGGGTTATTTTTATGAATTTAATCTTATTTTCCCATTTTTCTTGGAATGCTATTTCATCTATCCAGGCTTAAGCAAGTACTGTGCAAAAATTTTAAGAAACTTGTACTTTACTATTTCCATTTTGTGCAACTTTAAACTTGTACTACACTACCTCTCAGTCAAAATATGGTGATATTTTTTTTTTACTCCACTACATTTGCCTGACAATACTTTTCAGATTGTTGCTTTCCCTTCCTGTCCAGTGAAAAACATGTATCTCCCAAATTTGGTGATGTTTGTATTCTAATGTTCAAAATGGAGGATGTTTTTCTGAGTAGTAGCATTTTAAATTAGTATAACCTTAAACATCTACAGCAGTCAAATACAACATACACATTAATGCATCATAATACACATCATATATAATATTAAAACACTGACAGGGAGCATTTTTCTACAGAATGACAACTTTGACACTTTGAAGTACATTTAATACTTGAACATACTTTTACTTAGGTGAGGTGTTGAATGCATGGCTGTTACTCATAGTGGAGTATGTTCAAAGTGTGGTATTAGTACTTAAATAAAGGAGCTGAATATGTCTTCCACCGCTGCTCTTCACAAACATGCACCCTCTGACAAGTTGTCATCTGTAGACATTGCTTTGTAACATGGGCTCACAAGCAAAAAACCTTCCAAAGCAAAAATAGCAAAATATGTAAATATGCTGTATGTCTGTAAGCCATCAAAAAGTTCATAAACATGGGCATTTTAGAAGTTATTTTTATAGTGTTTTTTTATAGTGGCATTGGGGTGGCAGTAGCTCAGTCTGTATGGAGTTGGGTTGGGAACTGAAGGGCCACTGGTTCAAGTCTCAAAAGTACGGAGTGTGGATTGGTAGCTGGAGAGATGCTAGTTCAGCTCCTAGGCACTGTCGGTTGTTCTTGAGCAAGGCCATTCCCCCCAACAGTATAAATTATTCTAATTATTGTCATATTAACATACTAATACTCACATTCAATGGCGTCTGGCAGTTTTAGAGAGGTGTTCTCTTCACGGATGAGTCCCATTGTTGTGCCATTCATCCACGACCATCACCTCATGTTGCAGCATGACAATGCACGGCCACATGTTGCAAGGATCTGTACACAATTCCTGGAAGCTGAAAGCAACCCAGATTGTGCATGGCCAGCGTACTTACCAGGCATGTCACCCACTGAGCATGGTTGGGATGCTCTGGATCATGCTGTCTAATCGGCAATCTTGATATGCCTCATCTGTGAGGTGGATGGATTATCTCTGCAAAGGAGAAGTGCTCACTAACGCAGATTTAGACAAATGGGGGCAAAAACAAGTGCTGCATTTATAATTTTGGTCAGTGTAATGTTTGTCAGCAGTGACATAATGTCATCCTTGGGTCTCTCACTGACTATAGCATAATTGTACCAAATCAAATATGGCACCTACACAAGCAACAGAAATGCAAAAAATTATTAATTTAAGAAGTGGAAAGATTCTTTGACACTTTCTATTTGTAAAGGACAAGGACATATACAGTGATGTTTCATAAATATCACAGTATCATTACCCATTAAAATCCCTCAGACAAATTAATTTTTTAATTGAAAATGCTTGCAGAATAGATGGACTCAGCAGAGGTTTATCAGTCACAGTCTCCACTGTGTGTAATGAGTTTCAGCGAGAGTGGATTCCAGATCGTCCAGTTAAAAAATAGATGTGCATTCACTTTACACACTTGAGCTTCCCCATCTGTCCAACAAAAGGTTGGCAGATGTGTAACATGTAACATCAATTTAAAAAAAAACGAGTAACTGTCAATTATTAGCTGCAGACTCAAAAAGTGTTAGTGCAGTGTTTCCTGTTGAATTTGTAGTGGAGGCCCTTCATGGCAACATTTTTCCGCCACAATATCAGCAACAGGGCAGACGCACAATGTAGTCGCGGTTGCTTTTTAAATTATCCTGCCGGGGGTTGTTTGGACAGGCTTGCCCCCACTGCAAAAAAAAATCCTAAAGGAAACACTGTAGTGGAACTACAGAGGACTAAAGAGGACAGAAACTATCCTTGGAAAACGAAGTTAAGTTTACTTTGTGTCTTCTTTATGATGAGTAATGTACTTTACAGAAAAATCATTTCAGCCGATTTATTTTGGTTAGACCATAATGATAAAACAAGGATGCCACCGATGAAATGTCTCTATTACAGAATTTTCCACATTTGACTGAATCATAATATATACTGGAAAGGATTTGTTAGAGCTCATTTATGTTTGCCATACACCATCATAAAATGCATTCTTTTGGGCTTACTTTACTCAAAATGTGCTTTACATGATTATACAAGAGTTAAGCTATCATTTAGGGAAAAGCTTATTTTCATGCAGCATTGGCATTAAGCAGTAATGTACTTTTCCATCACAGCAAACTTTACTGAGGGAAAAGATGTTGTGCAAATTATTATTTATTGCATTTTGTAGTCTCTTGCAACTAAAGCAACATGACACTCAAAATCAATCACATCGCTTTCCAGCACATAGGTTTCAAACTAAACAACAAGGGGCCATTATGTTGTAAACGTTTAAACAGGCTTAAACCGTAATTTATTCAACAAAGAAGCTGCACAACACCAAATGCTCTGACTGTCCACCTCTGAAGCGGAGAGAATAATTAGGACTATGAACAATACAGGCAATTAGACTGTGACAGCTCAGACTACGTACCAGTATCCACCTACAGGAATTAGTTTTGTCTGGAGATTCCACAGGGCTACGATGAACTACGTTTTTTTCTGATAAAAGGCTATGTCAACGATGGAGTTTCATGATATGCGGCATTTACGACTGCCAATTATGTTTACTTACCTAATTTCTTTGCATCTTGGCAACAATATGCGTGGTGGACGGTCAGGTCATGAGGGAGGAGAACTAGAATGGGTTGTTGAGGTGAGTAACGGCCATAGGAAAACATTTAAGGGCCTGGTGCTGATAGAGCCGAACCTCTGGCCGAATGGTAGCAATTTTGAAGAGGCAGGTGTAGGAGGGACTTATGTTGATGTCTCGTGGGTGGAAAGCACCAAGCTAATATTGAGCTTGACAATCGTGAGGCGTGTGAGAGTGAGTAGGAGCTTGTTATATGCATAAGAATGATGAAGGTAATGTCTAATTAAAACCAGACCTCTATTTTTGCATTTATGTTTTCTGGGGTTTTGAGCTTTTCCATACAGTCCAGCATATGAGTTTGTGTTAGTCTGAGTTTGTGCAGTCATCTGTTAATGAATGTGGACCAGCGTCTTCTGTCTTTTGACTCCATTTTATCTGCAGTCAGATCCAGTTGCACTAATGCTCAGAGACATGATCAGGCGCTGCACTCAGAAATGAGATTTGAAGAGATAGATGAAAATGGATTTTATGCCTGAGTTATCAAGTGAATTGAGGATTATAATTGTATTGGATCCTGTTTAATTCATAAACCCCAAATTCAATTAATTCAGCAAATAGCATTCAGTAAATGCAATGTAATATTCACCCTAACTCATTAATAATATGGCAACTGTTCTTGCAAGGCTACACAGTGCATTAGATTTTTATGGTGATATATGCATGATAACCAATCCACCTTTGTTCCTTGACAGAATCTTTTAAAAAAGCAGCCAGAGGCCAACAGATATGTCATGGTTGCAACCTCTTAGTGACTAATTTTATATTCTTAAATCATGCATAGTTCTGCTTTGCCTTATTCATCTCTCGCATTTTTAGTAGCCAATCTCACATATGAATAGGTGCTGTATGAAGCAGAGCTATTAATGTCTCACAGAGTAAAGGATTCACTATTCTCTTTCCTTTTTAGGCGAGCAGAGTGAATACCGAAGAAGGTGTGATAACAGGTTCTTTGTAAGCGACGACCCAATAATGTCAGGAGTTTTCAAAGGCTAAACACAAAGGGAAAGAATCCCTAAGATTTGTGGTATTATTAATCTTTTTTTAAAGGAGGCTTTTAACTGCCAAGAACAAATAATGTGTTAAAGAATGTTTATTGACCTTACCGTTGCATGATTAATTTTTCATAGTCTGAAAAGTCTGCCAAAGACAAAACAATATTTCTGTATTTACTCTGCATAAGTGAAATGGCATTTCTAGACAGCTCAGTGTGGGACTCTGTAGGGCTGGCACATCTTATGACCCAATACAAGAACATAGAGGATAACCATGTCTTTTGTGCTTTAGGATGTCATTTTCAGCACACCCTCTGCGTAGTCTGAAAGACACTCTCTCACAGACAGACACACACACACACACACACACACACACACACAGATTTTCATTTTCATGTTTTTCTTTCTTCTACAAGAATGAAAATTGTAGCTTCACTTGTGATTTCCACAAACACTGAAATAGGACATTGTGACATTTCTCACTGTCTTAAACTACAATAACACGTGGTAAGACTATTAAAATAATACAGAACATAATTACTGGAATTACTGCAAATACAAATGACCTGTTGGTAAACCCCTCCACTGAACAGAGATTATTCAATCATAGCCCAGCGACAGTAAGTATGCATGGCAAGTCTGTCTAGCTCTGAATTTCTCCACATACAAAAACATGAGCAAAACTAGGAAAAGGAATTCACAAAACAGTGTATTTATCTGCTTTTTAGCAGTAACAGTTTGCATGTTCGGCTGACTACCTTACTACCTGTAGTAATAGCCAAGCATTATTTCTAAGGACAGGTGATACCATTTAATTCACAAACCGGCAGGCGTTTCAGGTGCAGGCGGTTCAGGTGCCTCCGGACCAGGACCAGCAGACTAAAGAACAGTTTTTCCCCAGAGCTGTCTCTTTATTGAACTCTAATCCTCATTGATCCCACTCCCCTCATATACTGATAGACTCTCCTCTCCCTCCTCACACCTGCCTCCATTTTGTTATCTGCAATACTATAATGTTCACCTGCACTGCTGACTGTTACTATAGTAACAACTGTTTATATCTGCATCTTTTTTGCACTACTTACCTTTTTGCACTACTTACATTTCAATTTGCACTACTGACTGTTTATTTACAGTACCAATTGTTTACATATACACCTGCAATACCGTACTTTAACTGTAATGTGCAATTACTTTCCACTGCACTTTAATTCGGATAGCTTCTGCCCAATCGTTATTTGTACTACCTTAAATCATTGTTATACTGCTCATTTTAGCCTAACTTATTATATATATCTATCTGTAAAAATTCTGTCTATAATAGCCGACAGTATATATATTCATAGTACACATTCACCTGTAAACTCTGTAAACCATTAGTATATTATGTTCATTGTACATATCTGTCAAATTTCTACTTATAGTAATATCCACCTGTATATTATATTCAGTACATATCCAGCTGTAAATCTTGCTCACAATACTTGTTATCTATATTTTATATTCATAGGACAAACCCATCTGTAAAATTCTGTTCATAATAGTATTAATTTCTATATTTATTCAGTACATATCCATGTCCTGCACTCATGGAACCATTGTATATCCTGCACTTACTGCTATTGCACTTCTGGTTAGACCCAAACTGCATTTCGTTGCCTTGTACCTGTACCTGTGTAATGACAATAAAGTTGAATCTAATCTAATCTAATGTAAACCACATTATTTTATGCAGTTTATGCACAACATGTAGCCCTATTCACAAAAAAAACCACGTAGTAGTATTTCCCCCCCTGCCAATCCTGGATGCTAACAGTTTAGATTAATGTTTATTGGATGGGGAGAGGTTTACACTGCAGCCAATGGTACCCGAGATATTACTTACGTGTATTTTCTGTTGACTTAGTCTATGGATATGTGATTATTTGTAAATCCAAAAAGCCTTGTTTATTATGTTGAGAATAGAAAATACAGACACGTAATCTAAGCAACCTGACAATATATTATTATGTCATAACAAAAAACAGTCTGATCTTAGATTTTCTTTCTCATCATACTATAATACTAGGCCTAAAATACTAGTGCTACACTGCAATACAAGATCAATGCTGTTGCTTTTTCCCAGGTCTTTGACAAGGATCATTAACCAGTGTGGGTGCTGACTTTTTGCTGGGTCAATGCAACTTTAGCTATTTTAGTATTCTAGTTTAGTTATTAAGCATTATGTCATGTATCATAGTTATCATTCATGAGCCAGTTTTAAACATTACAAAGTTAACCAGCTCATGGAGACAACATTAATTACCCCGCAAACATCTAAAAATAAGGGGCCTGCTTTTCCTCAATCTGAAATCAAGGACACATTGTTTCAAAAATTAATGATTTTCAAGTGCTAATTCTGCCACCGTTATAATTGTAAACTTAATATGTGCCATGCAAGAAAGAAAAGCTTGACATGGGTAGAACCAGTCATTTTGTTTTCTTCTCTTATTTTTCAGTCTGTAACAAAAGTAGTCTTACAATGCATGTCTTATACTATGTGAATAGTAGATATGCATTATTTACATGCAAATTGTCTTGACATGGTGAGTTAAATTGACTGAGGAAATGGAGAGAGCCAACGTTGCATCAGAATCTCACACCTCAATACACTGTATGGTGTCAGGAGAGCAAGTTGGCAAAGTCCTTTACATTCATTCAAGGCTGAGTGGGGCCATTTCAACCAAAGGTTATACACTTCATATTAGTTCAATGAAGCGGAGAGGTCTAGATAAATGCAAAGAAAGAAAACGTCCAAGACAAGTTGTTAAAGTCACCTCATGCTGCCAGTTTTGGAGTTTTGCAGCACTATGGCATCGATTCAGCTGGTGTCTGCAACTACAGTACTGTTCTGGAGGGATCTCACTTCACTCCGATTATTGAAATGATTATGATGGATTGTCAAGAAGACACTCCTCCAGGATCTTGTATGAATGACACAAATCTATATATTTTTTATATAAATATATATATATATATATATGTGTGTTACTGTATGTCATTGTGTTCTGAGAATAATTAAATTATTCCTGCCTCCTCACCTAAACTGTTCAGATTGGTATGAAAATGTTATCCACAGTGATAAACTTCTAGATGTAGCGGTACCTTTTTTTTCTTTTTTCCTTTTATTTCAATTTGTAGACTTTAAGCAGAAAAAAGATCCCTAAATATGTAGTGAGTCCAAGTTACGCAACATCTGCTCTAAATACTGTACATTGTCAGCACTTTACTGAATAGCTAGTTTTGGGCAAAGGCATTTAACATAACAAATGACAATAAGCATACATGTATGCAAATATTTAAGATGTATTTTTAACAACAATATAGGTCAATAATCCAGGCAACATTGACAGTACTGAATAAGAAAAGCTAGCAAAAATACAATGTTCTCAGAGACAAAGCAAACTACAACTCTTAGAAAACTTTAAATTATATTTTATTAAACAAAAAGCTCATGAAACTACTCACAAATATGGTAAATGGGCAAATCAATAAACCAATCAAGGATGTACCTCCATTGGATGGACTGGACATTAAAATATGCTTTCATAAATCTAAATTACAAAAACTGTTTTCTGCACCTTCTTTATGCCTTTTTTAAATTGTTTTTACTCACCATTTCTTGATCTTTAAGCATGATAAATGAAACAAAATTCAAATAAATATGAATTTGAATACTCAGACGTAAAACACATTTTATTACACACTTGCTATATATTGGCTCTGCTGCCTCAAACAGGTGTTTGCATGAACCAGGTTTTGTTGTCTGTTGGTAACCAGATGATTCGGACACACTGTCTACTGTATTTGCTGTGAGAGGTTTTTACAATACACACCCAATTGCCCGTGTCACATACTTGAAGTGGGGAGAGCTGAGACGAGGAAACGTTTAGGCTTGCAGTGATGCTGTCATGTTGAAGGTATTTATTAGATTACTTGAAAAACCCACGCAGCATACGGCTAGACAATTTGTTCTGGCTTACAGACTGCCATGTCTGATTTCTGCCATATTGCTGTCATAGTTAAATTTGGTCCAACCTACCTTTTTGTGGAATGATATCTGGGGCTGTACAGTAGATGTGCTTTTAGGATGTTATTTTATTCCTTCAAACAAGATGTTTCAAGCAAGGGAGCTGGAAATATACGTTTTAATTTGGACTGATCTCTTTATATGCCCTCATTAATCCTCAACTCTGCCCTACAGTGACCAAGTAAGGCTTCTTGTGCTAAAAAAAGAGTGATGTGTGACTGTTCTGTTTAAGGAGAACATATGGAGGGGAAAATGAACGGGTGTAGCGCAAGTGTTGCTTTTCTTGTATGTTGTGTTTAACTGTGTAATGGGGACTTAAGCTTGCTTTTGGTCTCTCTCTCATTATTGTAAATGGGCTCTCTCTGTGATAATTAAGTGCAGTTCTGCAGTGGAAAAATGCAAATGAATAAGACAAACAGAACAACACATCTTGATAGTTCCCCATGGACATGCCAAGCCACAAAGTAATTCAGACGCAACAAAGGAAACATGGTGATAGACCGAGAACAGCCTTTCAATTTTGAACTACTTCACTTTGTTTTGTACAGTGCAGGCCTTCGGCATCCTTGCACTCGCTGAAATCAAAATTGAGCAGTGTTGTTCTGCTACATCTGACTGTCACAAGAAAAATGTGTGAATTTAATAAAAAAAAGTCTCTTTGATAATCAAATATTACTCACTCTCAGCAGCTAAGAGATGTTAATCAGACCAATTTCTAGTACACGCTGGGCACCATAGTGCACTAAATTCATATTTCCATAAAAATTGAGGTCAAAGTAATAAAGGGTCCACAATATGCATACAAATTACAGCAACCCATCACAGTAAATGTCTTTTAAAACACAACCCTGGGGGGGGTGTCACATTCAAAACGCCTTCAATTTCAACAGCACAGCATGTATGATGGACAGATTTTGACAGATGATGATTGTCAAACAAAGTAAAGACAATATCACATGAATAATCGTGCTCTCTGGTTTACTGTTTGTATTTCTTTTGTCTAACCAAGATGCGTTAAGATGGACTCGATTTATTTTGTTACTTTCAATAGAGCTAATGGTTTATAAAGATTAAATTGATGTATGGTGAGATGTTACAACAGTAATTCTGCCTCTAATGGAGGCAAGACAGAAAACATTGAAATAGCGCAACTGGCCATATTCAAAAATGGGAGAGCTGCACTAGCAACTCCTACTTACTACAAACGTAGAGTTAGCGGAGACGGTGAGATCGAGGTTGTATCCCAAACACGGTGAAAGCTGGTAATTCAGGTCCCTCATCATGATCGTAGTACCCAGGTCTCTGATCTGTGTGCAGGTGTGTCTTTGATTGCTTGAAATCTTAGCCACTCGTTTCTGTACCAGCTTAATTACCTCAGCTGTTAAGGATGAAACCAGTGTAGCTGTCTCTGCTTGATTGGGCTTGTCATTGTGACTACCAGAAATGTAAAACAGTAGTGGCAAGATAATTTATACAGAAAACTAGTAGCTTACAGTAAGAATGAACATTTAACATTTATGCTGGGAAATTTGTTGATTTAAATTGAAGATTCACCTCAAAGCAGCAGTGTGTAGTTTCTGTCTCTCCCATGAGGAATTCTAAGTAATGACCACAATTCTGTCTGCATCCATGTTTTATGAAATCTTTATACAGGATCGGGGGGTGGTCGGCTGCAGACAAAAACTCCACAAATACTGTTTCTGCTAGGATAAGTTGCCCCTTTATCCCCCTCAGAACACCATGAAGCTGCGAGCGCACGCTCACACTATCAACCCGTGATGCAAAGTGAACACTACTTTGCAAACAAAAACACAAACGCTGTCTCTGCTAGAATAAACGTGTCTTTTTATTCCGCCACAGTATACAGCAGGGCAACAAGCATGCACATGCACTCAATACGCAATGTAAAGTAAACACTACTTTTAGAGCTCTTACCTTGACACAGGACTGGAGAGCCGTCAGTCCGAGCAGAGCAGCATCAACGTGGCTGGGCGTCCGTACGCGACCCGCAGCAGACTCTGCCGTCTTTTTATTCTTTAGTAAACAAAGGATCGGGTGCGAGCAAGGATGGCCAATTTCCTACTCTCAGCCCATCCTCTGTGAGCAGGTGTCCTGCTCCGAAAGCATGTTTTCGAAACAGGAGGGCCGCTCTCAAAACATGTGAGCTCAACTCGAAACTGTTCCCAGCACCCGAGCTCGGTGGCTCTCAAAACATGAAGTAAACAGGTTATACAATTGATAAATGAAACACAAAACAGTGAATACAGCAAAGCAACAGTGTATCAACAAGTTATATAAGTGACCCACTTAGCTGTTGTCAAGGAACATTATGCAAAATAAACTTTTTCCTCCACAATCCACATGGTACAAGCCTTCCGTGATCGCGAACCACCCCCACCCCTCTTGAACTTGAGTTTCTACTCGCGAAAGTCGCCGGACACCAATTTCTAAACAAAGCCATACTGAGAAATAGGCCTACATAGAGTTTTGTGGAGCTGATAGCATTAATTAGCTTTGTATCAACTCATTTGGGAATGGCTTGAATGTGACGGACGTTCATTTCCATACAAAAGTTACGCACTAAAGCTTTAAACAACAGAGTGGGATTACGAACATGGAAATTCACCATATTTTTCTCTTGTATACAAACTAAATAAATACCATTTGTTTTGCACTTTTCCTTTACTATTCCTCTAGTGCCACCATCAGGTCAACATTTTCAGATATCCTGTGAAATATCTCAACATCTAGCCAAACTGTACAGGCACTCATGGTTCTCAGAGGATGATGCCAAATGACTTTGGTGATTCTCTGACTTTTCATGAGAAATATCTCAACAATGGATGAACGTGAAAATTGGGACGGACAATTATATAAATGGCTGGATCGTAATTACTTTTCCTGGACTTTTCAGGCTCAGCTGTATTTTGTGTTTAGTGCTAATTAGCAGGTTAGCATTGAAACATGTCTAACTACGGTGGTGAACATACAGTAATACCTGCTAAACATCAGCATGTTAGCATTGTCAATGTGAGCTATCGATCATATGAAAAAAATCAAGGAAGCAACCAAACAAATGGAATATAAGACAATAAATAAGTCTTTCTATCCTTTGCATGCATTCCAAAGCAAAAACTCTGATATCCCATGGGAGGGGAGTGCAGTGGGTCGCAGGCAGGCAGGCTGTTGAGAAACGCTGCAAGTGTTGGTTGGCTTTATATTATTTTGGGAAATATAAGCTTGCTTGCTCCATTGCATCCGAATTGCCTCCAACTCACCTGCACATAGCATTCTCCTGGAGGGAATAACTGTTTATACTCTTGCCATATGTGGTGTTTTTTTCTCTAGCCGTAACAAAAACAAATTTATATTGAGCACCATACAAAGTAGCCCTGTTATATTTCCATTGTACGAACTGCTACTTTGGTTGTGGGAAAAGTGAGAAAGAAAATTCAAACTTTTTAACAGTGTCAAACATTAGTTTGTTGCACAATGGGTTGCTGCCCTGTTAGCAATGCTTGTACCAGTGCTAGCACTTCACCTTAGGGGAGTAGAAAAACAATGGCATGTCAGTGTGAACACAATATGTAAAGCCCCGACCTGAAACCAACAAGGCGAGTGTGTCAGACGCTGGGACGGAAAACTCGGGACAAGACTCTTTTGACTAGGTCATAGTGGTGTGTCAACTGTCCGCCTTTCTCTTCCTACATGTATTGTCTCTAAAAGGAATAGAATGGGCATCCATGAATATAATGTATGTCAGGAACAGATATCTGGAGCAGTGGTTCCCAAAGTGGGTGCTGCAAGATTTCCATATAATTGTTCATTTATTTTGCATGTTTTATTGTCAACAGGTAAACAGAGCTCCAATAAATGCTGGTACACCTCGGACCTTAAAACTAAAACACTACTCGACTAACGGCTTAAAGGACGAAGGATATCATTCACTTTTTATTTTAGTTTGTCCTTTTACATCTTAAATATAAGCACATTTTAATTTTGAAGCTAATGAAATAAATTCAACATTTAACATAATAGTGTAGTGTATTCAATTGTATTTAATGTAGAGCTGGGCAATATATCAATATTATATCTATATTATGCTATGAGACTAGATATTGTCTTAGATTTTGGATATGGTCATATTGTAATATGACATAAGTCTTGTCTTTTCCTGGTTTTAAAGCCTACATTACAGTAAAGTTATATCATTTTCTGAACTTACTAGGCTGTAACTGTTCTATTATTTGCCTTTACCTACTTAGTCGTTATAGCTGAATTACTGATGATCATTTATCAAAAATCTCATTCTGTAAATATTTTATGAAAGCACCAATAGTCAACACTACAATATTGTTGCTGTATCGATATTGATGTATTTGGTCAAAAATACATTTGATATATTCCATTTGATTTTTTTCCATATCGCCCAGCCCTACCTTGATGTTTATTTTTAGTTAAATATGTGTCTGAGTACCGAGTGAATGAAAACAGCCTGTATGATTATTTAAGTTAATATTGATATCATGTAATGTAATGTTATTGTGGGTTGGGTGGAGAACTCTACGCTTTCTTCATGTTTTTTATTTTTTGTGATCAACTTTTTTTTATTTAAACAGCGAACAACAGTGCAAAAAAAATGATCCAGATGACAACATGCAGAAAAGTACACTACACACACACCGAAGAAGGCATAATGCACCTTTTCCACAAATGCTTTCTCCATGTTTATTTGTCTCAATAAATTCTGTATGATATATATTTCTACAGCACTAGTTATATCTGTGTGTGTGTGTGTGTGTGTGTGTGTGTGTGTGTGTGTGTGTGTGTAACAGAGTGTGTGAGAGAGAGAGTAAACACATATTTTCCCGATCTCAATAAAAAAACAATTGTGCTACTTGCGGACATTATTTGCCAGTTGTCATGGAATCAGGTTCAGTTACCATCATGTGAACTACAGTAAAGAACTTCAGTCACATGATAAACCCCTGTCTGTGTTCAAAGATGGTCTTTGGTGTTGGATGTGACGATGACCTTTGACCACTGCCCTTTTGGTTTGGTGTTCACAGACAGCTGGTGTTATCCGTCTCCGGTGTTCATTCAGTCTCTGGTCCGGGATCAGCTGTTTGCAGAGTTCACACACCGCTGCTAATGTTACTCTCCGGGGGCGTCGTGTCTCTAGGAAGTACCATCAGATAACGTAAGGTGTTAAATGGTTGTAATTTAATTGCCTAGTCATGGTCTATTGAACATTGTTTATATACTGATTTTTATAATCTAGTGTCAACTGTTGCCTAGCAACGGCTGCTGTAAGCATGAGATAACGGACAAAGGCTGGGAGGACTGATGAGGGGTGGAATTGAAGATGGGGTCTTTTTGAAAAGTGGAGATACTCTCATTATTTTGAATTACCTTCACAGAAAGAGGAAAATATCACTGTGCAATAGGAACTCTGGTCCGTGTTTAACAGAGATGTCCACTTGACAAGCAATCTACAGGCCTCAGGAGACAGTCTCTGTCCATGTACTTTAGACAGAGTAATTTACAGAATATAATGTAGAATAAATTTAATGTGGATTAACCAATAAGGAGTAAATACTAGATATATACAGAATGAGCAGTCAAGTTAAGTAAAAATACAGCTGTACTGTACTTGAGTAAATGTACTTTTTCTTTCCACCACTGGATTATATCAGAACAGGGAGCTATGAGGGATCAGTAGGAAAGACTGATGATTTAAGGAGTCAAGTATCACCCAAAAAAAAGCATTGTTATTTCAGCTGAATGTGCGAGTGTGATAGACAGCGTTATTTATTATTTCTCAAGCAAGTGACATGAATTACTTGGTGTGTGTGAGACAACAAAATGGATGTAGTTTTGAATTTCTGTGGCAGCACATGCAGCTGCAGGCAGAATCCCAGAGGGCAGACAAGAGCAAGCTGTGTATTTAAAAGCTTTATGACACCACATTATGATATGTTTAGTTAAAGCAGGATAGTGCCAGGCTAGCATTCTCTTTATTTGTTTAATAGTGATGTGACATCCTTAATCTGGATGTTATTTCATTGGCTGTCACTGGCAGGTAGACTGTGAATGGCAGCCTGCAGGAGACGTACATTTGCCACTGGGGCTATGTATTATTTACTTATGTTTTTCAAAGACACAGCATATTCCTTTAGTAGTATGAGGATTGCATATAGAGTAGTTTGAGTTGAACCAGGTAGGTAAAACTGTAAAGAGCAACATGCTTAAGGAAGATCTCCGGAGGAATATTAAGAGTCTGCAGCCATGCTAGCAGCTGTTTGAGCCTGCACTTTGGCACAGCGGTTGTCAGGATCAACTTTACATGGTCAAACTGTGCTCAGGTTTAATCGGTCTAAGCTGTACCTTACAGCCGTGTTTCAGTCCCATATCAGCCTGCTAACATGCTAATGTTGCATTCAATCATTCTGTTTCATATTGTAAGAACAATAGTTATTACTACTGAGGCTTTTGATAACTGTTCAATGAGAGAGAATGAATAAGACATGATCCTACCTGCCTCTACAGCAATTTTTAGTTAACATTACAGTCATTTACAGTGTTAACTTCATGATGTATTGAACCAGCATGTGTTGACTGTATAATAAAAACAAAAAAGTTATATATCCCATCTGCCGCAGCATGATTTTTCTGGCTTCCTGCCCAGAAAAAGACATTCACATCTAGTCATACCATTTCATAGTAAAGCCACACTGTGTTTGCTCCGGCTGAGTCTCTTGATGCCGTTCGTGACTAGTTTCATTTAAGTTGATATGAATGAGAGTTGAACTTGCCTGGCAAAACAACTACATTTTCATTGCAAACGTTCCCTCGATTCACATCTCTAGCTTTATAATTCACTCAACAGCAACTAGAGCTGAAGAATTAATCACAATTGTATCGAAATCGCAATATGGACTAGTGCAATATTTGGTAATGGCAAAGTATCGTATCCTAAAGACTAAAGAAACAAATCAGTTTGATACAGATCCTTGCCAAAATCACACTATAATCATTTTAATTTCTTTTGATGTTAATTTTCAGTGAGAATAATGATACAAAAACCCTCCAATTTCGTGAATCATATCGCAATATCAGTTAAAAATAATCACAATTAGATATTTTCCTCATATCGTGCAGCCCTAACAGCAACACAAGGACGTCTAAAAAAAATGTCCAAGTGAATTAAAGACTGGTGTGCCGACAGAGAAATACAGTAGACATACTGTATACAGTATATAGAAAAAGCCGGATTCCAGTGAATGTCCTTTTTCACTTGTCTCTTTACTGGAGAGCTTTACATATTGGACGAGTCCCTCTTGGCCTTAAAACCACAGGACTTCTTTTTCTCTGTGCACTCAGACTTCCTTTCTCAACAGCTGGCTCTTTGGCTAGGAGCCGTCAAGCTGGAGAGAGCTGTGCAATGTTTCCTCCTGGCAGTGATAGAGCTGCTCTTGGATGGTTTCCCCCAGTGGAGGATGCGTCTCGCTGTGTTTGGCAACCCAGGAGACGGGCATCACATCTGGTCCATCGCTTGGCAGCGGCAGGCAGCGAGAAGTAAATCCTCCTAATGACGACCGGCTGCCCAGCGGCCCGATCCGCCGGGGCCTCGGTATAAAGATGGCCTCCTGCTCTAGTGGAGAGAGACTTCTAAAGATGGAGACCTTCATGATTTGTGGAACGGTGAACACATTTTAGAGGTTTTTATTGCCTGCATGAAAATGAGGAAGGCTTGAAACAGAACATGTAGCAGCATGTCTCACAGACATTTCCCTCTGCTGGTTGTTTTCTCTGAGGTCACACTGTGTGGTCTGAAAGTTGTTGTGTCCAGATGGACAGTCGGCCGGATAGATAATAGACACTACTGTAAATGTCTAAATGATTTTTTGCCAAGAAATCATTCTATGATATGCTTAATACCCTTTAGTTTAATTTATTTTTCTGAGATAGTTCCCCATACATACACAGTGTGTATTGTAAATAATTGGTATTAATATCTGTACCTAAAAATAAGTTATATCACTTCAACTCAAATGCTTAACAACTCTACTACCGGGTGTGGGGCTCTCTGTGTCCCACTGGAGATCAGATCAGGTCGAGGTTTCCACGCTGGCCGAGCCCCACTGATGGCGGTCCGTCCGCAGCTGCAGGACCTGGAGCTCACCGCCACGGTTTCAGTTTGACTGTTAAAAAGTGTTTAGATAATTAAAAGGTATTTATTTAGAAGTGGGCTGGCTGCTAGGTAGCTAACGCTAGCTTCCGTGCTCCACTAAGGCAGCACATCTATGGCGGTGACGATGGTGTAATGATTCAGATGGACTCCCAAGACTGTAGACAGTTAAATGGAAAAATCCAGAGACAAGGGCAAGAAATTGCAGCGAGAGCAAAGACTTAGGTTTGAGAGCGAGAAGAAAAACGTTTTGCGAGAAACACATGTTTTTCACACTGATAGCAAAAATATATATATTTGAGAGTTTAAAAAAGTATTTTGAGAGATTTTGTTTCTCAGAAATAATTTTAAAATTATATTATTGAAACTTTTTTTAGTCTTAAATATTATTTTTGCTATTGGTATGAAAACCTTTTCTTTCAGGTATTTTTTTTCTCTCATGAAATGATTTTTTGCTATCAGTGTGATAACTTTTTCTCTCAAACATTTTTTTTCTCTCAGATTATTTATTTTCTGGCATGTAATAAGCAAAACCATGCTGTTACTCCTCTCCCTTAAAGAGAGTTGCCAACATTTCTCAGTGAATACGTTCTTACGTTGCTGTTCTCTGGACTGACTCTGTTCAGTGAGTGGAGAAAAGCAGCAGCATGTTCCATCAACCAGAACAGAAACATGAATGTGTGAACATAAGAATTACTAATCCCCATTGTTTGTTAAATGTTTCCTTAAAATACACTGATTGCATCCAGTGTCTGGATCCTCTCTATTTACGTCACGTCAGTTTCACAGTCTATGCAACAGTCTACATTAAAAAAGCTTTTTCATATTCGAAGTAGATTTTGATGCATATTGATAAAAGGATTGCAGCTCAAAATATTACAAATGATGAATCTAGCTAATTTAATGTTACTTTCTCTGACTGTGTTATTCTTTTGTTCTCGATATGCAGATAGTTAGGTTATGATGTTGCAGATGTGCATGATGTTTTTTGACAAACTCACGAAAAGGTAAAGGGACACACGGTATTTTCTTATTATTCCTATTTAAAGGAAATTTCAGTACAACTTAAAAATATCAGAAAAATATCTGATAATAAGAATCAGGATGTTTTTCCTGCAACATAATCTTCTTTTTAAAATAGAAAACTAAAGAGTTTTTTAATTACCTTGAGCAGCAATAATCCTCCATGGCTGAATAAACAAGAGACTTTT
This sequence comes from Etheostoma perlongum, assembly GCA_026937815.1. Taxonomy (NCBI): domain Eukaryota; kingdom Metazoa; phylum Chordata; class Actinopteri; order Perciformes; family Percidae; genus Etheostoma; species Etheostoma perlongum. The sequence goes on from CM049380.1 coordinate 26,101,489, forward strand.
ACAGAAAATCTAACATCACAGACATCGCCTTGAAACATTCAAGTAGTCAAATCAGACAGATTTTTAGCAGTGTACCAACATACAGCTAACATACATCAACCTTATTTCCCACAAACATCCTAGCTGGATACCCCTGAGTCAGAAGTCTGCAGTGATGAGATGCAGAAACACAATGCAGTCATTTTGAATATGCAGCAGAGCTTGCTTACAGAAATGTGATGGTCATTTCATGCTTTTTTAGGGCTCAAGACCCTGAACACAAATTGTGATATGGAACTGCAGGGCTAACTTGCTGGCTGTTCAAAGGCTCCATGTTCAAAGGGGTCTGGACAGATGTTAGGCAAAAAGAAATTACAGTTCTAATTTTAGGTTGTTCTGGATCTTACATGTCTGTGGTCTGGTTTGGGGCAACTCCTGAAGATGTACAGAGAGAATGCATGGTTTTGTGTCGAGATATAGTTATCACTATTAAAGTTGTAAAGTAAAATGACCTCCAAATTCATATCACTACCCTTATTCAGTTGAACAAAAAAACTTTGGTAGTATGTGATGTGACTCAAATACCACAGACACATGAGGGTTGATATAGAATGTATCTTGAAAAACTTGTGCATAAATCTACTTTAAAAGTTACTTAAATATTACCTCATATCTAGCCATCATGTAAAACAGAGCTGAAAATACTTAATTGATTAATCTACAAATGATAACATGATTGACTTTGCGTGATACGTTTGCCCAGGGGTGAATTTTAAAATGTCTTGTTTTGTCTGACCAACAGTCCAAAACCTACAACCTCAGTTTATGCAAATAAAAAATTCAAAAGACTAAACGACTTTTATTCATTTATTTTTTTATTTATTCGCTAATCAACACAATCGACTACTTGTTGGAGCTCTAATATAAAATAAACAGTTCTAAGGTGACTGTAAGGCCAGTCAAATGTGTTTCTTGAGGCTGTTGCATCCTGAGCATCGACAAACATGTTCATGAGATGTGAAGGGACTAAATCTGTTGATGCCTCCTCAAAGACAAAAAAAAAATCTTTTCTTTTACCTCCTTGTTTAAGAAAGATCAAAACTGACAGAATGTGTCAGTTGTGGACAAGAGTTAGTTAACCTCACAGGGCTCCCGGTTGAATGGTTGAGAATATAAACACTACATTCCCCGTACAGCATGACACAAATGAACGCAGTGCTGTGTTTGTGAATTTCTGGTCTGACAGCACTGATGTTGTACTCTGTACTCAGACCAAATGTGGTAGAAAAGGTGTAAAAACAGTTGAAGAAGACCTCTGGATTTAACTTTGAGACTTTTCCCCTTGCTTTTCCTACTTGGGTCGGCCTTAGGAAGCACTCCCTGTGCTGCCTTTTCGCAGGACACTGAACAGCAAAAGGACAGACAAGGTGCATGCTAAGCGGAGACGGTTGCTCCTGTCATGGTCGACCTGGTCGCTATCAGGACGGATGACAGTACTCTGCCTGCGTCCCTGTCACTGCCGAGTGTCCACAGGCGTCCTTTGGCCTTGCTATCATGACAGCCAGCTCAGCATGACAATAGGACAACTAAAGGAGACGAGGCATCTGCTGTCAGCACCTTAAAGCACATCCTGGGCTGCTGCCATCACCATATGTTCACGGGTTTGCATGTAAAGAGACATAAATATAATACAAAATTATAAATATAATGATCATTAATATTCAGTGTCTCCAGTTAGTATTATCCAGAGGGATTCCCCTCTGGATTTCCTAAATTCAAAAAAAAAAATGTAGTGCTGAAAATATTAGTTATTGACATATATCAACATATAAAAATACATAAAAATATAAAAATAAAAAATGTATGCTGTTCAAACAATCCATCAATTCACCACAATACTGATTATCGAACAATGTATGATGAATAAATTAAACAATTTAAGTCCTTTATCAGGCAAAACATCGAAACATTTACTGGTTCTAGCTTTTCAAAAATAAGGATTAATTTTTTATTTTTTACCCTTTGTTTGTCGGATTACTTCTGTACTTGGCCTAGACTGAAATTCCTCAACAACTATTTGTTGGATTGCCACAAAACTTGGTGGTGGACATGGTCACATGGTCCCCAGAGAATGACTCGTGATGACTTTGTAGGTCAACTAACTTTTCCTTTAGTGTCACCAGAACATCCAAATGTTCACTGATCCTTTTGAAATAGCTATTTGATGGATTTATGCAAAATTGTGCACGGACATTAATCAGCAGATCATGTATGTATTGATGATTCCCGACTTTACTTTTAGAATTACCAAGAGGTGTATGGCTTTGAGAGAAATATCTCAACAACTGTTAGATGAATTGTTATGAAATGTGGTTCACACATCCATGTCACCTCTCAGGATTAAGTGTAATAACTTTCGTGGTCCTCTGACTTTTCCAGCATTCATCAGATCAATATTATTATTAAAATGTCCAATACTTGATATATGACTATATTCATGCAAAACTAATGACATTTACCAACATCAGCTGTACTTTGTGTTAATTAGCAAAAGTTTGCTTCAGTTCAGCATGCCAGCATTTCCTTAGTACTGGTAGCAAAGCTGTGTACTTGTTATGTTCTATTTTACTATGTTGGTAAGAGGAAACAAGTTATTTGAAGGCAGCACATTGGGTTGTGATGAATAGTTTCACAATCTTTCCGGACGTCTTAAACATAGACAGATAATCAACAATGAACATAATCAACTCCATAGAAGAGCAACATTTAGATATCCTGTAATTTCATTCAAAGTGCTTGTTTGTTTGTGTTGAATTAAAAACCTTCTATATTTACATGACAAGTCCATTTTGCAGTTGACGAAGGCTGCTGTCCCTGAGACAAAATCCATTTTCTAACTGTTGCCATCTGCCGCCCCACAAGTTTACACTGATTATTCTGGAGGCAGAGACAGAGAGAGAGAGAGAGAGAGAGAGAGAGAGAGAGAGCAGGCAGGATGACAACCCACAACTGGCACAAGGTTCAGCGCCACCAGTGGCCTCAATCAGTCATGAGGTGCCTCAGTATGGATGGAGCAGAGAGGTTGTTCTGTTGGCAGGTCCCGGCAACATGATTAAGGAGCCAGCGGTGTGATTACTCTGCTCACATTATGAATGGAATAATGGAGAGAGGCAGAGTGTGGTGCTAAATTCTCCTGATGGAGGCGAGGGTGGGGTGGGGTGGAGTCCAGGCCCTCCCATGTGAGAAGATAAAAGACTGACAATAGATAATTAAGGGACTGCCAGGACATCTTTTCTATTCACATGGCTGTTTTATTAAAGGGTATTCTGTAAGAAAGAATATTAATATAAACTACCAGCCTGTGTGACTCGGAGATGAATATAAATTGGAAGAAGTAGAGGGAGGATTGCACTAGGGAGCATTTATCAGGAGCGCAGGAGGGCATGGTGATCATGATCACACTTCTACACCGAAGCTTTGAAATAACTCGTGTCATCAGAAATAAAAGGGCTTTCGTGTTCATATTTATACTGCTGTATTAAAGTTATGTAAGTATTGTTTGACGATAAATGACGATACCAGTACCCTTACAGTGATACAGATGCCAATAGAGTACCTCATTTGATACCTTTTCATTTCCATACCCATCATGTGAATGGAAGCATCTCTGCACGCTGAACTGCCAGCTCCGTTAAATACACCGTGCTCGCTCCACTTCACCACGCCACAGACTGTATGGTTGGAGCTGCTGCGGTAGTGGGCCGATCACATGTTGCATTACATTGAAGAGTCTGGCTGTTTTTGGCTACGAGCAAACCATACAAATAGTTTTTTTTGTGTGTTCTGGGTTTGAAAAAGGATTAAATGGAGATATCATAGACTGGAGACATTTCAATACCACTTGGGACTGGGTTATTTCTGTTGATACCTTAAAGGTGTTAAGGACTGATGGTGTGTGTATGTGTGTGTGTGAGAGAGAGAGTGAGTGTTAGAAAGATTCAACTATGTTTGACTGGCAAGATAGAGATGAGCGGAAAAGCCAACTGCTAAAGTGAGTCATTCAAATCCTTTCTTTTTAGTAAACTTTGAACACAAACAATGTTCTCAATGCTTGCATTCATGTGTAGAGCAAAGTTTTATGTTGTGTCGAGCCTTCTTACTGTTTTAAAAAATGTTGATTTTGAATCTACCATAGGCCATTTGACTGAAAACGAAAATACGGTCAATCTTAAAAGTGGCACTTCCGTCCTAAATATGCTTTTAAATGAAAGTTTGACTTGGGTACATTCACAAAATAGACCCTAGGTTGCATTTTGGGGAGAGTTCCTCTTTAAAAGGTCTTAAATTTGCTGAAGTATTGTGTTCTAGTTCATAAATAATTTGAAACCAGTCTTTTTTTGCTATGCCCATGTAACGCTAACTCTGATGCTCACAGAAATATATTTTTTTAATTCTGTGTTTAAGTTCTTTCTTTCGCTCGTCCAAATATAATTTTCTGTATATGTACAGATTATTATTACTCCATGTTGCTTTTATTCGATTTGAATACATTTCAATTTACTAAAAAAATTTACTTTACAAGTACTTTTGTGACTCTGCATTTCAGTGTCTTGATATATAGGTCTCACATTTCATTCATATTGGTCATATAAGAAACCCTGTTATAAAATCTGATCCAATGTTAAAAACCAGTAACATTCTGCTAATGCAACAATAGTATTAACACTAATGTAATGGTAATAATGTTACTCTCTGAAAGGGCCCATCTCTAAATGAACAGTAGGGCACAGATTCTAGACATTATTTTCATAACATCTTAGTTCTCATAGTAAGTTAAATTACCTAGATATCGGCATAAGAAAAAAACAACCGTGGATCATCCCTTTAATTATCGATGTACGATCTGATTGCCAATCGGCAAAAGCCTACTGAGTTTAAATTTTTTTTAATTTAACCGTTGAATAATAAACTATACTGATGTATATGCAACGACGCATAGCGATAAAACGGCCTGGACAATTTATTGATCACGCAAAAGAGCAGCTTTAGTCTCAGCAAGAGGTCTAGATCTTAAAGACACCATAAATGAATTGTAAAGTAATTACAGAAGCAAAGAATCTGTGTGGCTTACTGAGAAAGGTTATTTGTTGCTCTAGCTGTCTGTATGGTTTCTTGTTGACTTCTGTCTGTATAGTTTAGTCTGTATTAATGTCCTGCTGTTTCCTTTTGCTCTGGTCTCAAATCATCTGGCCAAAGGACTACAGTTGAAAATGATCCGGCTGGCTAACACGGGCACATTTACAAAAATGTTAATAAATGTGTGTTGTCCTTTTTTATAAAATAAAGAATAAGAATAATGTTCTTTTTTTGGCATAGACTTGGTTGAATGCAGTAGGTTTTCATTATCAGTGGAAGAGGCTTATCTGATGTAGGGGTTGTTGAAACGGAAGTAGCTCTCCACATAGATTTCAAAGATAAGTCTACAGCTTTATGCAGTTTGGAGGATCCTTTTATCCAAAGCACCTGACTAAACCTGCAGCCACATACACTTTAAAGATGAAATAGCCCCGATGGGAACAGTAACATACTGTCTATCTGAAAGTGTTAGCTGTAGTGAAACACAAGCATTTAGAATGTTTTCAGCAGACAAATCCTTGAGGAGAAAATGACATGTCATTGATCATACACTGGATTTGTCTTTCATGAATGTAAATTTGATAAAGAAAAATGCAATGAATGAAATTGGCTTTGGAGTGGGTAGTAGATGTCTTTGTTGTTTACAGATGAGCTGATTTTGAGAGATTTCATATTCACATCTGACCCTGAAGAAATGAAAGAAAATGTCCTTGCAACTCTTTACTCATTGTAAATTTACTAAGTTTGTTCTTTTTTGAGAAAAGAACCAACAATAATATTTCTACCAAAGATGACAGATGTAGTTTAAGGGCAAATATGGCCACAGCAAATAATATTTGTATTTTACACTTGCTTTGCCAGCATATTCCCAACAAGGTTTCAGTTTGCAAAATTCATAATACAATATTTTTAAAGACAAAATGCTGATCCTGCATACATTGTGAAAACCGTTCCATGTAAATGCCATGTTAGTCCTCGGTACAGAGACTTCCTTCCTTTCCTTTCAGTGAAACATACTCTACAGTAGACTATGATTATTTCCATTACTTTTGATACTTTTAAATACATTTTGCTTATTCTTGCGTATTTTTACTCAGGAAAAGTTTTGAATGGAAGACTTTTACTATGTGTTTGATTCTAAACCACTTGCTTGTATATTAATTATTGTTCTTTTGTACCATTTCAGATTAGCATTTGCAGGTGAGCTTTAGTTCAGTTTAGTCTTACATCACCCTGAGCTGCCCAAATTTACTCCCAGCTCAAAGTGGAGATAAGGAAGTATATCTTATTTTATTTAGCCTTCAGAGAGTCATAAGATCAGTCACATCCATGCCAATCCCAATTTTTTTATTTTTTTAATGCATTTGATATACTGTAAACTATTGGAAAACTTTTTGAGCTCCTTTTGTCGGGCAGGTGCGTAACCAAAAATAGCACATCAGAACTTTAGAAAGAATCCTGCACCCCAACCATTTAGAAAATGCGGTCTAAGACTTTTGATCAGGTAAATTACTGTAAACTAACTACATGACGAGTTACTTCAACCCATACGGCCCTCCTTTTCCTGGTAATTGTCTGCTTTTCATTCACTTAACAGATCTTAATAGTCTTACAATTGTATTTTCTTTGTTTGCTAATTATAACAATATGTTATGTTTCGTTGCAAGATAAATATATCCAAAGGGACAAGAGAGTCTTGACCTTGTTCTTGTAGCATCTCTTGTAGCATATTAATTAGCAACAGGCTGCTTTAACTCCTATAGGAAACTTGTCATTGCGTGATGTGTCTGCATACCAACATCTACAGTTTAAAAGGTTGTATTAACAAGGAAAAGAGACCATAGACTTGTTTTTCATGGTCTAATTTTTATTGTTGGGTAAAATGACAAGCATGTGTTTTCTCTATATGAATAACAATCACATGAAGGAACATACAACGTGGCTATGTGGAGGTGAAAGCAGCGTGTGTGTTCACAATGTGCTTGGAGTACAAGATGTTGATAATGACAGCTGTGTTTTTCCATTTCATAAAAAGGAGTGTGTTGATTATGAACAGAACCTGCATGAATCTTTACATTAAATGGGAAACTAATGGTCAGGCGCTATGTACAGAACATAAATAGAGAGAATAGGTAAGAGGTCATCATCAGCAGTACAGTCAGGTTTAAAGGTTGGAAAACATGTGACAGGGGAAAGAAAATTAAAATCGTATAGTTGAATAAGGTTAACAGGAACAAGGAAAGAAACAATAGATAACAGGAAAGAAACAATGACTTCATATAACCTGTACACTTCAAAAGTCCTTACTAAATTTGAGATACAGTTGCCCATTTTGAGTGCGAGGGTGAAAATGCATAGAAATGTATCCAGCTAGGAAACTGTTTCATTGACTGGCCAGCTACGTGTCTACTGCAGGAGCATTCAAAAAGAGTTTGTCATATTCAAAGCCTCAAAGACCCCTCTACACAATACATCTACCCCACTCCCCAGTGTGCTAGCTCATCATTACTTCACATTAAAACATCCACTTGAAACATGCTGTCAAACCGAGCAGACAATGCTGGTTTTTCAACAGTTCACTATATTACACTCTACGATGCTTTTCTAATAATTTTTTTGGTCCAGGGATATTAAAGTTATGATTTTCTACACACACACACACACGCTCTATCAACTCACGCAAAGGAACATTCTGACATACTTCTAATTATACATACCGTATAAATATGGTACCATTTTACAAACATTGCCACTGACTTTCATTTTTCTGCTTTGGACTAAAAAGGAAAACAACATAAATACCATTCAAAACCTTCCAATGCTGATTATAATTTCTATTCAAATGTTACAGAGTGCACAACCATAATGAACCACTTAGTCTCTAGGCCTCCACTTCAAACAGGATGGGATCACAGCAAGGGCTCGTTTTAATTAGACTGAATCGGCTGCGTTGGATGGACGGATAGACGAGAGTGGTAGATTTGTAAGGAACCACGCTCACCACAAATGCAGGGGTCAAAGAAGGAGGTGTAGTCTGCAGTCACACTGGGAATAATTACGCTAATTCCTCTGATGGAGGGGAATTTTCCTTGAAGGCACAGGAAAAAGTTGGTGATGGGTAAACATAAATTACAAGTTATTCAGGACATATACAGTATATATATTTCTGCCAATTCACTTAAATATTAGTTTTGCTCAAAGATTATCTACAGCATTCCCAACACACTGAATACAACTGATTGTGAATAGTAATTTTCTTAGCATATTTATGGATTCATAACTTCCTGAAAAAGATTACCAGCAAGCAACTTTATGTTCACTTAAATGTGAACCACCCAGTGGGGGGAAAAAACTTGGCTTTGGGACCATATCAATAAATTTCCCCCTCACTTTATTATTTTTTTTTTTGGATGACAGGTTCTCATCCAATGGACTTACAAATGGCCAATTTGGTTTCTGAATCTGTGGTTTTCGTTTTTGCGTTCTCACAAAATAAAAAAAATCTGCAACAGAATTCAGTGCAAGAGTACCTTTGAGGAAAAGAAAGCTCATTGGGTCTTGACGTTACAATCTAAGAATCCCCAACCCACACCACCACGTTGCCTTTGAGGACATCAGTGATTTCACAGTTGAGCTTGTTGAGTCGTCCGTCCAGGATGAAGAGGGACTCTCTGGATGGGGTCATGAGGTACTGTCCGAACAGTCCGCTGCCCACCATTACCCTGTTCCTGCTGCTCCACGGCCACTCCGGCGACTTGGTGGCCTCTTTCAAGCTCTTGATCATCTTCACTTTGCCGGTGCTCAGCTCCACAAACAAAGCGTCAGTTTGACGGCCGGAGCTGCCGAACACGTTGTACTGGTGGATCTCTGTGAAGGAGTGCTGGAAGGCCAGGTCAGACAGGTGGAGGTTGGTGTGGATGTCAAATGGCTCCTGGATCTCTCCATGCTCTGAGATCACCTGGATCCTCGTCAGGCCGTCGCCATCGTCGACTGTGACCAAGTAGTGGCCATCTGGAGACACGTATGGAGTGCCGGTGACATCACGGTTTTGGCCGATCACACTATCTGTTACACTGTCCAAGATGAGTTGTGGCTGCGTGGCGCCGGTGGAGTCGGGCCTGCAGTTGACAAAGTAGTAGCCGCCGAGATGGGTGTAAGCTACAGACTTGGGGATGCAGTTATATTCCCGTAAGCTGATGTTTTTCACATACGATGTCGTCTCCAGGTCAATCTTGTGGAGGACAGGCTCATTTCGGTGAAGGATGAGGCCAAATCTGTAGACGAGAAAAAACAAAGAAAATGATTTCATCAATAACACATTTGGACTTCTTGTAAACCCCAAATTATGACTTGGCTCTATTGCAAGGACGATCGGTCAGTCCAGACTGAAATATCTCAACTACAGGATAGATAGCCATCAAATGTTGTGCAGAGATCCGGAGTTCTCAGAGGATGAAGTCTGCAGAGTTTGGTAATGATCCAACTTTAAATGTAGTGCCACCCGCAGGTCAAAGTTCTTACTTATCCAGTGAAATATATCATCATCTAGTATCTTAATGACTTTGGTGATTACCTGACTTTGAGAACCAGTTATGGTGAAATGTCTTAAACTGTTGGAAGGATTGCCATGAAATTCATGTCCGCCTCAAGATTAATGTAATAACAACCTTGGTGATCAGTTAACGCATTTAGCGACATCATCAGGTCACATTTTTAACACGTTTAATACTTTAGTTCATAAAATACCTGAAAAACCTACTCATCAGCCTCTGAGTGCTACCTACAGTAGCATGCTCAAGGCGCTAAACTAAGATGGTGAACACAAACACTAAACATCAGCATGTTAGCATTGTCATGAGAAGCATGTAAGCATGCTGATGGTACAGTGGCTGTAGTCTCTCAGAGTAGCTAACAATTAGTGCAACAGCAGAGCAGAAAAACCTGAAAACCTGACAGCAAAGCTTGTTAATAAGTAACAAACCAAGTTGATAATACATTGAGGGGTGTCTGCACCAACACTCCCGGCTTTTTAAAGATTTTTTTTTTTGGGGGGGGTTCCCTTTATTAGATAGTGACAGTGGATAGACCGGAAAGGGGAGAAATGGGGAATGACACGGAGCAAAGGGCCGCAGGTCGGATTTGAACCCAGGCCGCTGCAGGACTCAGCCAACATGGGGCGGACTCTCTTAGTGGGTGAGCTAGAGGCCGCCCCACTCCAGCCTTTTAAGATGTTAAGACAGTAGGAAATGTGAGTGAAAGTAAATTTTAATTTCTTAAGGAATGTGCCAGTGAAGAGTGATGATTATTGTTTCCAAGGCTCATTAATTCTAAAGCAGCAATTGGTAGCATATTAAAATAAAACTGTGCAATCCACATATCAAGATGCATCAACCTGAAAAACGAAATGGCAATCGATTTGTACTTGGTAATTATGGTAATTGTTTGACTGGCATCATTTTTAAAAGAGGTTCAGGAAAAGGAAATATAATTGCTGAGAGATCCATTTAACACTTAAACATCCAAATACTGGTCCCTGACAATCTTCATATTGACACCCTAGCATCATCTACACCCCCCGCCACCCTCTAATAGAATTATAGCAGTTTAATATGTGGGCATGGATCACTGAAAATAATATTCATTACAAAAACCTAAAGAATCTTAATGGCACATTACTTTTTAACAGCTGAACGAGGTAACGGGGAATTGGCAAGGGCCTGAAAGGCCTCAATTAAATGTGAATACCAGCTGAGACGATGCTGACAGGCACTTCAATCATGCCATCATTCATCATCTTTCATGCCATTTGAACACCAAGCTGTCTCTACCTGCGAACAGAAAATGGCTATTTGAAATTCATGGCACACATTATCATCCCCTGTGAATGGAGTCATTGATCCAGAGATAGTTCTGACCACTGGGCCCCGGCATAAGCCTGTACTGAGGTGTTTTGTAAGTCTTATTTTAGAATTACGTCAGATTGGTTGTAGTTTGATGTCTAGTAGCTGTCGGACAATCTGATGGATTTTTGACATAAATTGTGGTCTGTTGTTTTGTAGTTTGAGTAGTTCTGTGATCACATTTCCCACATGGCTGCTGTCAAAAGATCTGCTATAAACTATAGTGAGCTTGTTTTAACATTGTTGGAGTAGTATTTCATGTTTTGTGGCTACTGGTAGTCTTGACTGTGTTGTGATAGACATAAAACTGAACTTTTATCCTCATCAAACCAACCAAACAGGCTTTATGAGACTTGGTAAACTGAATGTATTAGATTAAATCCAAACAAAGAGCTCTGATACTAATTAGACTGGTTTTTGATCCTACCTTCTCCAACCTGTATAAGAAACAAGACATAAGAATTTAGAAAAAATAAAATACTGTAAAATAAATGTACTGTGCAGTTTAAATCTGAAACCATCTGCCTATTCCATCCACTGATGATTTGCATACTTATATAACCGCTTTGCCTGTCAAACACTGCTGTTATTGATTGTATCTGTTGTGAGAATGGTACTGCACACATACTGTGAACTTTTGGTAACATGCTGAGAAGCGTAAGGTCAATGGTGCATTTGTCCCGCAATAACCTGATTATTTTCAAGAAAACCAAAAGCAAGATGTTTTTCATTTTGATACATGATGAAATTAATAACCAGACATTGTTTGACCTCGCTCTAATGTGAACACAGCTGCGTTGCTTCAAAGGCAGACCCAGATTGCTCTAAGCCAAACTGACAGCTGACGTTTGTACAAATGATTAATGCATTAAAGATTCTCCCTGGTTTGGCTCAACACGGTTATGTTTAACTAAAGCTACTTCCCATTTTATTATCATCATGTCAATATTTTTATTTATTTTTTTATGACTGGGTCACAACACTTGCTCTGCAGTGCAGTTAAATCTCCTGTGGGCAACATTAATGATTGTTGCACAGTGAAAGATATCTGTAACACAGCAATTCTTGTTCAGCCATCCTCCAGCGCAAAAACACTGAATCAACATCTTGCTTGGCTTGTTTTGCCTGTGTCTGTGTGAAAAATAGGTGCAGGCAGCCTGAGCTGCTGGCTACTGCCAAGTACTGTGGGTAAAAATATGAAATAACAGCTTTTTTTGCTGACATACACAGTTGCCTGACCGTAAGTCAATGGTTTTAATGCATGACAGCCCCCAGAAGTTCCTGCTCGCTTTATAGTAGCTGCTGAGGGAATCCCCTAGTCATTAAACAATCCCCGGAAGTCGTTGAATATATATCGGCTGTTCGCACACTGCTCATGTTACTAAATCGACTAATCAATGCTTCGTTCCTGCCAACAGACAAATGGCTGTCTCGGTAAAAGATGACAAAGAAGGCCACAAGGCAGCAGTTAATTTAAAGTTTTCTGCAGTAAAAACAGCTATCTGAATAAAAAATATTCATGCGCATATTGTACTATAAGCTCTTTATACTTCAACTGTATACTGATATATTCTCCCAGCAAGAAAACTTCTGTACACCATTGTTAACACGTCACAACTTCACAGGGAGAATCAACAGCTTCTCAATGAGACATTTCCACCTGCGTTCATCTGAATGTTGTGAATCACATCATGAACTGTCAGTCACACTTGTCAGTCACACTTGCAATGGGCATTTCACATTTTCCTAATTAAATGTTGATTGAGAAAATTGGCAGAATAGGTTATGAAAAAAATGTTTGTTGCAGCTCTAGAAATGAGAAATAGTACAGTAAACTGTAACAGAATAACCTAATATCATCAGTTAACTTTAGCAGCCTGTCCACATTATTGCAGCTATACAATGAGAAGGCATTTTTACCTGTATGGTTGTAGGAGTTAAAGCACTACACATCAACTTGCCATTTTGTGTAACTATTGAGATGCACAAGATTTATACAATGTGCATGTTCGTTGGAATTCGTAATTTTCAGACATTACCAATTCAAACTGCATTGTTTAAGCGTTGGAATCCATTAATAACAAGCTTTATTAGGAACAATAAAAGGAAAAGAGTTAAATTTAAGAATCTAACCAAAACAAAAGAAGGAGGTGGCCTAGGCATGCCCAATCTGAGTCATTTTCAAGTAACACAGCATAATACAATAATGTTATGGACAAAAGATAAAGCAGACAAAGAGTGGTTACTAATAGAAAATATTAGTAGCAATATTCATAAAAACATGCCATATATCAGTAATAGCAGAGTAAACAAATAATAGGACTGAATAGATGGGCAGATTTTATTTTACAAAGTTGGCAAAATATATCGTAAAATCACAAAATAAATGATGATTTGAGATACTTTAGAGAAATGGCTTGGGATCCAGAATTTGTACCTGGCAAGATAGATAATATACTGATAATATGGGCATCAAAAGGTTTGACAGCATATATACAAATGCTTGAAAATGAAAAAGTAGACTCATTTCAGTCACTAGGTACAACCTTGAACAGTGCGATTTTTACAAATGTCTGCAGGTAAGGTCATATCTTTAAAAAAGTATCAAGGGGTGTTCAGAGAAGAACACACCTTAATAATGGTGTTGATTAACAATTATAATAAAGCTAATTAAAAGCTCTTTGAAAAATATATAAAACTATCAAAAGTAATACAAATATCAATAATGAATGAATGAGCTAAGTTATTGTGTATGGTGTGAGTTTGTTTACACACAGATCGACTCCTATATTTCTTAGAAACAAGTTTGGGATTATATGTATATACTGTATGTGTATATGTACTGTGTGTGTGTGTGTGTGTGTGTGTGTGTGTGTGTGTGTGTCTGTGTGTGTGTGTGTGTATATATATATATACACACACACACACAAGTAGCATACCGTAAGCCTATTTTTAAGGGCATTAAATTAATGGTAACACACTTTCCTGCAATCTTTCCTGCAGACCTCAGTGGATCTAATTACAGCTGTGCCACAAACACACACAGAGCCTGTTCCTCCTCTCCAGGGAACCGTTAAAATCCTAAAATCCTCCAGACCTCCTGCTTGTTCCTGGCCTCTCCATGACATTTGTCAAGCGTTTAGGACGGGCTTTCCTCTGTCCAAGTTAAGCCTGAATGTGACAACTGCTTGTGACTTATAAATACCACAGCTTAATAAATTGTTAAAATGTTTGAGAGCAGGTGAGGTGTCAACTGTCCCTCTCTGGCTGCTGTCTTAAATAGCTTTTTTTTCTCAACCTGGACCCTATTTTCCTATGTTTTTGTATCTACGTGACTGATGAACAATAATCTTTGACATTGGTCCAATATTAAGCTGGAACATTGCAGCCCAGCGGCAGCAAAACATGCTACAATGTAAGTTAATAAGTCAATTGTCCAGCTTGTATTTAACTTCACAAAAGTGCTTGTTTTTCCACTGACAGGCTTAGATTATATTGTCTCATGTCAATCAGTAAACTATGTGTTTCAACCAAAACTAAAGTGGTGATGGTTAGAAAAGTGGAAAGACGACCCAAAACGGCTTTTCAAAGTTTTTTTTTGTTTCTTTCAACTTTGAATGAAGTGTATTTTACAAATTTATTTACATTAAGTTTGGTGGTTTTAGCAAATGAAATTTTTGCAGATGTTTTTATGTTTAAAAAAAGGAGCTTACTTTTTAACAGAAAGGTCTACCTCCTTAGAAATCCTTTCCATAATGTTGTCAGACACTTAGAAATTATTCTGAGCCTGTCAGTGGCAAAACAAGCACTTTTGAGAAGGTAAATACAAGCTGCACAATTGCCCTGTTTACTTACATTGTAGCTGGTTTTGCCGCTGCTGACTGCAGCGATCTTACTTAATACTGGACCAATTTCAAAGATTGTTGTTCCCATCAGTCACTTAGACACAGAAACATAGGGAAATAAGGTCCAGCTACAGATGGACTGAGGTCCAGCCTGCCAGGAAGGGCAACATATGTTACAAGATTCCCTAAAGATTAAATTCCCATGTTGTAAGGAAAAAGAAACAGATAATGTCGGATTTTGTGTTTGAGACAGTTTGCTTGCTCTCGGAGTGCCTTATTGGATGATGATAAAGTGTGATACACTTTGTTGTATTTACTGTCTTTGTTGGCACAGGGATTTGTCAGTTAAAGCCAGGGTTGATAACTATTTCTAATATACACTTTTTTGATATTGTTTGAAATGGTCTTTACACCCAGACAGCAATAAATAACTAATGGGCTCTGAAAAAGGAGCTAAAAAAGATCCGACATCTGTAGCTGCTGTAATCCTGTGAAAACGCCCACTAATCACTATCTCGCTGCCCGCTTGGAAAGAGCCAATGAACTGCCTCCTGCCACGCTACGCGTACTCTACCCCTCCTGTAAACAAGCCTGAGTCTAGTGGAGAATGGAGGAAAAAATCCTGGCAAGAGTTGCCACTGCCCCCTTGGTTGGAAAAACGTTTTCAGGAAATGTCTCATACACGTCTGTGTGTCTGGGGAGCCCCCCGAAGAGATGCTACGTTCAATTCCTGCTAGCTTTTTAACATTACCAACCCTGCCTTTAAGAATTTACACCAGTGATCTAGTTTGCCTTAGATTTAAAGTAGAAACAGTCTGATTTAGAGTTAAAACAATATTTGATAAATCAATCAAAAGAAAATGGACTATAATTTTGAGTTATGTTTCAAGTAGTCCGGCTCACCACATGTGCATTGCTGAGATAAAGCCTTTCTGCTATCTATTTTGCAAGGGCACCTTCGCTGTATCCAGGGCTAAGCGCCGCGCCCAAGGCCATTCTGATTGGTTTAAATAACTACAAAAAATCCTGTTTTCTCCCCTAACCCGTATAGATAAGCTTTGTAGCCAGACCATACCATATACAGTATGTTATAAAAACAAAGCCCAATTCCAATGTAGTTGGGACATTGTGTAAAACGCAAATAAACCAGAATAAAATGATTTCCACCTACATTTAATTGAATACACTACAAAGACAAGTGTCCCAGCTTTTTTTGGAACATGTCGCAGGCATCAAATTCAAAAAAAGTGAATATTTGAGTTTAAACATTAAATAAATTGTCTTTGTAAAGGATTTGCAAATCATTGTATTCTGGTTTTAATAACGTGAAACACTTATTTATTATTTGTTTTAACCAAGAACATTTTTCTATGGTGATCTGTGTTTATAATGCCCATCCCTACTGGATGAATTGCAAGACTGATCTTTTTAATTAAAAAAATGTCAGTTGTTAATTAGCTTTTGGATTTATAAATTCAGGTATAAAAAGTTAATTTGACAGCTGCTGTAACGCGGGTTTATTTTCAGAACTATTTCAGGTGATCGGCCGGTCTCCTCTGCAGCACAGATGACCTTTGGGTCTTTCTCCAAAAACCTCAATTACCGCCTTAACAGACAAGCACACACTTAGTTTCATACAAAATTCCTGTCCAAATCATTATTGTAGCACCTAGGAGAAAAAGTGAGAAAAAAAATGCCAATGAGGTGAATGTGATTTGCAAATGAATTTGCATTAGGAGTATTCTTGGATCACCTGATGTGGTTAATGATGAGGCTGGAGGCGGGAATGAAGAAGTCGTCCACCTTGTCGAAGTGTCTGCCGATCGGCTGTGTGTGAACGGTGTGGTGGGAGACTCTCCCACTGGCCTGATTGATCACCTGGTGAACACCAATGAAAAGGTGGTGGGTGTTAAGCATGTACAGTATATTTGTAGCTCACAACTACAAGGGAGTAATACTTGTAATTGACGTTTTTCATTTAAAGTAAGAGTTTAATTTCATTTAAACCTTAAAATACACTTAAAAAACACACACGCAATATGTTGCTATCACATTTAACTGTGAACTGATTTTAAATACAAGCCTTCAACCTCTTGAGATGGGAGGCAATGTGTGCTGTTGTTACTGTTGTCTAAATAATACTTGTGCATGCATGGAAGTGAGCAGAGATGTGATTGTGTGTAGGCAGGGTTTGTTTTGATTGTGCCACAATGCACAAAGCAAATTGCCACAGACCAAACAGATTTTTTTAAGGAAGTAACACAACGACACTCGAGCTGAATCAAGACGACTCTCATACAGACGTACTTATTGATTCTATTTACGACATGATCTTTCAGTCTCTGTCATGGTGGCATTTAGTATCAGCAATTAGTATTTGGACTGCTTCACATTTCATCTGTTCTGTATTCTGGCACACTGGATCTAAAATAAATTAGTAATGACACTGTCATTCAATTTGAGGTCGTTTACATCTATATTGAGTGAGCTGTGTAAGAATTAAAACCCTTTCATTGTCCTGCATCTTAATGCAGACACCATGTATACCTCAACACCAGATTGAGTGAGGCCTTTATTTCTAATTTCCTGTTCCTCGGTTAATGCAAACTCTACTTCCTCCATGTTTACCTGTTGATTGATTAATTCAATATAATGTCAGTTCCCACATCCCTTATTCAAGCAGTAAAGCAAGAGTAATATCAGTTCAACTTTGCATTTATATTCAAAAGATGTTAAGATGGCATTAATGAAACTGGTAACCCTTTATATTAATGGTATATAAAATATCATCAATACATGCACAACTTCATGCATTCATGTAGTACTTCATGAACAGTAATGTCAGTAATCAGTAATGTACAAGGATTAATAGTATCTCATGCATGACTTAATACATTAATGAATGCATAAATTAAGAAATTTGAATCATCATGTCTTAAAAAACTGACCAGTCACAGCAGTATACATATATTCTGAAGAATTGTAGTGTTGTAATCATGGTTAACTAAACAATACTTCTTCATAACTTCATGTTTGCTGGCCTGGTCCATCTTTAACATTGATAAATGAGATATGAGTAATAATGGCATAGCATTAAATGTATTAAGAATTATTAAGAAAGTATGGGTTGGCAAAAATAATACTGAGGTCAACACATTGCCTCAAAATAAAGTATACAGCAGATGCATTCAAGTAACTGAACACCTGAAATGTCTTGACATTTGTTTGTTTTTTATTTGGGAGGTCACAAAGATGATTGCTGCGTATGCATATCTTATTTATCAAGGTTAGAGATGGACCAGGTCAGCACTTTATTTGAAGGGCAACACACATAATGAAGTAATGTTTATCATGATTACAACACTACCATTCAGTCACTTTGACTACAGTGATACATATGAAGAATACATGATCAATTATAAATTAAGAAATATCTCAATTGATAGACCATTACTTAACGTATTGTTCCTGCATTAACTCATGCATGAGAAACTATTAATCCTTGTATATTGATAGTTTATGAAGTAGTACATGAATGGATCCATGCTTTTTCCTGTATGATTTCGTGATAATTCATGTACCATTATTATAAATTGTTAACAATACACTTATCACCTCCTCCACAGTCTTCCTTTACAATAAAGATTGTGCGCTCCTCCCTTACATGTAGGTTTTTAATGTGGAAAAACAAGTTAGGTTTGGTGGTGGTAGCTTAACATCGTTCAAGTATGGCAAAGAAGAAATTAAAATGAAAACATTATTTCTGTTAAAAAAGGAGCAACTCGGAGCAGCAGAGTGAGTATAATAGGATTCTGTTGCACTGATGGAGAAGTACATTATACTACATGTATCATGTGAGACGATGTAGTCAGGTTATTCCCAGTCTTTATTTTCTTTTTTACCCAGTCGTTATTAGTGACCTGCCTTTATTTGTTCATACTGGCCACAGGTATTATTTGAATACTGGCTTTTATATAAGAATGATGATATGTTGCATCCATGATAGAGTATAAGTCGGCCGATAAGTACATGAAATTGCTATCCACAATAGCCTGGGATTATTGATAAAACAGCTGAGTAAATCAAAATCATGGTCACAAGTCATTTAACCCTTGTATTGTCTTCACTTTTGGGACCCTCTCGTATCCCTCGGATCAAATTGACCCGTGACTTACATTATATGGGTTTTTAAAAACAATTCTGAAATCATTTTTTTCTTCATAATCTATTAAAAAATGCTGAAATAATGAAGTAATAATTTTTATTGGCTGATGTATTATGATTTGTATTTGTGGAATATTAGTCTGACTACAGATGTGACCAAACAGCATTTTACCCTCATTCAGCATTGAGTAGTCCTTGTTTTTATTTCAAATCCAATGTGCTGGAGCTCTGAGCCAAAACATTTGAAAATGTGTCAGTGTCCAAATACTTGCACACTACACTAAGTGACTATTAATTGCCCTCTCATCAAGCAAAACATACAAATGAACAATTAAATATCCAAGGGAGGCTGCAGCGATTAATGCCACATTCATGTCGTGCTGGAGAAAAGGGGAAGAACAGGACATTTAATTAGTTGTAATGCCTTGCCAAGATGGGGGATTACGTTTCTTTACTATACACTGTATGTGTGTTGCTACAAAATTGTTATGTCCTTATTGTAGAGCTGGGCAATATATCGATATTATATCGAAAATGAGACTAGATATCGTCTTAGATTTTGGATATCGTAATACGACATAAGTCTTGTCTTTTCCTGGTTTTAAAGGCTGCATTACAGTAAAGTAATGTCATTTTCTGAACTTACCAGACGGTAACTGTTCTATTTGCTTTTACCCACTTAGTCATTATATCTACATTACTGATGATTATTTATCAAAAATCTCATTGTGTAAATATTTTATGAAAGCACCAATAGTCACCACTGGTGATATTTAGATTTTCTCCATATCGCCCAGCCCTAGTTTGTTGTAGGTAGAATAAAGTCTATAAGTGTAAATATGATCATTGTGGTTTTTATGACCTTGCACTTGCCTTTGTTGACAAACCTATGCAATTGGTAATGCTCTGTAGTCAAAACAATTAGTCAATGAATTGGCCTCTATCTTGATAATCCATTTATTGTTTGAGACACTTTTTAAACAAATAAAAATATAAATACAGTATGTAATAATAAGTTATATTGTAGACTGAGTTTTTCTTGGTTTTTAAACTGTTCTTCGGACAAAACGAACAATTAGAAGACTTGAAAATCTTGACGAAAATTGTGACTGACATTTTATCGAATATTGAAAATACACAGAATAATCAAAATAAGCACATGTACTGGCCCTTGAATGTCTAATTTTCTGCCTTTCAACCATTTCACAAGCATAACACTCTGTAGAGGAATAACTATCATTTAAGTCTAATAAATAGTGAATTGTGGACTCACCTGGAGAGTAGGCGAGTTCTTCTCCATGTCTCCCCAGCTGAGCAGCCATACCTGGTCGTGAGATTTGTCATAGTGAAGCTTCACAGGATAAGGGTCTGTGCTGACCGTCTGGAGGGGACACACACCAATCAAATACAACCAAACTGAGCCTTTAAAGACAGCAAGGCCACAGAATAAGAATTCAAGGCAATCTAGACTTTGCTTTTGAAGAGATCCTTTTTGATGTGCAGTGGTAATGCTTCTGAAAAGTTTTCCTGCAGACTAATGCATCAGCGGTTGACAGGAGCAAGTCTTCTTTTAACAAGGCAGTGCAGAGGTGTGCTTTATGTATAAGGTGGTTTTGGTGTTGAGCTGCATTTCAAATCAAGTGGTGACAGACACAATTGCTTTACCACACTGAAGTAATTGCTTTCAGTCTTTATCCTTTTCTTGGCACACAGGCGCAATATCCCAAGTCGGAACGATAGATGAGTCACTTGTGACAAAGAAGCGCTCCTCGTGCATTAAGTCAACCTGAGTGCAGATAGACAGCCAACTCAAAGGGAAAGCACCTGGGAGAAGATGGCATGCAGTAGCTACAACCACAACAGCAAGAAAAAGCAATCATCTTTTTTCAAGAAAATTACTGCATCCCTGTATTCCCACAATATCCGTTGGCTGCAGCTTATTTTCCATACTATTTGTTTTGCCAAACAGCTCTAATAGTATTGTTTATCTAGGCAAAATAAATATTGTATCACTGAGAGCGCAAACAGCTCCTGAGGGGGTTATTGCAAAGATGAGGATATCTGTTGAAATCTAACTAATCTCTGAGCATGTAGTCCTGGGAGAAAACAGGTGTTCATGTTGTTCTTTTACTCTTGACTAACAAGTTCTTTCTGGCTGAGAAAGATTAGCGAGATCCTCCGCCAATATGTTTGTGTAACTTTAGTGCCAGATCTGTCAGAGATGAAACGCGGAGAGCAGTACAGCACCTTCAAACATTGATCTTTGTGCACTTAATCAGTTATAACATTCAAAATACAATCTCCACATTAAAGTGTTCACCGAGCATTTCATCGGTTGCAAATTTAAAAATTATTATTAGTTTCCGCACGTTTATCATGTCAATAACTCTATGAGAAAATGGAAACCAGTGAAACCTGAAACTGTAAACCAGAACCCATGTCTCTCTTACTATTCGAGACAAGAGACGGGTTCAGGTGGTTAATTAACCACTGCTGATATAATGCAGTGAAGTTAAACCTCCAGGCGACTGAATAATGAGCTTGTGACAGTCTCTGGGACACCAACCTGCTTACAGGCAAGTCCCTAAGAGGTTTGCAAGGTGTAAACAGCCATCACTGTGTCAGAAACATCTGCAGGGATCTGAGCAACCCTGGATTAGGACGACACACCCAAAAGCCCACTGACACTGATGATTTAACTCAACGCTGCTCACTAGAAATGGGCTGAAAGTTTTCATGAAGGAATTATGCAACTCCCTGAGTCTGCCTCGCGAAATAAAATTCCCTCAGGAAAATAAATGGTGCTGCAAGGTGGCAGAGTGCTTGAGGGATTGCTTTTACACCATCTGTGAGGAAAACTGCAGTTGCCATGTTACAATATCTATGAGGGGGTTGCCAGGTTACAGTAACGGTGAAGAGGTGGGTCTCGGGGTTACTTGGTCACCACATCAATGTAGCAGGTAAGTGTAGGTCTTGACTGTAGCAGTATGTACAAAATGGGTCAGGTCAGGGGTTAACAGGTAAATCAAAGGTGAGAAAACTGATGTTAAAGCAGGAAAAACAACACTTTAGATCATCAAGGCAAGTGGAAAAGAGCAGGAGTGAAGCACTCTTAAGGCTTTGGTCAAGTCGGAACCCAACAGTTTAGAAAAATCCAACGCATGTTGAACCAGATGTCACAAAGTCCTGTAATCTGTAGTCAAACTAAGGTTGTGTTTGATGGTACTTTAAAGAGCCTGAATTCTTTCAAATTCTGTTATCAAATCTAAAACTTTTTTTTCCTTTCAACATTTGCAAGAAACTAAAATTATACATAATTGAATCTAAAAAAAAATACATGAGATGTATAATCAGCTGTTGTCGGCTGAGAAGGCATGAACTGTTTTAAGTGGCAGCCAGATTAATGTCCACAACCTGTAGCTACAACTTCAAAATGAGATAAAATGTTAATTAAATGTAGCTGACACATTAGAATAACAGGTGTAAGCCTACTTACTTTAACACTTTAACACAACCTACTTGATCCAAATACTGAGAATCTTGATTTAGAACGAGCATGACATTTACCAGTTAAACCGGCCAAACACTGGCTAAACATTTAATGAGTCGGCCGCCTGTCAAACATGTCATGCCTCTACGGAACATATGGAGCTTGCCAGGGTCAGTATCGGCACACCACAGCCTTTACTCTTGCGTGCTAGTATCCTACTAAATTATTACTCAAGTAGAATATTTGTGTAGGCATATCTAATGTGCAAGCTGCTTCCAAAAAAGAAACGGTTCCCCATGGACTTTGGGTAAAAGTTAGAGCATGTTGAAGTACAGTCCAATGCTCCATATTTGAGTTTCTAGATGAACAATGTGTTGTATCAAATCGAATCCAGAGTCAAAGATGATTTAATGACATAAGCATGTCCTCCATTCAACAAAATCAAATGAAGTAATGTTTTCTATTGGGGAGTTTTTGGTATTATAACTGTTTCACAAAATAAGTCAAAGAGAAAGGAAAGTCACTTGCCTTGTGCAACCTCGAGGTTTTTTTTGGCATAGATAGAAGCAGAAAAACCTTCACTTTCACCAAACAGGAAAAAGTTATTTCTCTGTGTAAAATTGTTAACTCCAACCACATCACTTATACATTGTTGTAACGTTGCTGACACACTTGACATGAACCTGGTTTTCCAATTTATCCTGAAAACTACCTGAACAGCCTTCTGAGACTGGATGTCAACTATGAGCACTCGGTCCAAGGTTGGCTGTGTCACATAAATAAACTTGTCCTTGATGTTGACCGCTGATGACCACACACACCTCTGAACCTCCTCTCCTGGTGAGGTGGGGCACACCTCCTCCTGGAATAAAAACAAAAGCACACACACATTCTTGGTCAACTAATTGTTTTTCATATCACAGGGAAATGCGTCTCATTAAAACCTATTACCTTCATCCAGTCGTCATTCTGTGCTGTTTACCACTTAAATTCTTATCTCTCTTGCTGATGTGAGTTGTGTTATCTTGGCAACTTAAATAAATAAGCTTTGCGAGGTCCTGAAAAAATCTCTGTAATCGCTCCCATTTGTCCATACATAATCAACGACACATAGCCTGCAGACAATATGGCTGTTCAACTTTCAGTCCTGGCAGCTCTCACCTCCCTGGCCAACGGTAACCTTAACTGGCCTTCTATCTCTGGAGCTCCCCCCCACCCCGCCAGTGCTCCAAGCTTCCAGGCTCTGCCTCTGTTGGACGATTTAGGTAGCTGTTGGCCAGGATGAATGAAGTGCTCTGGCGTTGCAGGATGAACCCTTCCTCCTATATTTACATCCACAGAGGCATTCTATGACAGGTGCCTTCCCTACAGGCCAACTTCTGTCAGTTAGAGGGGCATTAGGTAATGTATGGACTTCATTGAACTATATGAGAGGGAGCTGTAGCATCGCTGGCAGAATTTATCTCATCTATAGTCTCTCTCTCCCCCCCTCCCACACACACACACACACACTTATCCTGTTCACTGCATTTTATCTGTAGAAACTCAGGTTAATTTGGACAGACACGCAACAATACCTTCTAGTAGATCTAGAAGGTAGGTCATTTGAAGCAGAATGCTAAAACAGTGACAGTGCTTTGGCGTTTTTGGACTCCAAAATAAGGTTTTCAATTCTTTGTAGCTGTAATGTCTTTCAGTGTCCAGTTATAGCACAATCTGTCAGTGTTTTTGATCTAAAATCGTTTGACTCATTGGTATTGAACCCTGTGAAACCCCTGCAGTCCCACACTGTAGTCGTTTCTTGCTTCTTGGCTGTAAATATCTCACTTATTGAACCTTTTTAAGAGGTGAGAAATCGAACATTTGATGCCCAGCTGAGGGTGTGAACGGAGGCGGCTTTAATCCTCCCTGTGTAAGTGTGTTGCATATGTCTGTATTTGTGTGGGTGCGTATTATGTATGTGATTTATGTAGTAACTCACAGCTGCTAAAGACTGGAGCAAGAATGTTTTTTTTTTCCTTTGTTATGGAAATGCTTTCACAACATACAGTATACAGCACAATGTACATGTTTCATGTATATACTAAAATCTTTACTATATATGACTGTATTTAGCACTGGAACCACACCAGGAACAGTACAGTATCTTTATAGAAACTGTAAAACAAAAAAAAAAACCATAAGTTTCTTAAAAAGATGCCCATTCTTTTCACTTGTGAATCTGGATGGTAACATTCTAAATAAGTATGTTTAGAAATATGAGGGTTCTGATATTCCCCAGTTAAGCCACTGGATGATTTGTAGTACTAATATATTTGTGACACAACATCAGCCACATCATCTGTGGGGAGAAAAACTGCAGAAAAATGTGAAACGGCAACATCCAAAGTGTCAAAAAGAGAAAGTTGACACATCTATTCTATCTTCTGTATAAGGTGTTTCTCTAAGGTCTCAATCCAAACGCTATAAACGTACACAGTATTAGATGGTGTGGATTTGAGAATATTTCAACATGATGTGCTGTTTAAATTGTACGTAGATAACTCAATTAGAAATTACATGTAATAACATCACATTTTAAGATACTGATTCAACAGAAAGAAAGAAGAGCAAAGTGTATCATATATTATACATGAGGCTCATTGACATATTTGAACCTAGATTTTGTTTTCGGAAAAAGGTGCAGATTAGTTGATGTAGGTTGTTTCCTGCGGTGTTGATCACCACAGTAAATGTGAAGTTAATGGAAAAATAAGGAGCTCGGAAAATGCTTCTGGTGAAAGTGAACAATGTGGAGAAAGTGCAAATTAGGTGTTGATTATGTAACTAAGTTTCTTTGATTACGTATAACAAGAAAACACAGATTACCCTATGAATGGTATTTTGAAAATTCTGAACTGTTTTAAACAAGTTTTACCTGTTTAATGTATGTTTTAATTATTAAAATACACACATTATGATTGTTTTTAACAACCATACAAAGCCCTGTGTACATGTTATATTAATTATACTGTACATATCCACAATACCCTCCCTATGTTAAACTAATTAAAATAACCATTTAACACATGAATCGATGCAATGCTGTGGCAGCGAGAAAAACATGGATGATACTTCTCGGCTACAATGGGAAGAAGAATGAGGACACATTCTGGTATGAATCTACCACAATTAGACATCAGTGTTTTCCCGCTACTGTGTGTATCACAGTTAAACATTGTATATGGTAGTTAAGGAAAATGGATTGGCTGTACGATTTCCATAAACAAATCAATCAGTGCTCCTCTGCAGTGGCGAAAACGTGAGTTCCATGCTGGGAGCAGCCCCATGTGCTCACACAGCAATCCCCCATGACAGCACTGGAACTGGCATCACAGCGCTTGCAGTGATTGATACCCTAATACAAACACACCTCTCAGAGGAACGCTTGGCTGATTGTTGTGCATTCATGGCATCGCTTTATGTATAACAGCCATCCAATAAGCGCTGGGGCTCCTGGATGAAAAGCAGCTCAGAGGAAAACGTCCATTTGAAAACACATGTAAATCTAACAGGTATCTATCAGCAACCTGCTTTGAATATTTTGCTGCTTGAAGGCTTTGGTGATAAACGGTGTCGGTGTGGGGAAGGCTGCTGAGCGGTGAAATCCCCTCTGACTGCCTGTGGCCTGCAAATTAACAGGCTCACCGCTGTAAGGGGGCCCCTTGTGTCCACTGGGCATTGATTTCTGCAGCAAGCAAGAACTAGCTGGAAGAACGTGTGACTATCACCCACTTTAAAGCTGCACTAATCAATAGTATTATCGTAACAATATAAACATTTACTATGTGTAATATAGAAGGGTTTGCTCGTAATGAAGAACCTCCTGAGATCTATCATTCAACTCAGTTACCCTCAACTCCACAAAGCCTTTTAGATCTTTCAGATAATTATTTTGGTTTTACAGTTTTGGTTCAGTGTGACCACTAGTCTATGTCCACAATGTTGCACTTCTGGGATTGCTCAGTTGCCACTGGAAATTCCACTGGATGTCACGCTTATCAGCCGGATGTCCGATACCTTGAGCTTTCTTTGTGTTGTAAATTTAAACTCGGGTGGATTAATGAGGACTATGGTTAACAGCTCCTCAGATCTCTGCGTGGTAAATTGAGACAGCTAGCTAGACTATCTGTCCAATCTGAGTTTTCTGTTGCAAGACTAAAACATCTTTTGAACTTACATACTGTATGTTCCACCAATTTCCCCCATCCCGGAATGCTGTGGACTACCCAGGCTTTTCTCCGCAGTGCTGTGGAGGAAGATCTGGCAATGCAAGACTATCTGACTGCTGATTAACAGCAACAGGCAGATGTTTTAGGCAAAAACACCTCTGTTAAACCCACTGTACAGCCAGATTGTTTCCCTTAGGAGGTAGTGAGAACGGACGATATACAGCAGTTAAAAGGAGAGTTAACATTGGAATCATAAGGTGGACATAAACAACACTTCAAATTGTAAATAGGCTTAAGGTTTGCTCTGTACAGCCCTCCTTTGCTTGAAGCCTAAACACACAAAACAACTTTTCATAACATTCATAGCACTGTTTTTGATGGCTGTCTCTTCCCATAATTTATTTTTCTTTATTTGTTTCGCTGTTAGATGAAAACCAAGTATCTCCAAAATGCCAGAAAGAAAAACAGCATTTTTTTGTTTTTCCAATATATATATATATATAAATAAAAAGGAACAGTTAGCTTATCTTACGAGTTAGAAAATATGTTGATACATAGTTTTTTATCTAATGTACAGTATGTCTTTCTCACCCTAAAAAGCTATTCTTGTCCAAACCTCCAGTACTCTGGGATTTCAGTAAAAAAATCAATCATTATACCTTCTCTGCACTGTGAGTAATTTACAACTATTTGTCCATTCATTTGAGGAATAGAGATCATACAGGTGCGCTCAATTAATAAAATGCAACAAATGCATCTGGGTACAAATTGTATCTGTGTGCACTTATATCTAAGCTGGCAACATGGTGGTTGGAGGCTGTCCTGTGTCTTGGGCAGGACACTAGACCTTTACCTGATTGGCTGCATTTGAAATAAATCACTGTGCAAACTATATTGACTGCTAATGATGGATTTTAGTAGCTGTTACTAGGACAGGCAACAGGAGGACGCTGGTCAAGGTCAGTGTAAAATGAATCACATGAGTCGCACATTAACACATCTTGCTATTCATAAACACAAACCCCTCAAGGAAGTTCACTGTTGTGATTGCTTCATGGTGGAGAATGTACAATTTTGGATTTATGCCTGCCAAGCTCGTAACACCATTGATAGCTCCCTTTAACACTTCTATTTTATTATCTGGTTCTTATACAAAATGTTCTAATGTAATAAAATAGAGATTTCAACTGCAATGTGGCAACTGTGGTTGGTGTGTGAGTCCTTGGCAGGCATAAATCGTAAGAAAGATATGTGTGTTATTCCCACACTGATTATTTAAAAACACTTTACAAATTCTAGTCTGAATTGACAAAGATAGCCAGAGGGTCAAAGTCAAGGAATCATTTCAAGGGTTTAGTGTTTTAGAAGAAAAAAAATGCTGTTCATTTTTTAAAGATAATATTGACATATTATCACCTCAGAACCTTCAACAGTTGTTTAGTTCAAATTGTGCATGACATTGAGCTACATTAGCATTCATTTAAAGTTGTGTTTTTAGCCATGCAAGAAATTTTAAGCATGCTATTCAGTCTCCTTTTAGCTCTGTTTTACTCTCCAATAACTAAAACATAAAGCTGATAAATGTTTGACATTCTTAACCAGCTAGTTGCAAACATTTTCGGTCTGCTGTTTGGTGCTGGGCAGGTAGCGTACAGTGGGTTTATCAGGTTCTTTTTCCTTGGTTCAGTTTACTCTCATATTTAAGATAATTCTTACATGAATTTGCCACAGCACTGATCTTTCCATAACAATAACAGCCGAGGCTCATAGGTATTGTACCAAACCAAAACATAATGATTGATAAGACTTGGATTTCTCAGAAACTAAGTTGAAATTTTAAACCTCAATGACACCAAAACATAAACCTATATTATTGGTAAATTATCTAGGAGACCTCTAATATGGCAATGAATCACTATGAAAATGAGTCACTTGCACAACCACTCACCTGCAAAGCCAGCAGCTTCTCACTGGGCTTAATGTGTCGTTGTATCTCACATGCCACAGGCTGAATGACTTTAATACCGTCGTCATAGAACACGTAGAACATGTTGCCAATGCCGAGACCTGTAAAGGATGCAGAAACAGCCCTGTTACAGACAGTACACACCTAAAAATAGCCCAATAGACTGCACAGTGTGAACATGTGCAACGGAAATAAGCCTACAACATTGTTATCTACTTTCAGAGCAACAAATCATTTAATCCCTCTCATCACAGTTCAGTAACCCTATTACAAAAATTCAATTAACTCAGTTTAATGAATGGTATAGTGAAGCAGAGGCAGGCAAGACGTACCTTCTTCTCGCCACAAAATGTTTGCCACTGTGAGGGAGAAAAAGAGGAAAGCACAGTTAAAAATCAATGTAAGAATCAATGGGGTCCCTTTGTGAGAGCTAACACCCAAACACTTGCTCCTATTGTGGTAAAGAGGAAACCAGACTGCATGAAAGTTTTATGGAAACTGTGTCTCTGACACCGAGTGCAACAAACAATCGATAGAGCCCTCTGGTTGGAAATAATTTGATATAAAACACTGGAAAATGGAGTGCAGTCATCATACAAGTACTGTAAAACAGTTTGATTTATGATTTGATTTTTTTTTTGTGAGGATGCTGCAACAGAAGTATGCAGAGAGATGTGAAATAGGTCAAAATAAAATATTAGATAGCATGTCATCATCCATCAATATGAGCTGTATGGATAAGCCACCTGAGACATGAGACCATGACCATGGCCATGGGTAGTCTATAGGTTTCAAGCTCAGATGATTATCAAAAGTCATTAGGAGGTATTATGAGTGTTCCTTCTTCAGTGGCTCATATAATAGGTAATTTCTCATTAATTCACTTAGAGGTGACTAATGGTGTAAAATGTCAAATGTAAGCCACATAACACACTGAGTGCTTTAATGGGCGACCAGAAATGCAGATCTGCTGTTGGCTTTTAAAGCAGCCACTACGCACTGAGAGAAAAGATATCATTACTTAAAATTACATGACTAAAAAGTGATGTGGTGAGGAGAAAATATGAAGCCATTATACAATTATTTTCCATGCAGATTCTGCTATTCAATCATTCTTATCCTCCACCACACCAGTAACACTACTATCCTCTCACATTGGCTTTTTAACTGTGACCTTCTCTCTCATTGTTCATCTGTCCCCCGGTCTTCCCTCTGCTTCTACCCCATCTTCCATTCAGGCATTTTCAGTCTACAAACCAATCTCCAGCCCAATTCACATCCGATTCTAATCTCGCCTCTATTGCAGTGCTCATTCCCGCAGCCTCTTGCTCGGGTGGAAAGATGTAGAGAAAGAAAAGGGGGGAACAAAGCCAACTAGACACCACTCTGCCGTTAGTCAGCCTTAATCTTTCAAAAATGATTTGTCAAGTGTTTCCTGTGCACTCTTGCATACCTTTTAGCTCATTAAAAGTTACACAAAAGGAGTGGGGTCTATAGATAGACAAAGAAGGAAGGCGGGTAAGGGCAAAATAAAAAACATTACATTTTATTTGAGATGTGCCAAAAAAAAATGGAAAATGGAAAAGAGGAGTTGAGATGAGATCTTGTGTGCCCTGGTCTCAACCAATAGCCCACAGTATTGGTGCTATTCATCACTTGGCAGAAAGACTGTGGCTGTTTTGCGCATACAAGGAGCCTATACATCAACTTCATCATCCATATAGCAAAACAAGCTGGATGCCACTGTAGGCGGTGAGTTCACTCTTTCTGGCCGTAATAACTGTGTTTCCACTGGGCTCCAAACATTGGAAGCACCACGCTCACCAGCCAGCCTGGACTCTGCAGTTCCTTCCCGTCAGCAAGGTTACAAAAATTCAATTTGTTTACAAGAGCTGCGACAGTGGGCAAAACAGCCTGTGGTGTTTACCATAGCGTCATGGCAGAAGACAGCGGATGCATAATATAGGTAGAGTAATTGGATCACAGTAGATGCAAATACATAATGTAACTAAGGACGACTGCCGTGGGGGTGCAGGGTCTTGCTGCTCTTTCCAAAGATTATCTCAGAAGTTTGTTGAAATTTTGACCCCTGCAGTGTGTTTACTTTCTGCTTTAATTATAAGCACCACTCAAATACTTTATTATTGACGCAGTGTAACTCTTTTAGGCAGGAAGCAACACAGGGATGAAACTAACTGGGGAAAAAGTCCTTCAGTTTTCTTGCTTTTTTTTCGTCATCTGCATTGGTACAAAACAAATATCCTTTAAGTGCAGTGACTAATAACATGCAGGGCAGGTGCGCCACATATCTATACTGCAGCTATGCCAAAAACACTTTAGGTGCATCTGCCAAATTTCACTTACATCCAGTCCTGGATTAAGATGCCTCAGAACCCCCTGCTTTGGGTCTTAGCCACAAACTATGAACCTAAATCAGCAGAAACTTGTATTTATTAATGGCATCTCTAATACTTTCTCTAGTTCTGCTCTCTTAAATTTTCCTTTCTTATTCCTATACATTATTACATTACATTTCCTTTACCGGATGCTTTATTCCAAAGCATGCATTTAACCAGGAAGGTACTACCTTTTTTCTTTAAATCTACTACCTCAAATGTACTCAAATGTTTTAATTTTCTCAATTGATTCTTTGTATATAGAATGTGTAAAACTGTCACATTATTTTTCTGATCAGAATCAGGGATTACTTACTCTGTAAATGTTCTTAATTAGCTTGGTACAATAAGCAAAGGAGAGCTACACTACCACACAAAAGTTAGAAGAGTTCCAGCTGAAGTTGATTAGTTTTTCAGTGTTAATCTCTTTTTTTCTCTGACTTTAACTTTGGTCATTTAGTCATGCATATTTAATGTTATTAAGAAATACTTTGATTTAAAAACAAGTTTTCAGAGGCTTTAAATGATAAAGCTGGTAATACCATATTTTTTTAATGACAACAAATCCCCTTAAAAGAGCACAACCGACAATGTACCACATCCATTCGTCAATACTTTCCTACTTCCCTACCCTTTCTGTGCCCATTGGTTCATACTGAAGACATTGATCTTTAAAAACAGGTCACAATATATGGCTTATTTTTTTAAGGCTCTGTTATTACCGAAAACATCTGGGCTCTTTTGTTTTTATTCACCATTACTGAAACCGGAGTACAGCATTTATTTGTTGCTAGCTATTGAAAGAACATGTCACCCATATTTATTTATTTTTTTTGTAATTTGTGGACAACAATGGATCTCTATGGCACACGGGAATATGATAAATCTGGCTTTGGCTACAAAGACCATACTTGTTAGTAGGATCGAGTCCTTGTTGGTTTTGGTCTATGCATATGTTTTGTAGATAATACTAAACACATTAAATAATATCACCAGCAGTAGGCTTCCAACACTGTGGATACTGCCTGGTTAGAGCTCCGTGTTGCTGACAGCTTGTCCAACACTGTGTGAAAGCCCACTGTGATGGGGAGGGGCACTGCTGATTGGAACATGCATGCTATTTTGGCATGAACTGATCTTCTCTATTTGGAGAATATAGAGCAGACTGCATGGCGGACCGTACAGAATAAAACAAATAAAAGCTTTGTGCAGATTTTGGTGTGGAGGACTAGTTCTGTGCCATTGAGGCATGGGAGATTGCAGGTTTTGTTCCAACCAATCACTTCATAGCGAACTTCACTGATTAGATCTTCCTCACTGTCTGAATGTGTGAAATCAAACATTAATTGGAACAAAAGCCTTTGAACTGTTAAAATGACATAAAAAGATTGCTTAGAAACACTGTAAAGAGTCTGGAATAAAGGCAATAGAGTATGTAGAAAATAGAACTGGGTACAATATAGAGAGCACAGAGAAGACTATAGAGCAAAGAAAGCACAGTCTATATAGTAAAAAAAAAAAAAGGCTGAAAAAGTGCAACACAGAATATTTATTAGGATGAAATGACTTGTCTCTGAGGGAGGTCCCTGATTTCAACCAACTGCAGAACAACTGCGGATCTGACTGGAATAAGTATCTTTTACAAGTGCCATGCGTACCATTTTATTTTTTATAAGAGGAAAGCGAAAGAAAGGAAATCATGCTAGGATCACATAATCGCACACAGTTTTCCTCGTTTCAGGAAATGTCTCAATCAGTCTAGTGATCGACCAATTTATTGGCCGGCCGATATTCTCGTTATTACATGTATCGTCATCAGCTGATGCGCGGCTGCTGCGTTTGACAATTTCCCAGCATTATTTACAGACAGGCGTCCACACAGGCAGCTCTGTGTTGCTAGAGATGCTGCGGTTCAGGCTGGCTCAGTGGTGCAGCAGGTGCACATGTACTTCGAAGTTTATGCCTCGATGCAGAGGTCCAGGGTTCGAATCCGACCTGTGATGATATCCTGCATGTCTCTTCCCTCTCTTATTAAAAGTTATCGAAGGGGGAGAAGACCAAAAAATAATCTTTAAAAAAAAGACCACGCACTACCCCTCCCCCACTAGGAGAGTGCTGGAAGCCTTCTCTTCAAGACAACAGTAAGTTATAGACTTTCAAAGCATCTCTTAACTGTTGGACTTAGCTGAAATATTGCCATACACTTTATAAGTGGAAACACGTTGCTCTATATGTGCAAATGGAAAATGTGAATGCCTCCTCCATAAAACTGCTTGCCATTGTATTTAGGGAGCTGCAAATAGCTAAGTTGTAGGCTATCCGTAGCTGTTACGAACACTGTTCATAGGATTAAGTAATGCCGACGTTCCGTGTGTGGTATTTGTGGGAGTTTTATTCAGCGACCACCTGGCTGAGGTTTAGACGTGTGTGGTGTGTTTCTCTCCCTCTCTCCCTCTCTCCCTACTTGAGCTGGGCAGAGTTGCCATTGCAGTGATATCAGAGCACAGCCAGTCACTAACTCTCACTCAGTGGGACACACCATGCCTCACAGCGATATATGAGAGTGCTGCTCCACCTGAAAGAGAGCTTTTAAAACTTTGAGAGAGATGTTTTACACGTGGTTGAATATTTATACCTTTAAACGTTGATGCAGTTTAGAACAGAAACTTGAACAATGTGTTGCTTAATGTGCATCTGACATCATGTTGTTTCCCTCTGCTGATTTATGTTCTGTGGTTGACAAATCTGGCAGCTTCTTGTATATTTTTGTTTAGACCTACAACTGTGTTGTCTATGCATATTAGCCGTAGACATGTTAATTTTACTTTTATGTAGAAAAATTTAAACCATGGCAGTCTTATATTACAAATCAAGCACTTCATTTCAGTGGCTACTTTTAGGTTGTAAATAGTTGGTTACTTTTAAAATTAAATATTACAATGTGTACTTTATTATGTTGCTTGCTTGTTGCAACTGTGTGCAATAGTGTAATTTTATTTATGCTTAAATAATTTTTAGAATTTATTTTCACAATTTTAATTATGCTTAAATATGTATTTTTAGTATTTCAGCACTTAACTCTTTTTTTTTTAACTAACTCATAGGCAAGGCTGATGAAAAAAAACTCCATATTGGTCGACCCCTAGATTAGTCTCAGTATCTTCACACAACAGACCAATCAGATCTAGATTGAGGATCAAGAAAATAAAACTTTTATAAAACTAATTTCTCAAAACAACTTAATTTATATTGGAAATTGGTGAAATAATCTGACTCCATCTACAGATGGGATTCAGTAACAGACTCCTGATTGAGTGGAGAGTTTTGCAGTTCAGTACTTTCCAGCCCACTACAGTTCCAAGACTTTCTGTTCCTGCTATGTAAAGGTCATGCATTACTTATTGGGCCTCTACAGTATGTCATGAGGTATTGAGTAAATAAAACAGAAGAAGTAGATTAAAGAGTACATACTGAAGTGAGTAGATTATGAAACAGTACTATCCGCACTTTAGGACCTGACACTCATTACCTCATAAATGTACACTCACTGTTTACACTGTTAACGGGTAGATGAACCTGAATTTTAGATTTGCATTACATAAAACATGCCTAGTTGACAAAACAAACTGGTTCAAAGGTACTTCCTTGAGATAACGTAAACCAAATGAACTGAAGGTGAGTATTTCAGTCATAATCATAATTATTTACTTGCTGGCCAGCTGCTTTAAGTTTGCAACTGAGACCGATCCTTTCATTACCTCCTTTGACTTTTTGTCTCTCTGCCTTTTGTTACCCCTGTCATATATCAGTGTATCCAATAATAAACTATATTCATAAAATTACATTAACCTTAGCTAACCGGTCAACTGTTAGCCCATTAAAAAGTTTCAGCAACTATGAATGCCGAAATATCTAATGTAATGTGGTGATTAGAAATATACTGTAAGCACTGAAAACGTCCCTGAATCTCATTAAAGTCTTAATTATTCGCAAGAGTTAAAGGCTAACTGTTACACCACAATGGCCACAAATAATACCAGTGCTGCGTCCATGTTGTGTCCTCTATGCTAATTACCTTTCTAATGGGAACCAATTAACAACGAAATAGCCACACAGTAAAACCTTAATCATAACTGCTATATAATAACAATAAAATAATTTGTATTGAGACAATTCACGCACAAAGACAATAACACGAAAAGGAAAAAAGAAAGTTACAGATGAAAAGTGGCACTTTAGAGGATGATATCCTTAATTAATGTGAGACTTCCTCTTACAATAACATCATTCTAAAAGGATTTCTTGATTTGGTCCACAAGGGCACTCCAGTTAAAGAGGGAAGGGGTATTGGCTATGTAGTATATATACTGGCTCATCTGCTTGAGCCAGTATAAACACTACATAGTACTCTGAATGTCCCTGATATAAGGCATGAAGTACGGCATAAAGTGAAAAGACTGAAGCAGCAAACGCTCGTTCTGAGCTTTGCAGATCCTCTGACACGGCAGAAATAATTGGCACATTGTGAAGGGCAGATATTTATTCCAGTTTAGCTGCAGACTGTCAGAGATGGATGGTGTTCTGCCTGCTGGTGACAGACTCCGTTAAAGAGATCTCAGAGTAGTGACTGCTCAGGTTTTCCCAAACAATGAAGCGCTTGGGTAAATTTGAGAGAAAAACAATTCACTTTAGTGCTGTGCCTATAAAGAGAATGTTTTGACCTTCAAGCATCTAAAGAAGATCATTCATGCCTCGCTCATCCAATCATGTTTTTCAGTTCATCTCCCAATTATTACCTTATTCAAGCCTTTGACAACTGGCTCAGTTAGCTATTTGGCTCTGTTTCTTATTCAAATGTGTCTGAATGAGAAGCCTAAGGCAGGTCATAAACAATGATTTTGCAGAATGAGATCATTACTTTCCACAAAGTCAGATTTCTAAAACATTTCCAAGTTTAATCACAATGTGTCATTTGAATCTGTGTCTGTGTCAGATCAGTGGTATTAGATCAAGGGAAGTCTGGCACCACAACATGCCCAGCAGCATCTCAACGTCTGTGGGATCGGAGTATGAAACTCTTGGTTAAAAGCGTACTTGATTCTGCTACTTAAAAGGCAAAATGCCACCCATTTAAAACAATTAAAGTCAGTACTTTATGTTCAGTACAGTGAACATAAAATACATATTGCAAAAGCTAGAAAACTGGAGGGACTGGAACTTGAAAAAATATAGGGTACAAAGTTCCAATAATGCTGAAAATCATCTGAGAAACGGAAGTAGTTAAAAAGCTGTTTTTGGAGGTTATAAGGACATTTGGTGCATGATTACATGCTAATAGTTTATACTGTCCATGACCCTGGATGCCAGACGATGTGTAGGTGTTATATTTGGAATGGGAGATTTAGGGGAGCTTGTGCATCATGTGAGACATGATTCATTTTAGATGGGTTTGGGTTTTGGCACAGTTAAAGGTGTATATATATATATATATATATATATATATATATATATATATATATATATATATATATACATACATATACATATATATACCTTTAACTATATATACCTTTTTAGATTTCTATATTACTTTATGCATTACGTTTTAATTGTTAAAAGCAAATGACAAATGGCATGGCACTTAAGTGCATGTAAACAGACATGAGTGAAAAACAGTATATATGGATAAGACATGAAGGATGATATCCAGAACAGGTGAAGTCAGTGAGCATCATTACTAATACAGCAGTTAATTCAAATGTGATTTTAAGTGCATTGGCTGCCTTTGGCATCTCCTTCTTAACTTGATGTTTTAAAAATATCAGGTGACCTCTGCCCCGTAATGGCTAGATACTATTATTCAGAAGGTAAGCAGAAAACTGGAGGGACTGGCACTTGAAAAAATATAGGGTACAAAGTTCCAATAATGCTGAAAATCATCTGAGAAACGGAAGTGGTTAAAAGATCCCAATACAAATATCTTCAGGGGCTAATCTAATGCCAAGATAATGCAAATGACAAGAGGGTGAAAAATCTATGTTTCACCTTCCTATATGACAGGTTATAAACGAGGCTAAACTCAAATATTAGTCGTCTTACCTTACCAGTCAGATTTACTATATATGATGACTGTTTTTTCATCCCTTCATACATCTGAAGTTCATTTGATCAAATATTTCCCCCACAATTATTGATCAATAAATGCACAGCTGTGTCACACAGTAAAAAGATTATTTCACTTGTGATCGTTTTTCTACATGCTAAAAAAAACATTTAAAATGTATTTATATACAGTATACATTGTCTTAATCTATGTCTGTTTTGTATGTTTCTGGGTATTTATGTATGCTTTATTTAAAGCCCTTAGAAATGCCTTTGTGTATAAAATGTTATACAAAAAAAAGTTTGATTTAAAAAGTTAAAAATCTACTAACACACACACACACACAATTGTTAGCTGTAGAGTACTTTATGATGGACCTGTGTTGGAAGCACTTTAGAAATAAAATTGACTTTACTTGACTTTTTGACTATTAAACTAATTACACTTGTAAAGCTGAACAATCGGATGATTCATATTTTTGTCTCTCATCCCAGACCTCTTGTGATTTCCATGTGAAGAAGACAGAAACATGTCTGGTTTTGATTTAACTATCCTATCTAGTTCTCCCTTAAGGCGTTCCTGAGTAATCACATTTACAAGGATAAGAACTGAAGAATTTAATTGACTACCTGTTGTTGGGCCCTTAACACTATTTTTGACATTGTGTAGGCCAAAACAATTGATTTATCGAAGGTGAAGTTATTATAAAGATAATTCAAAAACTCTGTATGGTCATTGGAAACATTTTCAAACACTATAAAAAGTTACATTTCAAGACTCCTTTTTGAGCTCTGATTTGTTAATGTGGATATTTTTAGGAGCAGGGCTGAGGGTTTCAGAGGTTGAGGGCTGCAGGCGGTGTGAGCTGACACCCCACATAGGCCTCAGGCCCACAGCGACAGCCAATCCAGGAAAGGTAAATAGTCTGCTTCCATTTGCTCACTTATCAAGTTACTGAATAAAGGTGGAATTCTCGTAGGAAAACTAGAGTGGGTCAAGTAAGCAGTCAGTCAGATATTCATGCCAGACTACGAGTGTAGTAAAATCAGTGTTTTTCTCTCTGCCTTTCGTAATGTAGTAGTGCAGCCACGTCTGCCACGACATCCCTTTGAACTCCTGTCCTGTGGGTCAAAAAAAAGGGTCTGCAATATCCATCTCCCAGAACCATTTTGGCCCACGGCAGAGCTTCAAACGCTTCAAAGCACAGAAGTGACTTCCGACCTCTGCGAGCATGATCTGCAGATGCATGACAGACTGGATGAAGGAAGCGTCGTACCGCGGGGATATCTAAGCACGTTGGGTGTACACGTGATATTTGTGACTCGACTGTAAAGTTGCTAAGTATGCTGTTTGGGAACCCTAATTACCCGCAGGAAACAACACACTAACAACTGGTCTTGAACCCCAAAGACAGATTCTGACATTTCATAGAAGGTCAAAGTTAATTACCGTGCAAGACTATTCACGGGGAGGGTACAAGAGCAGATTGTTTGTGTCGAAAAAATGCTTCCAAATTTGAATAAGAAGGTTACTCGTTTCACAATGTTACACAGTTGCATATTGACAGTTAACGACTAACTCCAAATACCACCCCAATCAATTAATATGCGTGCCAAAAATCATTAATGTGGAGCGCTACAGAGAGGAAACTGTGGAGATGGTAGTGTTGAACAATTAGTTGATTAATCAACTGACAGAAGAATAACTGACACTATTGATAATAAATTAACATTTGTCATTTATTTAGCAAAAATGCCAAACTGGTTTCCCTTATGAATAAAGATGAGGATATAATATTTAATTGGACATCTTTGGGTTTTGGATTACCTCGGGCTCAGGGGATTTTGGATTTCTATATGATGATGATGGGTTTCACTATTTTCTTTACATTTTTATAGACAAAACAATTATTTAATTGAGCAATAAAAATAGATAAATCAATTATGAACAATACAACTGTACCTGATTATTTTCATTATTAATCTGATATCACATGATTAATTCATTAATTGCTTAGGGAAAACATGTGAGGAAAAACGGCAAAGATAATTTGCCAGTGCCCAAGAGGACGTATTCAAATACCTTTTTTTCGTCTGACTCATAGGCCAAAACCAAAGTATACTTAATTAACAAAGACATAAAACAGAGAAAAGCAGTACATTTGAAAGGCCAGAAACAGTGAATGTGAAATGTATTTTCTGTACCAATTATTCTTCTTATTGTTCAGCACTAATAAAATGTATGACTTGCAGCTCCAGTATATGCCAGCATAGAGGAGATTAACAAATATGTCTTTCTGAGTGGATGGAGGGGTGCATGAACAATTGTTCCCGCTTTTACACCAGGAGGCAAAGAGGGTATAGATAGTATCGCCATTACTTCCCTTGCAGAGGCTCTATCATTGCATTACAGGATATAAACTATTAAGGACTCACAGGATAAATTATTAAGAGCTCCATTTGCATGGTGCCATTATCCCTTGGATAAAAACAGACGGACATCGTGAGTTATACATACAAGTTTTGCGTGCAGAGTCCTCCACAAATAGCGAAGAGATGTCCTCGTCTACACCAGCATCATTTTTGGCAATGCAGGTATAGGCGCCGGTATCCTCAAAGTGAACATTGCTGATGTGCACCTCGCTTCCATTAGCTTTGAGGAACAATGGGAAAGAAAAGACAAAAAAAGACAGCTTATCTTTCAGAAAGAGATAAAAGGAGACTTTCCTGCTACCATTACTTTCTTCCAGAACAGTTCTCTAATATGTTAGGAAGGGAGGTAAAAGGTAGGAGTTCAAAGTGCGAATGTGGCACATGTAATGCTGTGTTTCTGTGTGCACTGTTCATTGTTTACTGTTTTTGTGCACAACCTCAAAGGAAAAGCAGTTGGTGTTGTTGGTAATTGAAAGAACCATAAGGCAATTTCAAATGTGCCTCGGAATTTCTGATACTGGGGTTGGACAGTAAAACAAATTTATCTAGCTTTTAACATTACAAATCTTTTGATGACCTAAATGTACTCATTGTGCCAACATATTTAAACTGAAAATGGCTTCAAATACCAATGACATCTAACCAGCAGTTTAACCAACCAATTGGCTAACAGGCCAGCATCATTCACTGCTCATAAAGTAACTAAGCAGGACAAACGTATCAGAAGGAAATATTGTGTACTAGAGGTGTGACAAGGCACCCAGCTCACGAGACTAGACACAATATTGGGTTCACTAGAACGAGATGGGATTTTAACCTATGTTGAAGTAGACTTCAATGAAGAAATAAAAAATAAAAGTCCTTTACTCAATTGAAAGTCACAACAAGAACCAACCAACCAAATGTTTTGTGCTTGGATTTGTCATTGTACCGTAGACAGAGAGAAATAAAGCTTATTTTACATTTGTTTTCACAGTGAATGAAACCACAAATAAATTACCATCAAACACTCAACAGTTGATTTTTGTGAAGAGAGATGCTCTTTTCTCCTCCTCCTGCATTATTTTAATTGCAGCAGTACACAACGAGGTAGGCTACTCTAGTATAGTTTTATGGACAAAGGGAGAACTTTAATATTATTACAAGTAAAGTTAGGTTGTTTTGTATGCAACCCAACTCATTTTGAAAAGGAGGGAGAAATTGAGTCAGCGCCACAGTAAACTGCACCTGTGTCTCGACCAAGAGAGGGGGAGGGAGATAGAGAAGGGGGGAGGAAGAGAGTGGCGGTACTCTCTAACGTTCTAATGCTGGGTTTTACAGGCAGTATTTTTCTTCCACTATTACTTGGAGTCAACTTTGGAGGACGGGGAGGGAGAGAATCTTCTATGCTTATTTCGAGGTCAAAGTCAAACTCATCCATCATGCTGGCTGCTGCTCAGCACTTGTGTACTGATATCGCGAGACACTTTTTACCACAACCAGAAATCTCATCATAGTTTAATCTCTACTGTATTATGCAATGATGTATAAACAATGGTTACATTGAGTGGTATTGAAGTATATCTTATAATTCATCTTGATATGGATTTTAGTTTGTATTGCCCAGCTCTGT
Source organism: Etheostoma perlongum (assembly GCA_026937815.1). Taxonomy (NCBI): domain Eukaryota; kingdom Metazoa; phylum Chordata; class Actinopteri; order Perciformes; family Percidae; genus Etheostoma; species Etheostoma perlongum. The sequence continues at coordinate 26,142,723 of CM049380.1, forward strand.
TTTTACAAAATATGTATGTCCAAATAAGTAAATGCAGGGAGCAGTAAAGTCTGGACTCCACTATACCTTGCAGGGTGAGTTGTTTGGACAGCTTGGTTGTGATGTCCATGCCGTTCTTCAGCCAAGCCAGCTGGGGGCTGGGGATGCCCTCAGCATGGCAGCGCAGGCTGGCAGTGACGCCAGGCTCTCTGGCTTGGCTCTCTGGGTACACTCGGATGACGGGAGAAACTGGAATATGGTGAAAAAGGGGAGAGGGAGGCAGTTGAGACTCAGAGATGAATACATGCAGTACATCCCACAATGTTGTTTACATTAGTACCACTTGAGAAGCGAGGCAACCCTGTTGATTGAGAAGTTTAAGAAAAGATGTCAAATCTTGAACTTATGGTTTGACATTAGCATACACAATCAATAGTGTATTTTCAGCATTGCTGAATGCCTTTAGATAAGGTTACTGTGCTCCGTGAAGCCAAACAAATCAGATAGATAACTAAGGGAGAGAATCTCTGTTTGGACGTTATTGATTTTGCTTTGTACATTGATTTGATGTAACCTTTTGTCAGAAAGGGAATAAGAGAATAGAAGAAAACAATGTGTGCAGAAAGAAAAGGCACAAACTTAATGCCCCTGTCATCTGTAGACTGTTCCAAAAGCTGACTTTACCCATTTCTGAACATTGTGCCACTGTCATGCTGGAGTTACACTGCTTTACCCTGCCCCGAGGCAAAAACAAACATACAAAAAAAACTCTACTACATACTGTACTTCAAAGAAGCATAAATCAACATAAATCAATAAAACACACAAATACATTTATAATATGCAATTATGCAGTGACTGAGAATATGCCGCAAGTTTTGCTCTACACCCAGTGCCTAAGTTGTTAAGTGTATTGCTCCACAAAACATGGAACATATCAAAAGAATGAATTTGAATAATCCTTTGAAGGATGACGCCTTGCCTGAGTAGCAATAACAATGATAAAAACTTTCAAATGAACTGTTTACAGAGCGTCATTCCACAACAGCTTGTCACATATTAGACGACAACATGGCAGTGGCTTATGTAGGGACATCAAATTCCTCTATCTTGCCATCTTGTTTTGAGCAATCTTCATAGCCTCTGTGGCATAAAATCAGTGTCCTTTTATTTTTTTCCTTCTCCTTTCTGAAACCGACTTCAGAGACATGAGAGGAGGATAGAAGCGAGAGTCTTGGCAGCAGCAGAGAAAGCAGACGTGCTGTAGAGACCATTTCCCGTGGGCATTGGGTTAGAGGAAGTCTTTATTCAGCCAGGTGAGTGAAATGACTGAAGATTGTTGCCACGGCCATCTGGTAACCACGGCACTCCTGGGCTTTGGAGCTCACATCAACCTCTCTGCCAACACACCAACCAGAGTGTGCCGCAAGGGCTCCTTTGACACCAGGGTCACTTTACTACTTCCAGTCACAGGGACACTCTTACACTGATGGCCCTCAGCAGTAACAAGCTTGACTAAATTATTGTGTAGGATCTTTTAAATGAAGGTTACTTCTCATACCTAATATCCTCACACATGCACATACAAACGCTTTCTTTGTGCTCTTTCTCTGGTTTTCATTATCCGTGTTGCTGTAAATCACTTTGGGTCAGCCTTGTTTGCCGAAATTGCTCTGTGAATTGTGCTTGTTTGAATCTATGCATGTAAATTAAGAGCAGCAATCTCTGTAAAAAGGTAAAAGGCCTTTAAAAGGAATACTTAAATGATGTGGGTTGTATTCTTAACCAAAAGGATGAAATCCTGATGTCTATATAACATGTCCTTTTCATTGAGCGGGTTAACATACATGCACGTCAACAAGTTATGATCAGGCTTTTGGCAAATAATGGTAATTTAGTTAGTTAGGTTAGTTACTACAAACACAACTTGTATTTGAATTCTGATACATGTAACAGAGGATTGGAAATAATTGAATATACTGTATGGAAATAATTAGTCAATTGATTAGTTGATCTCTAGGATATTCTCAACTGTTTTAATAATTGATTCATTTTTTGAGTTTCTTTTCAAGATAAAATGCCGACATTTGCTGGATTAACCTACTGGAACATGATCGATTTGCTGCTCTCCTTTGAATAAAATGACACTATAGTGTATTTGTTTGGAGTTTGGACAGTTTGTTTGATGAAACAAACTATTTAACAGGCAATACAATAAATCCCCAAAATAATCTGCAAATTAAACAGTAATGAAAATAATCCTTAGTTGCAGCCCTACAGATAGCTTTAAATGTCATTACTAAAGAAGTTAAATCCAGCAGAGTCTATGCAGCCAGAAACCAAACTCTATGAGTACAGAAAGGACAGATTTGGTGGATGTGGAGGAGTTAAAGAGTAACCTGCACTGACGCAGACGATCTGAGACCTGGATAATTATAAAGGGAACTGAACAACGAGGTTTCTTTATGCTTCATGTACACTTTCGTAATATCCCAAATATTATCAAAAAGATAATAAAGTGCATGTTAATGTACTCATTATGAATGCAAGGCAAATGCTCATAACCTAACTTCTCTCAGGCAGAAGTAGTTAGTAATATCCAGTTTTGAATATATATATATATATAGTAATCATCATGTTGTTAACAGACAGCTGATCACACACACACACACTTTGTAGGTACTATTGTTTAATTTATTGTGTGTGTGTGTGTGTGTGTGTGTGTGCGTGTGTGTGTGTGTGTGTGTGTGTGTGTGTGTGTGTGTGTGTGTGTGTGTGTGTGTGTGTGTGTGTGTGTGTGTGTGTGTGTGTGTGAGAGAGCTTTTGAGGCTGTGGAACACTTGGCATATACCTACAGTATGTTGCTGGCCTACAACAACCTATTAATCACCAGCCGTATAGTGCAAACCGGGATCGACCAGCACTTCATTAAAAAAACCTCTCAGGCAATTTCACAAAGTTGTGTTAATTAGTGTGTTGGAATTAAAGCCAAATAGATCCACAAGACTTTTCATTCAAGAAAAACTGCAATAGTGCCACAGTGTTCAGAAATAGGTTTTTCAGGGAGAGAAACTTCACTTGAGCAAAAGCTTACTTACAAACAGTAAGGTTCTTTATTGATCATTTGCAGGGTTTTCCCTGCCATATGGCACAGACCCAGCATCTAAACATTTTTGTGCCTTGCCTAAAAGTATGAATGTAAAAAAAAATGTGGAGAACATTGCGATATGATATTGAAAAATCCCCCAGCGGCCCAAAAAGCATCTCCCCCCATAGGCCACCATTGTAATGAAAGTTTAACTTCACGGTTATAGTGACAAAAATGATCACGGTTTCCGGTATTATTGCGTTATCTGTGTATTCAATATGTTTTCAATAGGCCTTGATAGGCCTACACAAGCTGAAATAGTTTGCTTGTAAAAACTATTGAAAACTGGCTGGCCCGCTGTAGGGTGTCCAGTAAGAACTTGAACCAGAGATGAAGTATAACTATGAAGTTGTATTTGACGTTACATGTGAAGTTGGATGTGGTTCTGAAATATAAGCAAATAATAATTTCAATTACTCTGAACATTATTTTCCAAAACTAAATGTTATAGCCACCAGCATATAACAAGAAACAATACTAAAATTACATTAATTTCTCTAATAATTAACATAAATGTAACATATTGCTCAGTAACACAAAATGAGAATAAGCCACATCTATTACAGCACACATAGTCATAATGGAGCAAACCGTGTAATACACCTTTAATAGCTAAGCATGTTGTCTGTTTACTGGCGATTGTGTGTTGCTAGCAAACACAACCTGAATATCAACACGTGGCTGCACAAGTAATATTAAACCACCTGCACATCTATCAGCTATGCAATAAGAAATACAGTAACAGCAATATTATCGAGGTGATATCGCTCTTTCTCTCTCCAAATAAATGTCATGTTGTGTTCAAGTGTATCCACATCGTAGCAGAACACTTATTGAAATATGAATACGTACGTATTTAACGTTTACGCAGATAAAGAAAGCAGTAAAACCCAAGACGGTTTAGCACGCTACAGAATAGTTTTAACTTACGCTCTGGGCTACGTACATAACTTTAACAAGTTTAAAACTGAAAAGGAATGATAAATAAAGTCTGTTGTCCAGCTGCTACACCCTGTCCCCTTCTCATGTCTTGAGTGTGAGTGATTGTCAGGAGATCAAAGCGATAACTCTGTTCATTGATTTGTCAATCATCTCAGGAGAGAGAGAGAGCAAGTGTCACTATGGTAACTATGGGCTTTATTACAAGGCTGATAAATGTCCTGAGTGCTGTCATCTCCTCCTTCCGACATGATTCCAACTTCAAGAAACACATGTTGTAGGCTACGCAGTGCGCCTGCGCCGATCTAAAGACCTGTGACATCACTACAATGTAAAGTCTATGGGCCCAGTGGGAACTCGTGGGTGGGGCCAGCAGGAGAAACACTACTGAGCATAGTCAGTGGGCCACATATCATGGACATAAACCCAGAATCTCAGTAACTGTTATGGCGTATGCACCAAGCGAGCAACTCCATTAAACTGAACTTAATAGGGGCCATATTGGGATATGGTATTCAGTTAACATTATACATTCATGGCTGCAACCAACAACCGCTAACTTTTATTCAAATAATTACACAATGACTTCACTAGTATTTACAACATATAACAATAAAGAAGTAGTAGTGAAAATCTTAGGCTTCAGGCACCTTTAAGTGATAATAATAAAAAAATTAATAATTAATAATAAAGAAAATCACAAGTTAAAGCAAAATCTGACTCTAAGACAAAATATAGTGCAGGTTAAGATATAAGGCTTTAATGTAATGAAAACATAAAATAGTATTAGTGTAGACAGTATTGAAAATAAATAAAACCCAATGTACAGATTATATAAAAGTATATAAATTGAAAAATGATCTGGATGTAGCAGCTTCCCAGAGGGCTTTCAATGGTTACCTACACTTATCCACCAATACTGATATGTTATAGATACAGGTACATTTTTTATATGTATATATTTTATGATTTAAAAGATTCCAAAAATGGTATATCTTTCCTACATTTACAGTATTTGAACCTGGAACCAGGTGCTGAAACGGGGAGACAGGGTAGAGATCTTTTGGTCAGGATGGTCTTTTGTTAGGGCCAATACAGTAACTAGAAATATCTTCTGATGCTATTGAGACTGATAGAAAATAGATAGCATGGCATCGAGCTCACATCTCATACACCTTTTTGAGTAAATTGCTTGTGAGATTTGAAAAGTGTGAAAGTGGTTGCTACTTTGTGCTGAAGATCTCCAATCGGAGCTGGCAACACCACTACAAGAGTCAGATAGGTTACAGTAAAAGAGTATGTAGAGGTGTAATTACAGAGTATGTAAGTGCAAGTGCAATCCATGCTCTGAATGGGTGTATAGAGGTTGGCTGAGGCAGAATTGCAGTTGAAACCTCTGCTGGTTTCATGGCCCTAATTCAACCAAACATCTGTGATGGGAGGGACACACTGCTCGCCCCAGCCTAGTTTCCTCCATCCAAGTGAGGCGTCTACACAGTTCAGCACACATAATTACACAGATAAGGGTGTTGGTAAACACTGAAAAACCGTTACTTGAAAACTGAACATGTTGAGTAAGCAGAGGGATGCCTGATAGGTTTATTTGAAATGGTATGTGTTGTTAAAAGAATATGGAATAAGTTAATGTTACATATGAAGAGAACGAATGTCAATGAATTTAGTAATTTTGTTTGGATTTTGAGTTTGGTAGAAATTAGACCTTAAACATATTCTTTTGGAAATGTAAACTTACTTTTTGCTACTATGATACTGCTCTGCTAGCTACAACAATCCATAAGGTCAAGTCAATTTTATATGATGGGCAGGATGAGCTAGTTGACCCAAATCCCATTAGATTGGATAAATATGTATACAAATGTATATGCCTCAAGTTGAGCTATACAAAATATTTTACAGGAAGAGAAAACTGAACTAACACAGGATTCAAACTTGGAAAATGTCTCACTGTGTCCTTTTAAAGCAGTTTTAAAGTCTTAAAGGAGCTAAAGTTGCTCAAATGACATTAGGAGCATTAGGTGTTGATGGGATTTAGTGTTCAATCTTACAGTTCAGGCCTATGACATCCTAGTCATCACAGTGGTGTTTGTTAGATCGACACCTCTGCCTGCTGCTAATGATGGTTCTTTCCCCTCTGAACAGGAGACGTGTGTTCTCCTCTTTTGGTAATATCTCTACACTGCAGCATGAGTGAACTCAATTGCTGCATGCAAATCAACATGTCATTTGCCCAGACAGTCATGCAAATTAAAGAAGCAAGCCAGTCTGTGGGATTTTTCCACTCGAAACTCAACTCAGACAAGATGTGAAAAGTTGCATTCTGAAGTTTCTGATAGTGTCAGGAGACCCAGTGCCAGGAGAATGTGACACAGCAGGGCTGACAGCTCCATCATAAAGCTCCCCAGCCAGTCGTCAATCACTCAGCAAGGCTCCAGTTGGCCATTGCGCTATAGAAGATGAGTAGGCGTACACACACACACACGCAAGAGCAAAGGACACAAAAACACCATGGAAGGAGACCACTTCACCATCACACAACTGGGAGATTTCCAATTGAGCCTGGCAGACCTGTTACAACTCTCCAATAAAATTCAACACATGGCTGTTGCTGAAAAACATGGCAGTCATTACAATTGGATTGTGCGACAACGCTTGAATGTGTGTACAACGTACAGCCCTTTTATAACATATACAAAAAACACTCACTCATACACCACAGTACCACATGACTGTACACACACATACACCATGACATATATGCTCACACCATGATGAAAGCCACCTCTCACCTGAGCTTTGTGCCTCTGAGAGACATGTGGGAGTAATCCAGCTCAGACAGTCAACAACAGTTTTATCCAAAGCCTGAATCCAGTGCATTACTTGTACATCACACAACCGGTGAAGAAGTACTTTTCAAGGGTAAAACAGAAGTGAAAACTGCTGAAGCAGGTCTAAAAAAGATCTTGGACAGAAATTAAAAAAACATAATGGATCTCCAGGGACTACCCCAGGAGGATGAGGTGTCCTCATCAGTGTGCGCTCAATTTCTCCTTCTTTGGGGTGTGTTTTATGATTTATTTATTGCAAGTAATCAAAAGAATAGAATTAAAATTAAAGAATTTGAATCCAATAAAATAAAGTGTACACCATGATATGAAATCTCTATTATTTTTTAAAGAGCCACACATTAACTGTGTGTGTATCTATCTATCTATCTATTGTAATGGGAAAATTACATAGACAATGATTTTCTTTCAGTAATTGTTCATTTATTAAGTGATTATTAATTGTAAGTAAATCATTCAAAAAGGCCTCCGAAACATGTGTCATTCCTAAAGATATCTCCTAAAAGTAAGTCCTTCAGTGTTGAAGACAGCTGAACATGTTATGACTCTGCATTTCACTACTGTAAGCAAATGGTAACAAAACACAGGCGCCTCCAGAGATAGGCAAAGGGCAGCTTGCCTGAACCTAAGGTTGGAATCTGAGCCAATCTATAGACGAGCTAAATCTCTGACTTCTAAGATTGAATGACAACTTCAGTCATTTTTTGACGCATTAGACAGATGTATAGGGACAGCTCTGGCTCCTAGAAGTCTGAAGAAGAAGATGAAGTGTATTGTTTAAGATTAGAATGTTTTCCAAACATGGCCTGGTTTCTGCTGGGGCAAAAGGGATATAAGGAACTGTCATATGTTACGCGAGGCACAGAACTGTTGTCACTTTGTAACTCTGATTCATTGTGAATGCTGTTCTTGTCGTTTTTGATTGTTAATAATTAAACCCTTCCACCGAATACCTAAACTTTTAATCCAGTTTGCAGCCTGTCTTTATTTGTTTCAACAAAGTCTCTTCTTCATCCAAATTCCTCCCTCGCTGTAACAGAAACTTCCACCACACTATCTATCTATCTATCTATCTATCTATCTATCTATCCATACTCGGGCTGATATTGGTAATACTTATTGTACTGTAGTATGTACTATGGCATCTCTGATTTTACATTTAAATTATAGGCAGTTGGACTGCCGATGGTCTTGTTGATTTAAAGAAGCCACAAGCAATTACCAATATTATGTTTTATATTTTGTATCGAAAAAATCAATTGACATGACTAAACAGTGTGTGCTAAATGTAGAAATATTTAATGAAAACAGATACAAAATTTATTTTGGAACCCATAAAGAATGTATGAAGACTATGTTTTTGATCATTTGCAGCAGGAGCAGCTTTAATTCAACTTTCCAAGTGGAGAGCACTTGAAAGCTCCACTTGAAAGCCAAGAGATAAAGTCAGATATCCCCAGGTCAGATTATGACCACAAAGTCTATCAATGAGCATTGGCCTTAGGTGTGCTGTTACCAGGTACACAGTATGCTAAAACATGTTCTACATTATAGACAGCTCTTACAAAGTGCAAAAATAAATAAATAAACACCCAGGTTTATATGTATAGCTGTTCCTCCTAGGGCTGCAACTAATGACTATTTTCATTTTCAATCAATCTGCCAAATAATTGTTTAGTTTATTAGATTTCTCAGAGGCCATACTCTGTCTTTAACCTTAAAGTATTGAATTTATTGTTATATAAATAAAACAGAATAAGAAAATATTTGGCATGTGTGCAGGGTGCCATTTGTGAAGAAAGCTGAGGCGGGGGATGTTTTTGATCATGCACAACAAAGCGAAACATGCAAGAATTAAATCCCCCTTTCTATACATATATAGTGCCACTTGGCCAGCCATGCCAAAACACTTATGCACTACAATATTCAATGGAAAATAAACGTAAAAAGAAATAGTACTACATAGTGTCAACATAAACCACATCCCTTTCAAGCCGGAGAGTGGAGTTCACAATGCGGCGAAAACAAAAATGCTTTCACACAGTAAATGCTTGTTTGTTCCTCAAGATAGTTTTAAATCCAAATCCAATCTATTTCCTAAAATTAACTAGTCGTTTTGGTGCCTCAACTTAACTGTCGGACTACATTCACTTTTTCTAAACTCCACTACCAAGGTGCCTGAAAGAGCCGTCATCTGACGGCGCCTGTACCCGGCTCGGAGTCACCTGTTGGCGGCTGAAAAGATGAAGCAGTTAGTTAAAATAGATTCATTTTCTGTTGATCGACTAATTGATAAATTGCCTAATGGTTGCAGTTATAATTACTCAGTCTCAATTACTCCTCTACCCATTTCTTTGTTGGTACCCAACTACCCTTAACAAAACTTTGATGTCCTCAGGTGGCTCACACTCTCTAGAGTCACATAGGCACAGTAACAGTCAGAGCCTTCCTCTCATGCAACATGCAGTCATATGTGGGTAACCCTCTTGCCCTCTGGGGAAAACTCCAACATGTAGGTATCCCCACAACAGTTGAGCAACTCATAACCCTTAAGTTACCTCCTCAAGTCCTCCACTTGCCTCCCTTCTTTGCATCTGAGTCCCTCCCAGGAGGCACGGGATAGACGTGAGGAAATCATGGGATGAGAGAGGCAATGAGCAAATGTGTTTTAGAGGGATGAGACGTCCTTTCCTCTGAAGCATTCCTTTGAATTTGTTAGCTGTATGGGTGGAGTTAGCATTTCCTTCAGCTGCATGGCTTCCGGGAAGGCTGCTCTTGTGTATCCTCACCAATAGCTCCTCAATGATCCCTCCTCCATGCTCACTTTTTGGTCTTCTGGCCCGAAATAAGAGCTTTGAGACGGCCTTCACCGAGGAGGGACAGAACAACTTTTGTTTCAGTCGAGGAGCTATCAAATAAGGGGTATGAGATGCAGCCTTGATCAAGGATTCTGGTCTCAGAGCTGCTGCTGTGCATTGAGGTGAGTTCAACTACTGTACTACTTAGTTGCTCCACCTCTAAGTCTGAGGCGTTCCCACTAGATAGATGTCATCCCAAGTCCCGAGGACCAGTTTTGTAGCCAGGGATCAGCACACCCCATCCCTTGCCTGCCACATACAGCTAACCTTGGAGGCTTACGTGTTGGCAGTCTCACAATACTTCCCAACAAGGCCCCACAGGTATAGGCTCAGTCACCAGGCACATCAGTCCCCCCACCCCCCTTCACTTGGGAGTCCCTACAAGGAGCTGTAAACCCCAACAGCCTAACTTTCACTGTTACAGAGGAACACAACCCCCTACCAGGATAAGGTGGTCATTTTTCATGAGGGTTACTAGATCATTCTCAAAAACAGAGAGAGGGCAATAATGAATGACATTGACAAATAACTGCACATGGATACTGCATCAGTAATGTATGTGTTATGTATCATTAATATCTGCAAACAGCTAGAGCTACCTTTTGAAAGATGATGCTGCCAGGCAGACGTAAACAACATTAGGATCCATATTGTTACATTTTACCCATCAGAAATACTTAAATTTCAAATTATGTTTTCAAAATGAATTCAGCTTCCCAGAGTGGAAAACTAAATGTATTTCTCAAGCAGCAAAAGTGGTTTCTGTATTTGACGATTCAACCAAGACTTTCATTAATTTACCCCAAACAACGATTTGTTTTCTACTAAAGTGGCTGGGAGAGTAGACAAACTTTGCAGCCGCAATACAAATTAGATGTAACTTTATTGATTCCCGTTTATAAAGTGGGGTCACTGCAACAAAGAAAGGCCTATAGATAAAACTAAAAAAAAACAGAGCGGACATTGCATACTGAAGATAACAAATAATCACAACAAAATGTACATATTGAAGATAATAGTGTACAACAAAAAAAAGCATAATTGTTTTCATCAACATGGGGCAGACAATACAAAGAGGCTGACTGCCAATAACAACGCACAACAATACAAAAAGAGCATGTGTAAAATCCATGAGGGATATGTTGATGAATCAGTGTGTTGTGTGTATGTGGGGAAAAAAGGGATTAAAGCCCCAAACCACTGAATGATCATCCATGCACTGCACAAGCTTCATAGGGAAATCAAAAGTTTCTTCTAAAGTACCTCCAGTCTAAATTTCATCAGCTTTTCTAAATAAAAATTCCAAATACTGTGTATCTTTTTCATTCTCATGCGACCTCAAAGTGATGGACAGCACTCTGAATTCAGTTTCTTAGAATTACTTTTTAAGCTGTTTCTTAATTGAGTTTTAGAAAGTCTCAGTAGTCATGACAGGGTGATAAGCTGGTCCTTGGGGACTTCACCCAGACTATGAAAGTAAAATTCATAGCCTGCAGTAAAAAAAAGGTCATCTGGAAGTTTCAGTTTCAATTAAGACCAAAAGTCATGGGTCTCATGAGATTCACTCTGTTTCAGTAAACACAATGCTTGGTAGAAGAAATGTAGATCATTGCAATTAACCTTGGAGTATTCTTTTAGAAGAATGATAATGAACTAAGTGTCTGTCAAATGTAATGAAAATGTGGAGCTTTTCTACATTGACACATACATTATTCACATTGAACTCACCAGAATGGAAGAAAACAGGCTCATTTACACAATCTCAATCCACCTTTGCCCTCTCCATACAGTCTTGGTTTCAGCATTCACATGGAAGGTCTACCATACTAAAGACTATCCCAAACTAATTAACAGACAGTGGAATACAAAACTCTTCACAGATAATGGACATCAAGGCTGACTTAAAGTACAGGCCTTCAGTCAAACAAATATGATATAAGTCTGATGTGGGTGACAAATATTTAGCAAAGCGTCTAGACTAAAGGCAACATGTGTGAACAGAGCTGCCGTTTCTAATATAGTAGGGTAATACTGTTAAAAACAAGGCAGTAATAGAGTGCTACAATAATGACTTATCTGTTTCCAAAAACAAGCTACGACAAGACTGATTCTATTGGTTGACTGTACAATTCACAGGTCAAAGTTGAACAATGGTCAACATTTTTTAATCAGTCAACAGTAAACAGAAGTCTTTTGGGCTTTAATATAAGTGAATAAGACAGAATAATTATTCATAGACAAAGCGGTTAATGTCACATCAGAGGTTGTCAATCTTAAGAGGGCAGGTCTTGTGTAATGCGATCCAGGAAGCGAGAGTGAGAGTAGAGGAGAGTGGTGTGCTGCTGCAAACAACTCTTTGTGATGATGTTGAAGTACAAAGACTGTTAACTCTGTGTGAAGTAATTTGCAAGCTGGCACCTACTGCAGTACTGTGCGCAACATAGCGGGGAAGGACTGGAGTAGCTGACCAAACTCGCCTCTCAATGCGTCCACAATGCATCCTGAGAGTGTCCAAGTGTACTTAGAGCTGGCCACCTGTCCAAATCCAATCACTCAGATTGGATTTTACTACCAGGTGGAAAGGCACCCTATATGTCTTGATGTTGAGCGAGAATCTAAATCTCCCATTTGCCAGCCATATAGTGGCTGATTGAACCAAAATTTTACTCAAATATAAGAATAATATCAATGTGTTTTTTAAATAGTTTTAAATTATTTAAAGGAAAAAAGGCCTTTAGACAAAAATCTGAAAATGCTCCTTTTCATCTCAGCCGGCTGGAGGGTTGTGGTGGGTGTCGGCGTTACACCATAGGGAACAAGAGACATTTTGTGTTCATGTTTATAAGTCGGATAAGAAGGAGATTTTAGCAGGAAAGCAAATGTGTGTTGTTGTTCCAAGTCTATGGCTCTTGTGTTGTGTAGCAGGCTGCTTTCGGGCTCAGTGTGATAGTTTGTTCAGCCAATGATACAGTAGAACGCTGACATTTTGAAGATTTGATTGGCTGTACAGAAATGAGGTTCCCATATGTAGACGGATACCAGAGCAATATTCCATTAAACTAAAGCAAAACAAAGGGATGCCATTATGAAACCAAGCCACTGCATATTTGGTTTCTTTTATTTTCTTCCTAAAAATGGAAGTAATTCCAGTTGGACTTTAAGAGTGGAAAGCCTACTACTTTGGCTAGTAATGTACAGCAGATGATGACATCATTTAAACAAAAAAGTGCACTCTGTCTTTGTGGCAGCTCTTACCATTCACTTGAAGAGTGTGAGTCTGAAAAATGTTCTCGTATCCATCAGCATGACAGGTATAATTGCCCATGTGGGTTGTTGTCACCTTGGTGATGTACAGTGAACCGTCATCCCCAAAGTCCTACCAGAGAAAGAGAAAAAGAAAATTCTTAATGACTTACAGAATGTAGTGGTGTTGTTCCAACAGTGCAGTAGTGAAGGCATTTGAAGCTGTAAATGAATGGTTACAATGCAGTGTGCAGATGAGAAGATAAACATGTTTCATAGCATAGGAAATGAAAAATACAATGGCAATTGTTCAGAAAGGCACTATTGTACAGCAATATCTACCAATCTAAGTCAAAAGTTAAAGCCATCTGGTGCCACAGAAAAGACAAGGAAAAATTACTTTTTAATGTCACACATTTGTTTTTTCTGGTGCATGTCGTTTTTCCAATCAGAGAAACATGATCTGATGGAAAATGACTGAGGCTATAATTGATTAGCATAGAAATTACTTGTGTTGGCTGCTTTTAAAACAATAACAGGGCAATATAGTTCTGCAGACGTATGGTCATTCAAAGTAACTTCTACTGCTCATTTTAGATGCATTGTCCCTGAAAAGGCCAAAATGCTAATTGTTATCGTTTGGTTAACATGAATGTCCCATAAATACAGAAAACATGTTGCGCTTCAGTTCTCATGTGGCCTACTTAAGCAAAAAAAACAAAAACATCCATGATGTAAACTTCATGCTGTGCTGTGATTACTAAGCCAGTTAACACATTGAAAATGGTGTTGAACAAGGAAAGACAGCCAACAGAATACTGCACAACTGCAGCACAAATACAAGCCCCCAAAGCTAATGAGCCCATTTATAAATCTGTCTGACAAAGAGTAAATGTGTGCCAGCTTTTTAAGATCAAGCCATATTGGCAAGCCATTGCAATGCTTTTTTGTATTATATGAAGTGAAATGGTTGTATTTATGTTAATAAAAAGTGCAAAAGATGGGGTGGGGATCATTTCCGTAATAAAAGTCAACCCCTTGTGTTTTGGTTAAAAGTTAAATTGGTTAACCTTTACTTCTACTCATAAATGTAAGATTAAAAGCTGTTGGTCAAATCTCCTCTGAATTAAAACTAATCAACAGATGTCTTAAATTGGTTAAGAGCAACATGTCGGTCTTAACCACCCTATTAGACCTGTTTTGGAATGAGCCTAGAATATGGCATTAGCAATAATGACTAATTTATTTAAAGCAATATGTAATTTAGAAATTCTGATTAGCATAGTTTTCGAAATAGGGCAGCGTTACATTTTATCAGCACTTGCTATTGTGGTCTCCTTTGTTGCTCAAGTTAGGCATTTCATTTTAGCCAGTTTCCATATTTATAGATGTCTAAAATACATTGTATTGTTATTTCCTACAGTATAAATTGAAGATTTTACATAAATATAAGTGACTGATTAAATTGAAATATATACGCACACATTTGCAGAGTAGGCCTAATGTATTACTAAGTAAAGGTGGCTGATTGGCTGAATGTTTTCCATCACTTGAGTTACTCTAAAAGGTTACTCTTATAAATTACCAAGAGTGAGACATTTGATGAAATGTCTCTTTAAGAAAATATTGCTTTACTCTTACAGTAACCCTGGTGTAGTAATCATAATGTCTTATGTCATGTTGCAGTACATTTTTCACACAACACTGTATTCAAAATACAACTTTAAATGACTTCCTTAAGTTAAGAGAGAGAAACTCAAATCTGTGTCAAATCATATGACGATAGTCATTTTAGCACATTAACTATATCAAGTGATTATATTTTAAACCTACAGGGAAAATTCATGAACAAAATACTGGCCTGTGCTAACGATAACAGGTTTTAACCACGTTCCAAATGCACAGCTGCTTTTCAGAAATGAACATGATCCAGCACTCAGCCTTCATTAAAGTCTTCTTCAGTGCTCACAAAATTGATGAACTCCAAGTGCCAAAACGTTTTCATTCCTGATTGGTGCCATGCTTTGAAAAACCATTCATATACTTTAATGGGTTGAACCTTTGCTCTAAAGAATGTCTAAGTCTGCCCCTGTGCTCCTCGTTGCTTATAACGGAACTGAGCGTTCTTTTATTAAAATAATTCCCCTTACCAGTCCTCTTTCAGAAGAGTTCATAACAAAGCAATTGCATTTTCTCATTAAATAGCTTTTAACATTTTGATCACATCCTTGCTGGCTGTTTACATCTTGGCATTCAGCTTCTCCTTAAATGTCTACAGACAAGTGAGGAGAGTCAGCCATCGTGTTTACAGGCACACAGTGTGTTTATCAGTTCGTCCCGGTGTGCTCCCGATCTAACCTACAAGCTCGGTAACGGCTTGAGCTGAGTGAAGCATCAGAGCTTCACAATATGAGGGGAAATCGATGGTGCGTTTTGGCCCCTTGGGCTGAGAGCATATTGTGTCACCTTCTTAAATGAAAAATGAATGGGGGGGAGAAATGAAACTCAGAGTGGTGGAACGAGCCACGGCGGAGGCTGTCGACATGATTCCTCCACCTCACCTCAGCTATCAGCAGCACCTAGCACGCAGCTCTCTGCAGACAAAGCAGGCCAGTGTACGACTACTCGGAGGGATGGGGGAAAAGGGCAGGTAGAGGTGGATTTACAAATAGGCCATAGCCCTCAAGAAACTATAATTAATAAAGCTGTCAGTGCCAGGTCACCTCTGAAAGGACAAGGGCCACCTCATTGGATAACCTCTGGTAGTGACGAGGCAACTCAAAATGGCCTTTGAAGAAGTTTCCAGGCTACCCGTAATGAAAACTTGTGAGGAACACAATACGATGAGTGAAAATACTCTCATGTCCCCAGTATGCAAGTATATTGAGGCAACACAACTTAAAATAGGGGGTGGGTTGACATTAAAGGGCAGGTTTACTTAAATGAAAAAAATCCTGTTTTCTCACTTGTCTCTGGTGGTATTTACTGTAACCACATAGATCCTTTCAGTTTTGTGCGCCAATGTTTCGAGATTTCAGCTGCAAACATTTCTACCTCCACTCCAATATAATTGAGTTGAATGTAATTTTATTTGCGGTGTTCACAGCTTTGAAAAATGACATTTAGAAAAGATTCAGCATGATGTGTTTTTCGAGAAAGGATGTTTTCCATTACTCTGCAGCACGCATCCTCCACAGCACTCACTGTCAACAATTTCCACTGGACCTACCAAAGAAACAGTCCCCCGCAAAACTTGTTAGGAGCGTTCAATTACTCTGAGTATTGGGAACAGTTTCTGGAAAGAAAGGTTGCTGTTAAATTGTGTTTGTGATGCTGTGAGTATCGCAAACACAATTCTGTTTTCATACTGTAAATGAGCCACACTATTGCACTGGTCGATCTGTTCCTTCATTACAACGAGCATAGCCACTGTTTATTTTGCCCAGCTGTTTTGAAAATTATTTTGCCTTTTTTTAAGTAAGAGTTATTTGTGACCAGTAATTAAAGATTTCAAATACAGGCTGGGGAAGTCAAAGTATTGAGAGATGGACTAACACTTGGTTGGTTTTGGTCTTTTCATGGGATTTGTTATATATATTCTAAAACATCACCATCTTATCCTTTATCCTTTGATTTAAACAGATCATTTATATGATTTTATCAACCTGCACATTTCTTATAACAACATCATGCATCTATTGTAGTCACCTCATTAGCTTTGTGGGCTTTTTGTGAATGTAAAGAAAAAAATGATGCAATGTCAGTCTGGTGAGACAAAAAACTAAAAACACCCTACCTGGGACGGGATCTGTTGAGTAAAACAGAGGTCAAACATTTAGTTCAATAAAAGCATAAGAAATGGATTTAAAAGCAGGTGACAGTTCTGCTGCTGTGGTTGAGAGTGAATTGCATAATGTCACAGACAAAGTTCAGTATATACTGTAGCTCAATATAGATGTAAAGTCAGGATAATATAGAAATAGTTCAGAGTGCATGAGTGTTGTTCTGGGCTCCCAGACCACATGATTAATTTAACAACAAGTTGAGTTCAATTTTGAGTTGGAGATAATAATAATATAATAAAAAATACTAAAATATGCCACTTTTATCCAGTAAGATCCATGTGTTATCTGCCGTATAAAGTTGCACAGCTTCATTCTTTCATCCTCTGCAAACGGCACAGGAAGACTACAAATTGCACAGTATCGCACAAAGTGGTAGGCCTACACACTGATCAAAACGAAATGTAGATATTAATGATCACATACATTTAAAAGGACGACATGGTACATCTCCACATGCAGAAATAATGGTAAACGCACCAGAATAAGGCACCAAAGCATTACAGGAGAAAAGAAACATATTCCAAAGGACATGATAAGAAAGATGAAGAAAGATTCAGCTCAGATTGTACTTCTTCCTGCGCTTTATCTATTCCTGTTGAAGCTGCAGTCTTCAAAAAACAAACTTCACAATCTTTCAAATAACACATGCATTTTTAATCTTCCAAACTATTTTTAAGACCAGATAATTGGAATCCCCAAATGCAAACATGAATGTTTCTCTCTCTCTCTCTCTCTCTCTCTCTCTCTCTCTCTCTCTCTCTCTCTCTCTCTCTCTCACACACACTCACACACTCACACACTCACACACCCCTCAACACTCACACACTCACACACCCCAAGACTGTGTCTTTGGCTCGGCCACTCAGGGAGGATTGATATACTGACAGCCTTGGATGATGATGCAATAGCCAGTAACTGTCAACTTCATGGAATTACAGTAAGCTGCTTTGTCAAAATTTAGAGAGGCTCTATTGAACTCCAGGATACAAGCCCACCACTGGGATTAATGTGCGATTTACAAAATATGAATGTCGACAACATTTCTAAAATAACTTCAGTCTAAACTGGGAAGGCCTGCACCGTTAGACTGCGTAAACCTCCCATGTGTACTCGCATGAATATGACTCTAATTAAGGCTGGCAATGGATGCTCACAAATATTAACAGCCTGCAATTATACAGAAATTGTCTGCAAGGCAATTTAGAATTAGTCTGTGGATGCCAGGTGCAGACAAAATCCATTCTCCTCTCTGGAAAGGACAATAATGATGAAGTCTGAGAGCCAAAAATAAATCTGGATTAAGCCAGTTATGGTGTGCAGCTAATGTTCTATTAGTACTTTCACTTGGTGCTGTGAGGGATCTGATGGTGGTGTTCCATGTTCTAGAGGTAATCTGTGCACTATCAGAGGTTGTAAACTCAGGCTTTGTTAGACACAAAAAAATCACAAAGAAATATAAAATCTGACAATGGGTCATAGTCGGCAAGTTCTCTTAGTCTGAGAAGACCAATTAGTCCCTGTAGTAGTTTTATTTATTTTTTAAAGATCATTTTTGGGGCATTTTCAGCCTTGAATTTGACAGGACAGCTGAAGACATGAAAGGGGAGAGAAAGTAGTAGTACTTTAACACAGTCTCACTTAATGGCACTGCACTGGCATCATCCCAGCATGCTGTGGGTACCATAGCGACAGAAGGAGTGTAATTTTATGCAACAACATAAAACACAGGCAAAATAAAGATCCTGTGGCTACCAAAGTGGTTTAGGGTTAATTAATTAAAATGCAAAGTGTTAATTACATCCTTCTTTCTGCTCTGTTCTATCTATGATGAATAGCTCAAGCTATGGGTTCTGGGGACTGAAATTAAAAGTTGATGTCTTCAGGAGAAGGATGGTGCAAACCACAAAAGGCCAAGCTTTGATTGATTTCCATCACAGCCTGTTCTTGTTTCCACTGGCTCAATAAAAGGGCAAAATGAAGCATGTATGATTCCACAGTGAAAAGCTGAAACATTGGTGTATATGTTGCCATTATTCCAGCTATTGATTATCTTCACACAAAGCTTTTGGATAGCTACAATGCTACAGTGGATATCCTGAATAGCATTTGGCTGATGCTTTCACCAATTTTAAATTGGAAAATACACCCGTGCCAGATCTAACACTAGTCATTGGCTAACTGACGACTGTGTGTGAAGTGCAGACAAAGACCACCCCTGGTTGGGACACTGAACTCTGCTGTGTGTCTTCAGGCAAAATCAGGAGATGAAACAGAAGTTCTATTGAATCTGAAAAAAACAAACAAAAAACTAAAACCGTTCTTAAAATATATATATGTGAAAGATAGATCAAAGCCTGCCTTTCCCTTACAAGACCTCGCACCTCTTTTTGTCTCCCATACATCCTCCAAAAGATAATCAGAGAGTTTTCAAGAAATAATCTGTCTTGACGTTTCTTTTTTGGTTACACCCAGCACTTGCATACATCTTTTATAGCAATGCATTGCATAAAAGCAGTCATAATATATTACAGAAAATGACTGAAAAGGCAAATGGTGGGAAGGCTGTTCATATGCCCGGCTTGAAGTCACTTTATGGTGTTGAAGCTGCTCCTTATGGGACTCACACATCACCAACAACCAGAACCAGCACACTAGTTTAGAGCCAGTTGATGTTGCCAAGGATGACTGGCGACAGCTGGGTGCCTCTTACTCATTTTAAGGGTCATCAACATTTAATGTTACATTAGTGGCTTCGCTTGGTCTCCCTTTATCTACTGCGACAGTGTTGACTTAATTATGCACAGAAGTGTCACACTCATCTTGGTCAACCCTGACACACAGAGACGAAAAGGGTTAGGCAAAGGAGGTCTGCCTTTTCTGTACCTCACCACATAAGTATCCCTGCTCCTTTTGATGTGGATGAAAGTGACACAGAGGGCTGTCTGAGGCCGTGCATGCAGATTAACACACCCACAGACAGACAGATACAGTATACGCATATACAGTCTTTCACCGAGTTGTAAAAGTAGGTCCTTCCTCTAGGGCTGAACCCCTTTGGTATCCCCCTTCATCTTCTTTCTTTGTCTGAAATCCTTGTTCCTCCCAGCAGTCTCTAAACAGAGACACTAAGAACACAAACTGACATCCTAGATTACTGTCAGAACTACAATAAAAAGCCAGTGCCAACAGTCAAACAAAATGTGCTGACAATATGAGCCACTGCCAATAAGTTGAAACATAAGAAAGAAATATAGGATGCAATTATCTCAAATGTACAGCTCTTGCTCTAGTTGTTAAGAATTGATGATGCCTTATAATGTGAAAACCCAATAATTAGACCTGTGCACTGCAAGTGTAAGAGCCATTCCACTATGTGTGTCTGTCTACCTGTTAATGTATCTGTGGCGTCCACTGTGTATCTACCCATCTTTCTATCCTACTTATCTACACATTTATCTACCCATAAACAAGAAAATCAGAGAGTGATGCAGGCTCTCACATTGATGTCTTCCAGGTTCAAGGAGTTCAGATATTGATGGTTTCTCTTCCACAATATAGGAGGCCTCCGCTCCCCGGTGATAGCACACGTCAAGACGACGCTCTGGCCGACTATTACAGTGGTGACGCTCCTTTTCTGGTCATCTGGAAGGGTGAGCAGGTAAACATCTGTTGAGAGGAAAAAAAACAACACAATGTCAGACTGATTGTCTAAGGAAACTAAACAAATATACCTTTTGAAAAGATTTAAGTAAACTACTGTAAAATATATTTTAAGTAAATTAGCTTGAACCATCGAAGAAAACTCAAGCTCTGAAAAAGTCAGAGCTT
The DNA here is from genome assembly GCA_026937815.1 of Etheostoma perlongum. Classification (NCBI taxonomy): domain Eukaryota; kingdom Metazoa; phylum Chordata; class Actinopteri; order Perciformes; family Percidae; genus Etheostoma; species Etheostoma perlongum. The sequence goes on from CM049380.1 coordinate 26,163,427, forward strand.
GCAAATATTTTATATCTGAAATTGAATGAACACGTCTGTCTTGTAACAGCTCATAATTCAGAGGAATACACCCATGAGATACTTCACAATGCAATAATTCATGTTTTGCCCACATGTTTTTCTTAATGAAGCTTAAAATGAGAATGCAGAACAGAAGATGCTGTTCTATAGGAGGCAGATGTATTTTTTAGTTAGAGATGCACTGATGCAGCACAATTATTGCAATTTGCAAAGTAATGGGAAGAAATTAAGTTCTATAAATACTTTGCATAATTAATGTAATGACACTATAATGAGAGTTCTACTTTCTCTTTGGGTTTCTCCAAGGACCCTGGTTTCCCCACTATGTAACTCTTTTTAAGCTAACAGTTCAGAGCAGACTCCTTGTCTGATGACTGCTGAAACCACATCTGAAATGGGCTGCTTTGTAACTAGAGGTTGGACTATTTTTAACATGCTCAGTGCTCTGAGAGTTTAAAACAAGCTAGGCTCTCCACATTGTTATAAAAGCCCAGGAGTGCACCCTTTCTGATGAAAGTAACATGAGAAAAGCCCTAGTCCTCGATCAGAGTTGATGCTTAGCTCGACTCAGTCTCCCTACAATACCTAAAGGTTTTTGAAACCCATTTCTTGTGATAATGATTTGTTGTTGTGTTCTCTGCGGGCCATTTCTACCTATTACTGAGAGGATAATTGCCACAAAGAAAAGCCAGGGTGGGCTGTTAAGAGGTCAGCATGGCTATGGTTGGTTGACACATTTTGTGCATCCAGTAGTTTGATAAGACAATGACTACAATGTACACTCATCCATTCTTTGGTGGTATTATGTAACGTGGCCTGTGAGAGAATCCTTTCTTTTGGGTAATGAGCAACAAAGCAAACGGAAACAGAGACTCAATTTGTTCTGCTCCTAAGGGCATGAAATACAAAACCTAATGAAAGAGCAGGACCAGCAGACAGTTCACTCGCCACAGCCCAGAGAATCAGGATGAGAGCGCCTTCAATTACAGCGTGACTCTGGTGCCCCTGTACCAATGGCTTCTGAATGCTTTTTTAACCTTCTCACTCATTTGCAGTGTTTGGTCCACTTGTTGTGTCTCTGAACTGTGAACTTGGCTAGCCCGTTAGATCCAGACAAATCACACTGTGACCGTAAAAAAGACTCATATGTATCTTTTCAGTGCAAAGCTCCAAGTTAAGACTTCTAATCTCTAATTTGGCCCAATCAAACCCTGCTTAAACCCAGGAAAATCTCTGCCAGGATTACATAAAAATTTGAAGATTAATAACAGCTGTTTCCTCTGAGTGCTGTATAACTCTTAAGTTTGCATGATTGTACTGTTAGAGGGGGGAGTTCTGTGGTAATTGTTGAGCCTATAGTTTGTCCTGGTGTTGTTTTGCGTATACAAATCCAGGAACCTTAACTGTTTGTTTGATTTGATTATATAAACTGATTAAAGCAAACAACAATGCAAACATCCTGTTAGAAAATATAACACTTCTTTCTTTCTTTCTTTCTTTCTATTTTTTTACTTAATTGTGGTGCATAATCAGCAGCTCATTTGCGTTTCCTAATGTTCACATTTCCTTTTTACTTTCTGTTAATAGAAGCATGACTATGAACTTTGATCAACTTGCTCTTCCTGCAGGAAACATAACTTTTGGGTGCGTGGGGACCTGAAATCTCGGTGAAAATTACTTTTACCCAGGCTGCTAGTTTTAAAATAAAATTGGTGTATTTATTTGCATACATCTGTAAACTGTATTATAAGACGTTTGTTATTGTGTATACTCAGCTGGCCAAATAACAAAAACGGCTTTGCAAAACAATAGAAAGCTCTTTCTGCTTGACTTTCCTCACTGCTTTGTGGACAAAAGCTTTACAGTAATGCAATTCAATGCAACAACTCCTAATGTTGACCTAAAAAAACCTTAAGATTCTATATTATATTACAGGTGTTCTTGTTGCATATTGCAATTTCAAGTAGTTGTGAATTATATATTTGCATGTGATCTTTAGATTTTAATCTAACTATAAGAACTCCATTTAATAATTATTGTGTTGTTTGGATGATACACTTATTTTTAGTTTTTAATTGTAGAATTTTGAAATGAAATGTTTAGTTATTATTCTGCATACCAAATCAACACACATAAAAGATCATATAAGAAAGCAGGTTCAAACATTTATTAATGAGCCAATCAGTCAGTCAAAAGGAAACATGAGCTTCTTCATTTATTAGTCAGTCTCTTTCATTGGTTGAGGATAAAAATGCCTTGTGAAGGCCTGCACTGAGGGAAATTACTCTAGTCATAAACATAACCCATCACTTGTATTGATCTAGAAAATGAAGTTGAGTTTAATAGTACATGAAAAGAATAACCAACTTCATAAAGCGACTGAAACATTTCCCTTGTGGACATCATAATGTGACGGAGATAATTTGATGGAACACGTTTGATCCGTTAGGAGCTGTTTGCATGTAATTTAGACAAGACAATGGCAGTCAGCAGGGGTGATTTGAGAGCCAACATGGCCAGGGAGAAAGGAAATGAATGAAAAGAGATTGTTTATTAGTGGAGCCCCTTTAGTTCTGTCCAAATTAAGTAGCTATTTTAAAATACTCAAGTTTTAACAACAAAATGGTTGTTGCAGGGCTTACAGATATGCATCTCTTGCTAGCTGTGACTTTACCTAATAACACACTGACCCCCACTGAACGCCTCAACCTTGGGATTTGAAGCAGAGAACGACAAAACGTCGCCCTAAATGGGACATTGTAGAGTCACCCTACCTGTCAAATAATACATTCTGGTGGACGGACAAATAGAGAACTAATTGTTTCAAACTGAGGTGAGTAAATGGTCCTTCCAGATAACGCTGAATGAAACAGCATCAGACCTTTGGACTCAGTTATTTTTTTGGTTTAACATCAAAGACTAAAATGCATTGTTTAATATTACAACTTACGTCTTATTTTTGTAGCTCTGGCTTTCAGTTCAATCGGTTAAAATAACATTGTATTCAGAGTAAGTCTGCATTCACACAGCCTGCATCGACCGTTGGACAGTGTTGCAAAAATGCAGGTCTTTTCATTCATTTTGAATGGGGGAATTGTGTTTAGGCTGAGGCAAGGAGTGCTGCAGGGGGGAGACTCAGCTGCGCTGAAAAGTTAGGACCGACCTTTCGAGAAACTCAACCCCACGTCATGATGGATCGAAACGATCTGATGGAAAACAGTGGCTGTGAAATATAAGTCTACTTGTGCTACATTGGGGGATTAAAGAACACAACAGGACTTCACACATATGGGCCATTTCAGTGACACTCCCACCACTGCACAACCCTGCGGAAAATCACTGGATTGCTTTGTTTTTTTTTTTAACCTGAGCACCACCACACTGCTGTGACTTTGGAATATGGCAACATTCACAAAATAAATCCAGAGGGGCAACAAACACCTTGTTGTTTTGCTAGTTTAGTTATCACTTATTTGGAAGTAAAGCAAACGTGAATGCAACTGTAATGCCACTATTGCCCAAGAAAATAGTGAGTGCACACAAATGTCAAAAGTTGAACCAGTCTGTAAACTGTAATGGATTTTATAATTGAAATTGTGGATGAATGATTTCACTAGTAACTACATTTGAGGGTCAATTTTGAAGTTAAACTTTTTTTTTTAATTTTTTAATTTTTTAAATGACTTTCTCTTCGGGAGAAACCCGAATTCTTACAGATTTGTTCGGAGTTTCGCCGACCGAATATGACAAAAGTTTAATATATCTACCAGCGTTGCTCTGGTTGGTTGTAGCGATATCCTATTCCCTATCCTATTGCGGAGGGAATTTGAAAGACAGTCATTTATCCCGCCCCTTGTATTGCGCCCTGCCAATGGTGAGTTCCCAGACCCAACATATTGATGTGGATCTGGCTTGTCAGGCTAGATCTAAAGAGGTTTAAGCTTAAATAAAATTGTAGGTAGGTGTGCTAAATTAATAAGAACCAAAACAATCAGATACAAAATCAATCCATCAATCCATAACCTGTGATGACCAAAACAAGGAAAACAACACAGCAGGGAAAGTAAAACACATTAAATCTGCTCTGTTGCAGAAAGTGAAGAATTAAAAAAAATGGATCTTCCATCAGTCACGCATGACTAATCCATGATCCTCTTCCCCTCATCAACACACCATGCAGCCACTTGGCAGTCTTCACGATGTTGTGGTGGTGGTGGGTGGCTACGCTGACAAAAATCTCCTTCAATAATGTCCTCCCTAACCATTCAATTACATCCCCCTGGTATCTTAATGCTTCTGGAATACGCTGCAAGCACCAAACTCGATTTGTCGCTGATCCCCACGGGGGATAGAAAGGTGTGAAGTTATAGGGAGAATTTAAAGATGAAAGTGGGCAGGAAGACAGCCAGGCAGGCTCTATCACAGCTTTAACTGGTGGATGGAGGAAGGAAGCGAGGGCTAGAATCCAACCTGAATGAGAAACTCCTCAGAGAGATGGGCTGTTGGAGCCAACTCAAACACTTTGAGACCAGCACCACCTCTGTGAGAGATTTATCAGAGGAGCCTTGGCTCCTTTTTTTTTTTTTTTTGTCTGATTTGAGGCCTGAGGGACGCAGCCCCCTGGAAAGGATCAACCTTCACCATCCAACCTGTAATTAGTGATTAACGGTGAAGTCCATACATTTGATTTACTCTGCTCTGCACCCAGAATGGGATGTTAGTCAGTGCCACGACAAGAGGTAAATCACCTATTGCACTGGAGGCTACAAGCTTGTCAGGGAAAATAGCCTGGGCCTGCAGGATGTTACGAGGGGCCAGCTGCATGAAGACAAATTGCACTAAGGTTGCTTAGCCAAACCCCTTACTACATCCTCTATCATGCTCCAGTGCTCTCTTTCTCCAACACATGCCTGCTCGCTCTGTCTCTCTTCACCAAGTCTCTCATTCCTCTAACACAGTCCTCCTCTCTCCCTCTCAACAATGTTCAATATTACTGAGGATGAACAATTGTGCACCCCAAATTGCTTTGAGTTTGGCTTTTTGAAGACGAGATGAGAGTAGTTTCCCTGACGCGGAGTATTCATAGCCCATACGCAAGACTCAAAGGGGAAAAACACCACAACAGAATACACACTCATGTCAACATTCTCTGATCTTGGATGGTTGAGCTGATTTGTGCCAACTCTCTCCCAAAGCAGGAAGAATGGAGTTTCTGTTTTTGATGCTGAAGATGAGCGACTCGGTGGACTTGAATGTTTGACAGAGAAAGAAGATAGCTTGAATGCTGAAACACACATACTCCCTCTTTTGTCTAACCAAGGAAAATACTTATTTCTGCTTTTAATGTTGAACTGCCACTTGTCGCACTGCTAAACAAAGTTGATCCCTGCTGTACAATAAGGCAACAATAGTGAGGTGATCTTTTAAGCCAATAAAGACACATACACATGTTGACAGGAAGGTAAAGGCATAACCCAGTTTAGAACAGCAAAACACTGTGTGAGGAAATGTAAATAGAAGCTTGTGTTTGATGTGAAGGTTGATCGTTTTGTATTCAGAGGGATAGAGAGGAAGACTGCACAATGAAGATTGTAAGCTCTCAAGTGAAAGAAAAACAGACCATACAGACAAAATATAAACAGACATGCATAGAAAAATATAACTAAACTGAGAAAACAAGGCGGAAAAATATACAAGGGGAGGCTGTGGCTCAGCGGTTGTCTGCCAATCAGAAGGTTGGTGGTTCGATCCCTGCATTCTCATCTCGAAGTGTCCTTGAAGTGTACACTGAACCCCGGAGTATAAATGTGTGTGTGAGTGATCTGATGAGCAGGTGGCACCTTATACGGCAGCCTCGCCCACAGTGTATGAATGTGTGTGAATGGTTCCTGTACTATGTAAAAGCGCTTTGAGTAGTCGTTAAGGCTAGAAAAGCGTAACATTAGAACAGTCCATTTAAATGTTGGAGGCTAGTTATCTCAACATCACAGACTTGTACATTTTATCTTTTTAGCACCTTTGAAGGTAATAACTTTAATCAACATGTTCTGAGAGAGTCATACTCCCCATCTTCACAACTGGATTTATCAATGCATTTTTCTTTGTTTACATGGAAACCTCAGCAAGTCAACTTTTGTTCAAAGAGCTTTGGCATAATGTTAAGGATGGAACTACCATTGATGTGCATTCTGAGCTTTTCCACTTAAATGAGATTATTTTATAATGCTCTTAACAGTCTTCAAGAAAAATACCTTTTCAATATCTATCAGCATGGCCAGTCTCATCCTTCTGCATTGAGTGAACCAGAAGAGATAATAGTGTTTTGCAGTATTACTGCTATAACACTTGTAAAAATGCAAAAATTACAGGTGTTAAGTAAAGGGCGAGAGGAAAATTACGACCCATTTCTCTCTCCTCCCACAAACATTATACACAGCAAGATGGCTGTAGAGCATTAACAAATGGCCTTAGTGAGTGCATTACCTCTGGCTGATCAGCCTCAATTCTGTTTGGGAGAGATCTTAAGGGACAGCCAGCATTAGTATGCAACCGAGCCTAAGAGGAGTGCTAATTGGATTAATTTTTATCACAGCTATCTTGTGGAAAACAACTAATGGAAAAACGCTACTATCTTACTGCAATAGGTAAATCATAGAGCACTTAAGCTTTAGCATAAGAGAGTCAGTGATTTTATTGTTCCATCATATTATAAGTAGGGCTGCATCGCTTAAACTATATCAGATCCCATCGTTTTCTATTTTATTGAGGGTTTATTGTTGAGTGACACCTGTTCCTTCACCATTCTGAGCAACATCAGACACCTGTTTGCATGTTTGTATGTGTTAAGACGGCAATATATTGAGCATATGCATCTATTTACTTCACACTTTGCAAACTCAGAGAGTTACAGACCAGTACGCTTCCATCTAACGGTCTGTGCGTTCTGGTAGTTTTAAATCAGCACCACAGCACACTTGAACAGCTGCAAGGCTGCAAATGGTGGGTGCCAACACCTTCAACCGGAATGTTAAGAAATGTTGAGAAAAGAGGATGAATGCAGCAATTCGTTTACAAGGAATTGCTACACAATCCCGACAGCCAGTAAAGCACACTTAACATCTCTTGGTCTCTCAGTCAGAGAGCACTAAAATATATTCTGAGAGGTTTCTTCTGAAAATTTAAACTAGATCCGTCAGTGGCAAGTGAGCACTACTGAAGCATTTGTTCATTGAATCCACAAAGACCTCTGTAATGGCATCACCCTCCTTAGAACAAGCTGCCTTGCCAGCAGCAGGACAAACTGTCTTTACCACTAACATCTATAATTTAAAGGACAAAAATAGTCATCAAATAAACTCCAGGGGAAGAATATGTCAACCACATACTGAAACTGAGGCTCTTTAGTGATCATCATTAATGAAGTTAATAAATGTCCAACACATAAACGTGAAATTGTGAATTGTGTTATTTGCTGCAGCTGCCAAAAAAAAAAAATATATATATATATATATATATATATATATATATATATAGAATTGGAGCTTTAAAAGTAGATGTGGATTGTTGGAAAAACTGCTGATGTAAACTGTCCTTTATTCAGTATTATTCTGTCAAAACAATTCTAAATTATTGTGGTTAAATTCGCATTATTTATTCTGTCTATATTGAACACTGTGGATGTACGTAACGTAATGTTAAACTGCTGTTGCTTCTTCTAAAAATGTCAAAACACATCACTTACTACCACCCAATGGTGTCTAAAAAGGCTGGATATCTGGATATACCGTATAAACGTTTCTTTCTAGTTTTTTTGGGGGGGTTATTGGCTTTCTGCACTTAACCACAATAAGTATATATAGCGTGCCGTATACATAATTGCTTCCTATCAGAAACCAAGGCATCAATAAACTCTACCTAATGCTCAAGGTTGTTTTTTTTTTTAAATGATGCATCAGGTGTCCCCTCCGAAGAAATGCCTTAAAGCCTGTCAATATTTATTCAACCCAAACCATAATTTGCATTCATAATCCATCATTTTACATTATCCATTATTAAACACTTTTTTATTTTTGCATGACTGCACTTTGCTTAATTGTGAATTGATCAACTTTCCAACAGAAATAAGAAGCTTAGAACTGGGTCAGGCTCACTTTGTCATCAAGTTCAAGAATAAATCTTCCCTTAAGAAGTGTTGAGCAAATTGGCCCTTGTACTTCAGTCGAGGATCACATAGAATTACAAGAAAGTTATTCTACTTCTTTTAAATCTCTCTAATACATTTTAGAGATAGAAAAGTGGCATGCTGGAAAGTGAACCATGAATTGCAAAACCAGTTTAACACCACTTCTCACAGTCTGTGCATGGAATGCTCAGCAGGGTTTTGACAAGTAAAAGCCTGAGTATCCATTAATTGTGATGCTGAATTACAGAGAAATTGCCTTAATGGAAGGAGCCTTTCCTTGAGGAGGCCCGGCTTTTGGTTTGGAGGTCTAATTATAATCTTCATAGTAGAGTAGAGAGTGTAAATTGACTAATTTTCAAGCTTGGAAACACACAAAGCTAGAGGAGTCTTGCAATAAAACAAAAGGCATTGAGAAGAAAGATGATGTAAACAGATTAAATGAAACAAAACATACACCAAAAAAAGTGTTGTGGTTATCACTTATGCTAAACATAACCAGCAACACTTTACCTTTGACAGCAATCTTCCAATGCCCATTCTTCTGACAAACAATCTAAGTTTTCAGTTAAGTTACCAAAACATAACATAAGATATCTTAGACATACCTGTGTTGCCAGAAGCACATAGCATAAGAATCAAATGTAAAAAAGCATTGATATAACATTTTGCAAGTATGTTCAATACTAATGCTAGTAGATATTCGGGTTGTAATAGCTTGTGTACCCATTGTATACCAGTTACCTCAGTCCCCAGCAAAAGTATGTCTGTCTTTGACACTTGCACTACTACTTACTACAGTACTGTTCAGAACAAAGAAGGAACATATTCTTAGACATTTCTGGGGGGGTTACACTTTACCAAACTCGCACCGAACCGTGACTACTAAAAAGGAGTGTGAACCAAACCGTGACTTCTGTGTATTGTTACACCCCTCCTACATACACTGGCTTGAATAACTTTACACACCCATGCTGAAGTTGATTAAAAAGAGGAATAAAAAAAAAACATCTTTTGGAAATTGATCTTAATGCCTTAATTCAGAAACTTTAGAACATCCAACCTTTTAAGGACACCAATTTTCTTTGTGAATGAATAATATATAGGCATGGGGATCTTTCCATAATATCATCTCTCAATGCAAATCAAACCGGCTATTAAGCTAACTGACATAAAACCGTGCCAATCTCTAGGTATGGTGAAGGGTATGTGATGATATGGGGTCATTTTGATTCCAAAGGCCAAGGGAACTTTGTCAGGATGCATAGTATCCTGATCCATGAATTACCTGGCCTTTAAAAATAAAAATGGGCCTGCCTCTATGGGAATTTAACATAGGTGTGTATATACTTATACCCCCTGTATTTTAAAGAAGAACATTTATTTATTTACAATACATTATTCATTCACAAAGAAAATTGGTGTCCTCAAAATGGTAGATTTTCCAGATTTTTTTAAATTAAGGCATTAAGATCAATTTCCAAAAGATGGATATGTTTTTATTCCTCTTTTTAATCAACTTTAGCATGGGTGTGTAAACTTATTCTAACCACTGTATGTTGAGTATGGACATATTTACATAGAGGTTCATCCCGGATCCAAATGAAAGTACATATACTGATGTTGTCCCTAAAAACACTGTCACCTTTAACTCTTCACATCAACAGTACATTATGATGGATCGCATTACAGTTTACTAAGTTTCCCACTAGTCCTCCAGGAATTCTAGCCACAGTAGAAATCAAAGAGCTGTATCTCCTGGCTGTGTGTTCCATCAGGAGGTGGCAGGGTTCAGATCAATATCTTAGCACCCAAGAAACAACAAGCAGATGAGAGTGAGAGACATTCCACAGTGCGGCACAAATAGCATAACCACTCACCACACGATATAGAAAAGTACAGTAAAGGTCATTACTGTGAATCAGATGAATAACGTACTGTATAAATAAACTTTACATAGTTGACAAGCTAAATGAGGATAACTATTGATAGCAGTGTGGTACACCAAGTAGGACAACAAATGTTACTGCTAGACTGCGCTATGGGATGAGGCATTCTCAGGTGTGTTAAAAAGTAAGGTGCACTGAAAGTCTGCTATGTATTGACCCAAGAAGAGGTTTTGTTGGGGATGACATTCAAGCCTGAGGGACCATTCAAACAGAGGATTCTCTCCCATCACTTGCACATTCATTTTGTTTGCTGTGAAGCAGCGTGTCTAGAGTCCTAGAAAATGCTTAGCTGTACCCAAACTAATAACATTTCAGGTTGAGATATTACTTGTGGCAAACTGTAAGCATGACCTTTTCCTAAGTTTATTCTGCTGTGATCACCAATGTTGACTGGTACGCTGCAGATGGCAGACCTCTCTCCCAGCAATGACTGCACAAAAGTGGTTTCAACTATCTTGTTTTGGCAGAGTGCACAGCTCTATACCAAACCAGGGAAAGTAGCATGTGTATAATTTAGTCCCACATGTTTTCTGATGCTGCATTTCTTTTCCATCCCTAAAATGTATAGTTCCTTTCTGTCTTGTATATATGAATATGCTTGAGTGAAGCATTTGTATTATGCTGTTGTACTATAGGTTTTTTAATACTTTGTGTACTGCATATAGTTGATGTTAATGTCTGACAGTCAATGCCCCCGATGTATCGTGACCATTGTGATGTTTTGCGACCAAATGTTGACACTTTATGATAGATGACACCTTATCTGTTTACCCATGATGCGCTAGGCCATCATTCACCAAATTATTCAACGATGACAAGGGGCCAACTATCAGTAGTGTGGCAGACATCATTCATATCTGTAACATCATCTAATTAAAAGACATCACTCCTGCCAGGCAGTTGCCTTACTGCTAGCTGAGGCAAATTGATTTTCAACCTCCATTCTAGTCTATGCAAAGGAGGAATGAATAATGCATGTCCATTAAAGTCTTATCTTCTGTCCTGACAAACAATGTTGCCACGCTTTGAATATTCCACAAAGGTGTGCAAAGGCTCCTTATTAGCAAAGTAGTCAGACAGGTGCCGTTTTCATGGGGAGTCATTCTGCATTTACTGCTGTTCGTTTCCAAACGGCACCATCATTCTGGACACACTGGATCAACTAATTCGCTTTAAGATGATGCTCAGTTTACGACAGCGCTAAGGTATTTGCATAGATTTTTGTACCTGCCAATCACAGATTAATGCTGGCAATAAACTAAAAGCTTTTACTTAGCGATGTATTTTTGCCACAGGCACTGTGACGATGGCCTAAGAGGCCAAATCAATCAATGTAGCTCCACTGCACTGCTGGTCCCCTGGTTCCATCTACAACTTATGTGTGAAATACATGTTCAAGGCCATAACTCATGTCATTATTGAAGATGGCATCAACAGCTGTGCATCGGGACTCATATATGAACAAACAATGTAGCTCTAACTGTGCATTAAGTTATATAGTTGTTTTATACCTGTATGTGAAAAAAGATTGGCCATGGTTAGTTAATTTCAGTTAATGTTTTTAGTCGATCCAATAACATAAGAAGTTGTAATGCTTTCCAAATTAGCATTAATTTTGTAATGTGAATCTTATAGATGATGAACAATGATTATGGACATCAGGGCAAGCTACATAATGCAGCACAGTGATCAGGTGAAAAAAATTGTTTAAATCTCATGTTGGTGAGCATCTAGATTGCTAAACAAGATGCTGAACTCCAGTATGGTGTTGACCTTCATATTCACATTCCATGACGGGAGCAAATTAACATGTGAAGATGGAATTAAATGGCTCCCAATAATGTGAAAGAACACTGCTGAACCCACTGAGTATTACACAAGAGTCTGCAACTCAATGCAGCTTTCACACACTTTCTGATCAGTTGTTTAGATTGCTTGTCTGGCCAATATCTACAATCTACCCTCTTTTTTTCTTTACTTGTTTCTTAGGACCACACAACTGATGTTTTAACAAATCCAGGCCCCTGTGTTTTTTTGTGCACCATGTGTTATCTCCGTTTGTTAATGAATAGAGTTCTATTGAAATCAGGTGAATTGAAAAGTTCAATACAGTTGTTCGTCCCTGTAGAAGGCAAATTTGTGACCTTATTATCAGCCTTTTTCTCAGCTGCCTCACAGACACACTGAGGGCTCATATTTGAAGCACCAAAGCCTTTAGCAGAGTTAAGTAGGTTTAACCATGAATAAAGAGAAGAAGAAACCAGATGAGACCGACAATGACCTCCAAGTATTTAAAAGGCTCATATAAATTCAGTATAGGATGAACAGAGGTGGAATGGCTTGGAGGGCTCCAGTAGTGTGCATGAAATCTTTGAGTCAAGCTGAGTTGTTAACAAAGACACAAAAACTACTACAGAGCACATTACTGCTTGATTGAATCCGCTGCTTTATAAATAGTACTTTATGATAATGGAAAAAAAAGATGTAAAAGAAAGAAAGAAAAGAAATTTCGCCACAGAATGGAAGATGTACTGACATTAAATATATAATTTCCTATTAAGCTGGAAGCTTGCAAGAAGAAAAAAAAGATCTTAAAACTGAAGAGTTGGGAGTTAGAGAAACTCAACTCTTCAAGGAAACGCAGCTCTCCTCAGATATGCTGGGGTTACTTTATTTTCATGATTTGCCAGAAGGGGTTTACTCCCACACATTCACGTGTGAAGTGGAGAATACCAGACAAGATGAGACTCCTTCTCTTTGACCTTGTTTGTCTGCTCTAAGGAATGCTTTAAATACAAAGGGCTGATGAGAGAAAGGTTGATTAGGAATTCTCTCCCACTGCTAATGGTGTCAAGCCAGCCAAACGTCAAAGGATATTCTGTCAGAAGAGATTGAGCTGACTAAAAATGTCAGACAAATCGTGAAACTGTGAAAGAGAGCATGAGGAGGAAACAGGAAAGGTTTGAACAGGTTGGTGTGACTCAGACGTGACAGAACACCTAGCATTTTATAATGAGGAGCGTTTCACTTTGAACTACTGTTGTGCATTAGTCATGACCTGCTTCCTTTGGCACCATCTCCACGTTGAACGCCTTTACCCATCTACCCATTAGGACCAAACATTTGAAGACCAACAATACAGTTGGCAACAATCAGGTAAACAAAGTAAGCTTCGGCAAGCTATCAATCACTATTCTAAGTGTATTAACATTGTAACTTTGTGTCCCAGGTTTCCAAGGAAATGCAACAGACTAACTTTTGTGTTTTACTTTAAAATGAATTACACAACCTTTTGTTTTCTATATTTTAAGACAGCTGTCTCTGATGTTATGCTATTAAAAGTATCACTAGAACTTAAGGTTTAAAATAATTACATGGAAACGTATATATAACATATTTATGTTCTTTCTATAGTTTCATCCATTCTGTTTTGTCAGTTTAGTCACGGTTATTTCATTGTTGTCCAGGTGTATTATAATTAACTCACACACAATGTCACAATGTTCATAGACTTAGATAATGGGTGCAATGCAATTCAACACATTGAAGAAACAGGAGATATTAAAAAGTATTGACTGAGACTCCACGGATGAGAATTTTAGTTCTGCTACATCTTATCCATGTTTTGATGGAAAATATGGTTATGAAAATATACGCTGCCTAAACCTTCATTTTTCAGGAACAGTAAAGTTGAGCCTCTTCAAACTTAGACAACTGGGAATGGGCTTTTTGTAATGGCACACAAAAATTTCAACTCTTACTGTTATGTTTTTATTATGTTTCCATCCTTCCCGCCTTTCCTTTTCTGTGTTTTTTTCGTTGACACATTCTCATGTCTTAGCATATTGTCTGTAATTGTTTGTAATCTTTAAATAAAAGCATTTGGTCACAACCACAACAAAAACATTTTGGACTCACCCAAAGCTGTGTAAAACTCTTCTTTTGTCAGGTGCTCGTCGTCATTGGCGTCGTTGTACTTCAGCAGGTCAAACAATGTGCACTCTGAGACATCTTTGGACAGACCTTCTTGCTTGATAACCTTCAATGAGAATGCAGTGATATGCAATTAAAGATGGTGGACAGCACTTTTAGGTGTGATTGAAAAATGCTGTAATGTTACCCAGATTTTGTTTTTTTAACAACATGAGGAAATGCTGTTACTTAAGTATCTGGCAAAGAACTGAACATATCAGTAACATGTTAACTGACTACTTACTTCACCCGTATCACTAGTATCAGATAAGATAAAACCAACCACTACTTGAGAGTTTGATTTACATTTTTGTAACAAATACATATTTGTTTGTTTGCAGTGTAGTTTCCTCTTTAAGTGTTGGTTTTCTTCTAATGCTATAAAAGCATATTGAATGTCAAAGTTGATGAAAGACACAGGATTAGCTGTCAGTTTGTTGTAGCCAAACTAAACTTTTTTAACCATTCACAATAAATGTTTAAAATGCCCCAAACATTGTGCAGATCTTATCAACATCCTGCTAAAGCATGGTCATACTCATCCTCCTCTGCATGGCCCTAGCTGTGAAACATCCATCACAACAGATCAGCTGTCAAAATGCTGATCACAAGGGACGGCTTTATACATCATGGCTCGCCGTTACTGCACTTCCCCTCCCAGATGACTTGCCCAAAATTTAGGAGTCACCTGTAATGGCATACCCTTAGTGTATCCTAGAAACACAACACGTGACAAATAACAGTGGTGTAACCCAATACAACTGCTTTCATATAATTCATTATTTGATATTATTTGAAAATATTGTGTTTTTCCCTTTTGTGTCAGTTGATCTGCATCTAAACCAAATTAAAAATTGAGCTAGTAATGAGGGATCTTTCACTTAAAACACTATCCAGATTCCTCAGGAAAAAAGTCATTGCAACTCAGAAATAGACTTAACTCACTAGGCCTTTTCTTGCTTGCTTCGACTTGGAGCAATGTAGGTGATAGGTTTAGTTAAGTGGTGTTGGTGTTGCATGCTTAAATGCTTTAAAGGTACCATGACATGGTGCTCTTTGGATGCTTTTATATAGACCTTAGTGGTCCCCTAATACTGTATCTGAAATCTCTTTTATATAGACTTTAGTGGTCTCCTAATACTGTATCTGAAGTCTCTTTATATAGACTTTAGTGGTCTCCTAATACTGTATCTGAAGTCTCTTTATATAGACTTTAGTGGTCTCCTAATACTGTATCTGAAGTCTCTTTTATATAGACCTTGACGGTCTCCTAATACTGTATCTGAAGTCTCTTTTATATAGACCTTAGTGGTCTCCTAATACTGTATCTGAAGTCTTTTTATATAGACTTTAGTGGTCTCCTAATACTGTATCTGAAGTCTCTTTTATATAGACCTTGATGGTCCCCTAATACTGATAGATGGTCCCCTAATACTGTATCTGACAGTATGTATACTTTATATAGACCTTAATGGTCTCCTAATACTGTATCTGAAGTAAATGTAAATGTGCTGTATTTATATAGCGCTTTTCTAGTCTTAACGACTACTCAAAGCGCTTTTACATCATACAGGATACATTCACCATTCACACACATTCATACACTGTGGCCGAGGCTGCCGTACAAGGTGCCACCTGCTCATCAGATAAACATGCACACACATTCACACTCCGATGCATCGGGGGCAACTCAGGGTTCAGTGTCTTGCCCAAGGACACTTCGACATGGGACTGCAGGGCCAGGGTTTGAACCACCAACCTTCCAATTGGCAGGCAACCACTCTACCGCTGAGCCACAGCCGCCCCCAGTCTCTTTTAAATAGACCTTAGTGGTCCCCTAATACTGTATCTGAAGTCTCTTTCCCAAAATTCAGCCCTGGTGTAGAATTCCAGCCACTAGAGCCAGTCCCACAATGAGCTTTCCTTAATATGTGTCATTTCTGAGTCTGTAGCTTTTGAGGAGGAGAGAGGGGGGGCAAGGTGGAGGCTGGGGGTGTGTCCTTGACCAACTGCCACTGCTCGTTTGAAAGCCATCATATCTCTCTCTCATGGGTGGGCCAAATTCTCTGGGTGGGCAAAGCAGAGAAAGGGGAGGTAAGGAGCAAGATTCCAGATCAGCCCATCTGAGCTTTCATCTTCTCAAAGGCAGAGCAGGATACCCAGGGCTCGGTTTACACCTATCGCCATTTCTAGCCACTGGGGGACCATAGGCAGGCTGGTGGAACTCATATTAATGTTAAAAAACCTCATAAAGTGAAAAGTGTAATGTTTATTGCACAAATAAACCATGACAAAACAAAACAAATTAGCAGTACCAAACAGTTTTTTGGCATCTATAGCACATTGCGCATCACCACGAGCCTGTAAACATAGAGGCTTCAATGAAGAGAAGGGGGGGCAGTGCAGCACTTTGGTGTTTTATACAGTCTACGTTTAAAACTCACGGAAGAAAATAGTAGCGTTTGTAATGCAGTCGGCACGTAAAATTAAATGAGAATCAAAGTCATTAAAAACTAAATCGTGAACAGGGTGAATTGAGATCACAATTTTCTAACGATTAATCGTGCAGGCCTAACTTGCAATCACTTTTCCTGTAGCGAGTGACTATTCAACTACAATAAGAGGACCAAGGGCAAGTTCACTAGCTTTCAGCAGACCCGGTGAGCTAAATGAACTGATACACATCATTGATGGGATAACCAGCTGTACAGTAATGTTTATTGAGACTGAAGCTTCTGCCTGTTTTACATAATTACATTGGCTGGTTAGTCAGAACACATTTCAACCCACATTTTTAGTACTTAATCCCATTTTAGACTCAGTTGCAGTAATTACACACATTATTTGGTGACATATGTATCACACATGGGCATACTGTATGTAGTTAAAACACAGTACTGGTCATTGGCCTACTTTCAAAGGCTGTTGGTAAGGTTAAATCTGAATGCTGCATACTAAGTTTACCTTTTTCCCTACCAATTTAAATAATGTAATAGGAAATTTACATTTGAGCATGATTTCATATGTCCTATTATATGCATGTGTTGATTATTCATATAATTTTTCACAATGGTTTGCAGGGTGTATGACTTTTGAATCTCTCCTTTGTGTGTCCTCCCTGAAGGAGAAGACAACTGTTTGTCTTTGCATTTTTCCTCCAAGGACAAATGCAAACAGTTGTCCAGAGCTATGGTAATCAAAGCAGGTCACCATAGCCTATCTAAAGACACAAGTTGTTCTTTTCCAGCTAAGATACGACGACCAGTAGAGAACTTTGACACACAAAGGGCAGATTCAGAAAGACGTAACAGCTCCAACTTGTCTGCCTGGGAAGATTAATTGTTATACTAAGATTAGATTAGTTTTCCAAACAAGGTATTCTTTTCTCTGGGGGAACCGGTTATAAGGCAGGAAACTGTAGTTGTATTTTGCAAGACGTTTGTCACTGTGTAGCTGATGTGTGCATTGTGAAAACCGTTCTTGTCATTTGATTGTTCTCTGAAGAAAACAATTAAACCTTCACCAAAGACCAAACCTTCAGTTTGCAGCCTGTCTTTATTTTGTTTCAACAACGTCTCACTTCCAACAAATTCCTCTCTTGCTGTACAAGAAACTTCCACGACAATGTTTAAAAAAAGTTATGTTTGTCTCCTACTTAGCCAATTGTCACATTTTCTTTCAGACAAATTAAGATTCTGTATTAAGTCTGTGTCAAACCTCCAAAATCCTACGTGTGTAGTGCAGACCTTGTGTGTGGGTCCAGTAGGAAGATATTTAATACTGTTCCTCTTTAAGAAAGTATGTCATTTTAAAGATTTTCACATTCATTTTACCTATTGTGATCTAGAGGAGGACATAATAGGTTTGAGCAGGTGTCATCTGTTCTCAAACTGCATTACAAACTCTTAATATACTTCTGTGCTGGGACAAAAAAGAGCCATCGTTCCAAAAACCATACCATGAGATATATATTTTAAATAAGTCTTAGTTTAAATGTTACTAAGTTACCTAAAATAGAAAATCAGTAAAGACCAGTAATGTCTTTATCATCCATGTGTTTAGTCACAAGGACTAAGGCTAGACAGGGCTAAGGCAGGGTCCATGGGCTTGATGGTGCATTAAGCCCCCAACGTCAACTTCCAGGCAGCGCTGCGACCGTTGACTTCAAGGCACCTAACCCTAACCCTAACCATTGCCTAATCCTAGTGCCTACCAGGCAACGCTGGAAACTCTAATACATTTTTTGATAAAAGATATAATTTTAGGTATTCTGTCTTTGGTCAAATGAGAAATACTGTATGGGCAATGCAAAAGGGAAAAAAGTTTTGATTTGCCATTTTGAAAGGGCACCCAAGAGTAAAAAGCCAGTTAGAACTGCTCCCTGTGCCCCTTCATGTGCACACTCTAGCAAGTCAAGTAAGCCCAGGTGAAGTATTTCCATCCTAGAATTTAAAATGAGATTAGAAAACACTCCAATTGTAAAGGGTGCTTCAGGGCACAAGGGTGACAGCCATGGTTTGGTACTTTCACATGCCGAAAAAGAATGTGATTTGCTTGTGCAATGCTGTTTTTGAGGGCTTGTTCACACCAAATTATCATTTGCATAAATCGCTTTTCTTCTTTTACATTCATTCATCTTTTGTCAATAAAGCAATCACAAAAACATCTGAATCTGAACCTTTATAAATTGTGTATGATATTTTAAACTCACATCATTTAGAGAGAAAAGAAAACTGTATATCCCGAGCTATTCATTAAGCTGAAATCATTCTGTGAGAACATTTAAAAAACCAACATGAAAAACTCATTAAAGACACAATCAATAATACATTCAAGCGCCCTTATGTTGTGGCACCGTCAACCCACAACTGCTTTTGTTAAGTGATTTATAAGACTGATGACGCTATTTTTATGCAGTCATTTATTACGCAGTCATGTTGATGAGAGGTGAAAGTTTACAGAAGCTCAAACATTTTCTCCACATATTTATGTGTGCAGATAAAAAAGGTTTCCTGTCATTGCAGTTTGTAGTTTGGGTTGCAGTACGACAGAGTGACCAAAAACTTTATTAACTATTCAATCCATGATTATTTTTAAGCTAATTGCAAACAATCCCAGAATTGAATGCTAACTTATCTTCTTTTTTCTGAGCACTTGTAGCTTATAGTGTATCAAAATCTGCCAACATTCCCATATGTGTCTAGGATAAAAGGAGAGGAGGGCAAAAAGCAGCTCCTGAAAAGAGCTTCTCCATCTGGATGTTAATTATCACTGACTAGCGTGTGTCATTCAAACACCTAGTGAAAGGTGGAATGATACTGCTTAGCCTGGAGTACAATAAATGGCATGAAAATCCAAAGTACTATTCAATAGCTTTAAAGTGCATATTCACATTCACATGCAGAGCATACTGACAATATCATTCCATAAACGCAGCACAACATGGTTTGTTGACTGTGCATTTCATTCACTTAGCATTGATTTCTCCTATGCTGGCACGGGGCAACAGCAAGTAAATGTAAAAATATGTTAATTATATGAAAATCTGGCAAAGATATCACTATTTTTGAAGTGTTGTTTAGATGCCTTGAACTACTTGAAGAATACTAAAATATATTCACATTAATCTAATGAGAACTCCCCCGTTGGGCACTGACAAAGCTAACCAGGGTGACCCCTGTGCAGATGGGATATCCTACTGGATCAGCAGGAAACTGGATTAGTCCTAAGGTACTGGGAGACTTTATTTGTTATGCACATAATATCGTCCTTCCTCATGGCAGCCACAAAAAGCTCTTTTACAACCAACCCTCTTGGCAGCGATGGTCAAAGGCTGCAGCCTCCCATGAACACATGGCTCCTTTGACCCACATTGCTTTTCAAAAGATTTACTTAAAGCCATCTGTGGACTTGATAGGCTTAACCCTCCTGTTGTCCTCGGGTCAAATTTAACCCATTTTTAAAAGTTTCTACATCAACGACGACAACAAAATTGTCAAAAAAGTAACGTGGATGGTTCCCTACAACGCTCTTCACAAGTAAAATGAATGATCAGTTCACTACGTTCATTAAATTTGGGTGTTTTATTCAATTGTATAGCATTTAAAAAAGGAAAAAAATTACAGAATGTTGAAAAAATAAATTAAATCACAATAAAGTCAGAAAAATCTTCAAAAACATAAAGGAAAACATGTAAAAAATGACAAAAACATCTGTTAAAAGCTTCAGAAATGTTGGGAAAAAAACATCGGGAACAGCGATGACCAAAACGTAAAAAAAAAAAGACAACACAAGGGTTAAGAGGTGCAGTGACGTGTCTCGAAAAGGAAAAGCGCGATTACAAAATGTTCAACAGTTTCTTTTAGGGAGAAGAAGATGAAATCTTTGTATCCCACAAAAGATCTCATGGACCTGATTTGTATATTATTTTTTGAAATCCCATAAGATCAGCGTTACTACTAAGATATCTTTGGTGTTTTAAAGCTCATCTGTTGTTCAATATCCTTACCTGTGAGAGCTCGCTGGCATCTACTTCACCACTGTTATCTGCATCAAAGCGTTTGAACATCATATCAACCAGTTGCTTCCTTGCAGCCATGTCGTCCTTGTGGGCCCCATGGATGTTTGACCCCAAGTATCGTTTGGCATGCAAATCCAGAATCTTGTTTTTCAGCCGCCGGTAGTCACTCAGTCTGCAGTTATCATCTGGGAAAGAAAGATAAAAGGAGAGGCCGAATGGTTAGGAGAGGGAGAGAATGTTTCTAATAAACTTGTAGCAATTACTACTGTAAGACCTGACAGGAACGTACGTTTTTGTTTTGTTTGGATTGCTAAAAATATTTTAATGTTAACGGCATGTCTAAAAACATATATTTCATAAAAACCTAAATGACTCCCAGGTGCTGAAAAGGTGCATTATTAAAAACATTGAATTCATGATTCCTAAAATTGGATGTAATGTTTCAAATGTCAGCCAATTAGTACCTGTGGAAACTAGAATCCCCCTGAAGACTGAGATTATTAAACAATAAGCGGCTGTTTATATTCAACAAAACCCAAATCTGAGCATGTCTATGCTTTTCTGAATCATAATAACAAATGCTAAGGATTATTTACCCGAGGGTAGCACAAATAGTGACAACATTTCACTGTCTCAAACTAAGAGAGCAGAGAAACCACAAAGAAACATACGAACAAATCCATCACACTGGTGTCTGGCGCTAACCCTGACAGCAACAGAAAACATGATGGTGTTGTATTTCCAACCCGCCATCAAAGGCTCAAGATCAAAGAAGTTAACTACATGAAAGGTTCGGCAGAGTCGAGTCGAGGCAAAAAAGAAAATAATGACTAGAACTACAGGTTGACACATGTCATATCAACTTCTCATTGTTAGATCTGCGAGTGTTTCTCCTCTCCTAACAGTTATATTAGCTGATGTCATGTTTGTTGTTTGCCGAGATGCTTTTCAAGTCTCAGGGGAAGAAGGTGACATCATTGCCACATCGTACGTATCTACTCGGAGAGAAATATGGAATAATAGCTGCTGCATGGAGTCTTCTGCGAGAACAATTAACTTTGTGTGGTGATGGTCAGGCAAGAATGATTTAGTGAGAGCGGTAATGAGATCTCCACTCAGTAGAACTGGGTGCTCGCTGAGAGCTGATGACTAGTTAAGCAGAAGCAGAATGACCCTAGAGGCGAATCACATGTCATTGGCTGATGTGTAGGGAACTCATTTTTGTTTAAAAGAATTCGTACAGCAATTCTTCAAGAGAAACATCAGCTTCATTCATAGTGTAATCATGATGCTAACCATCATTGGGGTGTAAGAGGCTGAGAGGACACTCACTCAGTAAAATCAACGGGCTTCCACAGAGGCTATCAAGCCATTTTCGTTTTCATCTCAATTTTGTGTGACCTTGTCCGAATGTGTAAAAACGTCATTCCCTGGTATTTAAATATTTATTATTGTGACTGAAAAAGGTGTGAGATGTAACAGTTATGAGTCTTTATTTGGTGTAAAGTGAAGGAAATATTGGAAACATTTAAGGATCTTTTCATATTCTACCATGAAAAGAAAATGTTTTTTTTTCTTTTACTTCACTGTAAATAAACAGATTAGAGATATGATACCACTTTATTGTCTGCCAGGGCTGACATCCTTTTTGCATCCCTGGGTAGAGCGTATAAAAAAGGACATAAACATACATACAGACATACATACATAAGATGAACAACACCAAAAGACATGCATGAAACTTTACCACAAATTACACAAACACCCAAGTAAAGAAACGAAGCATACATGGACAACAGAAAAAAGACATAAACATACACAGACAAGGTCTTGGAGACTTGTAACCCTGAAAGAGTGTTTAAGTCTGATGCGTTGAAGAATGAACTCTAAAGTGTCTGTTTGAAGGCAGGAACTGATATTCTCTCTCTGTATAAAACATGTGAGGCGTATCATGTGAGATGATTGAGTGAGCTTCAGTACTGCAACAATACCAATGTTCTAGAGGAAGATTAAAGAACTCCTTTTAGCTACAGATGGGTGACAAACAAAGGAAAAGCCTGGATAATGAGTGGAAATACATGATGAATGCAATTTTCTCCACACACAACAAGTCAATGATGTCATTCATAGACTATGGCCTTTTGCATTCACCTGCTCGCAATCCAGTTGCACACCCATGAGAAATCCTGTACCGGTGTGTTAGACAATGCTCTGCCACCATTTTACTAACAGCAATTGAGGAAAATTATTTTTTTTTATTTGCTCTCAATATATGTTGTGTTTTACAAGGTCTCAGTTGTTTCTGGGCTAGAGAAATGTCCAAAGTACTGTATATACTTTGATTTCTAATAACAACTTGGAAAACTGAGTAATTAATAGCTCACATAGCCAGGTGGAGAGAATTAAACATAAGGAAGGAGCTTAGAAACAACGCCTCTGTTTGTTTTAGGAGGTACACCTGTCAGTAGGAGAGTTGTTGACAGATGTTGGAGCTGCATGCTCAATCTGAAGCTTCATGAAACTAGCGGAGTGTGAACAACAGTGGTGGCCGGTAAGCTTGTCTTTTCTACGAGCCACTGCAGACAGCAAACCAAGAGGAGGATCTATTGAATTACAGAATTTACTTTGGCTGTAATAATAACGGTAACAGTGGCTGGTGAATTCCTGGTAATGAAACCAGCTAGTTTAATTATTGCCGTGGAAACTGCAGCTGCACAGGCCATTCAGGCTGCAGCATGCTGCATATCATGGGACAGGGTCTGTTTTGACAAGCGACAGTGCCAGAGACGCTGCCTTAGTCACAAATGGCAGAATGAATAAAAGATACATGGCTGCTGGCATAACCAGGGGATATGAAGGTCAGCAACGTCAAAGGATCACGCACTGGCACATGCACACACACACACACACACACACACACACACACACAGACACAAACTGCTTTGCACACGCATTCACACATTCATGTAACATAAATTCTCCCCACCCCCAAGTATCCAATGTACATGTCTACACAGGGGAATCAGTGTCAACATTCATTAGACAATGGCTACAATAATCTCTCAAATTAACTAAACCAAAATACTATGTCAAAACAGCCATTTAGGGAACTATTAACAACTCAGCAGAAATACATTGTATATTTCAGTCCAATCTATGGCTAAAACGATTCCTCGAGTAACTTGAATAATTCGTTTACTAAAAATCCTCGATTTCAAAATTCTTTGCCTTGAAGCTTAGTTTAAACAATGTAACTAACGTTGCATACCGCTGTGTTTCCGCATGGTTGATTGTTACTGTCGCACAACAGGCTGACGCTGCTGTAAACACACGCTGTGAAGACTGAGAAGCAGGTTACAAAATGAAGGAAGAGAGAAAAAATATTGAGGGTTAGGGTTAGAAACAGGCTGAGAAAATGACAGGAGGTTTAGTATCACTTTAAGCTGAAAAACCCCCCAGAAAAAATGTGGACGATGTGTCACAGAGCAGACAAGTTACACAAGGTAACATTAACATCTGTATGCAGTCTCTTGTCCAGCATTTTACACAACTACAGCATGCTTTGATTTGATTTATTTAATTGTATCAAGAATGCCTTACACATGAAAAGACATCAAATACAATCAAGGATAACACAATAAAGTCCAGGACTCATGTCCATTGTGGTCATCAACACATCAGGACAAGACACTTACAGAGTGTGTGATAAACATTGACATGACAAACAATTTTATTTAAATAAATAAAAATAAAAACGATAATTTGCCTTTTGTTTTCCTTCACAACCCTCTCTAGTAACCAGGCCTAGTGACTGTCTTTTGTAAAAGAGTTCAATGTGGAAATTACTTTAATTTGCCAATCTAACTTGTTCCACTATACTATATATATGTTGTATAACTATATAGTTAAAGGTTCCTTTCCCTAACTCTGTCTTAAATATGTAAGGACACAGGTCAGATATGCTGCTACACGTGTGTAAATATTGTGTGTGTCCTCAGTTATACAAGACAAAAAAATTGGGACACTGCCAAACAATATTTTATAGATCATGGTCAGTCTGTGTTCAGTCATGCTACTCTGTAAATTGTGATTTTTGTTTTTAGAAAGCAAGCTAAAATGAAACACCAGCCCCTTTCTCTATTCAGCGTCTCCTGAACATGGCTACTTGATATGCATGTGAATGACGTCATCGGCCAACGCATTCTTCATTCGTTCTAAACTTTACTCAGAGCAGCCTTCTGAAAATGTGTCCCCCAGAACAGTATAGTTGAATAACCCCGCTGCAAGCTTTGTACAGTCACATGTACGTGGGCTTAGTGAACAGCTTTTTTGTATGCAGTGTAAAAAGAAGGAGGCATGAAGGGGAAAAAGGGAGAAAAAGATTTACATTTAGGCCACCAAAAAACGTACCTTGGCCACCTGATTTAGGAGAAGAGTGGCCCACAAGGCTAGTGCTTGAACATGTTAGCGTCTATTCCTGTTAGTGTATGGAATTTAAGCAATAAAATTGTTGCTTTTTCTAAAAATGAAACCTTTCTCATTTACTATTGCTATTTCCTATAAAGCAAAAGCTTTTTTTATCCAACTACTTGATTAATCGATGGAATAATCGGTAGAATACTTGATTATTAAAATAATCAATAGCTGCAGGCCTAGTCCAATCCATGTAGTCGAAACAAGATCTACTGATGAGATTGTGAGTCTTGTAAAACCCAGCTTTGGGTTGTATAGCCACCCACGTTGCTTTTGAGCTGTGTGTGTCACAAGGCAATGCAACCTGCCTGCTTGCTCCATATAACTAGCGGGGTAATCACTTTAGCAAAAACAACTTCAGTGATTTTGTCTCAGAGGCTTTTTGACAAACTATTGCTGGCCCCTAAATGTTGATGTTTATTAAATCTCCTATAAAACACATTTTAAAAATAAAGGAGACAAAGTCGTTTTAGAATGGAAAAGTTGCAGTGGTCTGAGCTGGCCCGTCTTAGCTCTACTGAAGCCAGCTGATGGTGTCCCCTGCAACACAGCTTGCTAAATCATCAGTAGCTGTTTTTTGGAATGACAGGCACGTCACCTGTTTTAACAGCCAATAGTGGAGTCAGCTGGAAAGTCAGTTACACCTAATCGTCTCATATCATATTAGATTAGATTAGATTCAACTTTATTGTCATTACACAGGTACAGGTACAAGGCAACGAAATGCAGTTTGGGTCTAACCAGAAGTGCAATAGCAGTAAGTGCAGGACATGGATATGTACTGAATAAATATAGAAATGAATACTATTATAAACAGAATGTTACGGATAGATTTGTCCTATGAATATAATATATAGATAACAAGTATTGTGAGCACAATTTACAGCTGGATATACAGGTGGATATTACTATAAGTAGAAATTTGACAGATATGTACAATGAACATAATATACTAATGGTTTACAGAGTTTACAGGTGAATATGTACTATGAATATATATACTGGCGGCTATTATAGACAGAATTTTTACAGATAGATACACTACCGGTCAAAAGTTTGGGGTCACATAGAAATTCCCATTGCACTCCATTGTAGACAGAATGCCAGCTGAGATCAGTTGCATTGTTTTTTTAACCAGGGCAGTAATCAGATTACATTATGTGCTTACATAATAGTAAAATGGTTCTCCAATGTTTTTCTAGTTTTTTATTTTTAAATGATAGATTAGTACACAGAATGTGCCTTTTGGAACATTGGATGAATGGTTGCTGATAATGGGCAATGTAGATATTGCATTAAAGATCAGCCCCCCCCACCCAAATTAGCAGGTATTCTGTCTATAATGGAGTGGTATGGAAATGTATAAGTGACCCCAAACTTTTGACCGGTAGTGTATATATCATAAGTTAGGCTAAAATGAGCAGTATAACAATGATTTAAGGTAGTACAAATAAAGTTTGGGCAGAAGCTATCCGAATTAAAGTGCAGTGGAAAGTAATTGCACATTACAGTTAAAGTACGGTATTTAATCAATGAGGATTAGAGTTCAATAAAGAGACAGCTCTGGGGAAAAAGTGTTCTTTAGTCTGCTGGTCCTGGTCCGGAGGAGAGAAAACAGTCTGTGGGCTGGGTGAGAGGATATATATATATATATATATATATATATGATATGTAACTGACTTATGGACAGTGGACATGCACCTACGATGACAATTTCAGACCCCTCCATGATTTCTAAGTGGGAGAACTTGCAAAATAGAAGGGTGTTCAAATACTTATTTTCCTCACTGTATTTACCACTACTAGAAATGTGTCTGTTGTAAGTATCTCACTATCACTATCCTCATTCATATTTTAAGACGCTACAAATGATATTCAGCTACAAAAACACATGAAAAGTCGGAAGTTAGAACGGAGGTATGGAGAGCTGTTGCTTTGGAGGTGATGCACCGTCATGTTTAGTCGCGTTGGTGTAAACTGGCAGGTTTTAGAACCTGCACGTTGCGAGTCTTTGGTCTGAACTGGGCTTTGTCATACACACTGTCATTCACTTTTAACAAGCTGCTCTAAAAAAGGAATCCGGAATCCTACAGTTAACAACAACTTCAAATAGATTGCTGAAATTAAATTGTATTTTAGATAGTAGTTTTCCCCATAGTAATAAAAACGGGAGGTTTTCATTCAATCCTGGACAGTCTCCTATTTTTTTTTAAATATAGTAGCTTTATTACCAAATGTGACCCAGTTTTCCTTTCCACCCCATGCAATCTTTTCAATATAATTTTCCATTCAGAGTCATCTAACGTCTGCTCTTTTTGTAAAACGTACTAATGATGCATCATCCATCACAAGCTGAGTTAACACCACTCAAGGAGATGGTAACAGTGTTGTAATAGAACCATCAACTGTAACCCTTGACGTTAGTATAATGCTCTTTGGTCAACATTATTCACAAATGAAATCTATGACCTTTTTCCAAGGTTCTGTAGAAAGCAGATGCTATAGACTAACTAAGGGTGGCATGCAGTTAGGCTTTGAAACTTTTTCATGCACACACAGCTTTTACGCTCAATAAGGGCTAAAACAATTCTTCGAGTAACAGGTACAAGGAAACCTCTTTTGTATATTGGCTATTGCAGTTTACTGTAAAGCAAAAGTATTTCTTACCTGATTAATTGATGACGTAATTGGTAGAATACACAATTCCTAAAATAATCGATAGCTGCAGCACTACATTCAATAGTTCACCATCGCTTTCATTATCTAAAAATTGTTATAGTATATTTATATTATTAGTATATTTTCATAGTGGCTGTGAATCTGTCAAGGTGGCTTTTGTTTTCATGGTAGGTGGTATTGTTTTTTTTAAACACTGTTTGGTAACAAAACATGAAGGACATAGACTTGTCACTTTGACTGCTCAATGACCTTGCTTGTGACAAATGTCTGGTCACATAGAATTATATGTGGCAAGCAGCTGGCATGGTTCCACTGTGCACAGCCATTGCCTCTTATTAATTGCCTTGAACTGTTCACAAAATGTGGAGGTCAAGTCCCCACCTGGGTGAAAATACATGTCAGAGTGAAAGGGCTCGTATGCTCGGTTCTGATTGAGGGAAAACATTTCTCTGATTCAAGCTATTTGTCAAAAGAAGCAACACAGTAGCAGCCGGCTACTCTGCTGTGAGTAAAGAGCTTTGCTATTTAAATGGAAAAAAAAAACTAAAACCATTGCCACCAATTCTCACTTTTATTGGTATAATGTTATATAGGTAATAATGTTTGATTAGTTTAGCTTAGAAAGAATCAGGCTTTCAGCATTTCTCAGTTACATGAAATGGTAATTCATTGGGTGTAGTGTGTTGAAGGAACTTTTTAATGACTTTATAAATATGTATACTGTATATGATTATAAATTATATAATTAATATCATTGATATAATTAATAAATAGTGTTAGAAGAAGAAAAGGATTTGGGAAAGAAAAGGTCTCTAAAATAGCATTGAGACAGACTAGCATTTTATTATAAAGGGAAACTCCACGGACTTTACATAGTGTGCACACAGCGCGCGCACACCATGCTTGGTATAACTACAGGGACCTGCAGTAGCACACAAACATGAAAAAGATTACAAATAAAAATATTGCATAGTGCTCGTGCCATATATGATCTGCTTGGGCACTTTCACTTCACACACGGACAGATTAGTTTCTTCTCCTGGAAATCTCTCCTTCCTGCTTAGCAATGTGCCAAGGTAAAAACAAGCCTGGCTTTTTTAAAGATTATTTTTTGGGCATTTTAGGACTTTATTTATAGGACAGCTGAAGACATGAAAGGGGAGAGAGAGATGGGCAATAACATGCAGCAAAGGGCCACAGGTTGCAGTCAAACCTGCTGCGTGGAGGAGTAAACCTCTGTATATGGGTGCACGCTCTCACTAGGTGAGCTACCCAAATTGGGACTAACAGGTTGTCTACATAGGCAATAGAAGCATATTTCACTTATGTAAAATAAAATACATTTTGAGCTGTCTTTGCTGCTAAACATCTTTTCACATTTAACTTGCTTTAAGTATATAACTGCCACTTGAAGTTATCTATGCACTACTTTCAGTCTAAATAGAAACATAGAACAAAAGTATGCACTGAAAAGACTTTGTCTACATGGCCAGGGTACAAGAGTAACAAGAGTCTCACTGAAAATAGATCTTTCAGAACCAGGTATTGTTGATGATTCTGTCAACAAGCTGCAAATGAAATACTTGTGAAGCCAAAAACATGTGCAGCGATTATTAAATAATGTGGCAGACATGAAAAAATCATGTTTAAAACTAACTCCAATGTGTACTTTACACACATTTAAATCTGCAGTAAAAATAGGTTGAATGCGATCATAACGGGAATGTCAGTACAGCGGCCTGTACTGATCTATAATTTAGCAGGTGATTCTCACAAGGATCTGCTTTAAAATGCAAAAAAAGACTTGCCCTTTTGTTAATTAAATCCATGCAACCATTAAAAAAGAATAGGGCCCAAAGGTGGACTTTGACACTGAAGTAGTACAACCGTAAGGTCCAGGGTCCATTTTCCATTGACAGAGACCGAACATCTTTCTTAAGAATATTTACAGTATAAGAATAAGCCATCAGGGTCAATCAAAAAGTCAGATGTTCAAGTATTTAAAAATTCTGCAGGTACATTTATGGTGTATTATCTTTGTTTCGATTGCCCTTGAGTATATCATGAATTAATTCAGCAACGTTGCCTATCCACTGACTATATGATGTGAAAAAGGTTGGTTCACATACGTAGTTTACAAAGAATACTGTAAATGGGGTTATAAAGTGTCACATCCACACTATACAGCATGTACAATAGTTTGAAAACGATATCACGTATAAATATAGTGAAACTTGAATGCATGGACCTGTGATTTGTCAAGATGGATGAGTGTAGATGAATATTTGCTATAAGTAATAAGTGATTTGCTTAGGACTGGGCAGAATGGCCTAAAAGGTAAAACACTGGTATGGCAACAGCTATTACTGTACTTACTGTATTACTAGGACATATTTCACATAGTACAGAGTAAGGCTGGACCCAAATATTCGACTATTGGGAAATTCATTCTTTGGTTAGGTTTTCGATTTTGGGTTCGGATATTTTCTTTCTTTTTTTTCTTTAATACTGAAGAACAGAATCCTAAAAAATTTACACATTTGATTAAACCAAAAAACATCTGTTGTTGCACAGTGAAAATACACACTAATCATTCTCAGAATGCTTAGTAAAGTCAGTGGAAAAAAGCAAACCTCCATCCATCCAGTGTTCACTGAGGCCATAACCGGGCCCCTTTTAAAAGCAGTAATGTTTTATTTATTTAAAGAAAAAGGTGGCTCAGCAGAATATATGGAGTCCACTCTGCTGAAACGGTCCCATCTTTGCTCCACAGAGCCTGCCCCCCACCACCTTCTCCAGCTTTTCCATCTCTGTCTCCGGGGCCCTGGGAACTGCCACAGCTCACAATACATCAAGACAGCACGGCATGACAACTGGGTTACCCAAATCAGAGGTCACTGATTGCAATCTTTAAGAGCAACTAGAGGTGTCACTGCTGCAACACCTGACTGAATCTGAAATGGATATCTGGGCAGTAGGGCTGCAAACTCCTCACAGCCGCTCTGTCCAGGATGATACAAATGCAAAAAACTGTCGTGCTGAAGAGCTTTGCATCTACAGTATATAAAAACTGGAGAGAAAAGACAAAACTGAGGTTCAAAGTAGGCCTGCACAATTTGGGGAAAGATATGAATAGCGTTTTTTTAGCTTAGAATTAATATGTCACGATTCACTGCCACAATTTTTTTCTCATCAAGTGTAATGTTTATTGCACACATGAACCATGACAAAATAAATTGGCAGAATCCAAACAGATATTTTTTGGCACCTATAGCACATTGCTAATCACCACAAGCCTGTTAACATAGAGGCTTCAATGAAGAGAAGGGAGAGCATTGTAACGCTAAGGAGCCCTTTTTTATTCAAGTTTAAAACTCAGAGGAAAGTAGTAGCATTTGTGATGCAGTCGGCTCGTAAAATTAAAGAGAATCGGTCATAAAAAAATAAAAAAAATAAAAAAATATAAAATAAAAATAAATAAATAGAATTTTTTTATTTTATTTTTTTAAATCAAATTCTTTTTGAAATTAAATCATGAACAGTGTGAATCGAGGGAGCGATTTTTTATAACAAGTGTGCAGGCCTAGTTCAAAGTTCATTATTGACCTTAGAAACAGTTGATCAAATCTTACAAGATCCATTTAGTTGCTGCTATAATCTCTAAATGAGGATTAGTCACATGTCAAAGTGGCTGCTGCAGTTGATCAACTTGAAACAATCTGAAATTGATATTGCAGCTGTTGTACATGAAAAACTCACCCCAACCTCCTCCGTGAGAGGTTTTGCAGCAATGTAAGTTCATCATGCTACTTCCATCATTGCATCTTGGAGAGAACGTCATTGTTTGCACAGCCACAATAGGTCACTTATCAGGAAAATGTCATTTTTCTGTTGAGGACAGTCTCTACAAAGTTTCTTTAGGAACTTTACTTAGTTTGAGTAAAACTGCTGAGTGTTTGATAACAGCTCAAGACACACACCCTCCTTTCATTCAGTCTCTGTCACTACTGTGTCCTCCTCGAATTCAGGTGTAATTCTCTCCTTCCCATCTTTCATCAGGACAGCTGCTCTTCCTTGTGTCTTTATCTATGATGTATTACCCCTCCTACCCTTCCTCTCTCACCTTGAATTTACTGCAACCTCAACACCCCCATCCAACTCACCCCTCCCACCCTCATCGCATTCACTGGGATCCGACAAAAACCTCCAGAGGTGTTTGAGAGTTTCCAAATCACCTCTTTAAAGAATCTCAGCCTCTGTGCAATCTGCCAGAAACACTGCAGTATCCCCAAACTGGACCACTTTCACTATAGTGGGCTTTTGTTCTAACCCCTGGCCATGGCGGATACCATGTGTCTTCTGATGGATCATATTATTTTTACTGCCAGTGAATAGTAAAGATATGACTCATCTTGATCGCTGTATTTACAGCATGTCATAGCATGTTGTGTGCTGGAGCTTATATTAAATCATCACAATGCATACATAGGTGAGAGATGCTGCAGATGGAGGTAAACTGAGCTAAAAAGTCAGACAGAAAAAGAAGATGATAGGAGGAAGAGATAGCAAGAAAGGAGGCTTTGTTCACTTCTAAAATCTGATCCCAGTAAAGTTGATTACATAGAGCTTACGCCTTCAGCGGGAGGTCTTGTTGATGACATGATAGAGGACAGTGACCCAGGGGCTTAACACACCTAGGCAGAGATATCACATCAATACACTGCTGCAAAGCTATATTTGGACTATGGCAGACAGACTGGGGAATATTGTTTTTCTAAAGTTGGGCCATACAGGTAGAAAGCTGGGGTTTTACAGTAAGCGTGGAAACATTCCTCATAGTTGGGACATACATTATGTCACTAGTTAATTTAAGGACTTAATATGTTAGACTGAAGCTCAGACGAAAAAGCAAGGGAAATGAGAAGGGTCTGACTTTATGAATCTCATTGCTCCTGCTACTAACAAAAAATGCAATCTTGTCATAATAAGATAAACTTAGGTGAAGTTTAAACTAGTCATAGTGGCTCACAGCATGGGCAGGTAAGCTAGCCTACCTAGAGTCAGTGAACTGCTGAGATGAACCTCTACACTTGGCTCTCCCTTCTGGGCTCTTTTTTCACACTACCATTGGTTAAAAAATAGAAGAATAAAATTACAACCTCAAAGGTACTTTTTTCTTTGTGATTATATGGTATTTTAAATAGTAATCTGCAACACCTGGACAACAAGTTTGAAATCTACACTTCCATGACAACCCAGCAAACTTCTACTGACGGAAGACCATGCAACATAGTAGAAAGCATGAGATAAAGCAAGTGGACTTTGAGATGATAATATTTTGTCAACCTATGTCAGTTTTTATCATTTACTGTATATTGGATAACAACTGGTGCTGCTAACCTGCTGTGTTAATCAGATACAGTTTGGAGAGGAGGAAGATCAGCTGGAAGGATGTGTGAGCCATACAGTAGAAGAAAGGCAACTGAGCTTCACATTACTGAAGGCAACTGAGCTTCACATGCTGTATCATCACAGCTAAATACGACATCCCTTCCAACACCAGTTCATTTTCATTAGTGGCAGGGTGAAGATCTAAGGTGTGCCCTTTGTTCCTTGTCATCCTCACTCAAACACATACTCACAAGTTGTAAAGTCAGCCTCACCCAAGAACGTTAAACTTGGCATCACAACCAAGTCCTAAAGAGACTTGCCTTCACCCTGGTAAACAAACAGGTTGCCAGCAATTACCTACCTCCAGCAATATCCAACCCCCCTAAGAACAACAACCTTTGACCATGAAAGGGCTAAGATAACCAGGAGAGGCTCCACCCCACTGGAGCAAGCCCAACTGCACTTAGCCTGTGAATGGAAGATGCTGGCTGACATTGGTCAACAACTCATTTTCTCCAGAGATCACTACCAACAATCTAAAGCCTGGTTTGGTGCTCTGGTCACCTTCTCTGTGGGAAAGTCGTCAGCACCGAGCTCACTTTACCACCCTGGGAGAACTCAGGGAACGAGGGTTTCATTGAAAAACATCTACCCTATGCCAAGTTGGCTGCTAAAGCACAACATTGTGACTTGAACACTAAAGTCTGCACTGTGGAGGTAGGGTGCATACGTAGGTGGCAACATCTACCACCAATTGCACAGAGACCTAGGAATCAGGAGGCCAAAGCCTGCGCTTAGCCATCAAAGCTGCGTTGGAGGCAGCGGAGAGAAGCAGCCAGTAGCTTTGGATGAATAGGCAAAACCCCCTCTGGGCACTGAAGTAGCAGACCAGGACAACATACAGAGGAGTGTTTCTGGGAGGCCAGAATTAAACTCTTCTGTGTCAACCTTTGTCAATAAACTTCATTGTTGCATTTGCCATCAGCAAGTAGACACTCTCTTGTATGCTCTTGCACAAAGGATATTAACATTGTATTCTATGTTGTGGAAAAAGGTCCTTGGAGTACTAGTTAGCTGCTCTGCTGACCATAACTGTACGTACACACCACCGTCGACTTAAGTTTTTAAAGTTACTGGAAGTCATTCATTTTCAATAGAAGCTGGCTTCTCTCAGCTGCAAGGAGCGGCAAATCTGTCGGCATCGCTTTTTCTGCGTTTTGAGCGATCAGAGCGTCAATCAGAAAGTTGAAAGTAGCTCAACTTTATGGTAATGAGCTATGACACGGTTCAGCGGCAAACACCAGCCACCAATCGGGAAAATAGACGTCTTTTGCGCTGGCTGATTCCAGAGAAACATAAGATGGAAACTTTAATTCCTGCCAAAACATTAGTTCCAAGAAAATGGAGGGAAAGTAATGGATAACAATAATGGACCCAAACACACACCCACAGTCTCCCACTCAGAGTATAAAGCAGATACTTACACTGACCGGCAGTAACAATCCCTCCTGAGTCCTGCTTTTTATCCCACAGCAGGGACAGCATTAGGTTAAAGGACTCTATAATAATCAATTTAGCCACTGGAGTCATAACTGGGAACCATAAAGAGTTTCATCACAACATTCACCTGCCACACACTTAAGCACGTTTTTTTAAGAGTTTTATGTCATCTCCAAATCTCTTATTACTTTGACATATTTTTATAAATCTTGTTTCTTTGTTGAAGTGCTTTGTGTCACCTTGGTCAGCAGTACGAATGAGTAAAGGTCAAGTTCAGCTGAATTGCAAAGCATTTATTCTGTGTCTAAAACATTTTTCTTCCTGATGGTTTTGTCAGGAATTGGAATGCTTTCTGATGTATGGAGTAATCTGCCGTATTGACAGGATGCTCACTCATTTCTGCTTTTGACAGACTCACATTCAAACTGATAGAAGCTGTAAGGAAAAAAGTTCCTCAACTTAATGTGCACTGCACTGTATGTGCTGAGCATAATAACTATTGCAATATCCCAATCAGGAGAGACACAGAAAGGCTACAATATTTCACCAAACCATCAGAGGGATTTTAAAATGTTATCAAGTCATTTATTGAATTACATTTGCCTTTTACTGCTTTTTTGCTTCACATTTAGCATGTCATGTTAAGTTTTGGGAGATTATTCATAGCTTATAAAAAAAGTATAAAGCTTGAATACATACAGTATCGACCTACAACTGCTATAAATCTTAGGCTGCAGTTTCTACAACAATGTAAGGGCTCAGAAAGAAACGTCTAAAGAAACTATATTCAGTACTTTTATAGTAATGTTTAAAATGTGAAAAATAGTGTGAAAGGGGTTGCTTGAAGGGATGAACCTACAGAGAATTCTCAGATTTACTGAGCTTTATGGTTAGTTTCAGCTCATTGCGGTCTGGCCCACAGCTTTACTGTTTTAGTTCACTCTTACTGCTCTTGTTTTCGACCACAGCAGGCAGCTACACTACCTGCTCTGGACAAAACAGCTAACGACAAACGAAACAGTTAACAAGCTGGTTAACATAGTGGAGCATTTTGCAACTGAAGAGACGGATATTTTCCTCATGAGTTGGAAGAGAACAATAACAGAACAAATAGTGGACTTACATTCATCATGTGGCCACAAACGTGACTCCAAATGAACGATAATGCGGCCCTGTAACTTGCTGGATGTGTAAATGGGGAACTGCTACAAGGTTCACAAAAAACACAATCTACCAAAGCAAAGTGACAGCCTTTGACTGAAGTGATATGGTCAATGGCTGTAGAGTAAGTGGACATTGAATGGACATTGTTTTGTCAAAAATGACCTGTCCAGTTCAGTTTCTCAGATGGTTCAGAGAGTATCCGTATAAAGTTTATGTATGGTGCCAATAACCCATGACTTCCAAATCAAGTTAGATGTCAGAGAAAATGTTACTTTAATTATATACCTTTAATTATATAACTAATACTAAGCATCATGCCAGTTTGCTTCACACATTTTTACAAAAAGCAAACGATTGATAATACAATCTGAAGCACAGAAGATGACAGTTTGTTTTCTTCATAATATCACACACCTCATGTGTACACTAATTGTTTGGAGTGAACTTTTCCTTAGGCCAATAAAAAATATGTTTAACCAGAGATTTTCCCCCTCCATTTTTCCCTTTTCTTTCTCAAAAGAGATCTATTGCTCACTTTATTGCATTGTCCAGCATCTGAAAATAAAACACATTTGTCACATTGCTAGGTCAGATGTGGTCCGCTATACATAGAATGATGTCAACACTTTGGTATTAGAAGACACCCACAACACTGCAACCCAGTCAACCCTCTCCCCCCACACTCTCTTCTTCTCTCCATCTCTGTATCTGTGTCTTACTCACAAAACACACTGCTTTAAGCAATGTTGGCAGCTATTGTTCTTTTATTTCACAAAATTGTCTTGAGGCTTGATATTTAGGATGGAGAAAGTAGGTGGAAACAAGAGAAGGAGGTGGCATGGAGCAATAAAATTAAGTATTTTCAGGGTAATTGCTTGCACAGGAAAATGGGGTTTAATAACCAATACTTTAATGGAAAGTCATCTTGTACATACCTCTAAAATGTTTTGGAGGCCATTCACTCAAATAAATATACTTTTCAGGCAACCAAATTCAATTGGCCAATTCATCAAGAGTCTAAAGAGTTTTTTAAGTTTTTGTATAAACTTTTTGGAAACTTATCAAGGACAGAACAAACTGTGAGCTAAATAAATTCTTAATTTAAAGGGGAAAAAAGTAATTTTACAGACTGAAAAGGTTGGGAAAGTCAACAACCACTGCCAATCCCAACCTCCAGCTGCTCCAGCAGATAATATAAACCTGTAGTCCAAGCTGTGACTCTTTGAAACTGTGAATTTGTCACAAAAAGTTGCAGGAAAAAACGTATATATATTTAAAAGTCCCATGGCATGACAATTTCACTTTATGAGGTTTTATAACATTAATATGAGTCCCCCTAGCCTGCCTATGGTCTGCCTATGGTCCTAGTGGCTAGAAATGGTGATAGGTGTAAATTGAGATCTGGGTATCCTTGAAAAAATGAAAGCTCAGATGGGCCAATTTGGAATCTTGCCCCTTATGAGGTCATTAGGAGCAAGGTTACCTCCCCTTTCTCTGCTTTGCCTGCCCAGAGAATTTGCCCCCCCCCCCAAAAAGCTACAGACTCAGAAATGGCACATCCTAAGGAAAGCTCATTGTGGGACTGGCTCTAGTGGCTGTAATTCTGCACCAAGGCTGAATTTTGGGAAAGATACTTTAGATACAGTAATATGGGACCTCTAAGGTCTATATAAAAGA
This sequence comes from Etheostoma perlongum, assembly GCA_026937815.1. Classification (NCBI taxonomy): domain Eukaryota; kingdom Metazoa; phylum Chordata; class Actinopteri; order Perciformes; family Percidae; genus Etheostoma; species Etheostoma perlongum. The sequence continues at coordinate 26,200,952 of CM049380.1, forward strand.
GACTTCAGATACAGTATTAGGGGACCATTAAGGTCTATATAAAAGAGACTTCAGATACAGTATTAGGGGACCATTAAGGTCTATATAAAAGCATCCAAAGAGCACCATGTCATGGGAACTTTAATATACTTAATGTATTAAGACATGTCTTAATGTATGTGAAAGTATTATGATTAATATTTGGTTTATGTTTGTGTGTACGTTTTTTTCTACGTACAGTTTTTTTAAACTGATCTCTGAGACCAGTTCTAAATCTGCAGCAATAGTTTTGGCATCCTGTCTGAATCTGCGGTCAGTCAGAACCAGACTCAAATGAGGAGTCTGTTGGGCACCATAATCGGCGACTAGCAGACGTATCAGAGTAATGAGTGTAGTTAACATCCTTTATTTGTTCGTGTTGTCTGTTGCAGTGGCTGACACGGCTCTGCACTGACAATTCAGTTCTGCGCTTGAAGTAACCGTATTTTCTTTCAGCTTTTGCACAGCTTTCAAACCAACCACATCTAGTTTGCCTGTTGTACATTTGAATCTCAGATTTTAAAGGGACTTAAGACATGTTCCCCTTCTGTAGAGGTATGTGAAATCACCTCTGTAGTGACAAGTCAGAAAAGTCAAGGTCAGAAGTTTTACTGGGACATAAACTAATAAAAACACGTTTGAGTGGAGGAAATATTTAAATGTTGTTGTATCTATGGGTTTAGCACTTGTGAATGCTCATCAATTAAATTATTCTGCACTGTCAACCTCCTGTTCAACACTACAGGGGGGAGCAACATCAAACGTGTTTAATTGGCTAATTTGTCATATGATTGTTCGGGATCTGTGGCCTAGTCCTCTACACACGCCTCTGATGGAATAATTGGATATTTTAGGCACATAATGAACATGCAAATGAATATAGGATGCTTTAAAGCTGAGCAAGCTATAGATAAACCCATCGATCAAAGACACCAGTTCCTAAGTGCACAAACCTGCAGCGGTTTTCACGTCGTCGTCATTGGATTGAACTACACAAAAAATTCCAATACAACGTACCAATTAGTTTGATTCTACATCTAAATAGAGTTGCTGCTTCTTTAGGAGTAAGATGTGAAATGTGGAATATATCATAAAACGTAATTAAAGATATAATTTCTGACTGAACTCTGCCAGTTTGTTATACTGTAGTTCCAACAAAAGTCCATTCAAACATTTCAAAATGAACATGCTCATGATTCAATATCAAAGCCAAGCGTGTCCTTCAAATCAATAAACCACAATGTGTTTATGTAATATTTATGATTTTCTTGTAGTTATCTTTGAAAACATCTCTTGAAACGCATTTGCAACGTGTTAGGTTGACAAAAATGAATGCTAAAATTGATCCAGTTAGTTTAAGAAAAAAAGTCATCTCTCCACCCACACTTTTTTTTCTTTCATGCTCAATTTCTTGCCAATATTCAGGTTACAGTTACAGTTCTACCTGACACAGACATCCCTCTTTAACGTGTACCTCTTGTACATTCCTTGAATTGTTTATTTATAGAACTTATGTGAGATTGTATTTTGGGCTCAGTGAGTCTAAGAATGGTGGTAATGGATAATAGAGTAGATGCTATTTTGTTAAGTATGTTTTTCTTGCATTTAAAGTGAGTTATGGTTATTTCATTCTCTCAATTCCTCTGAGTCATGCTTGTAATAAAGGACTCTAAACAAACTGAAATACCCTCCACCATCTCACACACAATAAAGCAAAGCACAATTGCCTAAATAATCTTTTTTTTGCTATGCTACAAAGCAGCTGGTGCTAATTGGTCTTATAAATAGGTTAAACCAAGCCTCAGGTGTCTAGACTGAGTACTACTGAGGAACACATACAGAAAAGTTAGGGAGGCACACAACTCATAAATGCACATTAAATAAATTAGATGTCTTCCTGTGATTAAAATCCTCAAGGGTTCCTTTTTTGCAAAAAGAGCACAATGATACATACGTATTGAGATGCACATTTAGAGATGGGGGTACTGGGACAAATTTAATCAAAACCGTATAATAACTTATACATGATGTGCATTCACCCAGAGCCTATGGAGACCCACCTCCTATTTATTTCATTTCTGTTAGTTTATCATGATATTAGCCAATAGAATTCATGTATATCTGTAATGGCTGTGAACACAAACCACAAGAATACGAGACGAATGTGAGAACATAAGCAATGGATAATGCTGTAATGGTCACGTACTGTAAAGAGAGACTTGACATACTCTGAAAAGAATGAACAGAAGATAAATTAAGTACACACTGTACAATCAAGCTTCCACATATTATGTGGGTAAAGTAAGGAGCTTATAACATAGGAGTGTAGTAGTGTGATTTAGTCAGTCTGGGTTGTTATTTGAAGTAGATATTAAAAAATAAATAAATAGCAAGCCTCATAGTGATGGGTGTAAAGTTTTCTGAGCAGAAACTCTCTGAACAAGTCATGTAGGTGTTATCAATGTGTCATCAATGCTGCTCTATAAGTTCTGCGAGTGGAAATTATTTCATGAAAGGAAACTACATACACACAACAGGTAGAAAAAAAGGAAATAAATGAACACTGAAAAGAAGATCGAGAGGAGAGGCATTTAGGCGAGATGAGATTGAAATCACATTAGAGGAACTACTGGCAGTAAAGCCCATCACGTTTGGTAGATTCAAGGGAAGGGCATGCTGACAACTATGGATCAAAATAAAGTATGGGAGGACATCGGCAATGTCCAGAGTCCTACACATCTCTTCATCACAGTGCTGTGCAGTCATCATCGTGATGGCTTTGCTGTAAATCATTGCTTTATAGTTGATGATACCTTTACATAAGAGGAAGGGAAGACGAGAGTGACAGATTGCCAGGTAGAAACAACTAGGAGTGGGAATTATCTTATTCTAAATCTTGGTGTCAAAACAGAGAGTACATACATCGTGTTTCCCCCTCCCCCTTGAAACAACCAGGGACAAAACAGAGCAACAAGGTTTTAGTGAAGGCTTACATTATGTTTACATTATTTTCCCCCATTTCCCTTCTCTAATTGTATTTTTTCAGACTAACGGATGCATTGCTATTTTTTTAATCATGTGTGGACCCTTTTCAATTATCTCTTGTATCTCTTTTCATCATAGAGCATCAGTGGGCGTGATGAACATTTTAGAAATGGAAAAAGAAAAAAACGCATTCTGTAGGTGTCTCTGCTTCTTGAGATGCTCTTAACCTTTTATGAGGAGGCAGCAGTTAATTTTACAATACTCTCTCTAATGTCTTTTTGAGAACATATTTAGTTGAGATGTCTTTTTCAAATACCTTGCAAATGTAAGAAGTGTAATTGGTTTCCAATTGCATTTACTGCAAGTGTTTGGACTGTGAGAAGAAGCTTACAAACACTAGGATAATATCCTCCCCACTGACCCCAGCCTGTGTGTTGGGTTCAGACTCATGTCCTCCTTGCCGTGAGGTGACAGTGCTAACCATAAAGAAACAGCCAGTGGCAGCCAGTATTAAAGGGTCTGACAATCAGTTTATGAGTGACAGCAGGTGCCAACTCTGTATTTTAAATTTCAGGGTATGTTTATACTTTCACATTTGGATCATAGTCTTGTGAATCCCATAGGTAAACAGGCCTTTAACATTAAGTAGGTGAGCAACTGGGAAGCTTTAATTTACTGTTGCTACTGAAGGTATCAGCTTGTTACGATACTCACTTCTGACAGGACCTGCCATATAAACCTAGAACCAATGACTTACCAGCTAATTTTGGTGACATGTTGCAGCTTCAGTGTTATGTCACTTTGACAGGAGTCAGGGTTGCTAATAAACAAACTGAACCTGCAGCCTTTAAAATTAGACCACTGTAGCTGCTTATCCTTGTCATACAGCACAGGGTACAGCAGATCCAGGCCATGTCCTTTAGTAAATATTAACTGTCCTCCTCATCTTTTGTGACTTTTGCCCTCATTTTCCATTTGAAACCCAACTATACAGTAGATTCCCATATATCTTGTACATCTCAGCCCAGGATTGCAGGTTTCAGTGATCTTTCCTTTTGATGAATAACAAAATGCAAGACATACACATCTGAGTGGCTGTGGAGGCCTGGGTAGAACACTGGAAATACTTTAACACAAGGTTAGTGTGAAATATACAGTGAGTGCCTTTACATGGAAAAACATTGAAATTGCAGTTTCAAATGTGTACAGGTGGGGAGTTTTGATTAACCTTGACAAACATTTCAACCTAAGTTCATGTGTATTATTAGTTAGTTCACTTTTCATTAGGTAGTTCACTTTCCTTTCCCAGTGTATGTTTTATAGAATACTGCGAGAGCAGATATTCCTGCAAGCCTAGACAAAGAGTGATGAGACCATTGTGCTCTGAAATTTCCCTGACCATATCAGTTTTCAACAAATTGGCCAGCGCCACTCCCTACAGCTATGTCATACATCTACACTGTTTTTCTACTGCATTTGTCTTCATTCAGCTATAATAAGGGAAGCTAATGGTGCCATGTTTTAGTGATATGACTACCATTAGCAGATGCCTGTGTCAGAGAAAAAAAGGTGGAGAAATCAATGAAAAAAAGCAACATATTTTTTTCATTTTAATGCCACAGCGCTTATTATAGAAGGGTGTGTTCTGTTCCTTAAGGTTTTCCAATGATCAGGTTTTGTGAAACATCAATTTGTCCACCAGAAAGAGACATATGTGCTCAGTGGCATTGCTCCAGACAATAGACCTTTCCGGTGTTTCCTAATAAACATGGCTCATTTTTGTAATTCCATTGCCTTCATTCAAGTGCCATGGACCTGGCCTTTACATTTATCTATTTCCAGCATAATGTCAAACATGAATTTTCTTTCTGACAATTGAAAATGGCACAATGATGGCAGTGAGTTTATGCAAGCTGAATATTTTCAAGGCTTAGGATATGTTGCTGTCTAAGCAACTTTATCTCTCAGGTAATGGCTTCTTTGCCCTTATGTTTTCTTTTTCTTGACTGTGATAAGGCTGTTCTCACAAATATGAATTTTCAGAGAAACAACTACACAAAAATATGCCATTAAATATGCTTGTTTTTATGTTGTCAATTTACACACACTTTGCACAGCCTCTGTAGTGCAAAAAAAACAATCTGATCCAGCATCAACTGATCTGATTCACAGGGGATGATCTCATAATCTTGATAGATTGAACTGGAAAATTAATCTCCTCTGCCCAGAGTACTGCCAAATTCAACATGAACATTCAGCCCGTTGCCACAGCCTTGAGCCTGCATGACCAAAACAATAATAATATGTCCATAAAATATTATTTGATATGAATCTCCAAGATAACATTTTTGTTTAGCTAAACTAATAAGTCAGCTACTATTTATAAACAAGTTTTATTTGTGCGTTGATCTCAGGTAAATCAAATGGTGGATGTAATTTGGGTGGATAACGCACCTTTAAATCAACAAATCTGATCATAATGTACAAGGACTCTTAACGTCAGAGTTGATCGGCACCAAGATCCTGCCAATGACAGTGGTTTGGACGCCCTTGCAAACTTAATGATCCTCAGGTCTAGATTTTAATGAGGAGCTTGTTCTTTGGCACTGCTGTTGATGACAATGCCAGTTCTCGCACAGAGGTCGCAGCATTAATGGCGCCACAGAGTCATTAAAAGAGAGCAAGAATGCACAGGAGGTTCGGAAGCCCTTTACTGTACACAAGCTGATCTCACTGGAAAGCCTCCGATGGGGAAAAACACAGACACATGGCATAAGTAGAGGGTCTCTAGAGGCTGGAAGCTATGATGCTTTATGAACATGTTTTTCTTGGCAGAGCCCAGGAGAGTTACTACTGAGATGCCAGGGAAGCAGTAAACAACAAAAGCACTGTAGTTCAACAAGCTTTACTTTTATAGACATAACCTAATTACATACATTCATTATAGCTGTGTGGCATATGTGCCTGGATTTGTGCAAAATAGAAAATGTAGCTGTGCTGTACAGCAGTAACAACACAAATATAAAAAAATAAAAGGCAACTCAAAAATTAAGTTCTGAAGTTGGCACATTCTATACACACCATGTACTGATTACTAAATATACACAATGTTTTATGTGAATACATGAAGTCTGCAGGCCATTATACTTTATACGGGTATGATGTAATCTAACACTATTTTATCAGTTCATCTCAATGTTGAAATAAAGCCTGGGTAAAGCTCTGATCCGTGTCCCAACATCATGATGCAATAGTAAGGTAAATTATGCAGTGCAACCACACAGTAAGTAGTAAATACAAAATTGAGAAGCTCTAGCACAGAAGGTTCTTTGGGAGCCAAATGTCGAAAATGAAGGTTTTTTAAATGTATGAGCTCCCAGATAATTGGATGTGCTGAATGCACTGAAACCCTTTGCTTGATGTGCCGCAACCTTAGCCCTGATTGTCTCCACTCGTGGCAATTGCTTGTTGCTGAGATTGCTCGATTTTACAGTATGCAAACATTTCCCTTCACAGATTGGACAGGCTTTTGTGCACCACTAAATTTTCAATCAGATACGATCCCGGCTAAGTTACTATGCAGTGCAAGGGGTAAATGGTGGGTCATATGCTCTCCACAGTGCTAATGAGAAGCTTTAGTCAACACGTGGCTGTCATTTTTTATCCTGTCTTCCATTGCTGATATGAGGCACAGAGAAGGTATGGCTGACAAGGCCTGTCCATTTCCAACATACACCCATCCATTTCCAACATACACCCATCCAACTGGGACCAGACCCACTAATAGCTCAGGTTCTTTGCATATGGGTGTCAGTTCAAAGGCAATCATTTCCAACGGCTCCAACTTTAAGCTTGCCCAGGGGACTAATTGTCTGTCTATCACATTAATTTGAAGCAGAATCTTTTCAGTGATCATGAGATACCCTGGACCTGTCTGCTGATGATATGTGGTCTTATTAATACATCAATGAGACATTAGAATACAATAGATAATGGTACAATCTCACAGTTTCTGTTAAAGAATGAACTAATGGCACTGCAACATCATATTTTACTGTAGCACTGTGCTACTCTATCACTTAACTTACGAAATAGCGTGTTAAATGTATATGCTAAATTGCTAGAAATATCATACAGTGCAAATCCACTATCTAAACATACAGATTGTGAAACATGTTTTGGCATATTATTGATGTATGTTTATGAGAATAATTGCAGTGGAGGAGGCTCTGTGTTTAATCAGCGGTAGTGTGGTAGACTGTTTTAGATCTGCTGACCTGAACACGTACGGGCCAAAAATAGATGATCTGCACATCCATAATCAAAACTAGGTTTGCGCTGATTGTTTGGCCGCTGAATGTGGTGTGGTGTGAATGTGACTTATAAATGATGGAAATATACCATGTGTGGCCAGCTGATCAACATTTCATTTGCTTCTGCATACCTGACAACAAGGAAAGTATAAGCTATAATCTGTGGCAGACAGCAGAGCATTAGTGGCACCAGCATGTCCTCCATCTGGCATTGACAGTTCATTTATGACACTGTGTACTGAATTTGACTGCCTATAGTCATAGATTACAACCAGTTTACTGGACAAGGGAAATACCTTATGCTGCTGTACAACAAATGATCAACTTTATTTTAGCCAATACCGATCCATTAAATTATGCCCAGATCAGTCCAAATACCAATCCATTGGATCCTCTTGGGACATCTCTACACAAAGTACGACTGAATGGAAATGTCAGAACAACGTATTGGACAAATTAAATTAAAAAAAATCAATGTTAATACCAAATTCGATGGCAATTCATTCAATAGTTGTCATGTTTTATACACAAAAAAAAGTCAACCACATGGTGGCGCTAGAGGGAATGTCAAGGGATAATCAAACTCAATAGGCTTTATTCTTTCGGGACCATGGATGTCTGTACAAAGTTTCATGACGTATTCATATAATAGTTGTTGAGACATGTACGTCTGAACCAAAGTAGTGGACCAACTGACCAACATTACCATCCCTTGGGCCAGCTGCTAGCGTGCTAGAAAGTCATCACAGCTTCTTGGACCTTGACCTGGCTTTCTACCAACTTCAACTGAAATATGTTAAGTAGATATCCTGGTAACTAACACAGACTAATAGATAGAGGCAAGAATTGGATCCAAACATAACCACCTTGGTGGAGGTAATTAATATTAAACTGAGAAAAATTCATTATTATGCTGTTATAATGAGTATATATCTCCATATTGGTAGGTAAATTGAACCCATTACCTAGAGGACAAAACATCAAGTGACACATTTAACATGCCATGGAGGGCACATTTCATTTTATCCACTATATACCCCAGAATCATTATTACATCTAGACTAGATTACATTTGCTCAATTATCCATTTCCTCTGATTGCCATGGTGCCTTTTGTAGTAGCAACAAGGAACAAATCCTCTGTGGCTGTGTAATACTAAGGTAATCCCTTTGTTTTATTGTGTAAATATTTAAAACTGTAAACAGAATTTTTATAATTTACACTTTTATTTTTAAATATTTCAAATTGCGAAGAAGAAAGCATTTCCTTTAGCAGAGATTACTAATCGCTCTAACAGGTTTCCCTGTCCTCTCCCTGGAGCTCTCATCCAATGAGAAATTGATTACATATCAGTCACAGTAAAAAGAAAACCCATCTGGACTAAGTAAGGGAGGAGATGAGAGAAGAAAAGAGGGCTTGTTTTTTTATTCCTTCTTTTGGCTCCTGTTGATCTGATATTGATTGCCTGACATTGGTCAAATATCCCACTCTGCATTGCGGATAGAGGCTGATTGGGTGTAGAGGGGGTGGGTGGGGGAGGTAGTTTGACAGGACAGGACAGGGCACATAAGAGAGGCTGATTAGGACTGTCACCCAGCAGGAATGTATCACTGATCTGACTGACTTTTTCTGTGATTGGGATAAATCAAATGCTTTGATTGTTAGCATTGGCTTACCTACAGTGTTTCTGCAAAGGGTGATCTTATTGTATGCTAAGTCATGAGGCTGCTGTCTTAAGATGGTTTGTATGTAGCCGTTTGTATAGTATAGTGTAGGGAATTGCTGTAAAACCTTGCACACGTTTCCTTCCTGCAGTGAGGCTTTGTTTATCTCTAAATTGAAGAGTTCAGTAGTGCCAGAATGTGTACTTGGTGAGACAGATGTGCTGTTCATTTTTGTTTTGGCTTACAATCCGAAGATGTTTCCCCCAAAACCTTCAGTAAGGGCGACCACAGAGAGTTTCATCAGCAACAATATATAGATTCAAAGCTATTCACAGTCTCGTATGAAGTTACTTTGAGCAAAGAAACCCTGACGAATGAATGCAGAGACTCAGTCAATCGTTCATGAATATTATGAATATGCTGTAGTGTGCAACTATCCCCTTTTGCCCTGAACTGAACAGAGGTGCAGAGTGTCAGGAGCTCTTACTTCACTGATGTCTAGCTTTATAAAAGGGAGAGTAGCCTTGTTTCCAGGGACTCAGAATAATCGGTGTGTTTATACAATCAATGGTAGAGAGCAGTCAACCTTCTCTGGGGAAATATGAACAATACAGCACTACCACCTGCTCCTGCCGCTACACCAAGCTGAGCATTTCACAAAAAGCTATGATGGGTTTGAGATTGTGCCTTTTGTTATGTATGTTGCATTTGCTATGCAATGTTATAAAAAACTGTATTTGTGAACATTACATGTCTTTGGTTCAATGTCTTTGGTGTTTTCAACCCAAGATGTTCTGTTACACTGCTATGTGCTCTTATGTTATTTGATGTACTGTATGTGCTCGTATTTTGACACTAACTATCAAGGTTTGCAGTACAACATGCATCTACTTCAGTTTGGTAATTGTTTTGCATACAACATTAGACATATCCCCGGAATTATCATGCTGGTTTTCATGTTTTTCCCTGCATAATATTCCCACATAGCTTCACCAACGTCATTATTTTCTCTATGATGAGATGAAAATGCAGATGCTAGAGTGGATCTCCTTTCACAGTACAAGAACCATGAGCTGTGATTTTGCATTACAGTTCATTTTTAGGTGTAGGAAAAGACTTTAGGTTATCATTTGTTTTTACATCTGCCATCACATTAAAACTATAGTACTATTTAGGGAAATATGCTTGTTTTCTTTCTGCGGAAATCTTTTATGAGAAGTGTGACACCACTCCTAAACAACTAAATCAATCTACCAACATCTCTAAAATATCCCTAATTAACATGTTATATCTCGTTTTCCAGTAAAATTGACAATTTGCTGGTTTGCAGTGGGTTAACTGTCTGATTATTTCTTGGCTGCTGACAGTAACTTCCTGGAAATTCCAGTTGGTTGCCAGGCAGGCAGATTTTAAATCTTCAGGCTTAGCCAGGCTAGCTACTTCCAGTATTTATGCTAAGCTAAGAAAACAGCTTCTGTCTGTAGCATTATAACGGACAGATATTAGAGTTGCAAAAGGGCAATATTCCATAGACCCTAAAGTAAATTCAACAAAAGCTCCTCAGTACCAGAACCAGTCCCATATTGTGAGTATAATTTCTGCAAAATGAGAAAACTCTACAAAATAGTGATCCATTTCTTCGTCTACTTTATTTACTGTTTATGTGGGGAGCTTAATATTTATCTTCACTGGAGTGTTAAATTATTTTCAATAAGCCATTTTTTGAATCTGCATACACTGTAAAGTAAAACTGCATGTCTTTGGGTGAAAGTATCCCTGACCTCATAGCCACTATGTTGTGTAGGTCATTTTCATTTATTGGTGAAGTTGTCAAATCAGAAACACCTTTCAGCAAGCACACTAAATGTGAAGGAATTGCATTTAGGGATACTTTTGCAGAAACTTGCTTCAAATATACATACTGAATTAAGTTTTTATCTAAATATTATTATTGCCTCTCATAGCAGGAAGCAAACTTGATTAAATCAAATCCCTCAGGTTACAAGGCTAACATGATCTCACCCACACTGCAAAGGGTACAATGCAAGATATAGAGTATCCACTGGATCACACACATCCTCCATTAGAGAAAGGTCACATGAGCTCCTACCTTTGTAGAAGCACTCCTCACTGTGCATGATGGTAATCTTGTGTCCTCTGAGACAGGAGGCCCGGTGGAGCTCACAATGGTTCTGGTACAGCTTCCCATCTGAACCGCACACAGGTTTATAGTGCGGTTTACAGTGATCCAAGCACTTACACTCCCCTTGGCCAGTCTCATGGTTGGCCACACAGTGACGTCCCAGGCCACAGTACTTGTGTTCACATGGACTTGGATAGCCATTGTGTCCCATAAAACCTGAGAAAAACACAGATAGAAAAAAAAGTTTAATTTTTGTCTGACCACAACAGGGATCTGTGTGGATCTACCAGAACAGATGGAAAGTCTGGGTTTAAGCGCTTGTAACAGTTTGGCAGTTTCAGTCCCCTTGATCCTCAGGGAATTCCCAGCAATACCGGATGGTGTTTCTCTAAAGTCACAAAGTGTTAGTCAAATCCATAAATTATGCAAGTCAAGTTCACTAAAAGTACCCATAGAGGGAGTGATTAAAAGTCTGTTCACTTCAACCCAGATATCACCAAAAATGCATTGCAACGGCAAACTCTCCTGTTTTGTCATTTGAAATTTGCATGCGCAGTGGCATCACTGCAAAGATGTCATATTAATCTAAGTACATTTTAATCATATTACTATTATTAACTATGAGAGAGAAATATATTTTTTAAATTTAATTTATAAAAAATTGATCCACTATGGGGAAATTGCAATTTACACTCTGTTGTTATTACACACTACACACCGGCCTGAAATAGACATAAAAGCTCATGTTTTATACATGCACTAATGGAGAGATGTCAGAGTGAGTGGGCTACTAGTGCTGGACCAGCACCCTGAGCGGTTGAGGGGGGTTTGGTGCCTTGTTCAAGAGCACCTTGGCAGTGCCCAGGAGGTGAACTGGCATCTCTCCAGTCCACACTCAGTACTTTTTGTCCATACGGGGACTTGAACCAGCAACCAGCGACCCTCCGGTTACCAACCCAACTCTTTATGGACTATGGATTGTCACCCAATACTGAAAAAAATTATAAGCACAACAACATTTTTCATGAGCTGAACTCTGACTTTTTCTATGTACACAAAGGCTTATTTCTCTCAAATATTTCGTTCAAAAATCTATCTAAATCTGTGTTAGTAAGCACTTCTCCTTTGCTGAGATAATCCATCCACCTCACAGGTGTGGCATATCAAGATGTTGATTAGACAGCATGATTATTGCACAGGTGTGCTTTAGGCTGACCACAATAAAAAGGCCACTCTAAAATGTGCTTTAATCACACAGCGAGCGTGCAATTGGCATGCTGACAGCAGAAATGTCCACCAGAGCTGTTGCCCGTGAATTGAATGTTCATTTCTCTATCATAAGCCATCTCCAAAGGCGTTTCAGAGTATTTGGCAGTACATTTAACCGGCCTCACAACCGCAGACCACGTGTAACCAAACCAGCCCAGGACCTCCACATCCAGTATCTTCACCCCTAAGATTGTCTGAGACCAGACACCCGGACAGCTGCTGCAAAAATTGGTTTGCTTAACCAAAGAATTTCTGTACAAACTGTCAGAAACCGTCTCAGGGAAGCTCATCTGCATGCTCGTCGCGCATTGGGGTCTCGACCTGACTGCAGTTTGTCAATGTGTAACCTATCTGAGTGGGCTAATGCTTACATTTACTGGTGGCTGGCACTTTGGAGAGGTGTTCTTTTCACGGATGAATCCCAGTTTTCACTGTCCAGGGCAGATGGCAGACAGTATGGAATTGTGTGGGTGAGCAGTTTGCTGATATCAATGTTGTGGATTGTGTTGCCTATGGTGGCGGTTTGGTTAGGGTATGGACAGGCGAAGGTTATGGACAACGAACACAGATGCATTTTATTGATGGCATCTTGTATGCACAGAGATACTGTGACTAGATCCTGAGGCCCATTGTGGTGCCATTCATCGATGACCATCACCTCATGTTGCAACATGATAATGCACAGCCCCATGTTGCAAGGATCTGTACACAATTCCTGGAAGCTGAAAACATCCCAGTTCTTGCATGGCCAGCATACTCACCAGACATCTCACCCATTGAGCATGTTTGTGATGCTCTGGATACAACAGTGTGTTCCAGGTCCTGCCAATATCCAGCAACTTCACACAGCCATTGAAGAGGAGTGGACCAGCAGGCCACAATCAACAACCTGATCAACTATTTGCCAAGGAGATATGTTGCACCGTGTGAGGCAAATGATGGTCACACCAGTGCTGTGTCTCAAATCGCGCACTTCCGTTAGTGCACTTACAGACAGTACACTTCGTGCACTACGTACTGTCTTGCATAGTGCGTAAATTTCAACAGAGGAGTGTTGTCTCAAATCGCGCACTGCCATGTGCACTTACCGGAAATGACATTTCATCTCTTCTTCTTCTGTAAAATAGTGAATTTCACCAAGGAAGAGCATTCCAGTCTGCTATTGTGTTTTGCAAAAAATAATTCCTGCATTGTTTTTGATATTTTAACAACAATAAATGTGATGTTTTCATTTGCTCCAGGATGACGACTGCAACACAGCCGTCATGTCACCCCCCCATTAGCTGAAAACAGTACACACAACTGTATTGTATACTATTCATTCTTGTTAGTGCAGTCTTTTAAATTCATTAATTATACCTATTCCTTGCAGTCCACTCTTATATGTATATACTTATGTTTCTGCTCTAAAAATAAGTAACGTTAATATTCATTCATTCATAACGTTACTGTTCATTTTAATGCTCAACTGTTTCATGAGGAAATCTTTGTAGCCCAGAGATAACACTGTTATAGTGAAGCATTACCCTTACAACTTACCTAATAGACAAAACATCATTACATATTTTATATAAGTTGTATTTTTGTTCTAAATGGTCTTCATACAGTGACGATACAGTAGTGAAAGCAGAGGGAACAGACCTGACATTTAAATAGACCCCATTCCTTTATATGCTTGCTACAGTCATGCAACGTGTAATACAAAAGAGAACAAAGCTTAATACTTTTAATATAATTTTATTTTATAAATGTGCTTGTAGTTCTGCAGGCTCCCCCCCGGGCCGTAGGTAGTCTGATGGGGATAGGGACATGAGGGGGGACTTCAGACTCTCCAGGGGATCCTTCTACGGTCTGATGGCCATCGTCGCCCCTAAATGACGGCCCGCTATTCCTCGTTTGTCCCTGAAGAGATGGGTTATACAGGATATACATCAGGTGGAGGCGGTATACAGTATATACATCAGGTGGATGCAGTAACAGCGGATACATTTTAACATTGCGCTACTGTTTACGTTCCCGGCAGACAATCAGCTGATCGCTATTTTGGTGAGCTGACGCTCACATCGGATTATGTACAACTTGTTAAGATCACACTTTTAACACTAAAAACTTCTACAGCGGAACGATAGTTTAACACAAACAACAAAATACTATAACACATGTAACGTTAGCTTATAACTTATTTGCCAATCTGGTTAAACTGCCGCTGTTAGCTAGCTAAGGTTGGCTTGCTAGCACGTCCAATTACGGTACCAATAAAGGTTATAATTCGTGGTACAAAAATCATTACCGACTGTAAAATGAACCAAATATACATATACAGGTGGCTTATATGTTATAAGTATAGCAAAAAGACTCACGTTCAACTTACATTTGTATTGCTCCGTCGGTCTCGCTATCGCGTCTAACTGTTGTTAGCCCCGCCCCTTCCGCTACGTAGCCAAGATGGCGACCGTTGAGTGTGGAAAGTGTCCATCGATGTACACTCATTTTTCGGGGCGTTTTGAGTGCACCATCCGGGGTATTTAAGTACACTGCGTTTGACCGCACTTCGACAGTGTGAACGCACTATGTACTCAAATAGTTAGTATTTAGTACAGAAGTGCGCGATTTGAGACACAGCCCAGATACAGTAAACATTTTTAGAGTGGCCTTTTATTGCGGCCAGCCTAAGGAACACCTGTGCAATAATCATGCTGTCTAATCAGCATCTTGATTTGCCACACCTGTGAGGTGGATGGATTTTCTCGGCAAGTAAGAAGTGCTAAAAGAGAAATAGACCTTTTGTGTGCATAGAAAAAGGTCTTAGATATTTGAGTTCAGCTCATGGAAAATGGGGGCAAAAACAAAAGTGTTGCATTTATAATTTTGTTTCAGTGTATGTTCCATCTATGTGAGCATGTAAAGCTGTCCCATTCTGGCTAGGAAACCCTCACCAAATCTACTCGATTCACATACAGGCTTTGTCATTTTAAGAGCTATTTTAAATTCAGTTAGTAGTGAGGAGAGTGCACTTCTTAAACTTCTGACAAGTGTGCAACAGTACCACTTAATGGTAGCACACACGGCAAAAAAACAGAAAGAAATTCTGTCTTGCTGCACTATCAAATATAATATAACCTTGCCTCTTTTCCCATTCATCTTTATCATGGTGGGTTTAGGTTTCAAGGCATGAAGTATGTTTACAGGGGCTCGTGTGTCCCACAGTTTACCTGTTTATCAACCCAAAGTGAATGGGGGTTGATGGTTTGGGTTTTGGAGGGAACAATACTTTCTCCCACAAAGTGACCCTAAAAATAATTTAGGCTAAAACATTCATAGTATTCATTTGATCCAAGGGCTGAGGGTTTCAAATGAAAATAAAAGCAAAATGAAATAAGGGGAAAGCATCCTTGACCCTTAATCCCAACTTGTTTCTGGGGCACGTTCTAAAGCTGACCACTGTGTGGAAGAGGTGCGTTAATGCATTCACATACATACAACCTCACAAACACTTGACCTCCATGCAAAAGTTCAGCTTCTTAGGGCAAGAACTGTGGCCAAAGGGTGGGGGAATTTTTTGGATCGGCCAACATTTAGAGCGAGCTAAAGAGCTGCAGATCTCAGCTAAAAAATAATCAGAACAGAACCAAAAATTGCATCTTATGGTATTTCAGCAGCAGTTGTTAGGATAAAAAGTACACAAATCCATGAAAAAACTAGGATATACTGCAGTATTGTGAGGATGAGTTCATTCACAAAAGGTGTTATGAGAACAATATTTTCTATAAATAAATAAATAGTGTTATTTTCTCTGAGAACAGTATTTTCTTCGGTCTGCCATTTCAACCTGTACGAACAGTAATAAGCCTTGACAGGCAACATATCAGTCTGTACAGTAACCCATGAACCACATCAAATATATTGGCTTTCTAATAGCAGCTTGCTCACTCTTAGATTGCCCTTTGGAAAAGTCCTTAAGGGATAGTGGATGGATATGTCGAAAAAAGAAAAGAAAAAAAACTCAACTGTTAGAGCGAATGCCTTTCAAGGCTGCACTGATATGTAAAGTTATAAACATAAGGGACGGCTGGCAATGAGTACACAGAAAATGATTATATGTTTGTCCACAGCTCATTCTATTTATGAAAAGATCACTATATTCATAAGTGTTATTGTACTGCCCTTCAAGAAAAGTAATAAGATTACAATAAAAAATAATTTCTCAGCATTTCCTTTTCTATCACATGACAAGCAAATAATTTTAATGACTTCAATGGAAGCTGAAATTTCCACTACTCTCTCCAGCACAGTATTGATGAATGAAAAATCTGAATATGCAGCACCACAGCATCACAAAACTTTCTCATGAATTCTTTTTTAATGAACACAATATCAATCAAATCACACGCCTTGTGCATATCAAGTAAGCAACATATGTTTTATCATTATGGAAGGATTACGCAGAGGAGACGAGCCTAGAAAAAGACAGTGGTTTGACAGTAAAAAAAATGAGATAATTTTGCTATTGTGGCTTGCCTTGAATCTCTGACACCAGCAAAGACACCCACAGTTTGCTCAGTGAATAAAATAGCTTTTAAGTAGCTTAGTAATGTTAGTGCAGTAGCGTCCACACAAAATACATTATCCTGAGCATTCTGAAGCTCAAGCACAGCGTAGCTTTCTGCTGCAAATAAAACTGCTGAGGATCCCCGCCAAACACCACCAAAACATGGACGAGTCATGTACATTAGGGTGACCAGACGTCCCGGTTTGCGGGGACAGTCCCCGGTTTTGGTGACCTGTCCCCGGCTGGATCTGTCCCCGGAAATGTCCCCGGTTTTCACTGTGACTGACAGACCCGAAATTGGAATGAAAGAAAGAAAACACTGAATAAACGTAGCCGATAGTCGCACACCCAACACATGCAGCCTCAAGACATCCGGAGCAAGCGCTGCTCAGAGCGGTTTTAGAAAGCCATATTTATGATGCTAAAATCCCAGATTATTTACATGCAGTCTGGTGGGTTTAGCGAACGCAATTTCGTGGACTTTTATGTTTTAAAAAGGATCTTAATCTTTAACAGGAAGGTTGACCTCCTTTAAAATCCTTTACATAATGTTGTCAGACACTTAGACTATTAATCTGAGTCTGTCAGAAGCAAAACGACCACTTTTATGAACGTAAATACAAGATGGACAATAATCCCATTATTTTACATTGTAGCTTGTTTCTCTGCTGCCAACTGCAGGGATCTCGTTTATTCCTAGCGCTAGGTCTAGGGTCCCCTATTTAAGTTTTACAAAAATAAAAGCATGCCGCGTTTTGGAGGTATATACACTTCTGAGCTGAAAATGTCCCCGGATTTTGTCTGAGAAATCTGGTCACCTTAATGTACATGGATGTATAAAACAACTCAAATGTGGTAAACTACTTTTGCTATGTTGCTGTAGCTTCACAAGCTATATTTAGTTGGGGGTTAACATTAGCTTTAGTGTATATAGCTATGTTAACAAAAATATCTGTAAATATTCAACATTTTCATTTGTTTTCCCTCCCATATCCATTCCTGGAAGCTTAAGCAAGATAATCGTTTTGTGGGAACTCAAAGCATGTTATGACAGAATGATTGTTGTCTTCACTGTAGTACATCACAATACATGTGTAGTGACCATAATGTTGCCAGAGAACGTTCCTTTAATATCAACGATCTAAATTAGGGCCACATGATGGTAAGTCATGCAACACATGGTTTCACTGCATTAGATAAGATGGTCCTGAACTGTAAAACGGTTGTGGAAAAAAGAAAACTTAACTGAGGCGCATACAGGCTGGCATCCACAAACTTTACTTTCACATTGCACACACTGTACTTCGCTGACCAATAAATATTGACTAGAGAGTGGTGCTTCATTTCATTAATTACAATTACTGATGAATTTGTCTTTGAGCTGAATGGTCTCCTGATATATGAAATCAAAGGAAAACCAAGATGAACACCCAGTGTTTACAGTTACGGCTAAGCAAATGGTTATAGCAATGCATTAGAGTAATGGCTTTGCTTCTTATCTCACATGCATCACACATTGTGGAGTTAGTATCAGTGTCTGCTATAAAAACCAAATTCAAAACAGTGAACAGTTTCTTTTTCACTGCACCATTTTTACAGAGCCTGGTATAATTATGTAACCAGCTAAAAGCCACATACTGTATATGCAGAGGTTGGTTTTTCAAGTGTAGTTAATGCAATCACAAGAGACTTTAAAGGAAACACATTATGCTTTTCCATATTTTCTGTCATATCTATGATGTTTCAATGTCAGATTTTCATGTTAAAGGTGGCAAAAACTTCAAAAAATGAGATAAATGTATTTGAGAAAAATCTCTGTGAGCAAAAACCTCAGATTTCCCAATGTTCTGACACTCCGCTTGCAACGTTTTTTTCTACTTTCTGCTCAGTGGGTTCCTATGATTGGTCCAGGCAGTATTTATTTCAGAAGCTTTTATCTGTGATTTTTGCCAGTAGAAAGTGCTACTTTATACTATTACAATCCACTACTAACTACAAGTAGCTGCATGCTGAAACATGTCAGGTTGGGTAGTTTTTTTTTGGTTTTGAAGCCTTTATTGGTGAATTTCACAGTACAAAGTCCTGCTAAAACGTCTGCTACGGAGCCATAACGTGAGATACAAGGTAATGGAGTCTTTTTAACATTCTTGTGTTTCTTTGGAAATAAACAACAGACAAACAGAGTCTTGAAATGCTTCAGATATAAAGTTATTGTCAAAAGTGGTGCCAAATGAATGGCAGTCAATGGGATGCTAACTGCAGGTGATTGCTTTGTAGCATTAAAATGGCGCCATGGGAGCTACGCTTAGAGAGGAGAGGCTTACCCATTTGGAGATTTGGGAGACTTACGGACATACAGAAACGCACTGACCAATCAGAGCAGACTGGGCGTTTTTCGGGAGGGGGGCTTAAAGAGACAGGCACTCCTACAGAGCTTCTCAGACTGAGGGTGAATACAAGTGCAGCAGCCATGGGCAGTATAAGAAAGAAAGTGTTATTTGAACAAACACAATGTTATTTTAAACATGTTCTAGTACAATCACAAAATACAAGTATGAACCTTTAAACAGTGTATAATATATATCCTTTAAAAAACACATCATTCTTGTCATTTTTTCTTGACATTTACTGTTGAGAGCTAAGCGGCTTTCAAAATGTGTTGAATGAATATCTGAGCTACATTTTAGCAGTTGGAATTGTAAACAAAGAAACAAACTTAAAGTGTTCAGCCTCATTCACATCCCTAACATCTCCCCACACACAGTCCTGCATTATCCTCCATCCGTCACAGAGGGTTTAGATGAGATACGAGTGTGTACACTGTGACCTGATTGGAGCCAGTCAATTTGCTAGTTTATTAGATCCCTGCGGTGGCCTGGCATAATGATTATTTAGTGAATTTGTGTCGCACAGCCAGGCATCCTCTGCCACCAGCAGGGTCAGCGAAGGGCACAGTCATTTGTTATCAGTATGCACATCCAACAGTCTGGTCATCAGCTGACATCAGAGACAAATGAGGAGTTGTGCAGCCATTCATTTATTGATGACCTATTACTCCTCCGAGCGTGGACAGAAATACATGATGCTCAGTGTTGTGAACCAGAGGGTTGTTATGTGAATTTGGAACTGTAACTGTGCACTAAACAGCTATCAGGAGCATAGATAATAGTTTGGCTGGGTTGTTTCTACTGCTCTGCTTAAAGGCCGCTATTGCAAGAAAATGATATATTCTAGTATGATGGGTTGTAATACTATATGGTATATGAGATATGATGCAGGATGTGATGTCAGTTGAGTTTTTAATTGTTACCTACTAAGGAAGTGGAAACTGTTAGTAAACCAGAGTTTTGATCCAGACTGCAGCATATCTCAAACACTGCAGCAACACAAGATTAAAAAGAAAATTAGAGAGTATTTTTTTGTGAATCGAAAAATATATAATTGTACCAAGCATGCAGTGTTTCCTCTAGAATTTTTTGTGGGCTTTAGACACATGTTGTACACGAGTGTAGATGTTGAATTATGTTTAATAAAATGCTAGGCTAGACTTCTTGCCTCTCCTCCTCCTCCTGTCTACCTCTTTTACTTCCATACTTCTGTCTCACCTGTACTACGACTACTTTGTAAATCTATAACCTTGTTTGATCAAAGTTTTTCGGGGGGGTTTTGAACAGCTTTAGATGCTAAGAACATTGGTCTGAAGTATCTCACTAAAAATACAGTAGGCATTAAATACGCCTTGCACATGTAAAATGTTAACCTTTAGTCAGAGCTTGGAAACACCAAGGTACTGTCACATGTGACTTCAGTCCATCACTTGAAGGGCATCGTCATTCGAACTTGGCATGCATAATAAGGTGAATACTGTGTTAAAAGATAACACACGTACTTGGACATGGCTGACATATCAGATTGGCATTGTAGATAGAGAAAAGCCTTGCTATCAAAGCAAAAGACTGAGGAAAAAACACAAAGCTACTGTATATTTAATAGAAACTGCTCTTTACACACACGTGCAACAACCTGCTCTCTTTAAGCCATTAGAGCTTTTCAGCGTTTCTGGTGCTCATGCTGAATTTAAATGCTCAAAACCACTTGCTATGTGCCTCAATGCAATGCTTATATCACATTCACTCTTGGACATTCATCTCTTTTTCAACAAGATATAGTACATCTCCTAGTCCTAGCATGGCTTTTTCTTCTTCTCTTCCTAAAGTAAGAAGGTTTGCCTAGTACCCATCTGATGTTTTCCATTACAGCAGTTCAGAGTCCTGAGGGAGAGACTCGAGCATGGTAAACAACAGTCAAAGGCTCTAAGCTCATACGGCGTGTCGAGTTAAGCTGGCCCACAAGTAGAGATGCAGCGGTTAACCAATTTCACTATTAACCGCGCTTTAAAACGTCATGGTTAATTAATCATAAAGGCTCCACTATGAGTGTTAACTGACTGCAAGTTCTGTGTAGCAGTGTGTGCAGTTCTTATTAAACCTCCTTGACAACGTAAACATTTGCATGTGCGCACACACGCGGCACATCAGACATCGGTGCGATCACCGCAAGTATTGTCTGTCAAAGTGACAGTGGCTGCCCGTGGTGGGATAACTTACTGCTTCAATTATTTTTTTGTGGTCAAATGTTTTTTATTCAACACACAACATAGACACAACCAGGAGCATGTTACAGGTAACAAAACATGCTTGCAACCCCCCCCCACACACACACACACACACACACACAATTTTTTTGGAATTAATTAAATTAATGAATTAAAATGAAATAAACTGTACAAGGAAAGCAATATCACCTCCACCCTCCCCTGGACCCTGTGGGCTGGCAGCTATAGTCACAGTCGGCCTTTTAATGTCCATTAAAGGCCACATATCCACATTCACCTGTCTAGCACCATTGATGCGGTCTGTTGAAAGTTCCATATAAACAATTTCAAGAAAGGTCAAAAGCCACTGCTTAATGGTCAAAGTGTATGGGGGCTTGCAGCGCAACGTCACCATCTTCTTTGCAGCTGTAAGCCCGGCAACGACTATCCTTTTCTGACATTTTTAGAAATCTGGAGTGAAGAAGTTTCATGCATCATCAGAACTGGTATGTCGCGGGAACTGTCCCAGAGACGACTGTCGTCAGTTCTGAAGCAACATTTTGCCAAAACCGTGCCACAGGGGGGCTCAACAGTGTTTTAAGCCCCCAGCGTCTCCTTCGAAGGCAGCGCTGCGACCACTGCCTTCAAAGCACCTAACCATACTGTAACCATAACCATTGCCTAATTGACTTCTTAACTCAAGCTAGCAATCAAACACAACAAAGGCTGTCACTTGAATGGCATTTTGAGATGGATAGCTAAAACGTTTTTGAAATGATTTCCATCTTCTGTTATTGTTTGTGATGAGAAATGTATTATGTAATGGATTTCACAAATTTCAGTAAGACACGTTATACACAACTCAAATCTGCACTTGACTTACATCGGGGAGTGACACTCCCAAAACATGAAGAATGTGCCCATGGTCTTTAACCACAACATTGTGCATGAAGCATCACTAATGATTTTCATTAGTTATATAAATTATACACCTACAAGGTCCATTAACAAGTACAAGGGGATGCAAATCAGAATAAACAACTATGCTAAAACTTTACATGGCACATAAACAATGGCACATTTCCTTAGACCATCTGACGCTTGGCTCGATTAAGTTCTTTGAAAGTCTCAGCAGATGTTGAGCAGGTACATAAGGCCATATGTAGAGCTGCAAAACTGGGAATCCACAAGCATCTACAGTAGCAGCAGCAGTTAAGTGTATTTTTAGCCAACCTGTTGTCATGCAAATACAAAGTTTAATGTATTCATTCAAATTGCCATCCCGCAGGTTTTTCTCCCACAACTGAATTAAACTGTGACCATTAGCAGTGTCTCAGAAACAGCAAGCTCCTGAATGTCGCCAATTTGTTGACAATGAATTAATTGTGACATATTTATGGAGAATGAAATTTATTCACTTGAAACCTGATTATTTTCAGCCAGCTTCAGTTGTAGGTATGTATGTATGTATTCAGTTGTAGGTATGTATGCACAACCTGTAGATTTCATTTTAGACTTGCAATAAGGAAACAAGTAGTGGTTTAGTATTGCCGAGGATCAATGAGAAACCTTTAAACATCAGACAGTGTTTTGAATAACAAGATAACCCAGCTATAATAGATGTGTAACATTAAAACACAACAAATTTCCTATTTTGAGTTTATAACGTAAATTGATGCCTGTAACTGTGCATACTGTACATTTATTGGTGATAGATGTCCCTTTAGTTTATTTAGAAATTATTCATTTTGTTGTGTTTGGCTCTGTGAAGTTATCCTTGGGCTATCAATTCAAATTCGTGCCCAAAAACAACTGCACTGCCAAAGGATGCACTGTATCATAAAATGAAGCTTGAAGCATTTTTTGTGACTTTACTTTGAGTGGCTATTGAGGGTTTACTCAAAATCTGCTGCTCTCACCACGTTTAAAACTATACAGCTCCTGCGTCTAATGGAAAGTCCATGTCCCTTTCTCATACTCAGCTGTCAATTCAAAAAGCTCCCTTTTTTAAATATGGAAAATTATGCACAAACTTCACCGGGATTATTCTTGGCAAAGTTCCTTGTGTGGTTTAAATTTGTTGGTGTTATGCCATGTCAGAAAGTATGAAAAGAGGTTGTAGCTTCATTATCTTCAACTTTACACACGTTAAGTCAATGACTCATTTCTCTCTGCCCTGAAGAAGTAGACCTGCTGGAAGACATCCATTAGCAACCTTACGGAGGTGTTACCACCTGCTGAATGGCACCACCTATCCTTTCCCCAATGTGTGCTAATTGCGTCTTTCTGACAACACTTTTACTCCTGGTGGCATAAACAACTCGTGATCATTTTATGAGAAGCTATTTGAGGCATAAGAGCTTTTTCAACCCTTTGGAGCCGAGTCACCCACTATGTTTAAAACATTGATGATGTCCCTTCCACCTCAATGAGTTTGATGCAAAGTCCTTTCTCTGAAACGCATGGCACCAGTGAAGTCATGCCATGTCCTATATTTAGTACTGTAAGTTCACAAGTTCCCAACTCAATATGTAGGTGTATAACTGTAGGTGACTATAAGATATTATTTTAGACCTAGTTTCATACTGTAGCTAATAATTGGACCGGCTAGTATTTTGCCTTCTGTTTTTTCTTTTTTAGTTGTGTTTTAAATTAAAAAAGTAAATTCTGTCTAACGGTACGTGAACAAATCCTTGGCCTCAATAAAGGAGAATGCCGGTCAATTCCAACACATGACTCTGTTGTTTGTAAATTTGGAGTGCTGTCAGTAGAGAGAAAAACGAAACCAATCGGTGCTGTCTACTGTGGTGCTGTGTTATCTTCCTGCTAGCGTTAGCAACCAACAGGCTTAAACGGTCATCAATGTTTTTCATTATGAGATAAAGCCACCGTGTCTTGAGAAGCTCTAGCTTGTTGTTTTATTGTTCACTTTAAACTCACTATATATCACTATACATCCCCTTTGCTATCTCTTTTTCCTCTCTCTCTTCCTCACAGCGCCACTCATACTTTACTCTTTGTTACGCTCGCTCTCCTTGCGCGACCACACGGGCACTGACATCACTCACTTAAGGCAGCCTGCCATTCTCGCTCTAACTTACACTACTCCCGTAAGGGAGTTGCGGTATACCACAATACCGCGGGAATTTCTTGCTTTTCAACCGCGGTAAGAAAAAATCTATAAAGGCATGTGGTACACTCTCCAGATAGGATTTCTTTAAATATATTTTACACATTTGAATTGAAGGTGAACAAATTCAGATTTTACACTGATCCATGAGGGGAAAATTATTTTATTGTATTAGTGAAAACATCTATTTTAGAATGAAAACAGCAAATCTGAATTTATGCATATATTAAGGCCTGTTATTTCTGTAAACACTTTGTTTTAGGGCATACATTAAATGTAAATGGACTGCATTTATATAACACTTTCTAGTCTTACTAACCACTTACAGCGCTTTTACATAGTACAGGCATCATTCACCATTCACACAAGGTGCCATCTACTCATCAGATAAACATTCACACACATTTACTCACCACATGGTGCAGCATCGGTAGAAATTTGGGGTTCAGTGTTTTGCCCAAGGACACTTCGAAATAGGACTACAGGACCTGGGATCGAACCACCAACCTTACAATTGGTAGATTGGTGGCTTGGTAGGTACCTGAGCCACAAATGCCCCTACATTTTATGCTGCTTTTCAGATTGTATCCAAAGGTTGTAAAGATCACTAGGCTGCCTTTCATAGTGTTTCTGCCTTCTCAGCCAACAGAATGGGATTACAGATCCTGACAGAATCATAACAGAGTGTTATTTATAAATTTAGTTGCTTATAAACGTTCAATCTAGAGCACAGAACTTTTACATGAACGTCCACTACATTCAAGCCCTTGCCAAACCAGCTCACACAAGGCTGAATAAAACTATCACTGCCAAGGAAAGCTCTCTGAATTTCTCGAGTATCCTGGAGTTGTGGTATCCGTGGGGCCATTCAAGCTCTGGCACCCAAGGGAGGATGCCAATAAAGCTCATTTGTACTTTTCACCAGCACACAAAGTGCCGTCAAACCAACCTTGCTCACTCACTTACAGTTCTTTACAGCATAGCCATTTATGCTGGCTCTCTGATTGGTTACAGGGTATGTCAGTGTACATTACTTGTATAACCCAATACCTTGACAGGCAGGAAGGGGGAAGAGACCATAGCAATGCAGCGTTTTTATGAATCCCACTGATTTTCTTAAGCACGTAGACAGTGTTTGTCTAATTACCCTAACTCCCAGAAGGGGGGAGACAAAAGTTCCGCACTGTAAATTTAAAGCTAAACCTAACTAAATTCAATAAGGGAATGAAAGGATGCAAATGTTGATAAACGGATTTAATAATACATTTGGAGTCAATGATATCCTACTAAACCACAACCCTGGCACTAGTTCTGTACCTTTTTTTCTCTTAAAGTTATGAGGATAAACTCTAATCTCTCTGCCCAATCCTTTTACTAGCAGGTAAAATATATTTCCCATATTTAAATTTAATAATTCTAAAAATCATCCATTTGCTCAGCTAGACTTTTTAATGTACTTTTTATTACTTTTAAGCTGTCACACAATGGAAAGAATCTACACTGCATATCAATCACTCTAATGTGCACCTGCTTTTTATTGAGACACTACCGCCTGTTATAAAAATAGTGATTTCAACACTTGCATGTGCCTCAGCAGATGCTACAATATTTACGTTAATTACATTTTTTCAATGCATATGTAGGTTATCTAACTTACGATAGAAGAATACAATAATGTGTTCTACTGCAGTAACAAAACTGAAAGAAATATGGTACTTCCAGTGTGTGTGTGTGTGTGTGTGTGTGTGTGTGTGTGTGTGTGTGTGTGTGTGTGTGTGTGTGTGTGTGTGTGTGTGTGTGGCTGAGTGCTAGAGAGTGGATATGAGAGCACCTGGCAGCCACTTGGCAACTTTCCGTCCCATTTCATTCCCTCGCCTAATGACTGAACGTGGGCCCGGCTCCTCTCTCATTCTGTCCACATCAGGATGCAGCACTGAGAGCGTTTCCACCAACAGCCCGATTTATCAGAGATTGCCGACTAATTGTAAGCACCCCACGCTACTCCCATAACTACTTCACATTACAGTCAGCTGTCTGGCTGGTAGGCAAACAGAAGGAGGCTGTGTAGTTTCTCTTTGCAATATCTGGTATTTGGGGTTTGCTTCCTCTTATGTGGTAGGGGTTGTGTAAATGTGTATGGCTGAATCTTTGTTTTTAAGATACAGTAGGTTTACAGCAATGTTGCTGATGTAGTTAAGACTAGATCCAAAGCATATAGAGCTCCCTCTAAGTTTAAAGTAATGCTGCAATGGTTGTGAGGGAATGAAGGTTAACAAAACATGATCATATTGGGAAATATGATTCTTTCCCTGGAGCAAGCACTTTCTCTGGTTCCTATAGACATTATTACACCACACAAATGTTTTCATAAGAGATACTCTCTTGTGTTGTGATTTAACACACTCCTATCTGAATTCATGCTTCTGATGTATTCACTGTTGTTTTTGCACATGGTACTCACTAAACTACCTATATTTGAGAATATTAGATCAAGGCTAACTCATAAATATAATCGTGCATGTTCAACAATCAATTAGTTCACCCAGCATTTTTTTTTTTTTTAAACAATGAATTTGTTTGAAAGTTAGTAGCAACTCTTTGGCTCTTCCGTGGATTGAAAACTAAAAAGAGAGATCATAATGTTTAACTCAATATAGGCTCTTTTCAAAAATAGAAAAGAAAATCCAGAGTCACCAAAAATAGGACATGAACTGAATAGTGAAGACATTAAAGCACACAACTTTGTCTAACAAAAAACAACAGAAAAATGGATTTTTTTTTTCCCGATGATGAAACATAAAAGAACATCTAGAACAGAAGAAAACAAAAAATGCAGTTGTGTTTTTCCCCCCCACAAACTCCAGTGAGAAGCTAAACCCCAGCTGAGAACAAGACCATACAACAAGACAGCAGTCTACTGTCAATCAATTCAACTTTTTATATCCCTTTACATGCAAAATGTGATACCAACAATGCAACAAAAAAGGAGCTTTGAAAGATAATGTGGAATCTGAGTGTGTGAGAGACACTAAGGCCTTAGCTGTTTTCACTCATAAGGTCTATTCATGCTTCCTAAATTTACCCCAAATACTGTATTAGATATTAAAAGTGCCCTAAGCTATGTTGGGTGACATTACTTATTGTTGATGTTCAAAGTGTTTTCAAACAAAACAACACTAGTGTGCCCCTCCCTCCTCCTCATCTCGTCCCCTCCCTTCTTGCACACTAACCCCCCCCAACCCCCAACCCCAAATCCTTCTTGTTGGTACACTGGAACACTGTTTGTGTATGCTTCGTGGTGCAGGTGGGCACAGTTTGTTTTTGTTGCCATTTGTAGACCCTGGGCTGTCTACAGAGACCACTTTTTTTTTTACAGTGTGTTCTGGGGACAGGCAGCTCGCGGATAGGGAGGAGATGTGACAACAAATGTTCTAACTTAAAACACATATTTGAGAAATCAGATAAAGACTGCTAAGACATCTTTAAGAATTCGTTGTTGTATTGCAAGCTGCAAAATGTAAGAAGTTAGTTTCATTTTGGACATAATGTACAATCAAATCGAATGACAATAAAGTCTTGGCTGAGAGCAGGAACCATCCTTCAAGATAATGCTCCTTCCTAAGATTACTGTGTTGACCTTCTGATGGAAAAAAGTGCTACTATAGTCAAGCCTTCATCATTATCCACTGTAAGTACCACAGGTTCATGCAGATCACTAAGAATTACTGATGAATCTCAATTAGATTTGTCTCACTCCATTTAATTCTACATTTTCAGGATATGGTTTGCCAAAACGTATGGGTATCTACATCCTGGGAGTCATTAATACGCTGAAGATAAGTCTTGATGGTAATATTGTTGATCTTGCTAAGTGTGCCGCACGTTATGCTTCCTTTGGCAGTACTGATGATCGCCCTGACACCTATCACTGTCTTTTTTACCCTTGTGCATTTTATTTTCAAATAAGCAGTTTAATGTTTTTGTTCATTAAGCAATCCAAGGAGCTAAAAAAATAAATTGCATGCCATAAACGTATACTATGGTAAGGCTCATAAATGTTATTATAGCCTAGAACAGTCAATCAGTCAATGTTTACGAGCATTACTAACTCTCTCAAAGCCAGGAGTCAGAAACTATGATTTTAACCTTTAATGTGAGTGTATCAGGATTCATCTGTTCATTTTCAATTTAGATTTTTGGACATAACAGTGAATTTACTACATCAGAACTGATAACAGCCCCAAAGTCTGGAGCTCATTTAGTTTTCAAATGTCACACAAGTCTTTCATAATTTTTCAGTAGAGCAGTTCCAAACTTCTCAAGTAGATGCACTCATCCGTGGCTGAAAAAGATTTGTGGACAATTAAAAGCAGAAGAACTGATAACTTACAGTTTAAAATGTGTATCCAGGGATGAGAGCAGCAGAGCTATCTTGGCATTTACAGAAACACTATTTGAACATAACTTTCTCAAAGAGAGTAGCTCATTAGAAGCCGGTGGCCAGGCAGAAAATCACACTAAATTATGGTTGATACTATGCAAAGTCCTAATGCTTTATACTTTGTTAGGAACTCACTTAAAGGAGAATTCCTGTCGATTTCACACACATAGCTTTGTTGTTTGGAAATTTGGAGTGCTGTCACTAGCAAGAAAAATTAAACCAATCAGTGCTGTCTGCACCGTGTTATCCTCCTGCTAGAGTTAGCACCCAACAGGCTGAAACAGGGCAAGTTTTTAAATGTGTTTTTAGCCTCTAAACATGTTCAAAATGTCATTACAAGTGCCTAACCTATGTGACGTAATTCCTACCAAGGGAACACAGTGAATCTGACAGCAGTAGATGTGAAAGAAAAGCGTAAAAGTTGTGTTAATTCACACCTGTTTATTTCCTGTTTTCTGGTGAAGTCCACACTAGTCGATTGTCGAACTCATACAATCCAATATTCCAAAATGTATTTTTTCTACAAACAAAACAATTTGCTGTTGTTATGACCTTAGTAATGACTATGTAGAAACAGGCTGTAACCTGACACCCTTTATTAGATAGAGAACACTATAAACTATAACCAAACACTATAAATATTGTCTTTCAGTGTAATTACACCTGCTGAACACAAAGTTAAGTATCGGTATTATATATAGTATATAAATAATATATTCTTTTGTAAAATACACGTTGTCTGTAGGGCACCCGGATAGCTCAGTAGCTCAGTTGGTATAGCGGGCAACCATATATAGAGGTTTACTCCTCGACGCAGCGGGGTCGGGATGGACTTTGACCTTCAGCCCTTTGCTGCATGTCATTCAATTATGGTTTATATTTTGCCATTTTAGGCAAAAACTGAGAAAACTAAAAAAAAAAACATTCAAAGACCATTGGCCTTTATTAAACATTTTTCATACTCAGTTGATGATTATCTTGAGAATTGGAGAAAGATGGGTAGCCAAACATATGTAATGTCATGTTGATCTTTGCTTGTGTATGTTTTTGACATTGCTGACCATGAAATGTCGTCTTTCCCCCCTAAGGGGTGACGGAGTGGTACTGTACAGTATTTAGGCCAGGCCCAACTGTCCTCTTATGGCTTATCGGGTCAAGAAGCATAAGTAGCCTGTCAAGCTGGCCAGAAAAGTCCTGTGGGAATTCAAAGGGAAAATCCTATTGGCCTTCTTTTTTTTAAACTCAGCAACTCGTCTAAGCCTGTCATTGGTGCTCTTAAGCAGATGGTGCAGTGCAGTCCCATACCCTCTTTAAAAACAACTTCTCTCCCTGCCCAGAAAAAAACTGTGCACTCTAGGAAACTACAGTTACTTGATTAAGACTTACTGTATGAAAGCTAATATAAATTAAATTTTAGCAAAACAGTGAAAGGCTAGATGTAACAGGGAGACTTCCGATAATTCTGTGTGAGAAAAGTGCAGTGCAACGCAGCATTCACCGCTCCTCAGTACATCTGTGACGAGTTATTAAAAGTGTAACCCAGGCTCAGGGGGTGGTGTGTAATTTTAGAATTAATATACATTTTAGAGCTTGGTGTTTGCAGCCTCTGAATTATTCAAATGTGCTTCTGTTATAGGCTTGGGTCTGGTTGGGGTAAGGCAGCTGTTATGCATACAAATGAATATATTATGTCAGTATATGAAAGAATGGGCGACGACAGAGATTAAAAAAACATAAACATTGGTGCCATGCTACAAAACAAGATGTTTGATCTTGTGCAGAGTTCAAACCGGAAAGGATTCGCTACTAATTGGGATAGTCTGGACTTCAGGATGTTGTTGTTTTGTTATTTTAGACTGATATTGCATTCTGTCTGTGGGGAAATCTTTCTTTAGAAGCAATTTTATCATGAATGAAGAAGTCTGCACTTCATCTTGTTTCTTAATAACCCTTTCCATGTCAACATACTGTATGTTGTCCAGTTAAGTTTCTAAATCTGCTTCACCAAGAATTATAGGTGTATTTAAAAAAAAATCAACAAAAGCATAGTAACACAATAAACTGATAACAAGCAGTCAGTACTTTTACCATTGTCACGATACACTCATATCCCTCCAGAGTGTTTATATGCATGTAGATAATGGGTGAACAGAAAAGGTAAAAGCAGAAAAGAGTTATTGGAACAGAGGTGTACAGAAAACAGCTAAGGCAATCGTGGCAAACAAACAATCCACTGTGTTTTTACTGGGTTCAGTAAACTTAAACTACAAAATAACCAAGTGCCAAGACTGAAAATGTTTTACCTTTAGAATCACTGCTGCTAAAAAACTAAGTCAAGTTAATGTAAATCATGGCAGCAAAGTGTTTGAGGAATATTCATTAAAGAGATTTATTTAAGACATATAAATAAATAAAAAATAATTGTTCTCACAGCCAAGTAAATTGTATTCCTGTCAAAAACAACAGTACAGCAACCATGATCTACTGTCACATCTGTGTAGTTGTTTTAGCTCACTGTTGTTAGTATGCACTGGAAATGTCATTGGCCAATCATCTACGTTAATGTGAACACAACTACATTATATATTGAAGCGATGAAGTTAGACTGCTTTGGCACCGTCCACTGGACAGGTGTGACCCAACAAACCTCATCAATCTCTTCCCAAAGCAGATTACTGAGAGTGTGTCTGCAGATGTAGGCATTGTGCCATTTCTATTGCTTTACCACCTTTCACCGTACCTAAGATTAAATTAAGGTTTCTATGTTGTTTTGGTTAAGAATAATGTACTGTAGTTGTATTGTTTTTTTTAAATATTGTCTGTCGTGTTGGTCCTACAAGGACCTACATTAAAACAATGTTTCTTTAATTTCTAAAGCTTCTTAACCCTAACCTGATATACACAGGACATTTTGTCATTTGTTGAAATAACAGGGGTTTGCTACACTGAATATAATCATAAAACACCAGCAAGTACGGTTGAGTCTTTCGTTTGCACACCATACCAGCCCAAGACATCCTTCACGATAGTGTTGACATTTTTTACATGCAATGAGGAAGGTATGATTATCTCAAAAAGTTCCATCAGCTATTTCATATGGCTAGATGAGTCTATTTATGCCGTCAAATTGCATTTTACCGGCAGCCCAAGGTCTTGCTGCCTGCATAACAAGCTTGGTTTGTGTGGCACACGCTCGTTCTGGGACACCAATTACAGAGCATCCTGAAAAATGGCTGGAATTCTTCGTCTCTTCTGTGCTGACATTCAGTTGGAGTTTATAAGGTGCTGCATTCCCCCAACCTACAATTGTTTTCTCATACACACTAAATGTAGAAATATAGAATCCATCCATCCCTTTTCTAAACTGCTCATCCTGTTCAGGGTTGTGGCACACATTAGGTAAAATATTGGGGCGAGTTATACTCCCTGGACAGTTCGCCAATTTATTACAGTGCAAATAATATATCAGTCTCAAGCACATTCAAGTATGTATGTTTGAGTACAAAACAAGACCAAGAGGGAATTCACAACTTTATAATAAAAGTACGTAAAAAAAGGAAAATATACACATTTCCCAAAATGACAAACACTTCCTTCCAAAATAAAATAAATATTTTAAAAACAGAAATGCAACTTGTGGTAATGCTTTAGGTTTTGGACAGAACCATGAAGAATGTATTCTGAAGGACTTTAAAACAGCGATTGCTCCTGTCTCTTAGATGTATTGGAAATGTAGATCATGGCGTAGCTTGTAAAATTGAAGTTTTAATGCTAAATTGACCTCAGTTGCGTGATAATGAAAGCCTCCAATGTCCAGGGTGATGCCTGAATTATTTATGATTTTCTCTACAGTTCGCTTGCCTTCTCGTTATCGGGGCTGGAAATGAGTTTGCTGAAAACTGGCCAAAGTGAGATCTCCCCTCTCGGCTTACAGAACATAGCGCATTAAAGTGAATCACAGCAGACAGCTGGGGCCGCCCTTTATGGTAATGCACCCTCTACAATTACTGCTTCGACCTTCCCTGGTGAAGAAAAATGAGGAGTCGTCCATTTAGCGGCCCTTTCAAACACTTAGTGGCAGACATCTTGGGCAGCAGGATCACCTTTTGCCTGACATTGACTCTTGTTTAGAGGAGACAGAGAAGACATTAGAAAGGTGACAGGTTGACAGATGACATGCATCTGTCAAACAGCAAGAGGACCATGGCGCATTAATGCATCCACACGGCCCTGTGACATACTAGTAGATGAAGCTGGTTGGGGATAATGGTGCCAACTACAGCTGCGACGAATGGTTATCTCAATTATAGATAAATCAGTCTATCGACTATATTTTAAAGTAAGTAACTGCTTATAAAATGACAACAAATGCTCAACACAATTTTCCAGTGTCTAAGGTGACATTTTAAAAAGTGGGAGTGCTTTAGTCTCACATAAGGAAGAAGCAATTCAGTCAGAGCAAGAGTTTACTAACATAAAGAACCAGAACATCAGTTCATTAAGGCACAGAATTTGTTTAAAAGTCACATGTCATGTACAAGCAAGTATTTAAGATTTAGTAATATCAAGAAGTGTCCTGATCAGGGGCGTAGCCCGAAATTCTGGGCCCTGTAGAAAGGCATTTTCTATGCCCCTCCCCGCATCCACAGCTATGAATGAATTTTATAAGTTAAGTCAAATAAATGTTAGTAGAAACTATTTTTGTCAGAGCTGCGAGTTGAACTGCTCTTTTTGGTATTAAAAGGTAAATGTATCATCCAAAACTCTAAACTCCACCTTAAACCTCACATAGCATGAAGTGAGGTAATATTATACACAGTGGAATAAAACCTACCTACTACTATTGATGAAGAGTTACCGAGAGAGAAACTGGTATACATTTATAAAAATACTCCAATGCACAAAACCTTCATTCAAATCTATTACTATCAACTCAGCATATTTCTTGCAACTACATTGCAGCTAAACTGATACAAAACATGCTGTGGTGAGAGAAGGGGGACATACAGTATATACTTCAAAGCTTCATGTAAAAACCATTGTTGAGGTCTAATGTCTTCCCCACTCTCTCTTTTTGACTTGTTTCACACCCCTGTGGACCCCTACTGAAGTTGAAAAGATGATAGTGATTTTAAAGTGATAAACCACAACGTTTCCCAACATCTGTTCAAGCTTTGTCATGACTCGTACACGTAACAATACAACACATTACTCGTAAAACAATGTGTTCACACACGTCAGTGACTGTTAATTCTGTGAGAAAACGCCCCTGCTTCATGTAACACCTACACACTTCTTTTTGACTTGTTTCCACCCCTGTGGACCTGCATCCTGTAACACACTGGTTATGTGAATTGCATGTCGCAGCAGTGACAGGAATGATAAATAGAAACTTACCCTTTATCCTCAAGCTCTCAGGGATCCCATCCTGCAGGATTGAGAATAAAAAGAAAAGGGAGAAGAGATAACAGTTATGATAAACCACAAAATCACCACATCAACAACATGTTTCCATTTAGCTGAGTGAGTGAAATCCTTGGTGCTTGTGCCATAGGAATTGTATTATATAGACCATTTCATACATTAGCCAACTCCCTTTGTAAATGGTATAGTTTTCCACTGAGATCACATGTCAGTGCAGACACGACGTTAAGGTCCAAGGATTTTACTCCAGAGTGCAAGAACTTGTCTGACACAATGTAGTGTCTGTTTGAATGGCAATTTACTGAAAAGTCAAGACATGCCATTACCTTAAGTGGTCATTT
The DNA here is from genome assembly GCA_026937815.1 of Etheostoma perlongum. NCBI lineage: Eukaryota > Metazoa > Chordata > Actinopteri > Perciformes > Percidae > Etheostoma > Etheostoma perlongum. Next base: position 26,235,823 of record CM049380.1, read on the forward strand.
GCCTCACTTAAAAGCACAATGCTAAACTGGTTACACATTGTCACATCTCCTATGATTCCATTTTGTGCATTAACATTCATACACAAAGGCAATTCAAAGTGATTTACATAATACATTCAAAATGTAAAAAGGAAACAAAACTTCATAAAAACATTATTAGTAAAAAAAAAACCTGAATAGAACCCTTTTTTAAGGAAATTAAATGTTAAGAATAGAGATAGAAATAGAGGATAGGAGGGCAAGATAGATAGATTCATTATAAGGCTGCCGCCTGAAAGTGGATGAGTAGAATCACTGGTCGATGGAAGTCGAGCCATCGTGTTTGCCAGTCAGTGTGCAATACATTATATTTTTATAACGGGGTCCGTGTTTCAAGACATGTCAGGTGGGTTGTCAATATCGACGCAAACCCTTTAGAGTCTGTTATCTAATTCATTCATTCTTTTTCTGTCTTTCTTTCTACGATTCAATGGCCATATATGCTGTTCGAGGTGTGTGGCACCTTAAAATGTACTGTATTTGAGAAAAAATATAGAGGAGGCATTAAAATAAAATCCTCGTAGTAAAGAGACATAAACAAGAGCAAATAACCATGCCCCCTTTTGTAAGTGCACTATAAAATCTGCTGCATTTAGAACATGCATAGTGTGATGTTTGTAGAAAATGCTGTTATCAGGACGACTATTCTGAGTAGCCGCTCTCCACAAAACCATGAATACAAAAGAAAGAGGCATAAATATTTGATTTCTCTACAGTGAAATCTGCATAGCTCATCGTTCTCGATCTTGTACTGAAAGTTCAGACTCTCTATCTACTAGCTTGAGCATTGTCGTGTTATGGAGAAGATGCATTATGCAACAGGTCTACAGTCAATAATGAACAGTGGTCCCTGACTGCCTACTGAAAATAGCAGATTACTCACAGAATATTTGCACAGAAAATATGCTTGATTTGATTCTAAGTCAATTCCTACAGTATGCAATGCATTTAAAGTATACAGTATTAACTGTTGGTGGTTATGCTCTGGCATCAAAAAGTAAATAATAATTTAAGAAATACTACCTTGTGACAACAATTTACACTCAGAAAGAAACAACTACCTAGAAAACACTTTTTTCAGAAAATTAATTTTCAGAAAATAAAAAAAATTCTGATTGATGGTCCAATACCCAAAGATATGCCACTCAGGACAACATACAAGGGAGAACATGGAAGGAACTATTAATTAGCATTTTTGATTGATAAATTACTTTAGATTAGATTTTTCGTCAATCAATTCATCAAGGAATTAAAAAAAGATTAATAGTGGATGTATGTTTTGATGGAACCCCTACACATTCAGAAGAAAGGTTGGGACCAGCCACAGCTATTTAACCCTTGATGTGTTCTGGTCTGTGGGACCTGTTTTCAATGTTTGCTAAAAGAAAAATTATGCTATTTATTATTTCTTCTAACTCCAACTCATTGGCCTTGGCTCATTTTCTGGGAAGAACATAAAAAATACGGAGTGTATTTAAATGTAGGTGCTATTGTATTTCTGCACCTGCTATTATCACACAAAGTTACAAAATTGTTACATGTCAAGCACTTTAACCTGTTCTGATTGAGTACTAAGAAATAAGCACCAATAATGTTTTTTTTTTTTTATAATTGAATTACCTTGTTTTCTCACAAAAACAAAAATGATCATAAATAAATGTGCTCTCACAGGGGTAAATGGCAAATATGAACCATAAATGATGTATATATCATTGTTAATTGACCTAAAGTAAACATATATTAAGAATATTTACATAAATTGTTGTCTGTTTTGATTTAAAAGCCTATATAACACAAGGGGTTATCACTGGATGTGATGAGATATCCCGTAAGGTGTAAAGCCATCTACTGTATACCATCACCTTATTAGCTCTATTTGTTTTGATTTAAAAATAAGTCAATCTAAGTTGAGATAGTGTGAAACTAAATGACAACTAAGTTAAACATCATCAATTGGTAAAAAACTGTCCTTGCTCATCATCTTTTGAGTTTTTATTTTACAAAAACATTGACTAGCGACCCAGTAGGCACAAATCACAAAAAGCACCTGTGGCTCCCTGACATTCTTCATATGCCCCCACCCTCTGGAGGAGGTGACATTTAGAAATGCACTTCAGGTAGGGAAGATATCAAATGGGGTTTATTTGCATATGGCAGACAGTGTTCACACTCCATTTGTTTGAGAAGAGTGATTTCCCCTGGGCTGCTGGCAGGCCTGTCTCTGCTGCCCTGAGACTCTGGGGACGATGAAGCACCCAGCTGTACAACCTGTGGTTCATCTGCCCCTGTCACAGCTATCTGGCTGACCGCCCACATCTCTTTCGCTCTCTTTCTCTGGCTTTATCTCTCCAACCGCTCTCCATCCACCTACATTGTCTTCCTCCTTTTTTTCTCCTTCTCCTGCTTCAGATCTCGCATCCTTCACTCCTACACACCATCAACTTCCAAGTGCACTTCAACTTGAAACATATAACTGCAAATTACAACATACCTGTATGACTAGTGAGTAGAATTTACAGTACAACTCCCTATCAGCAAGTCTGAATCTCTCTTTTAGTTCAGACCAATAGTGCTGGGTGAAAAAAAACACGGGTGTTCCTCATTCACTTCAATGTGACAGTGGGACAGCAGATGTGAGGATGCAGAGTTCTCTGGGGAAAAAAACGCAGACCTGGCTTAACTTGTGCCACGGCCAATGCAAGCTCATTTGGCAACAAACTGCATTGGAAAGCCAAATAAATGGAAGTGCATATTCAGAGTAGATTATTTTGTAATGTAAATACTGTAAGTCTACTGTTTACCTCACAATCATGAAAACTGATACATTATTATTTACTCCATGATAAATCTAGAGTTGTTAAATCCTTTGTCATAGTATAAACCACTGTGCAGTGTTTTGGAGTCTATATATTATATGAATGTGCAGACAGCCTCTCCTTTTCCTTGGTATGATGTTTATTATCCTGCACCTGTACCCAATTGGAGTTGTGCACTATCCACCTTCTCAACACCAGCTTGGACATCAACATCTTGTTATTGTTATGGCAGATTGGGCTCCCTGTGGAGACTTTACAGAAGCTGGTTACCTTGGCTTCAGGCTAGCTGCCATTTTAAAGTAGACAGCTCATCAAGATGAGTGACAAGGGTTGGGGCTAAAACTGACCAGCTGAGGAGGAGGAGAGTGGATATAATACTGACAGTAGTCACATTTAAGCCAAACATTGTACAGTGAAGCGTTAACTGAAGCTAATTCTTGTGAATTTATTCTTGTGGTTTCTCCTATTCCCTGTCTCTTTATCTCAATCTCATTTGCTCACACCCTCCCACACTTTCTCTCTCTCTCTCTCTCTCACTCTGCTTATCCCCTGTTAATCTAGATTTGCCATGTGGCCAAGCCAGTGCTGGATGGATAGGGCTTTACACACAGTTGTCCTTGCCTCCATTTTGTTTATCCTGACATAACAGCTTGATGTCAGAGCGACAAATTCTCAGAAATTGCTTCCATCCCTCGTGCCGAGCAAGCCTGGCCACTATTTCACACATTTTACAGAGGTGTTCTATCACTCTTACATTGAAAACCATTGTGAAAGAGGCTGAGTCAAATAAGACTATATAAAACAAAATCTTCATGTGATAGAAGCTTCAGAACAGTAACTTTGAGTGGTATCCCCATTACAGTGAATTATAATTGGCGACCAGATTTTGGTGACCAGGATCTGTGTCCTATTCTTGACCCCATGTGGAGGGTTTCACTTTGAATTTCTGAAACAATAGCATGGGAATTATGGGTAGAGCATGTGACCAGCTGTTTATGGCCGAGTGCCTCCTGGTGATTGAAGTCTTTGTGAGGAAAGCTTATAAAGGTCGTATCCGATCCTGTTACCCTTGTCAAACACTGTCCTTCAAAAGCTAAGGAAAAGGCATAGCATTAACAGGGCCACTCGTGTATCACAGCTTGTGGCTGTGAGCTCAAAGGACGTTCAGTACTTTTCTCTGAATGTGCAGATGTGCAAATTAAATGCAATTATGTCATTCACAAAAATGATTGTGGTTTTTGTACTATTACGTTCCATTAATACTAAACGTGAGAGGAATTTCATTTTCATTTCAAGTGATGCAAACTAGATTTTCTAAAGCTTTTAGAGATGCAGTAGGTAAGCCTTATAAAAATAACTTTGTCATATTTGCTGAAACTGAGCAGGTAATTTAAAAAAAATAAATAAATAAATCTTCTGGCATCACCTACAGCCTGTAGTGCAATTTGCAAAAATCCACCGCTCCTTGTTCAGATGCTCACACACGTGGCACACACATTTAATAGTGTCCATCCCCTTCCCCTAGCACAAGCTGCAGATAGTTTTCCTCCCCTTCCCCCCTCTTCACACACACACGCACGCACGCAAGCACACACACACACACACATGCGCGCGCTATCATGCACGGCTCTCCCTTGTGGTGTTAGGGGGCTTAGGAGACCATTTTGGGCTTAAGCAGATAGGAGGGAGGGACTGACGAGTTGTCGATGTTCAAATTTTTTGGCTAAGTTCTGGATCTTCACAATCCTACTGAATGCACCTTTAAATGCTGTAATTTTGTAACTAGAGACTTTGACTACCAAGAAAAATGTTATTCTGAGCTGTAACCCCTGTTCTGAAACTTGGTATTACTTTTCTACAAACTGTCCTTTAACACTGCTCACTCAACTGTATTGACATGACAGCGGATGACCCGAGCCTCTCTGCAATCTAGCCGGAGAAAATCCTCTAAACAAAAACGCCGGTTACGTTTTTTGGGGAAAAAAAGGGCTGTACATTTTTTTCTTTTGACAGGCTGATAGATGAGTGGAGTTTACCTCTGTCCTCTCACAAGATGAATTGTAATGGTATGCAGATGCTGTAATGACATTCCTCTGCAATGTAATCACAGCGCCAGGCACATTAATTTCATTGGAGTGGAAAAGCACATACATCATTTTTGTAGCTTCTCGTCAAATTCCCGCTACATGTGCACGTACATCACTTTAATTATTAAAGACACTCTGGTTCCAAACCAGGCCAATGAAAAGAGGGAAAGTCAAAATAAAGGGGATAATATAATGTTTGATACAAAAGAAGGTAAATAACTATTTACACCACCATCAAAATATGATGTTGGTTGAACTAAACCTAGTTTAAGAAGATATACCTCATTCAAACATTACAATACAAAGCACACACTACATCCTCAGTGCAGTAGAACAGAGAATAATGTGAAAGCAGGGAGACCTAGGATTGTGTTTGGGGGGGAAGGATTAAAGCATAAGCAGGAAAGGTTTCAAGTGTGGGGGGAGAAATGCAATGCAAATGTTGAAGAGAACACAAGGAGAGCTACCTCTAAGATTTGTGTCTGAATGTTATTTAGACAACCTCTGAAATAAACTTCCTTCCTTCCTTCCTTCCTTATGTTTGAGCCAGTACTCTAATGCAATGAATTGTGTTTTTGAGGAAAATTCTGAAACTGTAGATTCCACCATACACCATAGTTTGAAATTTAATTCTGGGACCAGGACACAGTTTCCAGAGTAGCTGTGGCTAGAAAGAAGCAGAACTCTTGCATAGCTGATATCTGCAGTCTACGTGTTTAAGAAGCATCTCTCTAAATCAATCTTTTTCAAAAGGTCAAACTGTGTTTGACCATTGCGGCAACGCAACCGCTTCTCTTCGCTCCCAGCTCCTCGCTCAACTCTGATACAGTCCAAAGACATTCCTACCATCTGTTTCCTCTGTATCCTTCTCCATCTCTCCCTCTTTCTAACCACGTCTTAAGTTGCCCACCCTTTAGTACCATGGCCTTTGCCTTTCATTGCCATGCAGACATGACTAAAACTGTCTGGAAAGCAAATATAACACATTTTCTTTATTGTCACAGCTATTTTTTTTATCTTGGATTGGATGGAGGAAGTATTTATTAGTGAACAGAAAATAGAAAGGGTCTTATTGGAAATGTTTACTGAAGGACCACAATCAGACTAATTCCTCTTGTCAAAACACTCTGCTATATTAAAGTCTGCGTTTGCCAAAACAGTCAATTTCTATCCCAGTCTGGTACTAATTGATCCATCCCTTCCACTTTGGTGTTTTGGGAACCCGAATTAGAGAAAAAAAACTTTTTCCTTGAGATGCAGCGAGAGGGATTAAGAAGCAGATTTTGCTTTTGGGGCCTGCCCTGTATCGCTGAGTCAATAAGCATTAAATCAGATCTTTTAGTTAAACGTTTAGCTAAAATGTCATGCGAACATCCGCACTTCATTCAAAGCTCATCTTTGCTCAGCTGTGCCTCGCATAAATCTGATGTTGTCTTTGAAAACACCATCCCCTGGCAGAGAGGGAGGGATAATGATTCATCAAGTATTTTTCAGTGGGCAGAAAAACAACAGTAACCACAGGAGAGTCATCTGATGGAGGAAGAAAGAACCACTGTAATTAGTTTCATACTTGGCAAAAGCACATAGTCCTCTTGTTACGGGCAGCAAATGAAAAAAGGCGGCGATCAATACCTTGTGTCGGAATCTCACGACTGGTCGATAGAGTGGCGACCTGAATCCCTCCTTGTTGGGTCTCCCGTCGGCGCCGAGCACAGCGAGCCCCAACAATAAAATTGCTGCCGACCACCATCTGGCTGACTTCATTGGCCTTTTCCTGTCAAAAACCAAACAAGAAAGGTGAGTGTTCTTCTCCAAAACTCTGGAGGTTCAATACCTGTGGGCCGAGACAGACAATACATCAAGTCTGCCGTAATTAGTGTAGACAATGGGAAACGCAAAACTGTCCCTGTTTAAACTAAAGCTATCAATACATGCCCCACACTCAACGGGGAGATTAGATCTCCTTTCGAGTCAATTAAGGGGAAATAGACGTCATGAGAAAATCAAGATAAAGAAGACAAAGAGCCAATATATTAAGGCAATTAAAGTGGGGGCTTTGGATTAATTAGTCTGAGTGTCTAAATCAAGAAACTGTGATGTAGCGGTGAGATTACATTTTAAACAGTTTCCTCACACCCTCACAGAGAAGGCAGTACAAATATATTTATTTAAGAAAATATACACTCTTCACCTCCAATATATGCATTTTAAATAATTCATTGTGCTGTATAAAAACAAGTTGGACCTTTGCAAAACATGAATTAAACAAAACCTTGTAGGGAGAAAACACTGAAAATGTCTGTCTCAGAAACTGTGTGAAGAAAGTAAAAACGCAGAAAATACACAGAGAAAGGGATATGTTAGCCAGTGCTCTCATATTGCCTACACACACACATTTCAATACACACAAATACACAAAGAGCTGCACACAAGCTTTATGTTCAAATCTGCAATGCATTTGTTCCTTCTTATTTTTATCCCTTGTCTTTATCTGCGTTTATGCCTGCAGTTCTTTGTACAGCACGTCGCAAAATCCTCTTTGTTAGAAGCGCTTCATAAATAAATTTGACTCGACTTGTTGATTTTCACACACAAACAGTGAGCTGTTCTAAGCCCTGTCAAGCCATCAGTGCCTGCTCATCATGCTCCAGCCGAGGAGATGACTGACAGCAGGATGGTGACCCTGCTTCCTTGTTCTTCTGGAGTGACACTGAGGCAGACAACAATGGCACCGTTATGGCAGCTCTGTGGGCCCACGTGCTATTCACTAAAGGTCGGGAAGCTGTGCCGGCATGGCAGCTATGTCGCTGTGATGTGCCGGACAAAGAGGAAAGGGGATTGAAACTTTATTTTTGTGACTCTATGACTTTTATTGGCTTTATTGGCTTCCTGAGCTGCCTGACGCCTGCAGATTTCCTGCACATGTTATAATGTATACTTACAATTTACATTCTGTTTTTATCACACACATTACACACAGGCCTGAATTACACACACATGCTCAGTACCTATACATGCACTAAATGGATAGATGTTCTGCTTTGAAACACCATCCTCTTTATTTTAGTTTTTCTTGGAGATATGAAGAATTTAGTCTGTGCACTGCATGTGGTTCATGCTGTTGTAATATAAACTTTCAATTAGAAGAACAAACATCAACAGCTGGAGTGTGCATATAAACATTGTCTGCCAGAACACCCACTTTGCTGACTTTTAGTTTAACCAAGACATTGACATTTAAAAACTGATTTTCTTTGTCAAAAGCCTTGATAAAATAACACCCGCCGACAGCTCACCTACTGTACCAACCACCCACCTCGCCCCATTGAATTGACAGAAATATACAAGTTGTGTGCAACATAACAACATAATAAGCCTTGGTCTTTAGCCTATTTTCATAAAGAACAAAGCCTTTAGCCTTTGTAGATCAAATGTCTCATCTACCAGTCCGTCACTCCTTTCTCTGTCTGTGTAATAGAGTGGGAGCATTGAAAGTGTCTTGATAATCTAGTTGTCAGGGAGTTTTTATTCCAAAGTTTGCATCTAGAAATTCAAAACATCTCTGAATTACCTGGTAGTAATTGTTAAACACCAGCCTTACTAACCCCCTGCAGACACATTATGGTCGTTTTGTGCTACGGGGCACTTAAAAGCTTACTTTTTTCCTCTTTTAATGTGATCATACTGTATTCATTCTCTATACATTTCTCAACTCTTCAGATCCAGGTAGGAACCCTGCCTGCAGCTGCTGCTGCTCTACTTCTCTAACACAGTCTTTTAGCCACACTAGGTGGATTACCATATCTGCAAGCACAATCAATCAACTTCTTTGTAGCGTACCAGTGTTAAATGCGTTATTAATGGACTAAATTTTGCCGGATGCTGTGTCAAAGACAGAGACATATGCACAGTTTTAATATGTTTAGCTGATGCATTCAGTACAGCTGCTCCCAGACGTTTAACTCACTATGACTGAATTGTATAAATCTCAAATATAACGCAAAACAATGTAACAACACCACCAAATAGCCTCAAATATGACCATAAAGTTGAAAAAACATCTCTCTAAATGTTTTAACAAAAACAGCAGTATAACCTTCTGTACTTCTGTATCAGACTGCATTAGTGTTAGCTAGAGCTACCCAATGAACTGGAAACTGAGTGTATTTTTTATTCACATACTTTATCCAAAGGGAAACTGAGGTTACTCATAAGGTTTTCTTAATAAACGCCTTTTAGTGTGAATGTTCCTTATTTTAACTGACAGCAACTCTAGTGTGAGCATGCCACGTATAATTGGTCCTTGTATGTGAACAACATCTCAGTCAGCAGATTTTGTCATTCAGTCAATGCAAATGGGCATTGTATAACAACAGAAATGTCCATAAAGCCCCCCCACCCCCATCTGTATATACATGTAGCTGAGTGTGAATAAATGCACACATTGTAATTTACTATCAGCTGTCATGCATGTTTGGCAAGTCATAAGTCTGGGAAAAAAGAATGTTTTCCTGAAATTATGCATTATTTCCTTAATTGAGGAATACTCTTATGCCACTAGTCAGCTTGGACAAATTCTGACTTACTGTTGTTAACTCTACAATTTAAAGCTTTCTTAATACTCGTCTCACATACTATGGTTGATGGTCGACTAGGAACACTGATTTTTACAGTAGAGATGTATTCTGATTTCTAAACAAAACTAAGAAGAACATTTAGTTTCAACAATCAGAACAGCATTGTTTCAAGTTAAGATATTTCAACCTTTTGCAAACCCTGCAGTAGAGGATTTCAGAAACAACAACCAACACTTCCATCAAGCATCTGTTTTAGACTGCTACCATGTCGTCTGAAAAGTTTCTCACAACAGCAAAAGATTTGTGCTTATTTCTCGCTAAACTAAAAAAGCAGGCCTGGACCAGAAGTGTGTTGATTTATTTAATCTTAAGAACCAATATCACGAAATACTGTAGCTGTCAGGAAATGTTACAGGTTCAAATCTCAAAACTAGCAAGAACAAAGGCCCTCGTCAATTGACAATGTCTGTTTAAATGCACTTGAATAAAAAACATTGCTATTATCCTTGGCATTATTATGTAAAGCACACCTGTTCAACTAAATTACAGTGTAGCATAGCAACAGTGAAAAATGTCTTATCTACAACAACAGAGGATTAATTAATTTACTGTTGTTTCCCCACATAAGATTATACTGTCTGGTGTCTTGACCTTTCTGCACAACAAATAGTATATATTGTTATATATAACAAATTGATAATAAAGAGTGAAATTCAAGCTATCTCCTAAACCAGTCCCCTTTATAATGAAGCAATGTCTGCTTGTCATATTTCTACTGGTTTTAAATCGTTTAACCAAAGACTAATTTACTTTAACAAGTCACGACTAGTCCCTTTATATAATTTGTATAACTATCAAAGTGCTAAAGAAATCTAATTAGCCAGTCCACTTTCAAGCTGATGTTTGATTGCTTTTGCTCCACTCTGTTTAGTACCATAAACATGCTGTGTGCAGTTACAGACATTACATGATCTATAGCTGTCTAAGTTAAAATATTCCATGTATTTCTGTTTAAGCTGAATAATGCAAGGCTGCCATGTTCTACACCTTTTAACCGTGAGTGCAGTGAACATGTATGGACAGGGCAGTGCTAAAAAAAAAAAAAGAAGCAAACAAGCGTTGTCAACCAGCCATGGGCAAACATTACACTAAAACACTCTCCATGTGAAGGTTGAGACCTCTGCAAGGTCACTGTGCTGTTTGAAATGTTTTACATTACGTGATCGGTAAACCACAGCGCTTTTCAACACAAAATAAAACAAGTTGGCCACACTTAATCATTTTACAGTTAAACTACAGGGACTAATCAGTAACTTAAATGTTGCATTTTAAACACATCATATTCTTTGAAACAAACAAGTTAGTTTAATTTCTTTTTTATTCATAAGATACACAAGGTCACCCTCTTGTCAAATTGGCTCATCATGTTTCTATTCTTATGCTGCTACTAAACAAACTGATGACTGATGGAATAGAAAGACATACTGTGGCAGAAAATGCTATGAGCTTCCCTTGCAGATCATTTAAAAATCAAAGCCTGTTTCTGCACGATAGACAATTTTCTTTATACCCATATTATTCTGAATAGTGTCTTTTATTAGACTGTGTAAACTCTGGCCACTCTGCCGGCGATTTGATTTCAACCTGCAGCTCGGGTCAGGAAACCTGCACGTTTAATTCTCCTGCTTCAGTTCACAATTTTGCAGGAACCAATCACAAACTGGCTTATCTACCTGGCGCGCTACTGGCGGGTTTAACACGATGATGCTAGAGAAGCGACCAAGCAGCTTCTTGTTTACATTCAACACATAGCGGCCACCGCTTGTTATAAGTATAAAGTAGCAGAAAATGGAACAGCGTAATGTAGGCATACCTCAAAATTGTACTTTAATACAGTAATGTTACTTGAGTTAATTACTTTCCATCACTGCTTATAACTTTAAGCTACAACATATCGCAATTATATACCATGCTAAAGCTTTAACGTTACCAAAAAAAGTGTGCGTAAATGATGTTAGCCGAACATAGCGCTAACACATGAATGGTGACACATTTGGAATTGGTGGGATTAGGGTAAACATATCAGGGTAAGCCAATCAGAGCCAGAGTAGGGCAGAACATGCCTTCGCCAATCCTGGGGGAAAAAAATACTCCCATACCAAAGATCTTCTATACTAAACCATCTCTGGGTACATACAGCCATGTACTCTATCAACTCCGACCATTCAGCAGAATTGTGCTGGGTGCGGCCACTGCCAGATGCTAGTATATCTACAGTATAAAATATACAATATAAATTGACTATACTTTATATATTACTGTATGTTAGCCGACCATATGCTGAGTGTCAATCAAAAATCTGGTGGGAGCAATATTATTCCAATAATTAACATTCTAACCAGCACGTGTAGGCAGTGGTGGAAAATAAGGTTTACTCAAGTAGCCTACTGTACTCGTAAGTAATGAGCTTTAGTACAATTCTAATGCACTTTACTTGAGTATTTCCATTTCAAGCTACTTTGCGGGAAAAAAAATGCTAGATTAATTAACTGTAGGCTACTGTCCTGCAGTACTTGTCCTTGTAGGCTATTTGCAGTATATTAAATTGTTTTGGACCTAATTATTTTGCACTGAAATGACTCGTCTGTCGGCTCTGACAGCGCTGCATCAGCCTCGTATCCTGAGACATAAAGTCGACAATTCCTTCCGTGATATTATTTTAGCGTTTGGATGGTAGAGGCTTAACATCCAGCGTGGTCTGGGGGGGTCTGGGGAACGCTACCGTCGTTGCGGGTGGGTGCGCCGGTAGTTATAAAACGATTATTAGACTATGAAATATGCCAATTCTGATATGTTCATATAGTCTACTCAAAACAAACAGGGCAACCTAACACAGACAGGTTAGCTTACCGTTTTTAGGTGATACGCTATGTTTGTAGTCCAGCTGTGATATGCAAACTGTTGCTTGCAAACTTTGCATTTGACTTTTTTCCGTTATCTATTTTTGTAAAATGCTGCCACACTGTCGATGTCTATGACATGGTAGAGGAGGACTGACTGGAAACTAAACACTCACAATTAAATAAATATTCAGCAAACCAACAGACTTTCTTCAATCTGTCTCTGGTGGGTTGGGCTAATCCAAAAAAGGTTAAAACAAGGGGGGTGTTCTGAAGACAGACTGTTACCTGTGAAACAGGGGAGGCCCTGAAAACCCCCCCATTAGCAATTAGTGCTTTCCACCCATGGACCGTAACGGTCTATGCTTCCACCTGATGAAATTAACACGGCAAAAAATCGACCAATCAGAATTTTGGTCGAGCCAGAACGTATCGACCAATAAATACAAAAATAACATACCAAACAAAACAGACTTCTAAAGGGGACTCTATTCAGACTGAAAACTGGATATTTGATCTTATTATCATTAATATTATATTTCCAACTTCATAACCCTTTTTATCTCCCACATGTATCTGCTTTTATCTAAAAACATTGATGTTTTTTTTTTTTTTCCAACCTTCTAAGCAATCGAGAAACATGGATGAAATTTAGAGGAGGGAGAATTCGTATTCAAGAAATTGGATTGTTTTTTTGTGTCTTTTGTGTTTTTTCTGTCAGGCCTAGTCATGTATTTTGCACCCTGTGAATGTTTGGTGACACATAAACAGCAGGGTTCTTTTAGAAAAACCGAAGATCCGTGCTTTCAAGATGTTGTGCATACACAAGGAATTAGCCAGACAACTTGTCAACTTCTGACTAGATGAGTAGACTAACTGAACCCTGTTCATGTTTCAAAGCTCCTCTGGTTGGTCCCTACCGTCTTCCAAAAAAACATTTCCAGTCAAAACAAAGACCACCCGTACAGCTGAGAAATTGCATTGCAGCTGTGGCACATAGGCCTGTTTCAGGGATGCACTGGTGCTCCCAGATTTCTTTGTGAAGCAATAATTTCCTAGAGAGGCTTGTTTAAAATCATTCAAATTTTTAGCAAAGTCACTAGAGAGGAATTTGAAGTCAGCAGATAAATTTCTCCACTTTCAACTCTCTCCCCTCTCTCACTGTATGCTTCAGCTGACACATTCCCTGACCTCCTGTGGGCAGATCTCTTTACGCACGCTCAGCGGTATTTCTATGTACAGATCAATTTGGTTGGAGTACTACAGTTTGTCTCTGAGATATCTGGAGAACACGGGAGCATCTGCTGTGTGTTTGCAGCCCAAGCACCCTGCTGCAGCATGTCTTATTTGGCAGAGTTATCGTGGCACTTCTTATACTCATACATCCCCAGCAGCGCTGTACACTGATAAAGGACTCCTTCAAGTTCAAAGCACGTCCAAAACCAAAGGCGACACACTTCCCCCAAGGGTAGTGGCACCGTTTGGTCCTTGTCCCTTACAAATGCAGAAAATGCTGGGCCAATCTCGCAGAAGGAGTAGTTCCTTACAACAAAGGAACAGAGTGATGACTTTGAATGCCATACATGCCTAAATGAGTGTCTCAAATAGTCATGTAATGTCCCTGCATGGTGTCTGTAGGAATCATTTTAAAGAATTTCTTACATCCTGCATACTGCTTTGCTATTATTTTGGGGCATCAAGAAAACATCAGTGCCTCTGTAGTCCAGAGACATTTAAGATGTGCATGCCAATGAAACATTTGAGGTTTAAAGATATGCTGAGAATGTTGCGGCAAAAACAAAAAAGCAGTTCACTACGTTTCTTTGGTGGTTCTGGAGAAGTAAAAAATAAACTCAAACAACTCAAACAGACCATACTACATTTCTTTCTGCAAGACTTGCACTCAGTGAGTCAGTTAATAAATGGCAAAGTGGGTTCATAAAAAGGGGCAGCACTTGCCTAGAGGTTAGAGACAGGCTGGTGAATGTAGGGTTGGAAGCTTATATGAAGCCCATATAAGCTCAGAGAAACTGGTTGTTGAAGTATAGTTGTAAAAATCTATTCCTTCAGAAAATGCTGCTGAAGCATTTAACCCAAACGTGTCTGCAATGAAACTACAAGCCGGTCACCAGCCAACAGTATAAGGCAGAAAGAGAGTGCTCCCTCTGTATTTTCAGAAAAGACAATATTTGGTATATGTTTGACCAATAAAAGGAAGGAAGAGATTCTTGTACTATAACATTTTTTATTTATCTCATATTTCCAAACGCAGACCTTGTAACTTTACACTATAAACTGTGCATGTACTGTATGTGAGCTATACACCAAAAACTAAAATTGAACTCTTTATTCACTGTAAAGTTTCATAAAGGATCTGATTTTTTTATCGACTGTTTCAGAATGTAGCCATTATCAAAAGCTTTAAACAATGATCCCAAAACTCATCAATTCCCTTGCAGACCGCATAAATCAAATTGTTAATTCTTAATTACAACACTGATCACAAGCATGTGCTGGTAATTCATTAATGGTAATATATGCAGAGTAAGTGTGTGATTGTTGATAGTTAATTTCCAGAGCAACTGCCAACTTGTTCAGCATGCTTCACTGATTTATCACTTCCCATAAAAAAGGTTTCCAAAACCTTAAAAAATCCGTTCACAATCACATCCAAACGCTATTCATTTTGTTTCATGCAGATGATTCAGTCTTTGTTGTCTTTATGTATACCATGACAGTAAGAGGACACTATAATTTCCTTTTTTTTTTTTGTCAATGCTTACTATGTATTCATAATATTAGAGAGGCAATCTCTTTTCCTTCTTAATTATTCTTTTTTATGTTACATTTTATTTCTTTTGGAGCAAAAACTCACTTATATGTTAAAGTGCTCATGTTATGCTTTCTGGCTTTTTCCCTTTCCTTTATTGTGTTATATATCTTTTTGTGCATGTAATTGTTTTACAAAGTGAAAAAGTCCAAAGTCCTTCTTCTGACTGGCTAGTCCTTACCTACAGTAGGTACTCCTGTCTTCCAACAAAGATGCCTCACTCTGTAGCTAACTCCGTAGCTAACAGGGAGCTCAACACACAGGGTTAAAAAAGGAGCTGCAGCAATGTGCATTACAACAAAAATATGATGTTTTCTGAAAATTAAACCATTTAAACCTATTCTGATATAACCTCATTTATTTGTCATTTACAGCACAGGGTTTCACAATAAAATGTATGTTGTAGCCCTTTCATGCAACACGCACATGTCTTCTTTGTTTTTTCCCAAACAACTTGAAACTATGCAATCATTGTTGTATGAGATAACTTGTTTGTAAATTTCTGGCCAATACTGTCACATCTTAACTTTTATTAATTTAAGTTTTAGGTTCCGTTTTTTTCTATTCAGACTATTGCTGCACATGTTAACTGCCCAATCCCTCTTTGTTCCAGTTTGTTCCAAGCTGTCGCAGCAGCTGGAAACATAAAATGCATTAATTCCTGTGTGCTAGAGGATTTTTCCTAGAAAGACGAAAAAACCTATAAACCAGGTGCTTAGAGCCACAAATAAAGCTGAAAGCTGTCATGAATGGGATATTCTGTGAATCACAATTCTGTGGTATCAATTGGCAATCCAGAGTACAATGTTTTTCCATTTTCAGCAGAAAAATGTCCCTGAACCCAGGACCTTTATTCAAAAGTATTGGAACTGCAGTAACCTTTTGTTGCTGAATTGTAGTTATTGCCCCCTGAAAATGGTCCTGCTCCCACAGTGGTACTATCTGATGGTTCAGGACCTAACAGATGGAGTTTGTATTAATGACGGTCACTGACACAAGTCTAGTTTGCTACAACTTGTGTACCACATTCATTTGCAAGCAAAAACAAGGAATTTCTTTTGTTATTGATGTGCAAATGAAAGTTACTTAGTTGACTTTCCAAAGTTTAATTATAAACTTATTTTCATTTTAGTTTTTTTGCTCTGCAGATGCGGGCTTTGCCTTTTTTTGTGAGTTCAAACTCCCATTTCTACCTATGCGCTAATGTTCCTCCCCGCTGTTCTTGAGATGCCGAGGAAGCTCAAACATTGTGTCGCAATAACTTTTAGTTCCTGAGTTAGTGCCTGAATTAAGGGCCTCTTTAGCTCCTAGGACTATTTGGTCAAAATACCATATTACTGTAAAGATATTTTTGTGCCTTCAACTTAACTGAACCAGGAACCAGAACTTTACATGTAAAGTTTGTATAGATTTTAAATTCTTACATGACCCATCATATCAGCACGTCTTTTTCTCAGAAGAATGTGGAAACATGTCAGTCTTACATTCTTATAATCTACCCAGAATTAGGTGATTCAAAGCCACCTTCTCACAAACCATCATTGTGTAATCACCCGCCATTCATCAAATGACATGGTGGCAGATGTTTTGGTGAGAAGATGTACCACATCTTTTTGCTATGAGAGCACTTCCTCTGCAGACGCCCAGCTGTGCTGGCAGCTGTATCTGCTGACAGCTAGCATGGATTCTGCTTTGTGTGCAGCCTCTAAATTTTCTGTGATCTCCATATTTGGAAGACACATTGCCGTTTAACATATTTAGCTCATATTTCTACACAGACCAATTCATTTGTGACCTTTAGCTGATGTTCCAGTCTGTTTTAATTAATTGGTAGTCTGTGCTGATATACATAGAGAAAATATGTTTAATTGCGTGAATACAGCTCAATAACACCTGAGAGGTTAGAGATAAGTTATAATCATGTCATTTTGATTTGATTTGCTTTTAACTTCAGAAAGAAAGAAATAAGAGTTTTTAATGTCAGATTAACTAATGCAGGCTCAGCTTCAAGACACTTTGTAACAGTAGCCTTCTGTTCAAATATGTTAAATGCCAACATAAGTGTAAGACTGCATTAACTGTATCCTAGTTCGAGCTATTCACAGCAAAAATAATGAGCAATAGTGGCTACGGCATGAGAAAAGAGTTAAAAGGCTGTGTGAGAAAAGTGTTAAAAGGCTGCATAAGGCTGTGCTTTATGTCTTTCTTTATATCTGAGGGGCAATTTTCAGAAAGGGGATTTCTTTGTGGAGCTTAAATTGAGTCCAAATAGTTGAGCCACATCTGCACAGGCCTGGCAAAGCCTTAATCATCCCTCAGATGTTCTGGATCACGTCCAAATAAGAGGCACTTGAGCTGCATAATGTCCTTTCGTAATCACTATGATATCACCAGTTATGCTAATGGTCTAATTCATTAACCTAATTAATGAGTTAGCTTAATGCATTAGCATTAATTTGTGCATATTTTATGTCAATGTAATTGTTGTCATATAACATGTAGGTTTTTAATAATAGCTCTGGGAGATGTTGGAAAACAGCAAGGAGTTAAACTAATTGGAGATATTCGACATTGATATGCAAATGAATGCATCGAGGTACTAACTTTTAAACACACCATTAAATGATCTGCATTATAAATATAAACAGGCAGTCACCAGTATGATTATGTAGGCTCTTGCACCATGTGACATGCCGGTAGGAGGTAAGAACATCCAGATGATGAGGACGTGCAAAAAACTGTCCTAAAAAGGCAGGATGAAGTAGTGAGTGTTTGGAAAATAGCCACATTTTCATATTTGCCTGTCTGCTTTAGTCAATGATGATTTAAACTAATTCCTTTTTTGCTGTTATTACCAAGTGGTATTACAAAATATAACATCACTAAGGACTTGCTCACCTTTTCATTTTGGTAAAAGTAACATTTCATGGTGATACAGTTGAAAGCAAAGAATATTTCGACAACTCTTCTAAGTGACAGGAATATGCGACTTGGAATAAGTGTTTGAAGGGAAGCTGCTACACAAGAGAGTGAAGTTTGATTGAAGAAAATACTCATATAAGAAAGGATGAATCTGAGTGTGACTGGCTATGAGACTTGTTACTACCACATTACCTGCTGTTAAGGTGCACCTAACCCCCAATTGTTCCAGTGGGGCTGCTTAGTGGCTAGTAAATAAAAACTATGGTTATTCAGGGCAGCTCTCAAGTGTGCCTGTGTTTTATGAAGCATGGTGTTTCTTTCTTGTTCAGTGAACCTTGCCTGAATGAGTAAAAGTTTAAAAGAAACAGTAGTATAGTCTCTGACAACAGACATTTTATAGACAATTTATCACATTGTTTGCCTCACTGCTTTAATTTTCAGACACCATTTCTTCTTAATTGGGCAACAGGGTACCACGGGGTGGAAAGCACTCACCCACCACAATGGCAATAAAACACACAATTGGCAATTTGAATTGGCTGAAATCTCCAGAACAGCAACTAAACAGACCTTTAGGTGACCTTGTTTTCTGCTGCTTTCAATGTCAAGAATAAACATTAAACTTAAACTTTAAAAGCCAATATGAACAAGAAGTCCTGAAAGCAATCAGGGAAAGAAACAACATAAACATTACAATTTCATCATAACTGGCAAATTGGGTTTGAGTGTACTGTTGCTAGTTGCTAGTAAGGGATCACACCTTTAATGATGCACTCAGCTAGAACTGAATGCTCTGCTGATCAGCAGCTTACATTAAGGTTTTCAAGCACACCCTGTTCCTCTTTTACCTTCAATTATCGATCAGCACTCAAGGCATACGGTGTCACCTGGCAGAGGTCTTTGCCCATCCATCCTATCCGGAAGTTATTTACTATGTAGACAAAAACCTGTGGTATGGTATCGAGGCTTTATCAGTTCTTAGTGATATCTGTCTGCTTTGGCCTTCCTATTGAGAGGATCTGGATTGCCAAAGGTCTGAGTAACAATCTTGACTGGCATGATGTATGGTCTAGCATTACAGAAGTATCACTCAATCCAGAACATCAGCATATTCACTACAATTTCATTCATAGGACATAGCTCATCCCTGTGAAAATGCCCCACATGAAAATAATTAACAGCCCTTTATGCACTTTCTGCACTTGCACTTACAGCGGCTAAGAGAATGATTGGAACCCGTTGGAAACCTCCTCATGACTTGTCTATTCGTACATGGACCCTTTTCCTTTTGGATGTCATATACATGGAGCACTCCATGGCTCGCATAAATGGAGCACCAGGAAAGACTCTGGACACTTGGCTCAGCATTGCTGAATCTTTGAAATCCATGCTGTAGACTTGTGCTTTAGCCTTCTTGCTTCTATCTGTTCATGTGTTTGGTCCCTTTTGTCTTATGTTGGTCTCCCTGTCAGTGCCTCTTGTTTGTTTGTGTGTTTGTCTGTGTTGTTTCTGTGTGTCTTGTTTGTTAGCTGCAGACATCGTCCTTGTTGTTATGTTTTTTGTTGTGTCTCCCTCCTTCCTGTATTTCCTCTCTTTGTTTTGGTGTGGAAACATTTAGTAGCAGGGAGGTATTGTGGAGGAGGTGCACTGTGCCTTCTTTGGTATGTGTAGTGTACTTTTCTTTATATTGTCATCTGGACCAATGTCTTGCACTTTTGCTTAAATAAAAAATAAATTGTCGCAAAAAAAGGTTTTCAAGCATGTTGTTACTCTAAATAACAATTTTATTAACTATGAATAACTTAATTGGAAAAAATGTGTAAAAAACACCACTGAATAATAGTACAAAATAATTTGAAACTGTCTCATCATTAAAAACCTCATAACCTCATCAATCACAGCCCAGTCCCTACTGTACAGTTACATTTACAAGCCTGAGTTCAATGCCACAATAAATAATTAAATCTGACTTCTCTTTTGTGAGCCATCACTTTCACTGGACTTCAAAGAAGCAACTTTCCGTCTACAACCCAGCTTCCGAAACCCTTTAGGAAACCGCTACTCCGATATCCTCGACTCTGTAGACAGAACGCACAGCTCCAAAAGCCAAAAGTATAACAGCAGAGCATCCCAGTGCAACCAGATAGCAGATAAAGATGAAGATAGGCCCTGGTGTAATATTGTTGACTGCATGTTGTGATGATATAATTCATTATCCACCATCCTTTTTATGAGACCATTATCTGTTCAGATATCTATCTAAAGGCATAAAATGTGATTACACTGAGCTTTGAACTTATCCTGGTGTGTTGTGTGTCCCCACTGAATGCCTTGTGCACCACAGTTACATTGTAGCAATGAAGGAGGAACGTCAATCACCAATGCATCATGGGAGTGTGTTTATTCTGTGTGTGTGTGCGTGTATGCCCGCGTGCGTATGTCTGTGTGGATAATGCCTTTACAATGCTGTCTGCCTACCAGACTGTCAATCATCTGCTTTTACACCCAGAACTCTAATTAACTTTTGATATACTCCGCTGACACTATTAGGGTCACACAAACAGATCATATTTTGCATGTTTAGAATATTTAGTTAATGTGGAAATATGTGAGCCAGTAAGGATAGCAATAGTGGATGAGAAAAAGTTTTTTTTCTGCTCCGGTAGCAACTGCAGAAGCCGAGAGCTAAATCACTTTCAAAGTTAATCTGTTATAAATCCTGGCAGGCAGTCCAAATCTAGGCAGAGAAACTTCTGAAATCAAATGTGGAATTTCAATGATCCTCGTGCTCAGAAAGTAGATGCTTTACCACAATTCAATGACTTCAGTCTTAGGAACAAAACAAGAGTATTTTAATTCCTGAGTTAGCATGGCTCTTATACTGGAGATATGAAAGGACCTTTGCTGGAATCAGAGTGAAGTCAACTGTGTGAGACTGGTGCATTCAATGAGAAAAGGCAAAGGGATTAACATTAGTGAAAACATTAAGAAAGTCATGAGGGTAAAAGGAGTTCAGCTGGTCAATCACTGGAACGCTAATGAGCCTCTGATGTGTTTCTAACTCAGCAGCTTGCTTTGTTCTCAGCAGGACTATAGATGTTTTGTGTTACGGACTGTAAGCACTGGCCGGGGGATCCTGCAGGGACTCAAACATTATTTTCTGAATTCACAAACAGGATGTGCCATTGTCAGTTTCACCTTTTCACATTTTCCTTTTTCAGCTTCACAAACTTTCGGTCTATTTTAGGACGTAAACATTATTCAAATGTTGAAAAAAAAAGTCTTTTGTTCGCTTGATAGCCAAATGACAAATGACAAGAATAGGTCCTAATTTAAGAATTTTACTGAACTGACAAAAAATTGTGACATTTTTATAATTGTCGAGAATTAACTATCTCAACCATAAGCATGTTTGCGCCATGCTTCTATCCAAACTAAGGTAACAAATTCCATATACCAAAAGCAAGCTAGCTAATTCCCCCCATGTCTGCTCTATGTGTTGAGCCAAGCTTTCTGGCTGCTAGTGGTGGCTTTATTAAGTTAGTGTAGAGACATGAGAGTGGTACCAATCTGCTCATCCAACTTTAGGCAAGGAGGCAAATATACATATTTTCCCAAATGTCAAACTGTTCCTTTAAAGTGCTCAACAGTTTGTCAAACTGGATCTGCTGAAAGCCTAATAAAAGCTCCTAAATGGACTTTGTTTTGGTGTTATTACAAATTTTAATCAAAATGTCTTTAAAGAGTTAAAATAATCAGTAACACACTTGTCTGTTTTGAAATTAAATTGAAACTCATTTGAGTGAATAAAAGTAGCTTTTACAAACACTCCAATCTACTTAAACTTAAAGGGTAATTGTTGGACTGTATCTTTGGCTTCTAAAGACTTGTAAAGAAGTTCTAGGTTTTCTTAGACTATATAATTTGTTTTTGATCCACCCAGGCAGTCCTGAAAATGCCGGATAGCACATTGTGACCCGTTCCCAGCAGCCAGTTTGTACTGTATGGACATCTTAACTTAATTCATCCTCAGATAGTGTGCACATTATTCATCACAGCTCTAAATAGACACCCAGTGAGTAAACTAATATATATTTTGTCATGCACAGGATTTCTTTGTAGCTTGGCTCAACATCTGAGAATTGGAAACAGCCTACTCTGTACAATCAGCTCTGATTATACCCTGGGATTCATCCAAAAAGCCACAATTATTAACAATTAAGATGAGTGAGAACCACAACACGTCGTTTAACGTATCAGAGATTCCAGGACCTTGTGCAGCGTCTCCAGAGTGCACCAATAAGTTCTGTATGACAAAGGTTTGACAGCGGGGACTTGGACATTATTTGATCCACATTACAATCATTTATGATCGCTGGAGGCTCGACATACAAGGCAGTGGGAGGAAAGACCTTGACTCCTCTTTTATAGCCATTTAATTTATAGACCATTTCAAATGTTGTGAGGTACAAGCTGTCGCTACAACTTTGCAGGAAAAAGCCTGGTAGCCACCACATTGGCAGCCCCATTGTTAACAATCATTACATAATCAGACTGATCCTATCTACTGTACTGTGTCCAGAACAATGCTGTCACACTTGGCCACAGAGGCAGTAAACACTGAACTGCGACCTGTGATGCCATTAAAATACAACGCATGTCCAGACCACCCCAACACCCTCCTCCCCAAGTGTCAAACGCTTCCAACAAATAGCATTATTATCTCATAGACCTGCACTACCAACTTCCCCACCCAGTGAGACATATTTTACAATGCCTCGGGCCACGCTTGCCATCAGTCAGCTTGCAGCACACTGACAGGATTAGCGTAGAAACTTGGAGTCTGTTAACCCTAACCCTTAAGGTTTCTTCAACTTCTATTATGGTCTGACCATCTGCCAAAGAGCAATGAGACAGAGAAAGAGCAGTTTGAACATGTCATCCAGCCTCAGCTTAAAAGCAGCCACAAAAGCTTTGTTCTGCTGGGCTGTACGAAATGGGTTATGACTATTGCAATTTACCAATCCACTTGGAGTTCAATCAAGACATGGAGTGGAGGAGGTCATGCTTCAGAAACTAGAGCTGTTTGAAAAGTCATGAGACAGAGCCTCATACTGTTACCTTAGATTGATTCTCGAAGCAAAACGAAAAAAGAAATATGATCCAGTGAAAATGTTTGACTTCACTGCACAGAATAGACATTCTCATATATCATCACCGCAAGTTAAGCCCGTGCTAATATTTTAAATTACATTATACATGTTCTCATCTGTAACTGCATGTGATCTAAAGAGGTTTTCTGTTTGTTTGCATGCTTTCAGAAATGGTGGATTCGCACATAAAAGAGTGCAATGTGTATAATAGAGTAAAAACTGGTTTTCACTTTGTCAAACAAACGCCCTGCTTGCCAGGAGACATGAGTATGTCAGGAGGTAGTGTCTGCTAAGCATGGCAGCAGAATACCATGTCTCAATATGTGTGGGTCTACTGCACAATAAAGATTCCACATATTGAAGAGGGGAACAACAAAGACAGATGCAGAGACACAGATGGGAGTTGGCAGCGGTTACAGCTTTGCTCCGAGTGGGAAGAGGGGAGATGAAAAAGGGGAAAGCAATGTTCAAAGTGTTATTGTTGAGGTTGGTTGGGGCCGAGCTATTGAGAAAGGAAATGTGAAACCTTTACAATTGGTGTATCAAAACATATATTGGAAACATTTGAATAATTTGAAATTCAGATTCCACAGGAAGATATGAAGGTTCATCAGCAAATTGTATTTTACTTGAATTGTTTTGCATTCACAATTAAATATGTTTTTGGGATTCTTACAATGAAGACAGAATTCAAACTAAGGATTGTTTGGAATATTAAAAGAATAGTTTGATATTTTGGTAAATAAACTTGTTTACTCTTTTGCTGAGAGTTAGATGAAAAGATCAATACCTCTTGTCGTTTTCATTCTTAATTGTATGTAAATACAAAAATCTTGTTCTGTTTTTTGTCTTTGGGCTGTAACAGTTTCTTGCCAATTAACAGCTGGGTGCAGTGACTTCTGGGAGTCTTGTCATCACCTTGATGTCATCAGGTAAACAGTGAAGATGTGAAGTGTTGTGTGGATGGACTAAATGAAGCTTTTTACATTACATAGCTGTCTGTAACCCACAAATTATCATTTTTGTATGGATTACACAAATGAGATACAACACATTTAGTGAGCTTTAGAGGTGCTGGGAGACATATGTTTGAACTTTGGAGAAAGACAGAATATCTGCGTTGAGCTATGCTAATCATCTTTCCGCTCTTGGCACAAATATGAGGAGTATTAGATTTCCATCCAACAAAAAGGTTGAACTATTTCTTTAAAGATTTGGTTCACCCAAATTACAAAAGAACATATATTGACAGTGTATCTATGTCTATTGTATTGGAGGGAATGCAAACATTTTAGAGACATACTGTATATAAAATAAAACCAAAACAATGTGTATGCCAGGATACCAAATGAGAAAATGATTTTGTCTCATAATGTGAGTAATTTAATAGTCAAAAGTTGCTTTGGAAATATGTCCAACAGAATGATAGAATGAATTGAGAGTTTTTCTGATGTGAAAGTGTGTAACACTCCATCTGCAAGAACTCTAATGTGCCTTTCACTGAAAAAGATTCAACCATACTGCCTCTTATTAAATATACATAAACTATGGCACCTTATTCCTTTATGTTTATTAATAAATAAGTTCAGTTCCGTAGCAGTTTGATGTTACATGTTGGAAAACCTCCTGAACGTAATGGATTTCATAGATTCATAAGGAGCCCAAAGGAAAATGTGTTCAGTGCCCCAGTAAAAAAAACCTTAACATGGACAGTACAGTATCCCTAAAAGGACCTGTGCGTGATTAACATATTTGTAGTGTGGAACCGAAAAAACCTTTTGGACCAGACATGGAATTGAAAAGTGAACTGGCTGAATTTGTAGATGCACCTTACATTTGTACAGAAAGGCATAAAAGTAACACTGGGAAAATATGCTTCTTAAAACCAGTTTTCTCCCTCAAACAACCCCATACAAAATATCTCAGAGGGTAATGGGTAAAGATTTTTGAACCTGCTGGGACACCTGGACACCTGAGATTACCATGAAGACCATAAAACGGTGCCATTTTCAGTGGCAGCACAATTGTCCTCCCCAACATACAACCTGATTGTCATATCATCTAAATATACCCCCTTCCCCCTCACTACCACCTGCCATTACTACACTTTCACACGCATTCCTTTTACATATGCTTTGATCAGTGTCCTAGCATTATTTTCCTTCTTGCCGGTGAAAGGAATATTGACTCAAAAGCTTTTCCCTTCCTGCTGTGCTCTAAGAAAGTCATTGTATTGAAATGGATAGCAGAGCAGCTCCATTAACACCACTACCTGCTCAGCTGGCACCATCTCCTACCTGTTGTTAAATGGCTTAATTGGATCTGGGCTTGAAATGCATTTTTTTGGTCTTGGCGGGGTGAAGTAATGTATTTTCTCTGTGAAAATATTGTGTTGTTTGGCTTTGTTGGTGTCCTCATTGGTTTGAACATAAGTGTGAACTGACTGTATCCTTTCAATACAGAAAGCGCACATCTGTGTTTTCACATCCCTCTTCAACAGAGTCTGTTAGTTATTAAAACTAGCACGTTTATTAAGTACCCTCACTATATTCTGCATAATATGTATAATATATAGCCTGTATAAAGGATATATTACTTGGTCCCTGGTTCGTTTTCAAGTGGATAATCAATTAGTGAGCGTAGCCTTGAAAAACACTCATTCCATCCAATGTGCCACTGAAAATAGATTCTATCTTGTGGTTTCAAAGACCTTTCAAAGATAAAGTGAATACATTCATGAGAATAAAGGGATTGAAGTAGGATTGTAAAGGCCGACAGATGGCTGCACGCTCAAACTGCATGGTTTCTGTAGCATTCACACTTCCTCTGCAAGAATTTCAATTACTGCAGCAATTATTGGAAAAATGTGCTGGGATCATTAGTGTCTGCGTGCATTGTGAATCACCCAAAATGTCAAAATTATATAAGAAATACAATATACAGACTGCTGGATTTGTAAACATCAACAAACACAAGGTTTGTCTGTCCCCCTTTACCTGTTACTTTGAATTAACGCTGTCACAAGACTAATAAGGAAATACTTATTTTGATTAATGCTAAGACCTAAAAGTCACACTACAAGTCCCGTTTTAAAAATGTGACTTAGTTAAAAAGTATGTAAGTATTATTAACAAAATGTACTTAAAGTAAAAAATAAAAGTACTCAATGCAGAATAATGACTCCCTATGAATGTTACATTATTATATTAATCATGAATGTGTAATTAGCGTTTTGTTGTCAGTATAAGGCTAATTCTAACTATAGGCCTATATACACTGTGGGGAAGTTTAATCTATTACAATACATCATATTTGTATTAACCAATCAGTGCATAGTAAACTGTATTTGTCTTGTAAAGTAACAAGAAACTAAAGCGGTCAAATTAGATTTTCCTCTGAAACTTGTATTCATGCATTTCATATCTGCCTTATTTTAACTGCTCTTTAATGTTTTATGTAAAGCACTTTAAATTGCCTTGTTGGTGAAATGTGCTATACAAATAGAAAACATGAAATAGTACAGTTCTTAAGTAAACATGTAGTTCCATTCAACCACTGCTTACAGATAGTATGATGTTTCTTATATTTATTTATTTATTATAAATTGTATAGGCTATAGTTTTTTTTATATCAATATAGCAATTATGTTGTATTTATTGTCCTGTATAGGGACTAACGTTGAGGCTACTGTATATCCTTCAAAAGAAACCTCAAACCCTCAAAGGATTTCAGGCTGTAAATCTGAGTTGTATCGATTGCAGAACTTAATCTGTCTTTAATTTAGCCCTAACTCCATCTGCTGCACCATGGCGGAGATAAAACCAAAAGAAGGACCCCAAATTTCCTTCGCAAACCACGAAACAACACAACTAATGGCCATCCGCGGCGCAAAAGCCTGTAATATACTGCCAGATGAGCCAGGCGCAAAACTGAGGATGAAAAACAAAAGTATAATCCCTCTGCTGCTAACGGTGTCACTCAAGGATTAGCGTGCCAAGGGAAGAAAAATAACACACTAAGTACTGCGCGGATAAATTAAAAGCTCTGGGCAACGTGGCGTGTCTCCAATCGTTTCAAAAACATTGATTGTGTTACAATGGGAAGTGTTTGTGCTTCATTGTGAGCGCCCCTCACAGAATAACAGCAACTATAATCTCAACTTCAGATACCCTGATATCAGTTGATTTGAGCCTCCGGGATCTGGCGTCAAGTAGGCTAAACTGAAATGGCAAAAGCTTGAGGCGACAGATTGGGAGATATTTTCTGAATCAAATGTGACCTGGTGGATTATTAGACAAGAGTTGTGTCGCCTCAGCGATGATGAGGGTTAAGCTCTCTGTCTGATAGCGAGTCAGACAGACAGAGGGACTTCCCATGGATTGAGCTGTGCTCGGATAGGCTTTTACACTTAAAACACAAACAAAACACACAAACACAGCTTCATTACCTGTGTGTCCAAGGGTAAACCATCCAGGAGGATAATCCAAACAAGATTAGTGGTGAACGGAAGGAAGCAACACTTCTCAACAAACTATTATTAATGGTAATCTCGAGCTCGGGCCAAATCCACGGCTGGTGTATAGTGTAATTTCCGATGAGTAGAGAGAGAGAAATGTCCTCGGGAGAAGTTTGCACCTATAAGCAGCCAAGGTTGTTAATCCTTTCCAAAAATACCATCAATGTAGAGTAGAGCCGATAAAAGGGGAAGAAGAAGAGAGGGATATGGAGTTCAGCACCACTGCACAGCGGACAGCTCCGACGGCGCAGCGATCTCACCTCGGCCGCTCTCGGGTCTCGTGTGCGCCACCGAGGCAGGAGCCACCAGCCCCAACCTCACCTACTGGCTCAGTCCCCACCGGATTTACATACAATCACGCGGGAGGGAGGGAGGACAGGAAGGGATGAACCAATCACGAATATCCCGTAGTAGGCAGTAGAAACAAAGAAAGAGGGCAGACTGACAGACGGAATATGAACCGATCCTGTGCCAAACCTGACTAAGAGGGACGAAACTCACTCACTCACTCACTCACCACTCAGTACTACATCTCCACACTGTTCTGCTACTGTATGACCTTCAAATGATCATCAGAGTGCAGAATGACAATATCAACAATATTTTATATACCATTAGGTTTGTTTATTTCCTTTTAAGACCTTATCAGTTTGTGTATTGTTATGTATTAGTAGTAGTCAGTGAAAGTAACCAGTTACATTAACCCTATCCATGGAGTGAAACTAATACAAAGAGTAATTTTGTGAAACAAGGTACACACAACATGTTTTATTGTATTTGTGTATTTATGTTGTGTGAATTAAAAATGACTTTTTTAGGGCAAAAAATGTGCTCTAGCTTGTTGTACATATCAGAGGAGTGCACATGTTTTGTTATCTTCTCAGCAGCTGACTGCATTTTGTCAGACAAGAAAATATTTCTGATATACAGTATTTATGTCATTATTAGGATTGTGAGAGTAATGTGACTCAAAGGTGTTTCAGTCTTCATCTAATTAGTAACCTGATAATAGCGACTTTCCACAGCACTGAAGATGGATAAAGATCAGCGTTAAACTTAGATGAGGTCAGACTTAGTCATTCATTTATTCTAATGACAGCTGCCCACAATCACAAAATGGTTTCTCACACCACTACTTACATGCAAACCAACTCTATTGTAAGACAAGAACTCCAAGATTGTATCATTTCTGCTAAAGTGTCAGTGTCAACGTTTTAAAAAATCCTCGCTTTTTACAATATCTGCACACATAGCAACTACAGAATATTTAAGGTTAGTGGAAAACTGTTGGTTTAGCACACAAACTAGAGCTCAGTGGCTGTGACTAAAACAGTTGGTAAGGACATCAACACTTCCTGCACTGATAGGAATCATTGGCCTTGGAAGTAAATTGTGAGGTGTGGAATCATACAGTGTGTGGAATTTCTGCATCTTCAAACGTTAAATCCTTTGCATACCTCATCCATCGCCTTCTCTAGGTCTAAGTAGGCTTGGTTGCAACCAGTGCTATCAGGAACCACAAAATGCTCAAATAAGCAACACATATGACTGTTTTTATTGCTATTGCATTGGTCACTTGGTAATATTAGCGTCTTCTGATCCATCACGTTTTGGCAACTAAAGCTACTTGGTTAATGTTATCCAACTTGGTCATGGTTGAAAGAAACCAATATTGAGTCGTTTCCATTGTAGGAACTTTCCTCATCGAACTTTGAGGAAACCTAAGCTGAATTTTGACCAAACGAACCAGGGATTGAATTTAGTCCCTGTAGGAGAGTTTCAGGAGGTAACTAATTCCTTTGGAGGAGACAAGATGCATTGACAAAGTCAGCCACTTTGTATGCCCAATACCTCTTTCCTTAGATTTTGTCACTGTCCTTCCTCTCTTGCCTGTGAGAGAGGACCATTTACCATAAGAGGTCACTTGTTAGGAAAATATAAACATGGGTCATTTTGAACATTTGAACAAAGAACCTATTCTGTTGTTTTCCAGTGAGGGCAGGTCTTTGGTGAAAAACCTTAACCTGAACTGAGACAAGGAAAGGCAGTTTTATGTAACTTGTCTTTATGTAATTGATGGAAATCCAATTGCATTTAGCTATTTCCTTGACAGAGTGAGATTAAGAGACCACTGTGAAAGAGCTGAGTAAATCTGAGGGTTGTCTGTGTAGCTGTGATAAGCAGCATTATTGTCTGATTTGATTCCCACCAACTGAGTTTATTTCTTCTAATGACTTCCCCTTCCTAAATCCACCTTTATATCATCACTGTAAGCTTACATATTGTGGTTATTGTTGCTTTGATCCTCAACCCTTTCTACCCCACACCAGGCGAATGAAATTAATTTAATAACTAATGTGCAGTGCAGAAACACCACAAAAAATGATACCTTAGCAGAGATGTTGCTGGAATAAATAATGCATGAACAACAGAAACCCTGGAGATTACTACTTAAATATCTAACATGTTTTTATGTTCATCCTGAAAAACATGTCACAAGCTTCATGCATCATGTGTAAATACACTGCCAGAGTCACATCACCATAATCAAACATGATGCACATGCTCACAATCATTCTGCATGTATGCCAAATGTTTTGCTCCTGCAAAATGAAGTTATAGCATGATTCATTAAGCCAAATAAGAAGGAGCTCTCCCTTGACATTCTCCCTGCAAATCCAGAGATTATGTTGCCACATCTGTGCTTATAAACAACCCGTGTGTATATGTCACCTGGGTGCTGCTGAGATGGCTGTAATTTATCATGCCGACAATTAATGCCCTGCATGGTAAATAAGGAAGTAGGGGAAGGAATTGTCTCTGTGGCATGTTGTAGCATTTTGTTATTCAAGCTGGGAGTTCTTTTTGTGTGTGTGAGTTTCTGTGTAATGTGTGCAGGCTGTCGTTGGAGAGTACAATAGCTTGTGTGTGTGTGTGTGTTGAATGTTTGCACACAATGGAGTGGTAGAGAGTCCACTTCTGTATCTGTGTGAATCCAGTTATTTGCATGTATCGGTGTGGGTGAGCTGGCTTTTTTTTGTGTGAGTGCATTTATACAAAAGAATGGCAGTGAGAATAATCAGTGTGTGTCTGTGTGTGTCTGTGTGTGTCGGTGTGTGGTGAAGACTGTAATAGCTTGTGACACATTGTATGGGGAGAGTCAGCAGGAGCACGCTCACACAGATGTGATATGTGGCCAGTATCACATCCCATTATCCGTTAAACTTTGTAGTGTCGAGCACAGCTCCCAGATTGCGATGTCAACTCGATGTACATTCACTGCGACTGCTGCATTAGGACTAAGCATGTGACTCCCACCCTCCACTCCCCGAGCCTCTACACGAAGAGAGTGACATTAGTTTGGATCCATCTTCTCTGGCTGAGGCTTTCCATTTGACCTCTGTGAATTAATGCAGCTGTTGTGTTGAAGACTCACTCGGCATGCACTCCTTAAGAGTTTATAAAGACTTTTCTTCTTGAAGTCTGTTGGTAGATTGAGAGTGTGAAAAAATGTATGGCTGTTATGTTATTGTAATTATAACAAGTAATGTAGAGTGGGTTTCGTAACTCGATGGGATTCAAAATTGAAAGACTTCTGGTAAACATATAATTCAGTATGAAAAGGAGAGGATTTGCTTCTTTGTCTTGTTGTAAACTGAATACTTTGATGTTCTGGAAGCCAATTATTGGACTAAACAAGGAATTTTAAAGTGTTTGTTCTGGGCAGTTGTGATGGACATTTTTCACTATTTCCTGTCATGTTACTGTGGCTGTGATCAGACTGAACTTTGCACTATCCTCATTCATCTCAGTGACACTGAATCAACACACACAACCAGGGTTCTGATTTTGCTGTTTTGATGTGCTCTTCATGCAAAATACAGGATTGTCCAGAAAAGCAAATTACATGCATTTGCACATCCTTGGTACAATTCTTAGTAAAGTGAAAGGTGTGATTCTGCAGTGTACTCTAACATTGTCAAGACGGTGGATAAACCATGAGCCATTATGTCATAGTTTCGCTGGTAGATGCAGCAAGTATTTTTTTTCTGTTTGAATACCGAAGAGAACCCTTTCAGATGATGAATTGATGAATCACAATCATTTTTGGGAGATGACTTAATGCACAGTTTAAATAGCACATTAAACATTTATTTTTGTTATCAAAAAGAGATTCTACCATACATTTTGGCTGACTGCAAAACTTACCAGAAAACATGTTAAATGAAGACTTATTAATAATGATCTATACTCTTTATTGATCCCCAGTGGGGAAATTACAATTTTTACGTTATTACACACTACACACAGGCCTGAAATATACACACATGTCCTATATATTTAAAAAAAGAAAGATGTCAGAGTGAGTGGGCCGCAACTGCTGAACAGACAAATTAAATTTCATCTCAGCCCCTCTAAAAATTATAATACTAAAAAAACTTTTCTTTTTGTAAAGAATTTTTGTGCTTCAAGTTAGAGTTTGCAAACTTGTCTGTTAGTGACAGAGGACAAACAATTACAGGTTCAAAGGGCTTGAAACAGGTTTAATGTATTGTGACACTGTCACCGATGCTAAGCACCTGTAACCCAGTCAAGGAAAGGGTTAACAGAAACATAGTGTTGGCCAATCGGAGGTGGTTGTGCCAGACTGAAATTGAAACGTAAGCAACTAAAATTGCTGAATGTTAGAACATTGTGTCAATTGGGTCGTTATCACTGTGACTTACAGTATAAAGTGTCAGGTTTAGTTCCATCATAGTGTTAAAAAATGTTAGCTGACGTTGTTCAGTAGCTAACACTGGGTTAACACTTTTGCAAGGCTGAGCCCCCCCTAAAGGTCTGATACCAGAATCACCCCTGCCCTACGGACTGAGCTACTGCCACCCCACAACTCACACAGTAACAGAGGAGAGTGTTCAGATGATTTTCTACTAACTTCTAATGTACATTCAGCTTTCTGTTTTGTTTATCTTGCAGCTGGCGTGTTCCAATGCTCTTGTATGCTTTCAGCCGGCCTCATCACGGCTGTTTTTAGCTCTAGTCATTTATGCACAGAGTGATACTTTGAAAACGAATGGAGGTCCTTGCTGAGTCAGTCCTGATGGAGTACTCTGCTGGTACATTCAGAATGCAGTAGACACGGCACTTTGACTGAAAGCGTTTGGGTCTGGTTCACTGAGGTCAGAGTCCAAACATCGCCCTAATATCAGAAGCTAGAAACTCAAACAGCACTCCAAGTAGAACATGCCACCATGCTGTTTTCAGGCCCCCTCTACTTTTATTGGGGGTTTAGGCTATACTCAAATCATTGCATCCTGCCAAAGGCTTCAGTCCAGAATTTATGGCAAAATGAATCTGTGCTCAACAGATTATATATTTATTCTAATTAGTTTGCGTGCTGTTTAGTAATTAAGGTTATTCATCTTGCATATTTAATTACTTTTTGACATCCTTATCATTGCAGAAACATTTTAATCCTGAACATCACAACACCTCCTAATGTAGCCAAAGATCTTTCCCAGAGGATGCAGACCAAAAAGTGGATCACCACTGATTAAAACTTTTTTGTAAACACTACAATTGGTTGTGTAGCCTTTTGAAGTGCTCCTTAGCGCCGCATTGTTTCCCTAAGGATGTCAAATGAAATCTGACTCAGCAGGATGGAAAACATGAAACACTTCTTTGACATAAAGAGACATGGTCCAGATTTAAAGCAGGTCTAATGAGTAGGAATGGCATCATTGGCAAAATGAAAAATTCAAAACTTCAAGAAAACTTTGACAAGCTTTGATTTTGATTTGAACATGATATTCAAAATAATTTGTGAAAGTGGGAAGACTTGCAATTTAATTGGACCCGTGTTGTCTATAAATGGATAGATGAACAAAAGTAGTCACAGATTAAAATACATGCATGGAACCGCAGGACACACAAATAGTAAAAGACATTTTCAGGCTAATATAATGCAATAACATAGATTCCTTTTAACATTTGGCATAATCAAGTGTTGCTAGTGAGTGGAGTGTGTAGAGCATAAACTGTAAAAAGTAAAAAAAAACTCTAAAAAACACAAGTAAATCCACCCAAGATGCCACCCACACAGCCTCAGAGAGAGGTCCAGACATACTGTATAAAGGCATTAGGCCGCATTAACAAAAAGTGTAAATGCAGCAAGTCTCTAAAACAAAGATACAGCAGAAAATAGGAAAATAAATAGCATATAACATATCTAAAATTATGCACATTGAAAAAGTAGACCAGTAGAAAGGAAAAAAATGAAAAGTCCTGCATTCAATCCTATTTAAGTTAAAGTATCAGTCTATTTTACAGCACATTCCAAAATACTTCTTATTTTTCGGGGTCCAATTTATAGTCATTTGTAACAAGTTTAGCCATAGCATTTTTGGGTCATAGTTACAGAAATGCCTTTAGATAATTTTTTCGGAATTTCTGTAGAGAATTTGGGAATATCATTATATTTGACATCAGATTATCCTCATAACCTCAAAACCTGATTTACATCATGCAGTGCGATAAATCTTGTTTTGGCTAATGAACAATCCAATCACGCTTTTACACTTACATCTATGATTTATGCAGGCCTGTATTCTGTCCATATTGTGATCAGATCTCATTATGCAGAGCAAGCGAACATGGCCTGAATGTACTTTTGCTTTTGCTGCAGAGAAGAAATGAAGCAAGCTACAGAAGTAATGACAAGGAGTGTCCAGTATGGAGAAGCTCTTTCTTGTGGGGGAGTAGCGATCTAAGGTCATGTTGATGAATTTTAGAATTGTACTGAGATGTTTTTGGAAATAATAACTAACACCAGGCTGAGGGCATTGTTTACAGCAGCTTACAGGCTGTGTGGTGAGACGTGTGCTTGTTTGCACCTGTAATTACACCAACACTGATGTCAAGATGAACCGACACACCCTAAAGGACACTGCAGCAACACTGGAGCTCAGCAGCTTTCGCCAGGTTTTAAAGTTGTTGTTTTTTATGTTTGATGTAATGAAGATGTTTATGTTTCATGTTTTAGCAGTAATTATGGTACTTCAAGCCAAAGTGGTGTTTCTAACTTCCGTGAATCGTCTTTTTTATTGTAATTATGTTTGTACCCATGTGTTTGGCAGTATTACTGCTGGAAATGTGTGGTAACACCAATACTGCATCATCAGGGACTGGTGTAATGAGAACATTTATTTAAGTACTGTATCTACGTACTTTCATTTTATGTTACTTTACGAGGGAAATGTTGTGCACTACATTTATTTTTCAGCTATAGTTACAGGTTAGTCTGCAGATAAATTTTTTTTTCAAAAAATGTTAATCAAATAAAATATGAATCATTGCTACATGTAGAATAACCAACAGTTGTAAAGTAGTTAAAATTAGCTTCACTTTAACCAGCTACAACATCAAAATGCTGTTTAGACTGGCATGCATCAGTATTATCAACCCAAAACATAATTTGTAATAAATATATCAGTCACAGGGACCATTTTACTTACTGCATAACAAGTTATTTCATTTTTGATACTTTAAGTACATTTCGCTGATAATACTTTTGTGCTTTTACTTAAGAAAGGTTGTGAATGCAGGACTTTTCAACCTGTAATGAAGTACTTTCTCTGTAGTTGTATTGGTACTTGTATTGGTATCTCTTCCATCACTGCCATCAGTATTTCTATTCACCATTTCTGGGGGTTTCTCTCTCTAAAAAATGCAGACTTGCTCTTTGGATAACACTTACACCTGACTGTCTATGACCAGATTAACTTTATAGAAGGCCCATGGGCCAAAATGAGCCAAACCGCACCTATTAAATCTAAGTTCCTCCCCCTATATGTGCAGTGTTTGCAGTTTTCTGTGTTAGAATACATCCTGGTCCCTGAATAAATTTATGCAACATCTGAACACTGTCTTTTCACACCCTTTGTAAGAAAACATATGTCTGTTTTAGGAACATGTAGGAAAAGCTGTGAATACAGTAAGGACCTTTGCTGCAACACAAAAATAAAAAGTGGTGTGAATTTTACTGAGCAAACCATAAAAAGGGAACTTATCTTGCAAACGTTTTCTAACTGATGAAACAAGTTTTCATATTTGTTTTGATGTTTTGTTCACAGTCAGAAACAGTAAAAAAATAACACCTTGGATTCTAACCGAGCTTTGACATTTACAGCCAAATAGCACCAGAAATCAGTGTTGTTGATTGAGGTGTGCTACATCCTGCAGTTTCAGAAAAATTCAATGATGACTTAATTTAGATGCAGAACAAGTTGTGTGTTATCTACATAGAAGAAAAAGGAAAACGCAAAATAACATACCAATTTAGCATCGCACTCTTATAACATTGTCGGAATCACTAAAAAAATAGATTAAAATCAATGTAGCAGAATCAGAAATATTGTCTTTTTTTATTCCACGCACTCTTCTACTTTTCCAAGACATGGCACCTACATTACTCATAATGCAACTCAATTTACTCAACTGTACAGATTCATGTCTATTGTGCTTGTAGGCTAATGTAGCCTCGAGCCGCTAGTATCAAGCAGAGATGAGGAGCGGCATACAGAGGTCTGGTAAACTAATTTTCAGCCCCTTTAAAGGATGCAGTAACTATTTTTGGGGGGATGGCCCAATGGGAGCATGATCATAGAAATAAAAAATATTATAGGCAGCAGTGTGCCTCTATGAGGCATCTGGGAGATGCTTGTTTTGTCCGGCTGGTAATCAAGACTCGTCTCTGCAATGACCACTGGTGGTTTTTCAACAAATCCAAACACACACCAGGCACAAAGGAAACCAAAAATATCAAAAAGGGTCAACTATTTTACTAAGAACTTTTATATCTTTATATTTACAAAATACATTTTGATTTGATTTCATTAGGATCCCCATTAACTCTTCCTGGGGTTCACACAAAACATAAAACATGACAACAGATAAGACATTTTCAGACAAAAAAAAACATGACAGAGAGTGTGCAACATATTGTTTAAAGGTCTAAATGTTTAAAAAAATGTTTTGACTTTCAAAATGTAATATGTTTATTTTTATTGAGAATCAACACATTTAGTTGATTCAAGCAGATGTTCACAGGCAAACTTACTGAGAGATGATTAGTACGATTATATATTAATAAAGTAATAGTGTTACTGCTGGAGTATCTGTGATGATTAAGTCACTCCTTTTTCACCAGCTTGTACAAAACTGCTGATGAAACATCTTCTGAATCGGATTTGCAATTATCTTAGTAGTTTACTGCTTAAATCAAACATTAAGTTTAAATTGAAGTAATCTAATGCACACCTTGCAGCTTTTAAGGTTCCCTTACGTCTTCTTTGATTTTATTGGCTACACTAAGGCAGCTGGATGAATTATGAACACAAAATGTATTTATGACGTTTTTATGGTGGACATCCAGCAGCAACATTAGCGTTCATTTGGCATCATGTTTCTGGTGACCTACAATATTCGCTCTGTTTTTGGTCTCCACCAAGCAGCTAAAAGCTCCAGAATGTTTACGAGCAAGTCATTGCTTTTCTGTGCTGAGCAGGTAGCATACAATGCTTTTTTGTCAGAGCTTTTTTACTGAAAACACTAAATTAAATAATGAGTCTGAACCGAAAAAGTAAAGTTGTGGACTGTAAAACCCAAACAATGAGCTGAAAAAAGCTGAATCGCATTTGTGTCAGGTGATAATTCTCTGTGGGTTCATTATTTAACAGTGACTTGTTTCTCCATTACATATAGTCAGTTAGCCATTTGAGGGGGAGTGACGGGGAATACCATCCTCCTTGTTAGCAAAATGACCAAAATGCACCCACCTTGTCAACATCCCTGTCTTTGTCCTACAGTAGCATTTATCCGAGGTTTGTGCAAGTTAGACTCTACGGCCACAATCATGGCTCTGAAATATCAGTAACCTGTGTGCCAGTAACTGCTAATTCCATGATGCTGTCCATGTTGCTGAAGTAGCAGACAGATTTGTAATTGTGTGTTTTTCTCTTAGTTGTCTTGGATCTATAACATTCTTTAAAAAATATACTATGAATTCTCAATTATATATTATATTGTAGTCTATATACTCTAATATCACCTTCATGATCAAAGTGACAAGTAGCAACATGTAGTTGCAGAAGAGCGAGAGGATCATAGAGGCACACTTCTTCCTGTAATATTTTTGTTTCTATGATCATGGTCCAATTGGGCCATTACCAAAAATTAGTTACTGCATTTAGTTATTTAAAGGGGAAGAAAATTAGTTTACCAGGCCACTGTAGCCCGCTCCTCATCTCTGCTTGATGATAGCGGCTTGAGGCTACATTAGCCTACTTGCACAATAAACATGAATCTGTACAGTTGAGTAAATTGAGTTGTATTGTGAGTTGTATGAGTAGGTAGGTCCACGTTTCAGAAAAGTAGAAGAATGTGTGGTATAAAAAAGACAATATCTCTGATTCTGCTGCACTGATTTTGATCTTCTGACAATGTTATAAGAGTACGATGCTACATCGTTATGCTATTTTGCGTTTTCCTTTTTCTTCTATGTCTATGTAGATAAAACACAACTTGATCTAGATCATTGAATTTGTAACAGACAGTCTGAAAATGCAGGATGTAGCACACCTCAATCAACATCGCTGATTTCTGGTGGTATTTGGCTGTAAATGTCAAAGCTCGGTTAGAATCCAAGGTGTTATCTTTTTACTGTTTCTGACTGTGAACAGAACATCAAAACAAACATGAAACCTTGTTTCATCAATTGGAAAACTTTGTAAGATAAGTTCCCTTTCTATGGTTCACTGAGTAAAATTCATACCACTGTTTACTTTTGTGTTGCAGCAGACAAGGTCCTTACTGTATTCACAGCTTTTCCTACATGTCCTTAAAACAGCCATTTGTTTTCTTACCAAGTGTTTGAAAAGACAGCACACGAGTGTTTTGCTTTTTCTTTCCACCTCGATCCTAAGATGTATGGAAGGAAGCAGAATTTAGAAATAAAGTGACACAACACCTTCAATGTTGCTCAAAGAATTGTGACTGCATGACTGAACTATGCCTCAGAAAACTTTGCTGCTCTCATCATCAAATTACATAAAGATAATATCTCTGATCACACAATCTCTGTTTAACGTCTCAATGCTTCTTTTGCCATTGATGTGTAAAATCCCTCCATAACACATTTCAGATTGAGTTTTTCTTTAATTAAAGCAAGATTTTTTTGAATCAACTATTACAAATTAAATGAGCCTCACCAACCAAGATATGGTTTTGAAAATAAATAAAACAACAAATGAGGAGAATATGCTAATATAAACTGGTTTCCCCTGGTGAAACTTGAAATTCTGTGAGTGTGCTTTAGTGAATCAGAAGATTCAGGTGAGCAGTATAAGAGAAAGTGATTAGATTTTTGGGGGGCTTAATTAATCATGACTACAGTGTACACAACAGAGAACAGATGCTGACAATTTACATTATACTCTACATCCCAGTCCTTCTCCATCTTTAAGCCCAAAGTCCCTGGCACAGATGTATCTATCCCGCTCTTGAGTCTTCCCCAACTCCATTTTGATTGTTTCCTCACACCCATGAAAATAAGACTCCAAAAAGCACCTGCACAGATGCTGGTGAGTCCCTGGGATTTTACCTCCAATCTCTCTCTCATTACCGCTTCACCCTCCCGTGAAACCTTCCTTTCCTTCCCACCCACCAGCCAGTACAGTAGGTATATCACACTATGACTTTATTGCTTAACTCTTACTCCAGGCAAGCTGTACGTTTATCCAACATCAGCCACCAAGTTCTCTTTCTCTGTCTACACCCAGATTACCCCTGCCAATGTTTTTCTTTCCATCTTTAGCCCTCTAGTAAACATCTGACACCAATATCAGTTTCATAATCCACTTTAGGTCGAGCTGCTGTGAGATCTGAGACATCACGCCCCTCAAGCTTTACTATCTAATCCTCTCTGTTTAGATCGCCTGACCCACAATACACAGGCTTTTGTTTCCAGAGCTCATACTTTTTCTACAGGCCACTAGAATACGATCACACTGTAATGCCCTGCATTTAGCTGGGGCGTTTGGTACCTCCCATTAGTAATGTCTGAACACTTGCTTCTCAGAATAATCTCTGCGTAATCTCTTTATTTGCATCCCCATGATTTGCTCTCAAACTGAAAAAAACATCATAAAATACATGTTTACTATCATTTAAATGGTGCATTTGTACAGGCTGAGTGAAATGCCAAGAGCTTGAGCTGTTTGAGTTTTATCAAATGTTCATGGGGACATCTAGTGTTGGCTGAGGAAAGCCAAAGGAAGTGGGGTTTTTTCCTGCAGGATGAGCACGCACTCTCCTTTCAACCCATAATTACAGTAATTACTAATGCTGAGGTGCTTAATCCTCATCTAAAAGAAATCAGACAGAGATTATCAAGGCAAGGGGAAAAGGAAATTTTCCAGCCTCAATGTTCAATCACATGAAAAAGCCGATGTATTGTTTTTTAGGAAATATTATTAATTTGCCTATCATAATTTGCTCTGCACAGATAATACAGATAACATTTTGAAGACACAGGTGTGGCTGAAGAAGAATGAGGTGGAAAGCAAAATGTTATGTATTTGATTATGTACTGTCCTTTATATCATGATTTGTACGTTGTGCTGCTGTTGAATTGTATTGCATTATGCAGAGAGGCGTTTCTGTAATTCAGCCTACCCTCGTTGATATAAATAAGGTAGACAAAAAAATTAAAAACACCTCTCAGAATGATGCTATAAGCACCACAAACTGCAGCCTCCAGAATGTTCACACAGTGTAATCAAAACCTCTTTAAAAAAAAAACAGTTAAAACAGAAACTGAACATTATAGCCTTCATGAATGTAAGATTGATTGCAGGAATTTTGCATTATACTGCATTAGTTTTAACAAAACTGAACATTATAGCCTTCGTGAATGTAAGATTGATTGCAGGTATTTTGCATTATACTGCATTAGTTTTAGCTACTTTACTTTTGTATCTCAGTAGTGGAACCATCCAGCTCCCTCTCCATCTTGCTCCTGTTATCTGTCTCTTTCCTCCTCCAGTGCTCCCTGCTTCCCACTGCTTTGATTAGCTCCCATTAAGAAACCACTCCAAGCAGCTCAGCCTCCCAACACATTTACAAGTCATGAAGCATTGCAATCAACAAACTTGCACCATGCCA
This sequence comes from Etheostoma perlongum, assembly GCA_026937815.1. Taxonomy (NCBI): domain Eukaryota; kingdom Metazoa; phylum Chordata; class Actinopteri; order Perciformes; family Percidae; genus Etheostoma; species Etheostoma perlongum. Next base: position 26,276,884 of record CM049380.1, read on the forward strand.
AATCTCTCCAAGCGCCCATTTGAAGACAATAAAACAAAAACTTCAAATAGCAACAAAGTGGTGCTTGACATAGATATGGATGAATGAAAAATATCCTGACATTTTATATCTCAAAATGCATCAAAGTCCATGAAAGCAACCCCGGGGAGGTGATGGAGCTACTGTATGTCCTCTGTCAAAATTGAGCGAAATACGTCCAAACAATTTGGCTGGATGGTGCTGGTTGTCACAGCTGGAGGCCAAAACTGTATCAATAACAACAGCATTTACCAGTTGTAAAGAAGGGGACTGCAGCAAACTGATTTTTACAGGTTTTATCAACAACTACAGGAACTGATAGGAAGCAAATGCAATAAATTGTGTATCAAAAAGGTATTTAGCTTGGATCTGTTATTGTCTGATTCAGGACACATGATGGTACATTGAGACAGGGCAAAGAAAGCAATCTTAGTTCACTAAATGCATTGAGTGGGAAAGAACTTCTCTGTTAAAAAGAAACAAGTAAGAAACACGTACATACAGGTAAAACAGGGCTCCCAGGGACTACCAAGGAAATTGAAAATGACTGCAAGACACTGATTGATTTGAAGCCTTTAATTGTGCAACCACACCAACTTCATCACTACTGTGTCTTCATCAGCATCACAAATAGAAAAAGACAAATATATATAGTCATCTTAAGCAATAGAGCAATTCTCATTGGATAATTGGTTGAACAGGATTTCATATCTATTGGATAGTGGATCTAAAAGTGGGAGTTGCCATTGTCCAAGTGCCACACCCCAGGTCCCACCATCACAGGAGCAGAACAAGACAGATATCTCTTCTCAACTTGGATAATGACCATGGCAACTCCCACTTCTGGATCTACTATCCAATAGATTTGAAATCCGATTCAACCAATTATCCACTGGGAATTGGCCACCTGTTGTAGGTTGACTATGTACAGTGTTTTCCGTTTTGTTCTCTATGACTCTGATGAAGTGACTGTAGTGTTGAAACAATAGTCTGGTTGCCCAATTAAAGACTTATTTTTCCTTGGAATATTGCACATATAGTATGCTGTGAGGAGTAAGAGGAATTTGTATTTAACAGGAAAGATGAACAGAGAGAAAACAAACTAAAGGCAAAATCGGAGTGAGTACTGACACAAAACAAATGCATGTTTTTGTACTTGTTGTACATTGGGTTCACTTGTCTGCTCAGTGTGAGGGGTAAACTCAAATTACTAGGAAGTTATTCCGAGTGATTGCCTTTGTCCATTGATCAAACTTTTATCCTGCTTGGAGTCATGCCCCTGTCTGCTGAGATGTAGACTAATCAAGCCTTTGTTTTATCCCATTAAGACAACTGTACATCCCTTTTTACATGTCTTAGCAACAAACCCCTGATCCTTTTCAAATGGAACAGAACGCTGTTGCAAAACAAGCTCTGGATATAATTTCTCTGCACTCGCTCCCACTGGCTCAAAATCCCAAATCCATTTCAGATTTTTAAGATCCCTTTTAGAGCCCTTTTAGGATCAGTAGAAAACCACATCATATAATATCTTCTCAATAGGGCTTGTTGGCTGTTCCTCACTCTGAGGATACTTATTTTTTAATTCTCTCTCTCTTTCTCTCTCTCTCTCTCTCTCTCTCTCTCTCTCTCTCTCTCTCTCTCTCTCTCTCTCTCTCTCTCTCTCTCTCTCTCTCTCTCTCTCTCTCTCTCTCTTTGGTCTTAAAATGTATTGTGAAGCATGTGTGTTGTTTGTATACATATACTCTACTGACTATTACCAAGTATAAGAATGGTGTGAGGTGTATACTATGACCTTTCACAGTCTTTTTATTTTCTTTTTTTTTAATTTAAAACCTATGGTATTTTGGATCAAAGTGTTTCTTTTCTCCTCCACCATCATCAAAAAAACACAAAATGGTGGAATATTTTCCAGCAGGATGTTGTTCATACCAGACTTGTAGAATCAATGTCAAGGAGCATTGAAGCTGTGCTGTTGGCCAGACTTTATACCAGCGTTTTGTTATCCATTCGTAATCTACATCTTCCAGTAAGAAGCTAACTGAAGCTCAGTCGACCAAACAAAATACAGTATAGGAGCCAGTAGACTTACTCTAACATTTCTCTAACTGTATAATAGAGCACCATCACTAACTTAGTGAGAGTGGAAGTGCTGGAAAATTACACTTTGACTTGTTACAAACGTCTGCCCACTTGTGACGTGTAGAAGTAGTGCATTTTACTCCTCTGTGTTAGCATTCTGTTTGATTAGTGTGTGCAAACTCTCTTCTTACGTGTGAGGAATCAGATTTTGAAACAAAGCTCTTACAGTTGTCAACAGCAACGCCACCCTGTACTATTCTGCTCAGTTGTTTCTTTCTATTCTATCTAGCCATTGAATCTTATTAAACTAAATGTACACATTTTCTACAGCTGAGTTTTACATTTCTAGCAGCATCTATGTATCTATATATCTATACATTTAACTTGCATTAGCACCAAATTAAATATTAGTATATCTATTTCTACCTGGAAACATGCCACTCATGTTAGGAACAGGTTAGTGCATTTGGACTGATTCTGTTTTTCTTTGCTTGGTTAGATGACATTAATGTCACCTTGACACAATGACACCTTGATACAATTGCGAGGCTCTGTCTGCAACCCTCAATCTAAAACAACACTCAAGAACATGAAAAACAAGATTCACGGCTTTAGGAATGTAGATTTAGTATCTAATCATTCACTATTCAGACAGTAAGTCAAAGGCACGTTTCAGCCTGCAATAATGTTTTCAATTCATATATTCAGTCCTTGTATCAACATCAGAGAAGAGAGGATTTCTTTTGAGTCTCCCATCAAAATCTCTAATCAGACTGACAGGAAGGCCACAACAAATCAAGCTCTTCTTTAGTCCAATTGTGGCTTTAAAATGATTACGTGACTACTTGTATATGTTAAAGGTGTTAATCACAAAATTTACTTCTTTTTTTTTGTCATTCAGGATGACAAAGAAAAAGTCTAAAATTCAACCATTAAATCTGAAATCTGCCATTGAGCTCCTCCAGTTAGTTGAAAGAATTTTACAGGTTGCCATGGAAACCAACATTGGGAGTATTTGTCCTGTATTTCAACCTGCGACTTTTCAATCATCTCTTCGCATCTGAGTGACCATCTCCACTCAAACCAATACTTCTACAACAGCTGCTGCCGCTGTAGTCACTTCATGCTGAGCTGCCGACAGAGATTCGACCTGGCACAGATTGCTACGGTGTGCTTCTAATTTTGCGTTTGTCGACTGTCAGACACTTGCAGGATGTCTCTCCCAGGTCTCAACCAGACAGTGGGACATAATTATAGTGTGTTCTTGTATGTCACCCAGCTCTCAAGGAGAAGTAAGCTTGGTCAGCCTCACTGACTCCCATCACGCATACATCCCCTCCTTATCTCACAGTGTGTATGTGCGTGTGTGTGTGTGTGTGTGTGTGTATACCTTTTTATCCAGGAGATAGGAAGACAGGCAGGAAGGGATGGTATATTATGTTTGTTTACAACACAGGAAAAGGTGCAAGTGTGTGTTTTTTCTGTCTCACAGTGGATGTGTGTGAGTGTTTGGATGCCAGACTAGACAAACCAACGTTTATTCCCCGTAGCAGGAGTGTGTGTCATATCCAGGTGAGTGTGACAGATCAGGGGCTTCATAACAGTGACAGGGGGAGCCAAGGCCATCTTGCTTGTTTTATTCATGAGAGTTGGGGATGTCTTTTTGGCACATTGCACAAATAGAACAGCAGCAAAAATGAGAAGCCATAGCTCACTGCTGTGTCATCAGCATACCAGTCATATAGCAGCACCTAGTGCTCACTGCATGAAAACTAATGGTCGGGAAAAACACAGCCACACATTCGGAAGGTTTTCTCACATATAAACTATGAATAATTTCTTGAAGCCAAAATGATTTGTGTCCTCTATTTGAGGCATTTCTGTACTAAATTTTGTTTAAAAATATATATTGAAAAACAAAGAATATCTATCCATGCATTTAGTTTTTATCATATTTCCAAAAGTTCTGAAATCTGTAAAACGACCACATAGATTTTAGACTTCAACTTGAGGTCGCTAAGCACTAGCCTGTAACAGTGTTTATACTCTAGGTTCTAGCTTTAATGTCTTCTTTGTCTACTCTGTACGGGCTCAGGTTCAATGTCCACGTTGCCAAATCACTGATCCTGGGTGTCTGTTTGAAGTTTTCCAAATGCTGCTGCACACAGGCCTTTGTAAAATGATTTGTGGCATTTTTGCACGCTGCCTCAGGACAGCAGCTTCATAAAACAACCCCCTCTGTAATTTGTTTTATTAAATTAATTTGACCAATCTTAAAGCTACTTCATAAACAGCATTTTAAGCCCCTATGCACCCCCTATGCTGTATACAGTAAATGAGGAACATTATACCTTCTAAAAAAGATAGTGGTGTTCCCTTAGAGTTGTTCAAGTATCAAGCTGTTAAACATTCTAAATCAATATATAAATTGTCATTTGACAATATTTATTATGTGACACCAAAGAAATGTGTTAACCAGTCAGATTTAGCATTCTATACTGAGGTAGCTATCCCTTTAATATCCCTACACGGTATTTATGAGGTCCTCGTGGGCAATGTTGCAAATCAATGTAGCAGGAATATTTTACGACAATATTGGATTTTACATCAATGTGAAGGACCTTTTATTTAAAACTGCATTAATCAATACGGAAGGTGTACCTTGTTAGGAAGAAACTACAGAGAATTATCGCCTGACTTGGAGTTTCCTCTCAGCTCTATGAAGAATTAGTATGTCTTTCAGCTCATCGTTTTGTTCGTTTCTGTCTGCAGCTCCACTCCCACTAAACCTATTTCCCAGGTACTGCAGGCAGCTTATAAACCTATAGTATGTTCCCAGCCCAAACTGCAGACAAGACTAAGTTAGCAAGTAGCTAACTAAGTTAGCTGTTGAGCATAGAGGAGAGAGACAGATTGCCAAAGAGACAGATTCCAGTTTCCCTCATGAGTTGGAGAGAAAGAGTCCCTATTTAACTCATTTGGTGCCCCAAAGTAATGATAATGCTGCTCTGTGTCTACCAATTTGAAAAAACAGTAACCATAACAACTTAATATGGTAATAATTTCCCTGTTGTGCTTTCAGCTTATTCCACTGCCTCCAGGAGGACAACAATATAAATTAAACAGCTTTCATTGGCGGGATATGCCCAAAACAAACATTTTTATATTGTTATTTTAACAATAAACCAAAACACAATTGATGTATCAGATAATTCATAATGTATATCAATATCAAAATATAACACCTTAATGTGTCTTGAACGTTTGCACAGGCCATCCTCTTTGTTTTAAACAGTCTGCAGCTTCCTTCATTTTTAAACAGATATATCTTTTATATTTTTTGGTAACTTTTTATTTTATATTCAGGTTTCTTAACTTGTACTTGCTTTTCTCCTTACCAAAACTTACTTGGCAATAAACCTAATTCTGATTCTAAAACTACACCTGAGGTTTTATCCATATAATTTACTCATAGTTCAGAATTCTTTTTTTTTTTATCAAAATAAGCTAAATTTTTACATTAAAGTTAAATGATACAGTTTCCCATTTTTAGGTCTCAAGAACTAAGATTTTTAAATGCATCAAGTGTGCCAAGACAAAATAATGTTTTGCATAACAGTAATGGTGAGGTAATTGTGCTTTACTTGAGTATTTCCATTTTCTGCTACTGATTCTTCTACTTCACTACAATTCAGATGCAAATATTGTACTTTTTACTTCACCACATTTCATTTATAACTGTAGTTTCTAGTAACACTGCAGCATCAGATGGATAATACTAAATATAATCAACAAATCAATGATTGTGTATTATTATGGATAAGTGTACCCTTGATAAAAAAAAATATCACAAGCTACCAAGCTGTTTATATAGTGAAAAATATGACCTAGCTTGACCAGCTGCCACATTAAAGTAATGTTAATGCATCACACAACTGCACAATAATATATACATTTTGCTGAAATGGGCCATCATGCAAAATGAGTATTTTTACTTTTTATAATGTTTGTTTTGTTTTTAGTGTGTGGCATTTTAGGCCTTTATTTGTTTAGGACAGCTTAGACTTGAAAGGGGAAAGAGGGGGAATGACATGCAAGAAAGGGCCGCAGCTCGGAGTTGAACCTGCAGCCGTTCCGTCAAGAAGTAAACCTGGATAAATGGACGTCCATATGTAGCCTATGCTTGAATGCATGGCTTTTATTTGTTGTAGAATATTTCTACACTGTGGTATTGCTACTTGTAAAGTAAAAGATCTGAATACTTATTCCACTGTATAAAGTATAACAGTACCAGAGAACATTGTTCTGCATTAAGCACTTTTACTTACATTTTAAAATGCAGGACTTTAATGCAGCAGATTATTTTAACAGTGTGGAATTAGTATGTTTACTTTCTCCACCACTGTTGGATGATGAGGATCATACATACCCTGCATGGTTCACCTTTTAATCATGGTGTTTCCGACCGGCATTGAAAGCAGCATTAGCTCCACCAACTTGTTGCACAACAGAGAAACGCCCCCTCCTCTCTGTATTTTAGCCCCAGCTCTCTGCCTCTCAGTACCACTGCCTCAGCTCTCTCTCTGCTCACTGCTAACATGGCTGCTAACCGGGTGATCGTTTATGGAGGAAAAGGAGCTCTGGGCTCAAAGTGTGTCCAACATTTCAAATCCAAAGGATGGGTGAGTGAAAGCAGGCAAATCCTCTAAAGTTAAAGGCTGACAATCTGCGTTGCTAACTGATAAGCTAACTATTTCTCTCTATGAAATGAATATAGTGGGTTGCTTGCATCGACATGGCTGCAAACGAGGAGGCAAATGAGAACGTGATTGTGAAGTTGGGGGAATCTTTCAACGAGCAGGCAGGACAGGTGAGCTGCAGATGACAGTTAGCTTTATGAATTATGCGTATTTGTTTTCGGTCCAATAAATGTCAAAATGAAGAGCTAGCAGGCAGCAGTTAAGACGTTTCAACCAACAGCTAAAGTCTAGCTGTTATTGCAGCTTATAAACTGTTTTTATTGTTGTTTTTTTGCATTGCTCAGTTTTGCTTAGCTAGCTAGCTAGCTAGCTAAGACATGTGTATGCCAAATGCTGCGTTCATGTCGCATTGGAAAAGAAAGGGGTAAAAAGTTGGTGACTGTAATAATTGTATATTTTATCATTTTTCACCACGACGTTGCTGGTTTGACTGCTTTTGTTTTAAGCCAGACGTCCGCTTTCAGAATCCAACAATAATAAAATGTACCACTTTATTATTATAGTATAGGCAGTTTAGCAATTTATTTGCTATGCTGTGTATCCAGTTAGTGTTCTGTTCAACCTGGACCGGTCACCCCAAGTATAAATAATTATGTAAATTCAGTTTGTTATTATAGAATACTGCATAGTATATTATCACATTTTTATGGTCTTATTTAGTCAGTTTCCACAATCTATTTTTAATTCTGAATTATACTTTTTCATGAGTGTATGGGTGTCTTTGTCACTCTAGCATATGACAGCATAAGACATAACTCCCTGTATTTATCACCTACTGTTTTGTTTGTTGACCTAAAGGCAGTGTATGTTAAACATTTCCAGCTGAGAGGTAGTCAACAACTGTGGTGTTATAGCTACCTCTCCTTTTTTGGCAGGTGACGGCAGATGTGTCCCAGTTGCTAGGGGAGAACAAAGTGGATGCCATCTTGTGTGTGGCGGGAGGATGGGCGGGAGGAAGCTGTAGTTCCAAAGGTCAGAGTTCAACTTTTCTTTTGCCTTAACATTAATTGTCAGCCATTTGGTTCCCTCAGCCAATTATGCTTACTTTAAACTCTGCCTAAATAAATTCTATGGTAAATAAAAAGCAGCTGGTTAGCTTAGCTTAGCGTAAGGAATGGAAACATAAGGAAACAGCTAGCATAGCATGGCTCTGCTCAAAGTTAACAAAATCTACCAGCGCCTTTTAAACCTCCCAGATTAACATGTATTTTATTAATTTAATCTGTACAAAAGCCAAAGTGATGTATCAATGGAATAAGCAATTTATAGTATAATATACCAATGGATTTAAAATAAGGCTTTCCACATCTCTCTTAGATTTATACAAAAACACAGATATGATGTGGAAACAGAGTGTGTGGACCTCCACTATCTCCAGCCACCTCGCGGCTCTGCACCTAAAACCAGGCGGACTGTTGACTTTGTCTGGAGCCAAAGCAGCTCTGTCAGGCACTGGAGGTAAGGCACACACGATTGTGTTTACTGTTCACATCATGATGACCTGGTTTGGCCGTGTGTCACGTCAGGGTTGCAGGCAGACTTTGATTTATTGGAAAGCGCATTGTGCACATAGCTTGATGTCCAACCTGCCAATTCAAATGATGTAGGTAATAGAAAGCACTACAGGGCTCTGACCAGGGAATTGACATACTGATCAGTGATATGGGGGATCTAAAGCAGCTCACAACAGTGCAAGGAAAAGGTGTCGATGAAATGGATCCAAGAAATCCAAATGCGGGGAAAGGACAGAATGGCTGATGAGCTCTGTGAAAGCAGCGGTTTGTCAATCAGCAACCCTGTGCTCTCTATGTCCTTGAGCAATTGCCTTAAACCCTTCTTTCCTCTATACAGGACCAGCTCAATAATTCAAATGTAACTGATTGTGATTCATCAAAGCAGCTAAGGACTAAGGACGACAATAAACAAAAGGCAACAAATGAGTAGAATCAAACTGGGTGATTATGTAAAATAAATGCCTTTTATCATCTGTTTACACAAGTGCAGTCAAACTTGTGTAACATAGCAAAGAAATTTAACATGTGGGAAATTGTTGGATTTCCACTACTTGTTTTATTTTTTTATTTTTTAAATAAAGATGAAGCGATTTAGTCAATGGACATATGGAAAATAGCAACTAATTCAATAAGCAATAATAAACAATCAAACCTAACGTTGATAGTTCTAGCTCTTTTTTAATATAAGATTGTTTGTAGTTTTTCTTTGTCATATATGAAGGTGAACTAAATATATTTGGGTTGTGGACTGTTGCTTGAACAAAACTAGCAAGTTAAAGAGCTTTTATCTGGGACTCTGAGAAATTCTGATTGTATTGTTTTTGCAATTTTATTTGACATTACAGAAGATGATAAAAAATAATTGTTAGCTGCAGCTTTATCAAACCTGTGTATCACAATAAAGCAGGAATAAAATAAAAAAGGAAGCACAGCTGATCGTCCTCACAGACGTGTGGGTGTGGGCGGGCACACATGGTCAAAAATTTGAAAATTAAAACCCTATTCTCGACTTGATCGCCTGTAACAAGATGTACGTTGCTTATGGCTGAACCGGTGCCATTGAAAGTGATTCTCTTTAACGGAGCTGGGCTGAACCGACTGGATGGTGAAGCCTAATTGACATAAAACATATGTGTCACTGTGTCGCGTTAATCTTTCTTAAGGCTGAACTAATTGAATGGTAATATGTAACAGACGTAAACGTGCATCATTTTTACTTTCCGAGCCAGCTGAGAATGGCTGAATTTAAGCAATCAGTTAATTATTGTAAATAAGAACAGTGTTTTATGTCATTATTCAGAATATGCTGTAGTCAATTTTTTACAAGGATGCTGCTACAGGCACACTTTATTTTTTTTGCTTGTTGGTACTTTGTAATGCTGAGAAGTATGATAGCAAATCTTTTTTTTTTTTTTTTTTTTTTTTTTTTTGTTTACTACTCCTATTAATAATAGATAATGGAAGCAACTTAATCTTCATTTTAATAATGGATCATTACAAATAGCAAAATAAAACGTGTAGAGAAATCAAAAGTTTGTCTGAGTGGTATCTAGACATTTCCACCCCTATGTGTGCTGGTGAATTTAATTCCACATCTAGTTAACGCCAGCCAACCTCATGATAGCCTCTGTGGCCTCCAGAGAGGCTTTGGTGTGGTGCCATGTGACGGGCTGAGATCCAACTCCACAGCAATACAAAGCCCTGCCTCAGCAGTCGGCACAGAGCACACAAGCTCATTGGCTGCTGGCTTATGAAGAGAATGACTCAGCAGTTGTGGCTGCAAACACATTATCCACGTGGACAGAATTTGTTGACTGCACTGATCCAGGTTTGGGTTCCTGATATCTATTGTTCTCTTTTGACTGAGTCTGTATTCACTGTATGTCGGAACCTGCAAATCTGACTTCTTAAGGTATTTTAAACACAAAAGAACTGTAAAACTT